>JAKSZT010052319.1:24276141-24288724 GCA_026826555.1 Tolypeutes matacus | reverse complement strand
TTTGCGTTCACTCAATGACTTCTTGATGTCATTGATCTCTTTAACTATATTCTCTTTCATCTCATTAATTTGATTTTGGAAATGTGTGCTCATCTCACTGATTAGTTCTCTCAAATTCTGCATCTCTTCTGGGACTTTGTTGTATTCCTTTTCTTGGGCCATGTCTTCTATTTTCTTAGTATGGCTCATAATTTTTTGCTGGTGCTTAGGCATCTGGTTAGTTTGTATTTTACTTAGATGCTCTATCTCTTTCTCTTTTATGGGGTTTTAGTGGCAGGAGGCTGTGAGTTACCACCGCTCTTTGATTTTTGGCTCAACCTTGATTGTTAGGATTGTTCTGCTGGTTGCTCGAAACTGGGCACTGGACCCAGTAATTGGTTGTAGAGTCGTTTCCTAGGGCCTTGGGCAGGGAAGCTACAGAGGCCAGGAAAAGCCTCTCTTACTTATTAATTTTCTTATGTGCACTTCCTTGGTCTGCCAGGAGATGGCGCTTGTTGGCAGCTCTCAATTCAATGCCTGGTCTGAGCGTATTTGTTGTGACACAGACCAGATCAATGTGATAGAGCTTCCTGTCTGGGGGCTAGGAGCCCGGTGATTCAAACTTTCTGAGACAGTTCTCCAGACTTCTCTCATAGCACCCCCCTTTTCCCAGCTAGGAAATATTTCCACTCCCCTCTGAATCCTCAACAATCAGTCCCTGTTGGTAGAGGAGGAGATTGGGAGGTTTGTATATCTTTAGCCCCTTGCAGGCTCCAAGGCAAACAATGGCGCAGCCCCACCCGGCCTGGAAGGGCTCTCGGGACAGGGCAGACCAAACCTGGGAGTCCAAAGCAGGGTCAGCCCCAGGCTCTCTCTCTCCTCTCCCGTGGTGTCCTCAACAATTAGTCCAGGCTAGAAGAGAGGGAGGTTGGGAGGGTCGGATTTTTCCAGTCCTTCCTAGGCTCCCAGGGCAAACCGCCGTGTGGAAGGGTCCGTGGGGCTCCACAGCCCAAATTTCAGGTCAGAACCTGAGTCAGCCTAAGGCTGTGTCCCTCTCTCTCCCCTTTCCTGGAGTGGCAGATCCCTGAAGCCCCCTTTGTCTGTGGTCGCAGGCCCAGGGGCCCGAGAATTCTGAAGAGTGTAGGGGAGGGTGCCGGCAGCAGCAGAAGCTGCTACTTGCAACTCACGGTTCTGTTGTCACGATTTCCCTCTTCTGTCCCTCTCTCCTCTGGGTGGTGTGCAGCCTTCACCTGCTGTCCTAAACCCTAGAAGATATTTTTCAGGGCTGTTTCAGCTTGTCCTCTAGCTATTTTTCTGGAGAAGAGATTCCCGTGTCTTACTAGTCCGCCATCTTCCCAGAAGTCCTTCTTTCCTGAGTTGGTTTTATCATTTATTTTACTTGTTTTTGGTTTTTTTTTTTTTAGGAGGCACCGACAGCCGAACCCAGGACCACCCATGTAAGAAGCAGGTACTCAACTGCTTCAGCCACATCCGCTGCCATACATGTTATTTTTGTTATTCTGCAAACATATATCAAGCACCATCTGTGTCCCAGGCACAGTGCCAAGTACTGGGAGGGCAATCATCAACAACCGAATACAGGCCCGAGCCTCGAGGAGCTCAAGTCTGATTTTCCACATTTTAAAGATGAGGAAATTGAGAGACATAACCTTGCCTTAGGCCACACAGTAAATAGAAGAGCCTGGATTTGAACTCAGGCGTGAATCCAAAGCTCACACTTTCTACCCCCAGTGGCTCTCAACCACGGCAGCATGCTACAATCACCTACAGAGCTTTTAAGGAATCTTACACTCTGGTCTCACCAAACCAACTAAAATCAATCTTTGAGGTGGAACCTGGAAATCAGTGTTTTTTTAACGTTTCCCAGATAATTCTACTGTGCAGCCAGGATTGAGAACTTTGCTCCTCTACTGATAAACGTTTCCCTTCTCATGCTATCTTGTTTCTTTAATTGCTGCCTTAATCTAAATGAATTTAAGATTAACTCCTTTCCAGCAGTTTCCATGAACAGGGAATTATCTTCTTTTACATTTTGCTTTAAGTTATGTGTACCATTGTAATCACCGAAACTGTGAACACCTGCCTTACAATGGGACCCTTTCTAATACCTCCCTGTTTTCACTTATCCAGGCTGCGTGTAGGTTCCTAACCCAGGAGGCCTTTAAAGCTCAGCTGAGTGGGCCCTTCCCCTCCACTCCAGCAAATCGAGGCTGTCTCCTCAGAATCTAGCAGGTCCCTGTCTTCTCTCCCAAGGAAAGTGCCAGCAAGAGCCTGGCAAAGTCCCTGCCCATGATGAGGAAAACAAACCAGGCTTCCCTGCAGCTCCAGGAACATGGCTTTAAGCTACACATGTGGACAGGACCTGGCCACATCCTGCTAAGGTTCCGTGGCCATTGGGAATGAGGGCTGGCTAAGACCCAGGCCCTGTCTTTGCATGGCTCACAGTAGGAGTGAAGCCAGACAAGACTAAACACAAAGCCAGACTGAAACGTGGCTGCAGGAGGGTTAGCGACAGAGGGCAGGGACTGGGAGTGCAAGGCCTTTCTCTCTTCTGCCCTGGCGATGCCTATAGTCCCACAGAAGAGGTGTTTGCTGCACCCGGCCTTAAGGATGCACAGAACTGGTGAGGGAGATATGAGACAGAGCGGAAGGAAGCATCCCAGGCAGAGGGAGAAGCAGGCAATAGCCACAAAGTCAGGGCAGTGGGAAACAGCCATGCTGGGCATGAGAATAAAACCAAGGATGCCTCTGAATTCCCAGGAGGGTGAATCCCCTCAAACCTGAATTTACAGCAACCTAAAGTCTAAGACTTGATCTCCCTTGCCGAGGTAGCTTACTCCCAAGCTGCACGAGGGGGTCGGGGATGGAGGTCAAGAAGCAGGAAGTACTTCTGAGACCCTGTCTTAAGGAAATCATCTGAAATGTAGACAATGCACATCAAAGTGCAAACAGGTAATTTTATCATCAAGCAACAGAAACAAACGCATTTCCTTATTGTTGGACAGGTAAATAATTCACAGGATAGAATACTACAAAGGCCTTAATTCTAGCTTATGAGCAATTCCTAATTATGGGGGGAGTGTTTTCTAAAAGTGAAAAGGCAGGATACAAAACAGTAGAAACAGCATGCATTTTTGTATGTTTAAATTCATTAAAAGGTCTGAAAGGAAATACAATAATAAGAAAAAATTAGGAGGTGTAAAAGTGGAAAGAACAAAATAGAATGATGCTAAAATGATTTACAGATGAGCTATTTAGGAAGTGTAGAGAAGAACCAAATATAATGAATGGCAAGAAACAGCATAGTAGCAGGTAAAATTGAGGCTGAATATAAAAAGTCAAAATTTTCCTGAATATTTTTAAACAAAGGGAAGCTTTAAGAAAACATATATGTAACAAAGGCCCATCAAGCACACGCGTGCTCGCACACACACACACTCAGAAGCAGCAGCTGCCAGCTTTACAAACACTCCACATACAGTCTGAAACCAACACGGCTGGGCCACAAAGGGGGAGGCCAAGCTGTAGGGGAGTGTTTTCTCCTCATAGCCAGAACTGTAATATGAGGGAAAGGGGAAACATTTAGATGTAAAAAGTTAAGTGGACCAGATCACTTTATTATTTCCTTTAGGTTCATTCACTCAAAAGTATTTCTTGAACACGTACTAAGGCCTGCACCAGTAAGGAAACAAAGAATGAGTAAGAAGCCTCTGCCTCAGGAGGCTCACAGTTCAGAGGAGAAGACAAACGACAAGAGAGGACGAGGGGCACTGTCTCAAAGGGAAGTCCAAGGCTGTGGGAGCCAAATGGGGCTCTGGAGGGTTGGGGTAGTCAGAGAGGGCTTCCAAGAGGAGGTGTCAATGAAGCTGAATCCTGACGCGGGAGTTTGCCAGGCAGAGGAGCAGGATGGGCAGAAGTGCTGAGACCAGAGCGGCTGGTTCTGAGAACTAAAAGCCTGAGATGTAGGCAGGGCCAGGTCCAGGGGCTCCTCTGGCCATGCCAAGCCGTTTGGACTTCATTCTGCAAGCAGTGAGAACCACTGTTTAGGCAAGAGAACGGCACCAGCATTCAGCTTTTCTACTCCAGGTATTTGATTTTCATGAAAAAGGGAGAGCGGAGAAGGGGGACCAAGGAAGCCACACTGTGGCAGAGACTGCTGGCCATTCGCCAAGCCCACGTCCTCGCTGCCCGGGGCCCCCTCCCAGCGGGGAGTGGCCAGGTGGCTGAGGTCCAGCTGAGACGCTATGAGGGAGTGCTGTGTGGTGCTCCGGGCCTGGCCCCTGGGACCACTCACACCCGATTTCTTCTGCTTGAAAATTAACTGCTCTCCAAGGAATCTCTATAAGGAATGAAATCTGTCCATCCCAGGGCAAGCAGCCAGCTAGCAGGGCAAAGGTGACCCAGCAAACAGCTCTGGGCTGTGCCCTCCTCCTCCTCCACTGGCCTCTCACCCCCTCTTTCTTCCTCAGCTGGCTCCCTCCTGCCTCGGCAGGACGTGGATGGGGGGGGGGGGTCCATGCCCTCTTGACGTCTTCCCTGGGAGGATATGGACTTTACATCCAAATCTGACAGCTAAGAGGAAATTAGGACTCAAATCTAAACACCTGCAAACATTGACCATTCCCTGAAACACTTTCTCCATGCAGAGTCTGGATTTTAAAAGCCTCTCACTAGAAGCAAAGGTAAATTAAATTACTTCAGGAAAGCCAGACCGTAGAGGGGCCCAAAATGGCTGTCAGGCAAATCTGGATGCTTCATCATTCTTCCGTTAAAGAACCTTACAGGAATCCTGACATAAACCACAACTAGTCACAACAAAGAATCAGCAAAACTGGAATTGAAACAACTCTCAGCTCACTTAACAGAAACAGGAACTAGCAGACTTGATGTGGCAACCTAGGAGGAAGAATGTGCACCGAAAAATAAAGGCAGCGTGGAAGAATTTGATGTCAGCTATACCAAATAGCCAGTGTTTCAAAAACAAAATTAAACGTGTAAATTTATTTAAAATAGTGCCTATTTTTAAATAGGCACTATTCAAGGTAGAAAATAGGATACGAACGTTTTAATCATTATTTCACTAACATTTTTAAAGTAAAACAGATTCTATACACATCTGGACAAAGGAAAGTTCATTTATGAGTGGAAACTGGCTGATGGTGGAAGAACTGCTTGGCAGGAACAGGCTGACCTGTGGGGTTTCTCGAAACCCTGTGGGCCCAGTTTCCCTCACTCCATACTTAGTCCCCATCTCTCGAGCTGACCATAACCTGACCGAGGGCAGGAAGACTGGCTGGCGAGGGACCTCAACACAGATCTGAGGTTTCAGTAAAGACGCGGCATATCGTGGTGCCCACACACTGCGGGCATTCCACCAGCCCTGGAGGCCAAGGGAATCTCGCCAAGAACAGATACTTCCTCCTTTCCTCCAGGCCCCAAGACTACCTTGCTTCCCGTCATGAGATTTCTAAAGACAGCAGCACTTTCCAGAAACAAGGGCAGAGACTGCAGAGAAAGCAGAGTCGCCTGCCAGGTTTACGGGGACCACGATTCGGCCGCACAGGCCGTGGCATCTGTGTGCGGGCTGCGGAAGCTCTTTTTTGGTCAGTTCACTCCACTTCTGCACGTTACTGACTGCACTCCCCATCTCAGGCTCTGCAAAGCCACCACAGGACAGGAATCATGAAGCCAGCTCCCAAAATAAAGCGGCTGTAACTTAACCGGTGGCTTTCCACGTCTCCCAGACCACACAAGAAAAGGAAACCGCATCAAGTGCAGCTGGGATACAGAGCCATTTCCGGTTCCTTCAAGTCCAACACCTAGAAATGGCTGTCTCACAGGAAAACCAGCTAAGTGACCTGCTTTTAATCGAGTTGCTGACCACGCAAGAGAAATCTATTGTGTTCGCTCTTCAGGACCGATGGAATCCGGTTTCTCCGTTTGCCCTTTTGCTGCTGCTTGTCCCTTGGGCAGTCTGCACTCACTGGCATTCATTCATTCAAGCAATCGGCAGCAACTGGATCCTGACAAACTCCAGCGAGCACGCTGTGCAGACTGAGCACTGCGGCAAGTTGCCTCATCATCACCACTACACAGAGGGGCAAACCGGGGTCCAGGAAAATAAAGCGACGAGCCGAGTCACCCAACCGCAAAGGAGGCAGTGTCATCTGGCTCTGCCACCTACACTCCCAGGCTCCAGAATCTTCTGTCCCCACGCGGACGCACACAAAGCACCTCTGGAACACTCCTCCACAGTGGCGGTCTCCTCACAAGATAGTGAGGGTGCACTAGAGGGTCTTCCTCTGAGAGTCTCAACACCCAGCAAGGTTCCAGGGGAGAAACCAGAGCCCGACAGAGCCTGCTGGCCTCAGGCAGAGGGTCCTCCCCACACCTAGCTCACCAGGATGCTGCCTCGCCTCAGTTTCCTTCCCTCTTCCCTGGGGCGCCCCAGGATTCCCAAGCAGGTAGGTCTTTCTGCAGGCATCACAGCCACCATGTGCTGTTTTTATACATCAAAGACAACAACCAAGGTTAAAAATGAAGTCGCAGGCTGCCATCTAGACCCGTGCTCAACAAGAGAGCCTCTCACGATGGTGGAATGTGCAAATCTGCGCTGTTTACATGTGGCTCCTGAGCACTGAGATGTGCCAGTGAGACTGTGGGACTGAATTTTCAATTTTATTCAATGTTCATTAAATTTGAATAGCTACATGTGGCTCTGGCCACCATACTGGATGGCACATTCTGGACTCTAGTATAAAACACTAGCCTGCCAACCTAGACCAGCTCCTTGAGCCACGGGGACCAGACTTCAGGCAACCAAAAAAGGCTACTAAGCTGAAGTGAGCACGAGATGCTGGTCTCCGTGGCTGGAGGAGCTGGTCCAGGTTTTGGAGCCAGAGGACACAGATTGAAAACAACGCAAGCCACTGGCCAGCCTCATCCTGCCTCAGGGCCTTTGTGCCTGCTGCTTCCTCTGACCAGAACACTCCTGCCCCCCACTCAGTTCTGGGTTCAAATGTCACTTTCTCAGCAAGGCCTTCCCTGGCCTCCCAATTTAAAATGGACCCCCCACCCCTCACCCCACCTCCACCCCAACTCCCCTCACTGCTCTCCTGGATGCCCTGCCTTTGATTCTCCGTAGCACTTAAGACCTGACGTAGAGCATAACTTATGACCTTTTTCAGTCTGCCTCACTAGAATGCCTGTTCCTCACAGGTAATTTTATTTGGAGGAAGGCTGTTGAGGCTGCATCTCCAGCTCTGGGTCCTCGGCAGGTATTTGCCAAGGAAACGGGTGAAGCCTGACCTTATCTGCCTGTTGAGCCTATTGTGAGTGCTATGAGGCATGAAGGGGATGCAGACCCCCAGGAGCACACAGTCTGGCGGAGAGGACCCAGCCAGTTGGCGCCGCAAATGGTAGGCATTGTAGCCACCGCCCGCGCTGGGCGCTGTGGAAACGCATTACAGTGACTCCAACAGACACCCCTGACGCCCCTGCCTCCCTCTCACACCACTGTCTTCACTTAGCCAAGCCATAGCCCTGTGCCCTCGGTTTCATCCTCCTGAGTCCCTGAGAGAACCCAGTCACGCCATGCCAGCCCAGTGGTTCTAAGCCACTAGGCTTGGGGCAATCTGTTCCACGCAATACAAAACCAATATAACTTCCCTGCTTAAAACTCGGTGACGGCCACTATTTCACTGAGTCACAGCCAGCACCCTTACAAAGGCCTTCTAGGCTGTCTTAGTTTCCAGCTGCAGTCACAAATACCACAGGATGGCTCAGCTTAAACAACGGGAATTGATTGCCTCATGGTTTTAAAGCCAGGGGAAGTCCAAAACAAGGCATCAGTAAGGCGATGCTTTCTCCCTGAAGACTGTGGCGTTGTGGGGCTGCCTGCCGGCAATCCTTGGTTGTTGGCTTTTCTGTCGGATGGCATGGCACAAGGCCATGTCCTCTCCTTTCTCTTCCGACTTCCACTGCCTCCCAGCTTCCGCTCCTCCCTCCGGCTTCTCCCACTTTCCAGGGAAAGCCTCCAGTAATAGGATCAAGACCCACCCTGACTCAGTCGGCCACACCTTAGCTAATAACAACACCTTCAAAAGGTGTTCACAATGGACCCACCCCGTGGGAACGGGTTCCGATTAAGAACATGTCTCTCTGGCCACATACCTCCACCTACCACAAGTGCCAGGCAGGACTGGCCCCACCGGCCTCCTCGCCTCCTTCTTTCCCTCTTGCTCAGTCAGACTCTCCACCAGAGCTTTCTGCTGCTCCTCAGGCACTCCAGGCCCCCCTCTGCCCTGGCTGTTCCCTCCCCCAGGGTCATTCTTCCCCAGATGGCTGCTTGGTTAACTTCCTTTCCTCCTTCAAGTGCTTGCTTAAATCTCTCCTTTGCAGTCTGGCCTGCCCTGACACCTTGTTTAATTCTGTAACCTGTCCCTCCTACCTGCCTCTGCCATCTCATTTTCCCCATAACACTTCTCACTGCCAACGGATATAATTTTTTTTTTTTTTTTTTTTTTTTTTTTTTATTTTACCGGGAGGTCCTGGGATCGAACCCAGGTCCCTCCATATGGGAGACAGATGCCCAACCATTTGAGCCACATCCACCCCCCATAATTTGTTATTTATTGTGTTTATTACTGCCTCTTCCCACTAGAAAATAAGTTCTTTGAGGACAAGAGTCTTTGCTTTGTTCACAAATGAATCAAGTACTAGAATGGTGCTTTGGCATATGGCAGATGCTCAGTAAATATTTTTTGAAAGAATGTAGGATGAGAAACATATTTAAGGACTTGGCGTAATGCTTGGTACACTGCAGGCACTCAATAAGTGAATTATCATGGCTGTGATTTGCTGCCAAAAGAAAACAAGGCCAGTCAAGCACAGGGAGGCAGCATGGCCCTAAGAAGCCCAGGTGTGCCTTCCCAGAGCACAAGCTCTCCCAGCAGGGTCTGCTGTGGGGACCACGCAGCCTCCTTGTCGGGCGTATGGAGTGTCCAGCACAGACACTGGCTTCCTGTGGCTCCCTTCAGCCACATCTGCAGAGGGACCCTAGCTGCTGCGTCATTTCCAAACACAAAAGACAACCTCAAAAGTAAGCTCAGCTGGAGTTAGAGACACAGCTCTAATCAAGGTCACCATGACCTCCCATAAACCAACATTTGGTGAGACCTAGCTGTGTGAAGCAGTGGTTGGAAAAGAATCAGACACCCCGTAATCAAGAGGGGTGAGCTTCTGGAAATCCACCTGGTAGAAGAATTCACAGCCATGAAATTTAAAACCTCAAGGTGAGGGGATCAAAACCAGATCAGGAAACCCAGGGCAGTGTACAGTACTCGGCCACATCCCAGCTCTTTACTTCGCAGGAGTGCCCCCCGCCCCATATTAGACTCCTTGCTTGCTAAAAACTTCCCTGTTTCTCTATCCTCACGCCCTCCTGGAGGCATCTGTCACCAGTTCCGCTGGGAGACCGAAAAGGCCGAGAGCCAGGCCGCAGGCCTCATGACTCGAGGCTGACTACAGCCAGCCTCCCACGCTTCCAAAGGCCCCCAGTACCTCCAGCACCCAGGGGGGAAGGGGTCTGCTCAACCTGCTCTGCCACAATGGCTCAAGGGGGGTTTCGCCCCCCCATTTCTCTCAGACACCTCCCACCACGGAGCCCACCTTCCCAGCTGGCTTGACAGCTCTCCTCATGCTGTCCTCCTGTATCCCCTAGCCCCACCAGCACTGCCCTGCCAAATCTCCAGTTTCTCTCCTTCAGCCCTCCCGGCCCCAAGTGCCTCCTCTTTACGATCACGACACAAGTGTTACAAGGGGCGGTTTAGCACCTTTGGTAGAAGAGCACGGCTTTGGAGTTGGTGTACGACTCACAGCTGTGCCACTGCGGTCCGTGCCGTGAGCCTCTTGGAGCCCGTCTCCAGCAAGGACGATGGTCCCTATAATCCCCACCTGTAGGCTGGGCCATGCTTTAGAGAAGGGAAAGCAAGGCTCCACTGCCAAGGGGAGGTCTCAGAACAGCAGAGCAGATTTAAGCCCTCCTCGTGAGGCCGCTCCTCAGCCCTGTGATCTCACAGGCTCTGGTCTTCCGCGCTTGGAGTCTAAGTGTGGTCCGCAGAGTCCTGCCTGGTCGGGCTCCTGCCCACATTCCCGGCCACCTCGCCTCCCTCTGCTCTCCATCCGGAGCAGTTCATGCTATGTGGCTTTCCAGAAAAGCTGCTCCGATGACGCTGCACATGCTGCTCCCTCTGCCTAAGACACAGTCTCAGCCCTCGTGCGCGTGGACACTTCCAAAGGCAGCTGCAGCCCAGCCTCTGCTCCTGCGTTCCAGGCTCCGCCAGGAGGTGTGCTTCCGTGCTCATCCCTTTCTTCCAGCCCTCAGGGGCCTCCAGCATCAGTCTGCCCACCTCTGTAGAGTCGTGCTTCCCTTGCTGCCTGGCACTCAGAGCGCAACACCCTGACCAGATCACCCCTTTCATCTTCACAACCCTGAACGGCAGGGACCGTCGGCTCACTTTGTAGTTGAGGACATCGCACCCCAGAGAGGCTGAGTGCCAGCCTTACCCGAGGCCACACACCAGCTGACAGCTGGGCGAGAGGGCACCCAGGCCCTCAGGCGCCCACCGCGGTTCCTTCCCAGGCCAGCAGCAGCACACACGTGCACACCAGTGCACACACGTGCACATGCACACATGCGCACACATGAGCACCCGCACACACCAGCAGCAGCTCAGGCATACAGCAGGTACTTCTGTCTATCCCTAATGCCAGCTCAGAGTCACCAGGAACATTAAGAAAATACAATTTATAGAATAGTCATCATTACAAAGTTTTGCCTTATTTCACGGGTGCTAATTACAAAACAGTCAAAGCAGTGGAAGCCTACAGTCAGTAAAGAAAGCACGGACCGGACTATGCCAGCCATGTGCCTGTGCTTTCCGTCCACATGTATTCCTGCCCCATGGGACCCCAATACCCCTCAGAAGTGTGAATGTATTCCTATTTTGTAGCTAAGAAACCTGAAGTTCAGAGGTCCAAAACCCTGCATCATTTTTTTTTATCTGTTGGACAAGTTACATAATACCCTGTGGAGGTTTGAAACTCTATTGGCCCCAGAAAATCATGTTCTTAAAGCTAATCCATTCCTGTGGGTGTGAGCCTATTGTAAGTAGGGCCCTTTATGAGGTTACTTCAGTGAACCCAGGGTGGGTCTTAATCTTCTTACTGGAATCCTTTATAAACAGGACAAATACAGAGAAAGAGAGACAGCCAAGAAGCAAGAAGCTGAAAGCAATGAAACCCAGAAGGGCAAGACCAGCAGACACTGCCATGTGTCTTGCCACGTGACAGAGGAGTCCAGCATCGCCCAGATGGTCTTCAGGAAGAAAGCATTGCCCGATGATGCCTCGGTTTGGACATTTTTCTCAGCCTCGAAGGTGTAAGCTTGTAAACTAATAAATTCCCACTGTTAAAAGCAACTCATCTTCACATGAAAACCAAAGGATAAAATGGAGGAAGTAAATAGTGCATTTACAGTAATATCATTGAATGTGAATGGATTAAACTTCCCAATCAAAAGATATAGGCTGATAGAATGGATAAAAAAACATGAGCCATCCATACGCTGCTTCAAAGAAACTCACCATAGACCCAGGAATACAAATAGACTGAAAGTGAAAGGTTGGAAAAAGATACTCCACGCGAATAGTAACCAGAAAAGAGCAGGAGTAGCTACACTAATATCAGGCAAAACAGACTTTAAATGCAAAAAAGTTATAAGAGATACAGAAGGCCATTATATATTAATAAAAGGGATGATCCACCAGGAAGATATGACAGTCATAAATATCTACGCACCTAACCAGGGTGCCCCAAAATATGAGACAAACTCTGGCAAAACTGAAGGGAGAAATAGACATTTCTACAATAATCGTCGGAGACTTCAACATCCCCTCACATCACTAGATAGAACAACTAGACAGAAGATCAACAAGGAAACAGAGAACTTGAACAATATGACAACCAAGTTAGACCTAACAAACATATACAGAACACTGCATCCAAACTCAGCGGGTTACACATTCTTCTCAAGTGCCCATGGATCTTTCTCCAGGATAGACCACATGTTAGGTCACAATACAGCTCTCAATAAATATAAAAAGATTGAAATTATATAAAGCACCTTCTTAGATCATAATGGAATGAAACTGGAAATCAATAATAGACAGGAAAAAAGTAAATTCCCAACTGTGTGGAGACTGAACCACACACTCCTAAATAATCGGTGGGTCAAAGAAGAAATTGAAAGTGAAATCAGTAAATATATTGAGACAAATGAAAATGAGAACACAATGTATCAAAACTTATGGGATACAGCAAAGGCAGTCTTGAGAGGGAAATTTATAGCCCTAAATGCCTATATTAAAAAACAAGAGGGAAGCGGCTGTGGCTCAATCAGTGGGGCTCCCGTTTACCATATGGGAGGCCCCGGGTTCGGTTCCTGGGGCCTCCTGGTGAGGGCAGGCCCGCCCGCAGGGCGTGGTTGGCTGACCCAGCGAGCACAAGCAGCAAGGGGGGGATA
>JAKSZT010052319.1:24261421-24275741 GCA_026826555.1 Tolypeutes matacus | reverse complement strand
AACAGCAAACCAATCCCAAAGCAAAAAGAAGGAAAGAAAGAATAAAGATTAGAGAGGAAATAAATGAAAATGAGAACAGAAAAGCAATAGAGAAAATCAGCAAAACCAAAAGCTGGTTCTTTGAGAAGATCAGTAAAATTGACAAACCCCTTGCTAGACTAACAAAGAAAAAAAGAGAGAAGATGCAAATAAATACAATCAGAAATGAAAGGGGGGAAGTTACAAATGACCTCATAGAAATAAAAAGAATCATAAGAGGATATTATGAGAAACTATATGCCAACAAACCAGACAGCCTAGATGAAATGGACAAATTTCTAGAAAAGCACAACCAAACTACACTGATACTACAAGAAATACAAGAACTTAACAAACTAATCACATTTAAGGAGATTGAATCCAGCATCAAAAATCTCCCAGCAAAGAAAAGTCCAGGACAAGATGGCTTCACAGGTGAGTTCTACCAAGCATTTCAAAAAGAATTAACACCAATCCTGTTTAAACTCTTCCAAAAAATTGAAGAGGAGGGAAAATTACCCAACACATTTTATGAAGCCAACATCACCCTAATACCAAAGCCAGATAAAGATTCCACAAGAAAAGAAAATTACAGACCAATCTCTCTAATGAACATAGATTTAAAAATTCTCAACAAAATACTTGGAAATCGAATCCAACAGCGTATCAAAAGACTTATACATCAAAACCAAGTGGGATTTATTCCTGGTATGCAAGGCTGGTTCAACATAAGAAAACCAATCAATGTAATACACCACATTAACAAAGTGAAAGGAAAAAACACACGATCATCTCAATAGATGCAGAAAAGGCATTAGACAAAATCCAGCATCCTTTTTCGATAAAAACACTTCAAAAGATAGGAGTAGAAGGAAAATTCCTCAATATGATAAGAGGCGTATATGGAAAAACCCACAGCCAACATCATACACAATGGGGAAAAGGTGAAAGCTTTCCCTGTAAGACTGGGAACAAGACAAGGATGCCCACTGTCACCATTGTCATTCAACATTGTACTAGAAGTTCTAGCTAAGGCAATTAGACAAGGAAAAAAAAATTAAAGGCATCCAAATAGGAAAAGAGGAAGTAAAACAGTTCCTCTAAAATTGTTTGCGGATGACATGATCCTGTACTTAGAAAATCCTGAAGTATCCACAACAAAGCTACTTGAACTAATAAATGAGTTCAGCAAAGTGGCAGGAAACAAGATCAACACGCAAAAATCAGTAGTGTTTTTGTACACTAGTACTGAACAACCTGAGGAGGAAATCAGGGGGAAAATTCCATTTTCAATAGCAACAAAAAGACTCAAATACCTAGGAGTTAATTTAACCAAGGAAGTACAGGACCTATATGCAGAAAACTACAAAACAATGCTAAAAGAAATTTAAAAAGACCTAAACAAATGGAAAGACATTCCGTGTTCATGGATTGGAAGAATAAATATCGTGAAGATGTCAATCTTGCCCAAACTGATTTGTAGATTCAATGCAATACCAATCAAAATCCCAACAGCTTACTTTACAGAATTAGAGAAGGCAATTACCAAATTCACCTGGAAGGGTAAGTGCACCCAAATAGCCAAAAGCATTCCAAAAAAGAAGGGCAATGTGGGAGGAATTTCCCTGCCTGACCTTGAAACATATTACAAAGCTACAGTGGTCAAAACAGCATGGTACTGGCATAAAGATAGACATATCGATCAGTGGAATAGAATTGAGAATCCAGAAATAAACCCTCACCTATACAGTCAACTGCTTTTTGACAAACCTACCAAGCCCACACTGATGGGAAAAAACAGTCGGAGCTGGGAGAACTGGATATCTATAAACAAAAAATGAAAGAGGACCCCTATCTCACCCCCTATACGAGAATCAACTCAAAATGGATCAAAGATCTAAATATAAACGCCAGACCATAAAACTGCTAGAAGAAAATGTAGGGAAACATCTTCAAGACCTTGTAGTAGGTGGTGGTTTCTTGGACCTCACACCCAAAGCACGTGCAACAAAAGAAAAAGTAGATAAATGGGACCTCCTCAAAATTAAACACTTTTGCACCTCACAGGACTTTGTCAGTAGGGTGAAAAGGCAGCCAACTCAATGGGAAAAAATATTTGGAAATCACATATCTGATATGGGTTTAATATCCAGGATATATAAAGAGATGTTACAACTCAACAATAAAAAGACAAATGACCCAATTAAAAAATGGGCAAAAGACTTGAATAGACATTTCTCCAAAGAAGAAATACAAATGGCAAAAAAACACATGAAGAAATGCTCAACATCACTCATGACTAGGGAAATGCAAATCAAAACTACAATGAGATATCATTTCACACCTATCAGAATGGCCACTATTAAAAAGACAGAGAACCACAAGTGTTGGAGAGGATGTGGAGAGATAGGAACACTTCTTCACTGTTGGTGGGAATGCAGGATGGTACAGCCACTGTGGAGGACTGTTTGGCAGCTCCTAAAGAAGTTGAATCTAGACTTGCCATGTGACCCTGCAATACCACTACTGGGTCTATACCCAGAAGAACTGAGAGCAGTGACACGAACAGACACCTGCACACCGATGTTCATAGCCACATTATCCACCATTGCCAAAAGTTGGAAACAACCCAGGTGTCCATCAACAGATGAATGGATAAACAAACTGTGGTCTATTCACACGATGGAATAGTATGCAGCTGTAAGAAGAAATGAAGTCGTAAAGCATATGATGGATGAACCTGGAGGACATTATGTTGAGCAAAGCAAGCCAGACACAAAAGGTCAAATACTGTATGAATGCGTTAATATGAACTAAATATATTGTGTAACATATTGTTTGATTCAAAAAAAATTTTATATGTATCCATTGAGAAATGTGAAAAAAAAAAAAAAAATCCAACTCATCTTATGGTATATGCTTTCAGCAGCTTAGCCTACTAGCACATACCCCTTGCTTCAGTTTCCCCATCTATAACCTAGAATTAGTAATAGTACTTACCTGAATTCATCAGTTTTCAACGCAGGATATAGAAACCACCTAGGTATTTTAAGGAAAAAGGGATTTAACCCGAGGAATTAGATGCTTCCAAAATCACTGGAAAGGCAAAAGTCATCAGCTCTATTTGGGTCCCCAGGAACGGCTCCCAGAACAGTAGAGCTGACACACCAGGGGAGAAGCAACCTCCGTGGCTGAACTGCCGAATTCAGCCACAACACAGGATCAGGAAGCCACCACGGCTGCCTCCTGACCAAAGGCTGATGACTGGACCCTGGAATGCAGGAGCCAGCCCCCAGCTCCACCACTGTGGCCTCTAAATATCTGGGAAGGCGGGAAATGGATAGAGAGATGCTGCTGCAGGAAAAGGCAGCAGAGAATAGCCAAAAAGGGTGGAATGTTGTCTACCTGGCTTCTGCCTCACATCTCTCACAAATGAGAGAAGTTAGTGGCTCCTAATTCACATCCAAAGTCCCAGCTGCAAGGGACTCTGGAAAACAAAAACCTATTTCCCAGAGTCCAGCTCCTCCACTACTGGAAGGCACCCTAGAAGGAAGGTGTCCTGGAGACTGAACAAGCCACCCCCCCAGGACCTGCCACACCACACCATCTCCTTCAGCTGTTGAGGACGGAACCAGGCACCACACGAAAGCACCGAGAGCAGCGTCTGGCACACAGCAAGCCTTAAACCCCTGCCCCAAGATCTGTGGCCCGTGACAGGGGTCATGACGTGCCTCCTGAAGGACACCCGCCTACCAGGAAGCTGGCTCACCTCCCAGAAAACAGCAATGAGTGGATTTCGTCCTTAGCACTGCTCAGACCGCCTTCCCAATAATCAAAGCCAAAGCCTATTAGCACAGGGACTCCGTCTGGCTGAGCACTCCTGTAACAAGCAAGAGTACCCGTCTCCAGTCTTATTTTTCTGAAGTCAGTGGTTTCAAACTTTCTCACGAGCAGCGTCCTTTTTTTTTTTCCCCTTCTTTTTTTGTTTTTACTTACTTTTTTTTCTTAGAACTCCCTTTTTCTTAAAGTGCCATCTCATGTGAAACCCCAGCGGTAGCAGAAGGCAGGGCCAGGAAATCACCTGCACGCTGGGCATGTGCTCTGCCCAGAGCTTCACCTGCATCCTCTCCTTTAACTCTCACATCCACTCGCGGGGGGAGGTGCCGTTAACCCCATCCGGCCCAGGGACACCTGGTGAGTCACAGAGGTTCAATGGCTTTCTCAAGGTCGCACAGTACAACAATGGCTAAGGAGCCAACGTGGCTCAGTGGATGAGTGCCGGCTCCCCACATACGAGGTCCCAGGTTCAATTCCTGGGGTCCCGGTACCCCAATAAAAAATAAAAAATTAAAAAAAAAAAAAGTGGCAGAGCTGAGGTTCAAACGCGTGTCTCCGCAGCCCTGCTCTCAACCACCCCACTCTTCTCCCTGTCTCTGAATTACGACCGGGTGCCAGGGCAAACCAGATGCAGACGGAGCCCCACAGTGAGGTGAGGTCAGGGAGCAGACCAGAAAACCCGCCACTGCAGTGCTTTCCCCACAGCCGGGCACGCCAGCTCGTTCCACAAGCCGTTCCGGCTGCTGGCCCCCTGCCTCGCCCCCGGTCCTGTGCTGGCACCTCCCGCTCTGCCTTCAGATGCAGTGCAGGCACCGCTCCTCAGCAAGCACAAGCTCGCCTCGACTGAGAGCCTAATGAAGATGCTGCACGGAGGACTGTGTAGCGGTCAAAGCTAAGTGTCCCCTTCCAGACCAGAGCAGACGGGCAGCTCTAAACCCTGGGCTTCACGGAAACCAAACGTGTCTCCTGTGGACAGCAAACATGCAGGACATGTGTTACTCCGGTCCTCTCACACCTACCATCCGAGTTTCCAGATAATACACTACACTGAGCTCGATGACTCCTGCTCTTTTATCCGAGGGGAGAATCCTGATCAAATTATATCATGCTAGCAATTTCCTTCAAGGAAGCAATGAAACAGGTCCCAACATTACATACAACCTGCTAGCTCGGTGGCTCTCAGAGGCTGGGTAACTTCGCCATGGCCACCCCCCTTGTCAAAGCACCTGACAAAGTTTTGAGACGTTTTTGGTTGTCACGACTGGGGAGTGCTAGTGGCATCTAGTGGGAGGAGGCCCTGCAGTGCACAGGGCAGCCCCCTCCCCCAACAAAGAATTACCCAGCCCAAAATGTCAACAGCACCAAGGCTGAGAAGGCCTGCTCAAGACCACGTGGACTGAAGTAGCAGAATATGGGGATAAGAGCCACAGAACACTCTAGAAAGTATGTTTTAAAAAGCAATACTATTTCTGTTAGAATCATCTGCAGCTCCCATTTATGGGGTGCTGGGAAGCGTGCCAGATGCTTGGCCATTCGGCTCTAGCCTCATGGGTCCGTGCACCACAGGGACAGCATTTGGGTCCCTGCAGGGTCCTGACTCCTCCCTCCACAGGACTAAGAGCTCCTGGGGGCTGGGACTGGGTCAGATTCTTCTCTCTCTTCAAGTTCGGAGAGGTGCTTACTATGGTCTGGATGCAGGAAGGGCTGAACAAACAAGTGGGGAGCTGGGCCTGCAGCTCCCACAGGGCCGAGGTCGGGAAGGGCCCAGCCCGGCACCCCTGCCACTCCCCTGCTCCTGCGAACCAGGCCGCCCTCCTCAAGCAGTCAAGATCACAACAGGTCATAATTACAGGGACTTCCCCCCTTCTCCTAGACTAGCCTTCTGTGATACTGCCCATCTTCTGATGACCTAGAAACTAACTCAGTGAGGGCAAGGACAGCAGAAGGGCATGAGGTGAGGGCAGTCACTGGAGCCAGGTGACAGTGAAGGAACAGAAAACTCAGAAGCCTGGGGTGCGAACCCCAAAAGACCAGTTCTCACCCAGCCTTGCCCTCACACTTGATCTTATGTCAAGGTATTCAACAAAATCTCACTCTGCCTAGAGTCCTGAGTCCCTCCTGTATGCTGATCACTGGGCTGGGTGATCTCACATTCCCTGAAACTCAATTTATTTATCTATAAAATGCTTAGAGGGCTCCCAAGATTTTTGGAACAGAACTTCTTTCCCCTTTCAGGAACTCTAGACTGAAACTCTAATACTTTAAGACTCCAGAACAAAAAATACCAGTAGACCCAGCCTGCAGTAATTCACTTATCTGGACTCTGTCTCAGATATTCCATCTGCTTCCCAAAAGTACTTAACAGGGCCTCACCATAACAAAATCACCCAGTGAAACCCGAGTAAGGAGAGAAGAAGCAAAGACGAAAGGAAAGAGAAGACATTTGTTTTCTGTGACACATGGCTGAGAAAGATTTTCAAGAAAGAGCGGCTTTAAAAACTATCTGGAGTAACAAGAGCACGTGGTAATGGGGTTTCCTTTCAAAGGGGAAGAGGTTCTAACACAGACAGTTCAACCCAGCCACACCCCAGAAAGACAAAAAGGGCAGCCAAGACAAGGTGCAGTCATGATAATCACAGCAAACAAGTGAAGCTTAAAAGCTTCCTTTGCATCTGGATCTGTGCTAAGCTTTACACTTGTTAATTAGCTGAGTGGATAAGGGATAATGGGTAGGAAGGCACCGTTATCCCCATTTTACAGACAAGGCAGCTGAAAGAGAAAGCACAATGAGGAGGGAAGGTAAGAGCAGCTAAAGTAGAATGGACATCAACACAACAGGCATCGTGGGCTGGGCACTTACTAAATGCTACTTTGGAGATGAGAAAACAGAAAAGTGAAGTAGCTCATTCAAGGTCACACAAGTAGGAAGTGGCTGCAAGGTCTGTGGAATTCCAGAGCCAAGCTCCTTCCTCTTCGATGCTTCCCTGCCACCCCCGCTTTAGCAAAGTTTCCCAAATCTGCCAACAATCCCAGGTGATTCTGAAACTTGTTTCCCAGGCCTGTCCCCCTAAGGCTCTGAATCTGGGAGGGATCCTGAGGATCCAGATTTAACAAGCACCCAGGTGATACTCCCAATCAGGCAAAGGTGCAAACGCTGACCTAGCACAGGGAACAGTCAGCAACACAGACCTGAACCGCAGTGGCACTGCCTGAGGCCTGCAGCTTTAGAAGAGACACTGGCAGTCCTCTCCCACTGAAGACACAGGAACTCTCCTCACCGTGGCTGGATACCTGTCTGTTGGCACATCAGATAAAAGGTGCCCCCACCAGACCACGCCATGTGTCAAGGATCATCACGCAGGATCGGTCCTGGCCTCACCCAAGATGGTGCCCACACCTTAGCGATGAAGGGACCGAGATGCCAATAGGGTGGCCTGCATGCCCTGCTCTCAGGCACCGGGCACAGAAGTCTCCAGCAGACTCCAGCATCCTGAAGGGACACCTAGGGCTGCAAAGAGTCCAACAGGGGCTCTGTTCAGCGCACGCACACAGCGGCAGTCGAGGTCCAGTGCAGAAAGCCTCCACCTGCCAGGCAAGGGTCCAGCACCCTTAGGGGAGCAGCTGGGGGACAGAGGGCCATTCTCCAGCACACACTCTGCCAGCCCCCACACCCTTCCTCACCACAGTTCACGATTGGAGAGTTCACCTTTGCTTGTGTGACTTACTGATGTGTCCACTCCACCACCCCCCAGACTAAAAGCCCACCCCAAGGTGGCCAGCTCGATCACCATACCACCCCAGGGCCTGGAGCAGGGCCCAGCACACAGAAACTTGTTGAATGAAAACAGGAGAGCACAAAGAAGAGTTGAGGCTGAAGGCAGTGTCCCCACAGGGCTGCAGGCCCGCCTTGGCACCTGGATGACAGGCGTCCCAGGGAAGGAGAGGGGTGGCATTCCCCTACAAAGGTGGGGACGCAGGGGCTCCAGGGCAGTGGAAGCACAACCTCAAAACCGTGGGCCAGATCATGAACCCAGAGCACAACCGCACAGGAGCCCGACGGACGGACACGGCCGGGGTGCCTGCAAACACCTGCAGTCTGAAGTGAGAGGGACTTGGCAAGGAGCTGAATGCCCAGGTATGCCCGTGGGGAATGGAGTTAGAGGTGTGGCTCACTCCCCTGCAATCGCCCCGGTCAGCACCCTCCGCTTGGCTCAAGCCCTTAGTGTAAAGGGCTCTTCAGGGAATAAGACTGCAAAGTGACGCTGCTGGTTTGGTAGCACTGGCCACCTGTGGGTCGCCCTTGGCCATAATGGGTCAGAGGCTGGAAAGTGACAACAGACTGTGCAATTAAACCAGGGACTCAGAGAAGTGACAGGCGGCAGTGAGGAATCAAACAGTCAACACACACCGTCTAACCACACACGTAACACCTCAGGAGCGTCTGGGTGACACGGTGCCTGGCCCACAGAGCAGGACAACACAAAGCACATTCAGCCAGGCCAGGCTCCTTTACAAGCAATGTAACCCGTTTGAATCCAATAACTAACTTAGCTCTTCTGGAGACAAACATGACATTACCTTGTAAAGAAGTTACTGAATGGTCCCAATATTTTCAATTTACTCCCCTCCTCGATTTCATCAACACAGTCCCGCTGGTGGAGGTCACTGGTCTCCTTGATGGAGCTCAGGGTGACGTCAGTAAACTGTGGGTCATCATCATTCTCCAGGGTCACGATGGCACTGGAGCTGCTTGTGACCACAAGGTCCAGGATATCCTCGTTGCTGATGGACAGTGTTGTCGACAGCTCTGTGCCCAGGCTGGACACACTGCAGACAGAGACGTCATCACTGCGGCTCAGCGTTTTGGAGGTGGGGCTGTAGAGCTTCACTGCGTCATAGCCTGTTCTGGGAAACGTGGAAGACTTGCGCACGCTCTGCTCCCGCTCCTGGCTGGTGGCAGTCGGAGGGGCACAGGACGGCAGTGGGCACGCACTCTGGAAAGCTCGCTCAGGGACAAGCTCGGACTCGGATGGCTTCCTCTTTACGTGGACCCCGCTGCAGGGCACCGGCTCCGGGTTGCCAATCTCCAGCGTAGGAATGCCCGAATCCACCGACTTAAGGCTGTGCCGATCTTCCAAGGCACTGAGCTGCAGTCTGGGCCCACACTCAGGCAGAGGGAGGGAGGTGGGTGCCTGGAGAGTCAGGCTTTGAAGGTTCTGAATGTGGTTTCCTGGCCGACTGTCCAGAAGGCCCATCAAGGCTATGCCATTTGTAGAGGTGGAAAGGTTTCCATCAGTCATCTTGGTCCAAAGAGAAACTAGCAAAATACAAACATGAGAATTCAGTCAGTGCACATAAAACCCAAAAACGTCACTCTCCTCACGCACAGTGCAAACGTTCTGGCAACCTTGTTAAAGAAGGACTCCTTGAAAAAAGCCCTACACACCCAATTTTTTATTCAAGACCAGAAACTAGAGTTTTAACATATATCGCCAAGACATAAAATAATAGGTAGATGACCCAAACAAAGGCTGTATTTAGGGTAACAGTATATAAAATCATCATCTACAGCATCATCGCCATCACCCTGCCAGTCACGTCTCTGACCCTGGAAGCAGAACAACGGTGCCGGGCAGAGAGAGATTTTAATTATTATTATAAACAGGGCATCCCTGTCAAAAGTTTGGGACTTCATAACCCATGCATCCGTCAAGGTTCTACTTGTCCTGAGACAGCATAAAATGAGGCTCTACCATGCAAATTCAACAGGCATTGCTGGGGCCTCCACGAGCACCCACCACTGCTGGTCTGTCTTTTTAATTTTTTATCTGTTTTGTTTTGTTGTTGTTGTTTTTAAGATTTATTTTATTTATTATCCCCCTTGTTGTTTTTGCATTCGCAGTCTTGCTCTCTGTGTCCATTTGCTGTGTGCTCTGTGTGTCTCCTTGTCTTCTCTTCTCATCTTCTCTTTAGGAGGCACCGGGAACCGATCCTGGGACCTCCGACGTGGGAGAGAGGCACTCAATCGCTTGAGCCACCTCAGCTCCCTGGTTTGTTGTGTCTCTCATTGTCTCTCTTTGTCTCTTTGTTGTGCCAGATCGTTGCGCCAGCTCGTTGCGCGGGCCAGCTCTTTCACGAGAAGGCCCCAGGAAACGAACCCAGGACCTCCCATATAGTGGATGGGAGCCCAATTGCTTGAGCCACATCCGCTTCCCATTGTCTCTCTTTTTAATTCAAGGCCTGGCGTGGCGGAAAAGACCATGGAAAGAAAGGCCCAGCACATCCCTGGGTCTCAGGTTCCTCCGCATTAACAATTAACACGAACAACAGCCTCTGCTGCGCAAGCGCGTATTACACGCTGGGTGTTGCATTCAGCATCTACATCCGCTGTCTGTGGCATCTCCACGACATCCCAGGAGGTTAGTGGCTGTATCACCACTTCACGGACAAGGACACAAAGACAGAAAGTTTATCTCTAAGAAAGTGGGCTGTGCTGGGGCTAAACCCAGAGCTGACCCTAAAGCGCTTACTCTTCCCACTGCTACATAAGCTGCCTAAAATAATAAGTTAATGTATAATATGTAGAATGGGAAAAATCTATTATAAAGTACTTTGACTTTTAAATGGATTATTTTTTTTTGTCCATGAATGTTTCAGCAACCTGGGCAGAAACTGGAGTTAAACTGTCGAGGTTTCCTAAAGGCTCCTTTACAACTGAGAAATAGACGTTTAACTTTCACTGACGAAAGGTGGTTATGTTTAAAAAGGCATAGGTGGAGAGTGGATGTGGCTCAAGCAGCTGAGCGCCTGCTTTCCACCTAGGAGGTCCCAGGTTCAGTTCCTGGTGCCTCCTAAAAACAAAAACAAACAACCAAAAAAAAAACCAACTCAGGGGAGCTGATGTGGCTCAGTGGTTGAGCACCAGCTTCCCACACACAAGGCCCTGGGTTCAATCCCCGGCCCGGGACTTAAAAAAACAAACAAACAAACAAAAAAGGCATAGGCAGGACATTTGAAATGAAGGATGATGGGGGGGTGCATTCTTCCCCCACAAAATATTCCATTTCAGCTGCACTTGGTGATTTACCAAAACTAATCGTCATAAGCACCTGTGAAGTAACTGAGAGGCAAACAACAGGTCAGGGAGATACTGAGACCATTTAACAAGGCCAACATAATTTATAATCTTGATTCATGAAAGAAACATTTACCAAGCATTGTCCAGGTGCCAAATAGGCTAGATGTTATCCCCTGCATTGGCTCTAATTATGACAACCCTGCCAAGGACAGGCGAAGAATCTATGAGATTCAGAGAGGCTAAGCAACCTACCCAAGGTCACCAGCATCAGAAACTGGATTCAAAGCAGGACTGACATCAAAGCCCATAAATGGCTTGCCGGAGGGCTTAAAAATACAGGCCCTACACCTGTGATAACTGGTAAGTTGAACACCTAACAATGAGTACACTGTTTCTATATGTATGCTAGACTTCATTAGGGAAGTTTTCAAAGTAAACGGGGGTCGGGGGTGGGAAGGGGAGAACGTTCTGGAGGTAGACAGCCTGGGTTCAAAGTCTAGCTCCTCCACTCACCAGTTGTGTGACCTTGAACTAGTTTCTTAACTTCTCTGTGCCTCCCTGTGTAGTAAAACAGGGACAGTAATAGTCCCTATCTCATTAGGCAGCTGACAAGATTCGGGGAAGAAATCCAGGAGAAGCCATGAGGCTCGTGGTGGCTGGTGGTAATCTTCCCTGGACGCTAGACAAGGCCAACTCAGACCCGCTATTTGAGCAGCTCATTTGCATAAACAAGCCAGGCACAGCCAGTCTGTCTGCACCTCCTCACCCGCACAGCTTCTTCCTGCCACTACTTAGCTCTGGGTCTCAACTTCCCCATCTGAAAAACGAGGTGATTAACCAAACTGACCTATCCCTGAGGGCCCTTCCAGCTCAACAATCTAGAATTCTAAACAATTCAGACCCTAGAAACTTTCTTTAAATCTATCCTAAAACAAGCATTAGCAAACACGCACATACTCACTTGCCTAAAATCCTTTTACATCCTCTCTATAAATGTCTATTTTGACGACAAATCTTTTCCAAGGCCCATGAGCATCCATAACATGCTGGGCAGGCATCCCCTGCTGAGGCTGGGGCCGTGGAGGTGAGCTGGCGAAAGTGAGCAGAGCTGGGGAGAAGCTCTAACCAGGGGGGAGACAGACTCTAAAGCAAGTCACCCAGATAGGCTGCGTCCTCGCTGCTGCTAGAGGGGCCTTCAACCCAGCAGAGGAGAGGAGGGGACCTGCAGGAGAGGAACTCACTACATGGAGCAGAGGGGTGGAGAAGGGGAGGAAAGGGGACCTAATGCAGAGGAACTGCAGGACCAAAGCAGGCTTCTGGGGATCAGCCAGAAGCCAGGTGGGGCGGCTGAGACACTATGTGGGGGGGCGGGGACTGGGGGCAAATGGTGAACACACAGTTTCACAAATGCACAAGGTGCTGCATGGAGACCTGTCAGGACCTGCCGGGACCGTGGAAGCCGCTAAGGTGAACAAAGCCTGTTCCCGCGACCAGCCTCAGTCCGAATGCCACCTCTGCCTCTCTCCAGCTAGGTGAGTCTGTGCCAGTTACTGTACCTCCCTTAGTCTGTTTCCTTAATGCTTCCCAAATGACATATTCACTCAATAACCCCGAGTGCCAAGCAAATGCCAGGTTCTCATTAAGGCTGGGGAACAGTGGAGCCCACAATCAAAAGGGCTCAAACATATATGACAACCAAGAGAGCTGCAAGCTTCGGGGTAGGGGAAGGCCACAGGCAGCCAGCGTGGGCTGGGGTTAAGAGGCTACCTGGAAAAAGTCAAACCCAAACTTAAGACACAGGTTGGTGGCAGATCAGCCTAGCAAGAGAAAGTGTCCCAAGATTGCTATGGTACTGAGGTCAGGACTAACCCAGTCCATGCAAAGACCCTAACAGTGCCCAGCACAAAACCTGTCCTTTACAAAAGGCAGCCAAGGCCACCAGGTGCTGACATCCTGCAGACACCACCAGCCAGTCAGAGGCATTAGGGCACCCAGACACCACCGGAGTAGCCTCCTGGGCTAGCCTCAGCAAGTAAACTAATCAAGCCCAAATCCAAGAGCCTCCAGTAGCGGCAAAATGCACAGGTGCATAGAGAGCCTTCCAAAGCAAAGCTTCCAATTCACGTTGGAGAAAACTGTGCCCTGTACAGCTTTCATATGGCAGCGGCTTCACGGCCTGGCCAAGAATGGTCACTGCAAGCGTCCCCAGGGCCGGGCGCTGGAGTCGGCAAGGCCAGCTTCTCGGGCCTCCTGGCCAGCCGTCCTCGCGCTGGCCGAGCCCCTGTGGCTTTGCGCCACACTCCTAGAGCAGGGCTTTTTAACCAGTCTGGGAAAAGATTTCAGGGGCTCCGTGAGCTTGAACTGAAAAAAATCAACTTATCTTTGTTTTCTCTGACCTCCAACTGAAGTCTAGCATTTCCTTCACTTACGAATGTATGCAATAAGAAAATTACAGAAGGATTCATTTCACCTGACTGGCAAAGGGGCCCGAGGAACAAAAAAGGTTATGAACCCCTGTCTTAGAGGGACAGCGAGAGATGGGGGCTCCCCGATCCCTTCCTCCAGGCAGCTCCCCACTCGGTGACGCCTGCTTGGACACTGCGCCTGGCTCTGGCCTCAAAGCCCACCCAGGGCAGAGGGTCCCAGGCCCGGGGTCCAGGTCTCGTAGGCGGAGGGGCGCCGGCAGCCCGGGGTCGGAGTCTACGAGACGGAAGGGGGTGTCCCCCGCCCGGGTCTCCTAGGACGGGGGGTGGTTCCCGGCCCGGGATCTCCTAGGCGGAAGGAGGTCCCCCAGACCCGGGGACCCCAAGACCAGCGGCAGGGCCCGATCTCCTAGGCGGAAGGGGGTTCCCGGGCCTGGGTCTCCTAGGCGGATGGGGGCCCCCAAGGCCGGCGGCGGGGCTGGGAAGCACGCGCGGTCGTGCGCGCCGAGCGGGCGCCCCGCGTGCAGGAACCTCCCGTCTGCGGGGGGAAAACTTTTCGTCAAGTTCCGGAAAACCAGCGTGTCACAGCGCGTCTCGTGGAGGGGCCGGCGAGGGCCGAGCGCTCGCCCACCCCCGCACGTCCCGCCCGGTGCCCCCGCGGAGCTCCCGCCCGCTCCCCTGGGGCCTGAAGCGGCGGCGGCCGCGCGGCGAGGCGCGGAGAGGCAGGACTCGAACCCGGGTCGCCCGCCCGCCGCGCGGCCTCCCCCGCAGGCCGCCTCCCAGCTCGGCCCGGCTGCAGCAGGTGGCAGCGGCCCCGGGCGCCCCTGCCCTCCCCGCGGCCCGCGGCCCGGCCGCCCGCCGAGGCCTCAGTACCGGAGTTAGCGCGGCTCCGACGCCATCCCCGGGGCCCGCGGGCCCGCAGCCCAGGCCCCCCGGGACCCGCAACTCGCCGGGCGACGGCGCC
>JAKSZT010052319.1:24144170-24256421 GCA_026826555.1 Tolypeutes matacus | reverse complement strand
CGCGCGCCCTCGCTCCGCCCCCACGCGCCCGCGCATGCTCTTCCGCCCGGCCCGCCGCCGCCGCCCCCGCCGCGCCTCCGCCGCGCCCCGAGCTTGACGCTGCCCTGCTGCCCCTCCTCGGGCCCGCCAGTCCCCAGCCGCCGGGCGTCTGCGGAGCGGCGTCGCCGACCCTCTTCTCTCCCGAGGGCCAAGCGGAGCTGCGAGGGGCGGCTCTGAGGGGTCCTTTGTGTTCGCAGAGCCACCGTGGCCACCCGACAAGGGCCCTCTTACCTGGTCGGCGCCACCCGCGGCCATCTTGGAAGTGGGAAGCGGCCGGGAGGGGGAGGGGGCGCGAGCGGGCAGAGACCAGGCGTGGGGAGCCGAGCGGCGGAACGCATCGATGGGGCGCCCCTTCCCCTGGGCAGGGGTGCGGGAGAGAAATGCCGGGGGCGTCCCCGGGCCGAAGAGAGGTCACTGTGCGGGAGACCTGAGCCCTGGCTATTCGGCCTCAGTCTCTGAATCTGTAAAACGGGCTCTTCTGAGAACTCTATTGACCTTTTACTCCGGGGCCGGCGCTGTGGTCCCAAACTTTTTTTTCCTGCACTTTAGAACTACTTGGGGGTCTTGTAAAATGCCAAAGCCCAGGCCAATTCAGTCACAATCATCAGGGGCTTGAGGGAAGCAGACAAGTTTAGAAACCACTGGTGTAGCATTTACATGCGTTGTATTTAAACGTTGCAGAAACTTAAGAGGCAAGGTCTATGATCAGAGCCGTTTCACGGAGTGGATAACGAGTTCAGAGAGACGAGGTCCCTTGCTAGAGGTGCCAGATGCCCCTCCCCAAACCACTTTCCCCGGTCTTGTGTGTGCAAAAAAAGCCCTTGCTGGCCCGTCAGTGATCCTCATGCCTTGCTGGAATGTCAGCTCCAGGAGCCAAGCTGTGCTTGCCCTGTTCACTGCTGTGCTCCCTGTGCCTGGCACTTAGTAGGCATATCAGGATTTGTTCGATTATCCTTAGCGTTCAGGGGACATCGTGGAAAGGGCAAGACCCCAGTGGCTGGGGACTGGGAAGCGTGGGTCTACACTAGGGCCCCTGAGAGCTGTCATGGGCAGAGGAATTACCAGACAGGAAACCTCAGAGAGACCTAAGTGCAGCTCCATCTAAGGGACACTTGAGCTGGCCAGGCCTCCAGGGACAGGAATGGTAATCTCCCCGACACAGAAGACATCTGGAAGCAAGCAGCACAACATGAATTCGTCTGGGCTTTGATAGGGATGGGCTGAAGAACCTCTAGCTTGTTTCCCTTCCCCAGCTCTAAAAAAGCACTTTTAGCACCTATTAGCTATGCTGGTGGAAGGTTGAGAATTTTTAAAAGGTACCTTCTTGATATGTTACCTTAACACCCCTCACAGGGCTTGGTGCCCAATAGGAGCCTAATAAACACTTAATTTTCTGGGTGATTTTAAATGAAAACAGCACCAGGTCTTCAAACCCCAATGTTTAAGTGTTAAGTATTAACATGGAGGTGCAGGCTTGTTTCTGACCTGTCTTAATTAGCAATTTAATACATTGGAAAAATAAATCTGCTTTTACAGCATTCCTTGCGACTCCCCAAATCCCTCCCAGCCCTAATTCTGAGTATTAGGGTTTTAAAACCCCACATTGACAAGGAACCATTGTTCTCTATCCAGAAACAAAGTCTGTAGTTGGCAAGTTTGCATCTGGCGCCCTCTGTCTGGCTTTTCCGCACTCTCGCCATTTGCCGCCTCCGGAGCCCAGAGCCTCTCCTGGGTAGCCCAGTAGTCACTTACGCCCTAGTCTATTGGACCCACGTCTTACCTTTTGTCATCGGTGCCCAGAAACGTTCTATATACATCCTCCGGGCCACTTGAGTCTAACAAAAGTAAAAATGCAATGAACGGGATTTAGCTGTGTGGCGTTGAGCAGTCCCATCATCTCGGAACCTCACGCCCACCCTCCTAGTATGGTGATAACTATATCAGGGCTGTTTTCGTGATGAAATAAGTTGGTGTACATGAAAGGCCAGCATAGCATCTGGCACATGACTGGCCAAAAAAGCATTTGTGCAAAGGAAAAACAACATGCACACAAAGCTGCTGGGACTGGCTTGTTTGCCCGGGTCTTATCAAGGAGAGGAGAGCGTCCCCCTAGTTAGGTCACTCAGGCATCCATGGGTTGAATTAAGGGCAACAGAGGAGCTCAGCTCCGTGGTCTCGCCTCTGCTGGCTAAGGGCTCAGGGCTCGTCCTCAGGGTCCAGCCCCTCCCACACCCCGGTTCCCCCTGCAGACGTTACCCTGAGGCTCCCAGAATAATTCTCACCCACGATCCTTCTGCTGTGCACTGTTAAGGCACAGACCAGTGCATTGTAGCTGAGGGCCTGACTAACTCCTCCTCCAGGAAGGCTTCCCGGCACCTCCCCCAACCCTCCCCATCCCTACAAGGCACCTAGCACCTCCTCCTCCGCTGGGCAGAGAGTTAAGCATCAAAGTGAATGGAAGCCCTGGATAAATGTCATAAATCAGCCCATTTCCAGCATGTTTGGTGAGCTCTTGCCACCTCTCCAGGAATATAACGTGGAGGAACAGTGTTGGCCAGCCTGCCAGGGCAAGGAGAGACCTCGTCAAGCACCTTAAGCCTGACCTCTGAGCCTCCTGGAGCTAAGCAAGAGAGCCTTGGCCTAGAATGGGGGGGGGGCAGGGATGCCCTTCCCAGAATGTCCAGTATCCATGGAAACCACCCGTAAGCACCCACATGGTGCTGGCCCCGTGCCAGGCCCTGAGACAGTAGTGACTGGCAGCCCACACTTCCTTCCCCCAGCCTCATGGAACAGCCACTTCTCGCCCTGTCATGGAGATTAAATGGGCCCAAGGGAGTGGAAGTGCTTGGCACATTCTAAGCCTTCTTTCAGGGAAAATGGTCTCTTAGCAGATGGATGAAGCCCCAGGAGGGTCACAGGCAGGGGTCAGAGCTGTCACGACCCTTCAGATGATCAAACCCACCCTCATCATTCAGAGGGGAAACTGAGGCCCAGAGATACAGACAGGAAAAGGCCCAAGGTCAGGTAGGCTGGGGGGTGGGCCCAGAACCAAGGCCAGAGGCCTCCTGTCTGCCAGCCCTCTGGCCTGTTCCAGTTTCCCCAACACATTTTGCCCCCCCCCCACCCCCAAATATGAGCTCCACGAGGGAGGATCTGCTGTATGCGCTGCATAAATACTGGGCCAATGGGTGGATCGAGCTGGCTGCCAACCCCAAGGCCGCCCCAGGTGCCCTGCACCTTGCTGGCCGGCTTAGCAGCACCGTGATTCACAAGGTCCAGGTGAGGAAGTAGGTGCTGAGAGGCAAGGCCACCGGACCCGGGGCTCCCAGCTCTGGCCCTACTGTCCAGAAGCCCCTGCCTCCCGTCCAGAGCCCCCCTGGGGCCAAGGCACTCATGGGCAGAACCAACTCATGAGGAGCCCAATTTGGCAACAGACCCATGCCACGGTGCAGGCCAGGTCGCGCATCATTAATTCGTTTCTAGAGAGCTGCCCTTTGGCCCACACGCTTTCAGAAACCCCACAGGAAGGCTTATCCTGTGTGCCTCCATACCTTCACCATGGAGATGGGAGTTCTCATTTTTAGGGCACAGTGCCTGGAATTTGGGTTTCTTGTATTAGTTCTGGAAATTGAGCAGTTTGAAGAAGAAAAAAAAAAAACCCAGCTGACTGGCGGTCAGTTTCCCAGCCATCTCAAGCACATCTGTAGAAATCAGGCAGAGACACGGGGATGGAAAAACATAGGCACAGTCAGGGGGGATGCCACAGGCCTGTGCACCTTGCAGGAAGCAGCTCCCAGGCCCTCCCACTGAGCCCACCAGCGTGTATTTTCCTCACAGTTTTAACAAGCATGGTTACCTGTTTCCTAGCCCATGGCAGATTAAAATCAGCAAGTTCAGGGAGGCGGAACTCCTAGAAATAACACATTCATAAAGGAAAAGCCATGGCTCTGGCAAAGCAGGAAGCACACAAGACAATTATAGCACACAGGATCCCTTTTATCTAATAATTCCCTGGAGGGAAGCTATCCATATGAAATTACCCTAAAATTCAGGCAAAGACTGTTGTAAAAAGATGTTCATCACAGCATTATTTACATGAGTAAAATGGGCATAACAGAGGTATCCAGCAATAAGGGAGCAGGTAACTAAATGGAGGCACATCAAGGCAGCCATTTTTTAAATTTCTAGAATTTATTATAACTCAGGTAATGCATATGTAAAAAGAGTGATGCTAAATTGTAAAGAAAGCATAATCAAAGTACATGAGTTACACACTCACAGGAATAAAAGACAGGAAAAAACACCAAAAGGAACTTCAGAATACACATGATTATCTTGTGCCTCCGTATATTCTGTGGCTTTTAAAATCCCCCACAACAAACATGTGCTCCGTTTCTACCATAGCTGCGTTAAAACGCCTGCTGCCGTGTGCCCCACAGACCCAGAGAAGCTCAGAGCCTGGGCCTGAGGTGAGGCCTCCAAGCCAACAGCCTCTCTCTCCAGAGCCTCGAGATCAGTCAATACTCTTCCCATTTTATGGGCGGGAGACTGAGGCTTCAGGAGGTGAAGCGATTGATGCAAGGCCAGTGGGAGTGACGACAAGACAGCTCTGTGAGGGCCGGTCTGGGTGACCTGCCAGCCAGTGAACCCCCATTTCACGGGCAGGGTTGAACCCAGATGGGTCTGGCTCTGGTTCCCAGAGCCTCCTGAGTCATTGACTGGAAGGAATCGGTTCTAACAAAGCCCATGGGCCCTCCAAAGAGTGGAGTTCATGGCCCCGGGGCTGGTGGGGCAGGGGAGGGAAGCCCAGGGAGCCCCTGTACCCCGTGGCTGGCTGACTCTTAAAGTCTCAGCGCTGGAGGCCCTGAGACTGGGTACTTAGAAAATACTGGAAGCACTTGGGGAAAGATGGGACTCCACATCACTGCACACCAAAGTGGAATTTTCCAGAGCCCTGTTTTTAAAGGCATCACCCTGTCGCCGGCTGCCACCACCGTCAGAAAGCAAAGCCCTTTTTAGAAGCTTGTAGGAACTTGGCCTCACGTGGATGGGCGTGAGGTGGGAGCAGAGGGATGAGGCGCGTGCGGGATGGCAGGGCCAGCTGCTTCCCATACCCACCCCGGTCCCCGCACACGAGGCAGCCACAGCCAGACGCACTCCCCCTCCACCAACGTGCGAACCCCTTGTCACCCCTGTGGGCTGGCTCACGGGACCACCTGGGGCTCCCCAGGGGTGCCCTGACTCTCTCCATCTGTGCCCTTGTCCTTGCTCATCCCTCTGCTCAGAATTCCCTGGAACTCCTTCCACCCATAATTCCTACTGCCCTTTGACAGTCCCTAGAAGCTCCAGGCCTCAGGGATTATCCTTGGCCCCTACACCCCACCCCCTTCCCCAGGCACAGGGAGAGGCTGCAGCTGACTCCCGCAGCCCCCTGGGCCATGCTCCCAGGCACCTCCAGCCCCTAGCCTGCTGCCCCTGGTCTGCTCTGGGCCCCAGTGTCCTGCCCCCAGCCTCCTCTCCTCAGTCCCAGCTCCTGTGCCTCAGCCTATAAACAGGCTCGGCTGCCTCTGAGCTTGTTCCCAGTCACACTCCGCTGCCGCTGCCTCTCTCCAAGCCGAGCTCCCAAGAGGGCACCCTGTCTACACTGCCTCCCCGGCCCTTCTCACTGCCCTTTTCAAAGTCCTGGAGGGCCTGGCTCCCTCTCCCCACCCCACCCCCCTCTCTGAAATGGGGAAGCTCATGGCCTCCTTCAGGGCACTTAGGAGGACTTGGGGAGAGGCTGGCTCTGGGGAGCAGAGTGGCAGGTCGGAGTCTGTGTGCAGGAGGGGCTTGAGGGCTTCCCAGAGGGGGAGACTGGGAGGGTTCCAACTGGCTCCAGCGGGGGCCCAATTCTGGAGATGTGCTCTGGGTTGTCCCTCCTGAAGGGGGCCACAGAGGCCACCAAGCCTCCCCTCTCCTCAGACTCACCCCTGCTCCGGGCAGATATCGCAATTAGAGAAGCCCCTCAAGAGGCTTACGCAGAGGCACTACCTGGGGTAGGAAAGAAGTACACACACTCAGGAGCCAGGAGGACAGGGTTCAATTCCTGGAATGGCCACTTACCACAGCTGTGTGATGGGGGTGGGGCGGGGGTGCACCCGAACCTCGGTTTACAGCTGTGTGGTGATGGGGGGAAGGCTGAGGCTGGGCAGAGATGGGCGGCCCTCTTGCTTCAGCACGTGGCAACACACCAGGATCAACAGCCGCTGGCTCTGGTGAGAAAGCATCTCGGATAGTGCCTCGATTTGGACATTTCATAAGCTTCTACCCCAAATAAATCCCTTCATAAAAGCCAACAGATTTCTGGTACTTTGCATCGGCAGCCCTTTGGCAAACTGAAACTGGGGGTATGCCTGAAACTCAGTTTTCAGCTGGGTGGTTGATGGGGCTTATGCTCAAACCTCAGTTTCCCGATCTGTAAAATGGGGCTCCCTTTGCCCGCCTTGGCGTCGGTGGGGGTCCTACTGTGGTGCAGTGCATGGGCACACAGAGCTTTGGCATCTGCCCGTGTAACAAGGTGTTCTAGTGTCACAAGGATGATTTTAGATGGACATTGGTGAGCACTTAAACGTTTATGTATTGTTGACATTAAAGACAAACGCTGACTTCCACCTGCAGAGGAGACAAACGCCGCTCAGTTGCATCATCAGTTACCCCACTGTGCCCCCAAGAGATGGCGAAGGCCTCGAAGCAGGGAGAGGGTCTGCTTTGTGGGAGACACTGGCGCATGATCAACAGGTGTCACCACCATTTTGCAGAAAAGCAAGCTGAGATGTGGGGGCATCACATGGCTGGAGCGTGGCCAGCTGTGGCCCCAAAGAGGCATCTCCACGCCCAGTGTCCTCTGTGCTGGTGCATCAGGGTAGGGGGCAGGGACCTCCGTGCCTGTTACTTTCCTGCTGGACTTCGGTCAACCGCAGGGCCCCTAGCCCAGGCGCCTGCTCGTTAACCAGGCTGTGCTGTGATTTTTCCCTTAGGTTGAAAAAAGTTGCTCTTTTATCATTACTCAAATATTTACTAAGTATTTAATGGGTGCCAGGTTGGGCAGCAAATTCTAAGAATCTGTCCTTTCTTGGTTTATAGGGGAAACAAATGCATAAAAAGATATTTCATTTAATGTACTTTTTCCCTCAATATGGAAGTAATTCACACCCTTGTCAAAATTTTGGCAAAACCAAGTATATCCAAAGAAGAAAATACTTAGTGCGTGTAAAGCCATCTTCCAGAGATGACCCCTTAAACATGGGGACACTTACTTCCCGTCTTCTTTTTTTTCTTTCTTTTCACATCTATACACCAGGAATGAGTTCGAGCAATAGCGAAAGACAGTTCTAGATTGGATTCCTGATTTGCTGATAATTAGCACTGTAAGCAACCTATCTGAACTTCAATTTCTCATCTCTGAAGGAGAGCTTGAAAAATACCTCCTGCCTCACAGTACAACTCCCCATTCTCCAGGTGGAGAAAGTGAGTCCCGGGGAGGGGAGGGTCACAGGGTAAGGGAAGGCCAGAGCCAGAAGAACCCAGCTTTGCCGCTCCCCGCCCAGGCCCCAGCCCAGCTGGGGTGCAGTGTGGAGAGAGGGCAGTTCTCAGGAACGTGCCTGCCTTTTCCAGGAAGCTATATAAACAGTTAGTTTATGCTTAAGTGGTAATTGTTAGATAGCCTGACTGGAAAGGACTGGAACATCCTTTCCTTGCAGTGTGAAGCAGCTTCTGGGCGGGAGGTTTGAGAATGTTTTAATTGCATGAGGATGTGTGAACTTCCATGGCAAAGGCCTGGAGTATGGAATATGTCGACATGTGAAAATGTCCATAGAAAAGAACCTGTGGTAGGATTTTACTTTACGTGTTTTACACTTTCTGTGGATTTTCAAATTTTCTATAATAAGCTTATTATGTCTTTGCACTCAGACAAAAAGATCTTTACTAAAACCAAGTGGTACAAGGTAATAATAGACAAACAAGTTTGCAGGAAGAATATGTTCACCCAGTCACAAACTCCCCTGGAACAACTCCTGCCTGAGGGCCAGTGCTCAGAGCCTGGGGCCTGTGAGCGGATGCAGGCAGAGTCCCCGGGGGACGCAAGACAGTGATGGAATAGTCAAAGAAGCCAGAGATGCTGCAACGGTGACTCACAGCACCAGAGCATATCCTGGGAGGCGATGGGGGACTGGCCGGGTCAGGGAGGTCGGGGGATACTGAGACCTGCAGGCTGGTGGGGGTTGGTCAGGGGAGGAGGGGCCGGGAGGAGCACCCCAGGCAGAGGAAGCAGTCTATGCAAAGACCCCGTGGTGAGAGGGATGGTGGTGAGGACCCAGGAGGCTGGAGCAGGACGGAGGCAGATGCGAGGGGAGTGTCGGATTTGCAGTTTTCCAAAGACCGCGCTGTCTGCTCTGCAGGGAATGGCTGAGGACCTTGCAAGCACGCAGGAGGTCAAGTATTCAGAGGCCTGGTGCTCCTGCTCGCCAGCCATGGTTGGGGCCTCATCCTGGTTTTCCACATGTCCCTTCCCAGCCCTGTCATTCCCTGGCTGGGGGACCTTTCCATGCCCTTTGATCTGGGAGTCAGTCGGGGAGGGACACAGAATTTAAAACTCTCAAATTTGAATGACTGGGGAAACGGATGTGGCTCAAGTGATTGGGCTTCCGTGTACCACACGGGAGGTCCCCGGTTTGGTTCTTGGTGCCTCCTGGAGAAGGCGAGCTAGTGCGGTGGGCAAGTGCGGTGAGCTGATGCAACAAAATAGACACAAAGAGGAAAGACAATGAGACACAACAAACCAGTGAGCTGAGGTGGCTTAGGTGATTGGGCGCCTCTTCCACATGGGAGATCCCAGGTTCAGTTCCCAGTGCCTCCTAAAGAGAAGAGCAGACACAGAGCACACAGCAAATGGACGCAGAAAGCAGACAGCGGCCGCAAACAACGGGGGGCAGGGGAGGGGCATAAAACAATTTGGATGACTGGAGGGGAGTCGGCACAAGCTGAGTGTGCTGTGGAAGGGCAGGTGCCATGCTCCTGGGCTCAATCCGCATGTCATCTGGAGGTCATTTCACAGGACAGAGGCCATCACCAGTGGTCAGGAGACCCTCACATGGACATGCTGGAGGGCAGTGGAGAGACCACACAGAGCCAGGGCAAGCAAAAGACTCTGGGCCACTCTCCAAAGAGGAGCCCATCAGGCTCGCACTCCAGTTCTGCAGACATCACGGCACCTGACGGCGCATCTACAGGGTCTCCTGGTCAGTGAGAAAATTTGCATGAAACAAGTATTGGCCCACCACACCAAGCATGTAATTATTCAACTTCTTAATGAGGCATCTTCCAAGGAAGGAGAGAGCTGGCCTTGCGGAACATTCTTGCAGACTGTGGCAAGGAAAAGGCTTCCAGGGAAACCTAGTGACTTGCTTTTATAAGATGACCTTGTATTGCTAATTGCAACTGTCGTCTGGGGCTAAAATCAGAGATGGATGACTGACATTTACTTTCAGCTTTCTTTGGAGAAGATAAGCAGCATGCCAAAGAGTGCAGGCAGGTGGAAGGAAGTGAGATCCCAGTGGCGGATCTGTGGAGCCCACTACGGCATGTCAGGGTCTCAGGGGCCAGGGTGGGAGTCCCAGGGCCTGGAAGGTGGGGGGACCTTGTGGCTTTGCCTTCACCACATCTGCCCCAGTGAGTAATTTAAGCTCGACAAGGCTCGGTCAGCCCATGGGGATGGAGGGGGGCGTGGAGCCCACCTACTGCAAAAGCACGCTGGGGGATAGGTGGGCATGCTGAGCTGCAAGCGAGGTTCTGTCAAAGTCCCCCCAAAAGGGCTCACCCCAAAATCCAGTTCAGGGGACAGTCTCTCCGCACAGATGTGCCATCTCCGTGGAGGGCCTGATTCACCAGGGCTGTGCTGCTGGGAACAGTTCAAAGGGGCCAATGACTTTCTGTGCCCACGGAGTAGCTTGTAGATGGGAAGGAAGGACAACCTGGTGGCAGAAGGTGGCAATTCTGGTGATGGGGAGGCCAGATGAAGAGGTGACAAGGTTATTTCTGTGCTCTTCCAGGAAACGTGAGAACGAGAAAAGCTATATTTGTAACATTTTAAAGGAAATGGGTTTATGTTGTAAATTTTCAGTTTTATTTATTTTTTTCATCTGAAATTGAAAACCGGAGAAATATGGGAATTTTGTGCTTTCTTTGCCATTTTTCTGTAAACCTAAAACTGCTCTAAAGATAGTTCATTATTTATTTAAAAATGGATAACCACTTCTTTGGCAAATAGCTCACTGACCATTTGGCATTTTATGTGATGCTATTTTTTTTTTTCCATTTTCAAATAAACAGATATTTTTGCTGTAAAATAAAACAGGTACTTAATGTGCTGTTCAGCTAATCTCATGATTCGTTTGTATCAAACAGTGGTTTCCAAAGACACATGTGCCTTTATATTCCTCCATGTCTTTTTTTTTTTTTTTTTTTACCGGGAGGTACTGGGGATCGAACCCTGGTCTCTCCATATGGTAGACAGATGCCGAACCTCTTGAGCCACATCCGTTTCCCTTCCTCCATGTCTTAACATCCCTCAGCCTCACGTTAGCAATAGGCAGTCCAAGTCATTTCTCAGGCTTCAAAGCTGCTGAGGGCAGCCTTGGGTGAGAAGGGTAATATTACCCTGGAGTGGGCGGCTGGGCTCCGGGGTCCCTCAAAGGACAGTGATGCCAAAGCCAGATTCCCCTGGGTTCAAGTCCCAGCCCTCCGCCTCCAGCCTCTTCACCTAGGGGGGCTTGCTTTGCCACCGGAGCCTCAGCTCGCTGACTATGTTAATCCCTGCCCAGCCAGGGTCTGGGCAGCCTGCAAGGCTGAGGCGGAGTGGGGCAGGACAAAGCTTGCTGAGCGGCGCCGTGCCCTGCAGTCCGCACTCGGTTGGAGCAGCTGTGGCTGCGGAGACGCAGGGACGTTCCCGTGAAGGCCTTTGGAATCCCCGCTTTCGGTTCCCTCTGGCCTTCTCGATCATTCCTGTGTTCCTTCACTCATGCACCATGTAAATGTGAACTTGCAGGTCATATAGCAGGGTGCTTGGTGTGGCCGGGGCGCTCAGGGAAGGCACCTACCTGTGCCAGGTCCTGTGGTAGGTGAGCAGCAGGCTCCCTGCCCACCCAGGGCCATCACGTAGCTCCCAATGTGGGCTCACATGTGTACACGCCTGAGCGTGGAGACACACCTCCGTGATGCCCGCTTTCCAGCTGCGACATCTGGATGCAGTGAGGTGAAGCGTTTGGCCAAGGTCACCCAGCTGGGAAGCCACCACGATGGGGACCCTATCGGGCTCTTCCCTGTGGTCGAACGTGGAGGCCTTGGGCCGCAGCTGCTGTAGACACCGCGCAAACCCCAGCCTGCGGCTGCAGGACCTTTTGCTTGAAGGTGGTGATGGAGAGCCCTGCCCAGCCACGAGGCTGGCCTTGGCCGCGAGGTGCCAGGCAGGGCCGAGGGTCGCCGCGGGGCCCTGGACCACTCACCCACCTCCCCGGCAGGGACTCCCGGCCGCCAGCTGCCTCTCCATGAGAATGAAAAGCTTACTATTTCCATTTGCTAATTTATTTATTTTTTTATCTTTAAAATTGTATTATGGAAAATGTCAAATACATACAAAGTAGAGAGAATAGTGTAATAACCCCTTCTGGGTTAGCCACAGGGCTGCCAATGCAATATACCAGAAATGTGTTGGCTTTTCATTACGGGAATTTTATTAGGGGAAAAATCCATCAGCGCAAACTGCCTAATGGAGCTTGTCTTGACTGGAGGCAAGCTGGACTCCCTCCTCTCTTGCCGGATGGCCAGTGGTAGGGACCAAAGAGGGAGCTGTGGAGAGAGGGCAGAAGGGAAGGCAAACTCCCAAGGGTTTCCTGCCGACCTCCCAGCATTTCCAGGGGAAGCAGCGCCTTTGCTGCAGGTGAGACCCTTTGGAAGCAGAGGCCCTGCAGCGAGAGCCAGGGCTGGGGAGCCACGGGAGTGCTCACAGAGAGCACAAGCGTGTCCGTCACATGCATCCCACCAGGAGGCGTACCCCGCACGGCATGTCCCACTTCCACAATGCCACCTTGACTTGCGGGTTCAGGTGTTGTCACCTGATGCTTTAGCAGCCAGATGATCCAGCCATCAGGGCTGCAAAATGGGGAGACCCATTCACTTTTTATTAATGTAACACAATTATTCCTTTAATAACTTCTCACACAAGGCTTCCCCATCCACAATTAAATAACAAACACTCCACTGCCCTGGAGGTGGTTTGGATAATCTCCATTTTCCCCCAATGAGGACACTGAGATCAGAGGAGGGAACTGGGCACCCCGCCCAGAGCTCCTTGGCGTCAGTACAGTTGGGCTCACCCAACTCAGGAAAGGGAGAAAATGCCCTGGCAACTTTCTTTTAAAAAGCTACATTGCGAATATTCTCGCTGTCCTGATTTTGTGATAATCAGGGCAGGCTAAACATTCGCTATATTAGAAACCATGCATGTGTCCCCAGACCTAGTTTTTCTCCCTGGGTCTGGCTTTTAGAATGCCGGTGATAAACCAAGAAAATAAATAAATAAATAAAAGCTACAAAAGTTCTAGCAGAGTCTCTGTGGTGCACCAGCCAATTTTAAGATCCCTGCCCAACTGCAGAGACCACCCCTTGCCCAGGCACAGATGGTTCCCACTGCCTCTCCATTCCCATCTCTTTCCACCTAACCATCCTCCATCCCGGCCTAACCCAACTGGCACACTGGAGGTCAGATTCCAATAAACAAACCAAGAACTTCGGATATGGTCCGGCCGATTGATCTTGGTGGGCACTAACGAGGAAGCCAATGTGGAGCCAGGCACATTATTCCTTTTAATCCTGGGGAACCAAGAACAGCCACTCCAATTTTACAGATGAGGAAACTGAGGGTCAGAGAGGGCGAATGACTTGCTGAAGGTCACATAGCAGGGGGCAAGGTCAAGTGAGGCCCAGGCAGTCCAGCTCCACCTCCTGACCTACACAGCCGCACCTCCTGGGCTGGGAGAGGGAGGTCCCATATCTGTGTTCAGCTTCCCAGTCTGGGGAGGCGGTGCCTGGGAAGAGGCTTCCGCTGCCTTGTGTGATCTGCAGCTGCTGGCTGGAGGGCCAGATATGGACAAGAAGGAAGCCGCGGGGTCACTCCGCTGAGTCACGGGGTGGTGTCAGACCCTCCCAGGTCTCTTAGAGGTGAAATGTGTAACTCTTTGCTCAGGAAGAGGCATGTCCCTTGTGCGTGGGTAAACCTGCTCATTGTGCTCCCTCTCTCCCTCCACCCACCCCATTCCACCCCACTGCCTGCAAAACCCTGCCGAGATGCCAGGGGGACTTGGCGAAGCCACAGTGGCCAGTCAGGGCGGAGCTGGGCCCAGCACGCTTCACTCTGCACCCCCAGCCTCCTGGATCCTCGAGGTCCCTGGGTGGGAGCTGCGGAGCTGTCAGGTGGGGAAATTTGGGGGCAAGATCAGTAAGAGCCTTCTGATGAAAGCGGACTGCCCAGGGTACAAGCAGGGCTTCCCCCATTCTTCCAACCCTGAAAACTTCTGAATGGTCATAGCTCAGGCAGGTGGAGAGACCCTCTCAAATGGATCTAGGGGAGATTAAAGAGGAAATGAACTGTGATATCAGGATCACCAGAGAACCAAGGCCAAGGGAGGTTTATTGATTAAAAAAAAAGAAAATTTGCCACCAGTAGCAGGGTTAGGGCCTAGCACACAGTGGGCTGCTCATACACGATTGTTGAATGTTTCCAAACCCTATTTGCAGCAGGCTAGGGCCCCAGAGCGTGCTGCCTGACTGTCCTCACTTCCCAGGGCTGTAAGAGCTTCTCCGACTAGTGGGCTTAAACAACAAACTCACTGTCTCCCGATTCTGGGGGCCAGACGTCCACACTCGAGGTGTCGGCAGGGCCATGTTCCCTCTGAAACCTGTAGGGTTCAGGCGGTGGCCGCCATCCTCAGCTCCCTAAATATGTCCCAATTTCCTGTTTATAAGGACACCAGTTATACAGGACTAAGGGTCAGTTTGGCCTCATCCTAACTAATCACATCTTCAAAGACCCTATTTCCAAATAAGCTTACACCCCCAGGCCCGGGGTGGTTCAGGAGGTGAACTGGTCCTTTTGGGGAACCCAATTGGAGCCCTAATGGTGACTCAGGCTTTGAGACTCGTGGGCCCCGTCAGCATTCCTGACTGCAAACGTTAATAAAAACCTACGAAGTGGCCATCTCTGGAGCTTGGGGGGCTCCAGTCATCTGATCCCCAGTCATCTCAGTGGGCACACGCACCTTCTTCCCTGTCCTTCCTCCAACGTGACTGCCCTAGGCCCCAGGCACAGGGCCATGCATGGCTTCCTCAGGGGACTGTGCCCTGGTCATCAGCGACAGCCTTCTTTGAACTGGAAGTGGCCACAGAGTGTCAGGAACCCCCGTCCAGCCCACTCCCAAATTCTACAGTTGCAGAAACCAAGGCCCAGAAACAGCCCCCCCCCATTAGCAGCTTAAAGCTAGCGAGAAGGCCCCCCGGCCCCCAAACAATGGCGACCTACTTTCCACTTCTGCTCCTGCGAGACGGGAGCGCTCCCGAGGCTTCATCACACACTCACCCGCTGGGGTGGGCACCCCCTCCCCGGGAAGAAGGGACGCGGTCTGTGTGAGCAGGACCCCCGAGGCCACAAGTGGAGGTGGCAGGGGTTGCGGGGCGGGGTCCAGGAAGCAGGGGGGACCGGGGAAGTGAGGGGTGTAGAAGGCCCCTTCAGATTTCTACCAAGCACCTTGCACAAAAGAGGAGGCCGGGGGTGGGGGCTGTCAGGACAGCCAGGTGAACTTACACCTGCAAGGGGTGGGGTGCAGCACCGTAGCTGAGTCAGGCTCTGCCACTAACTAATGTGTCCCCCTGGTGGGGACCCCAGTCACTCCGAGTGGCCCCCCGCTGCCCAAGGGCTATGGTGAGGCCTGGAGGAGTGGGCACATGTACACCTGATAGCTGGAAAATGTGCTTACTAAAAACTTCACTCAAGCAGCTCTGAAAATCCTAATGCACTAATTAAGCTGGTTTTCTATTAATCTAATTTCAGCAGTTTACTCTTTGCACTTAGTTCCCTGAAGGATATAAACCAGACCTTCTCAGGTTTGCTCACAGGAGTAAGATAATGTCTCAAAGCAAAACCAGACAGAGTGGTGTCAGAGCACCTTATGACCCAGCGAATCTGTAACTTCTCTCTGAGACAAAATGTTTGCTATCCTTGGCTGGCCGGCTGAGAAAGGAGCCAGGAGGCCCTGCACCTGCACGACCATCTCTAACCTGGTTTTTCAGCTGCTGAAACCAAGGACAAGTTGAATGTGCCTGAGACAACACACGACTGAGAAGCTGGAGCCCCTCACAAGACCCCTGGCATCACTTCTCTTCTCCCTGACCCCTCTCAGGTGCCTATAAAAAAACCCCGGCTCCTGCCCTCACTCCGAGCTGGTTTGGGGAATGCGCCCCCAGGTCCTCGCTTGTGCGCTCACACTCAATCACCTCTCGGAGACACGTTGCTCCCCGGTGGCCTGGACCGGGCAGGCCCTCCTGTGGGAAATGGCCACGCTTCCGAGAGCAACCCCCCAGTAGGCTGGGTGGGCACCCGGAGTGGGGGCAGAGGGCTGTGCCTTTATCACGGCTGGCACTGCGGCTTGTGGGACAGCCGTGGCTGCGGGAAGTATTCGAGACACCAGGAATGGGGCCGTGGAGCCACAAAACGGGCCCTCCGGCCCCTCACAAGGAGGCAGGCAGGACGGGACCCGGGCATGCCCAGGGTTCTCTCAAGGCCACCCACCCCTCAGCCGAGCGAGCAGGCTCTTGGTGCAGCCAGGCCTGGCCAGCGCTCCCCCTGTGGCCATCCTCAGCCAGCTGGTTCCCCACCTGCAGCTCCTGAGGGGCCCGGGAGCCCTGGCCTGCCTAGGAGGTCCCCAGACAACAGCCGTGCAGCCCGGGCAGATGCCCCTGCAGCTGCTCCCCTCTGCCTGAAGGCACCCATCATGGCCAGATGAGACACTGGCTCTCAAGCTTGTGGGGGCTGCTAGGGCCCTGGCCTGGGGGTCCTGGCCAGCCCCTGGGGCTGTGGTGACGCACACACAGTGAAGGTGGAGAGGGGCAAGGCTGCAACCTAGAAGCACGTGGGGTGGGGGTGGGAGGTCTTGAGCCTGTCTGCTTGGCAGATCCCAGGACTCACAGGCCCCCTTCCCGCCTCTGGGGTGCGGGGAGGCAGAACCGTTGGCTCCTGCTGTGGTGGGGAGGGGGCAGGGAGGCCGTTCCCGTGCCAGGTCACGTGCGAAGAGTGGGCCTGTGTGTCGTAGCCTGGGAGGGTGGTGGCGCTGGCCCCACTCTGGGGCTGGTGGCGGGCTGGGTAACGCGCTCTATTACGCCCTCTCAGAGGGTGCTGGGGAGTGGATTGTGACCGCACACGACGTGTTCAAGTCTAAACCCGCCTTCCAGCAGGTGTGAGAGCTGACGAGGCTAGTGGAAGGTGTGACTGTGCGTGGGATCCTGGAAGCAGCTCATCAGATGAAGCTACACTGAAGCAGGGTGGGCCCCAACCCAGGGCTGCGGTTTACAAGCAAAGGAAACCTGGATGCAGCAGACAGAGGTGGCCACAGGGCCCAAGGAGACAGGAGCTAGGCAGCCGTGACAGAGGTGGGGGCGTGAGCCCAGGAGCCCCACGGAGGCCCTCTTCCTCCATGGACACACTGCCTGGGGCAGGCTGGGTTCTGTGGCCACCCATGGCCCTTTCCCTCTGGAGGTGGCCTGGCCTCTGCTGGGCGCTGGGGTCGGCCAGGGGGACTGTTTCCTCAGTCTGGAAACAGGGTTGGTGTGAACGCACGGCCACGAGACAGTGATGAGTCCCCAGCAGGCACTGGCTGAGCAGAGTGGAGGCACCCCAAGGCTGCGACCCCATGGGGGTCCCCATAAAGGGCCTTCTGTGATGGGGCAAAGGGCGGGGAAGGAAGGAAACGAGGGGCTGGCCAGCAGAGGAGGTGACTGTCCTCCAAGTCACTGGACGCAGGCAGGCAGGGCACTTTTCTTTGCATGTCTAGCCTTGCTTGTCCGTCCTGGTGACCAGCACACTGCAGGGCATGGGGTCCCCCCTCAGCCCCAGTACAGGGCTGTGTCCTGCTGACGTGGCATCCTCTCACCTCTACAACCAAGCCTTGGGAGAGGCCCCGCAGGAACCCCTGCCACACGAGGACACCGAGACACGAGGTGACGTGACTCCCCTGAAATCACAGGGCCAGCGTGTGACCAGGCCAGGACTCGACTCTGGCATTGGCTATGGAGTCTGAACCAGGTAAATGACTTGTTTGCGAATGATGCAGGAAATACTAACTCATGTGGGTTAGAAAAAGATGGCCTGGTAGAGGCACAGCTTTACACTAGGGAGATTTTGGAAAGGCAGGCCTCGGGAGTGTCCAATCCACCCTGGAGCCACAAGGTCTGGTTCCAAACCTGGCTCTGCTGCTCACCAGGTGCAAGCTCAGGCAGACACCTGCCTCCTTCTGTGCCTGGAAGTCCTCATCTGTAAAATGGAGCAACTGTACCTGTGTGTCAAAGGGTCGCTGGTGAACACCAGGGCAGTGCTTAGGAACACGCCTGGTGAACCCCAGGTGTCAGCTGCCCTGAGATCACCAGCACAGATGGCAGCGACACCATCCAAATGTCATGGTAAACTGAGGCAGCTTTCCATCAAAGTTTCCATTAAGTCAGGCTCATGGTGGGCTCTGCTAGCGACAGTGCCTGCCATGCTGCCGTCGCCCGCTGCTTTCAGGAGGAAGCAGGCCCCGTGGCTTGGCCCGGGTCCTGCCAGGGTGGTGTCAGCAGCAGCAGCGAGGGCAACAGCAGTGGCTTTGCTCTAAAAACGCTCCCTGTGATGTCAGAACCCCCAGGGACAGTCCCTGGCTTAAGTGCTGTTTCCAGGAGACGTGCCAACTGCACAGAGCAACCCCGTGAGAGCCGACGCAGCAACTGCTCCTGCAAGGGCACTGGGGAAGCACCACGGCAAAAGACGGGGGCCATGGCCGTCGCGGCCAGCAGGCACATCCTGGAAACAAGGCACACGGACAGAAGAGGGACCTCGGCATGCCCACACAGGCCTTGGCCATACCTCCTGCCAAACAGTCCTGTTTGGGGGTGGCAGCCTCAGGGGTCCCCTGGAAGGCAGGTGGCCCGCTCCGGCACCTCTGACCGCAGCGCTCAGCTGGGCACTGCTGCGAGGACAGGGGACTACTTGGCCCAAAGTGCTGAAGCACACTAGCCTTGGGATGACACCCGTGACTGGCCACAAAGACGAAAGCTAATGCTTACAGAGGGGGTGCCACACACGAGGCACTGTTCTATGTATTTGCATATATGAACTTTACCTAAGCTCATAAAGCAAAGCAGCAGCAGGGCCCAGGCTCAAAATGAAGAGCGCCGAGTAAGGTGTCAGGTGGTCAGCGCAGGTGAGGATGGTCTAGAAGGTGGAGCTGGTCTGACAGCAACCACGGGGGCGGGGTGTGGTGGGGATCGAGTTGACCTGGAGCCTCATCCTTATAGACAACATCTAGACTTCAAAGATGAGCTCCATGTGAGAAAGTGGACGGGTTCTTACATTCTTAAGGCAGAGAAAGCATTTTGAAACATGCTTACACACACACCCCAGGAACCATAAAATAAAAAACCATAAAGTAAAATTTAAACACTCTTTTATAAAACCCACTTCTCTGCTACCCCTCAATCACCATACCTGGATGAAAGGCAAATGCTCATCCGGAAAGAAGTACTTGCTTCACTGATCAAAGCCGAGATCAATGCCCAGGGTCAGCAGAAGGCCACGTGTCGCTGCTGGCCCTGTTTTGATACGAAGCAGCAAGTGCTCCCCCGTCCAAATCTCCCTGCAGGGGCTACCACGCCAGGACAAGGGGGTCCACAGAGATCTCTACGGGCAACAGGGGTGGGAAGGCACACTCTAAATGCCCATCACTGTGCAGCCTGTTAGAGCTGCACAATGGCCTAACAAGGCCATGGGAACAAGGATCCAGCGCTCCAACGACCAACGTGAAAAGATGTCTGGGTAACAACTTATTTCTGACGTTACAGAAGAGCAGTTAGAGAACAATCTAATATAAATTTCTTTTTTCTCTGAACTCACATATATTCAGAGATGTCTTGAAAAGTGTTTGAACAAATACAAGCAGTTATTGCCTTAGGGTACTGGAACTACAGATGAGTGTTCCTTCTTTTATACTTAAAAAAAAATAATACACTAAAGAAAAAAAAAAAAAAGGAAAAAAAAATGCACTGATTCCTTTTTCACAACCAATACCTACTAATTTAACACATATACATATATATATAAAATATAGTTTTTCTCCCCCAAAGAAAATGAAAAGACTAAGCTTTGTCCACCACTAGGGAACAGAAAAGCCGTTCCCTGCAGGCCCTGGTAACGGCTCCCACCTGTGCAGCCCACCCACCTCTGTGCCGGCAGAGCATCCCCGTATTCTCAGCAACGCCTGGAAGAAGAGCTAGATAGTTTTCATTTGGAATAATGTGACCAGGGCACTATGCATCTTCTGCTGAAGCACACAATTAAGAGGAGGCTGTGGTTCTTGATAAAAGAATGCTATGATAAATAAAAACGAAAGACTTTTCAAAAATTTTTATTTGGTGTTAACTCCACAAGAAAACAAAAAAAAAAATCAGTTACTCTGGTGTATGTGAAATCAGAACAATACAACCACGGGGAAAAAAATCTCAGCCCAGGAATGGAAAACTGATACTTCAGTGCTATGGATATGCAACGCGCTTCATACCACAGTGCGTCTCAGCGTTTTGCCAACATTTTTTTTTTAATGCTTTTCCTTTGGGATCATTCATTCACAAAACTCAAAACCACACTTCGATTCTGTGGCTGAAAGCTGCTGAGCTTCCGCCGCTTAACTATGAAAACAAACAAACACATAATCTGCTCATCCCCTTGCCAGGCATCCTCCACCCCCAGCCCGTGGCAGGTGCAGCACCTTCCTGTCGAGTGCGAGAGGGTCTGCACCTGTGCCACCGGGAGCCCTTTCTGGATAAAAAGCAGCTGTCCCAAATCAACTGAGCTAAAGGTTGTGTCTGAAATATATTTATTTGGTCTCTGCTACATAAACAACGATTTCTAGGATAATCGCCGCTGCAGTGATTTCAGGAATTTACAACTCCCAATTCTTTTTTGCCTTTGCTGTTAAATTATATTTCAGTGCAGATGCTAATCAATTTTTTAGGAAGCTCTGGAAGAAAGAAAAATACATAAAACTTATCTGAAGTCTGTAAATAAATAACAGTAACACAAAACCTTACACACACACACGCACACACACAAACCCACTTTAAAGTGTCAAAATGTGCTGTATAAACACAGACCCTCCCAGGTGGGGGGATGCAACCCAAGCGGCCCTCGCCATGAGGACATTCAAAACCTCAAGGACCCCACAGCCTTCAATGTCTTTTCTGTTCTCAGTTAAGAAAAAGGCAAAACCCCAGTGCTCAAAGCAAACCATGTTATTTCTAAGCCAGCTCAGCTCATAACTCAGCAACTGATTATGTTTATTGCCTGCCCAAATTCAGTGGTGAAGCTGTCAAGTCCATCAGACTTTTCTGTGTTTCCTGATGTTATAGACATGCTACATTAATCTCACAGATTAGGTTTCTTTTTTTTTTTTTTTTTAAACAATGAGTTGGTTAAAAAAGAAAAGCAATCCAAAATGTTTAGGTTTTGCAAATATTGCTCCTCCTCGTGTCAACTTGTGACACAGCGTGACGAACGCTCCAGGAGGTGGTCGTCACGCATGGCAGCCTGCCTTCCACAGTGCACTGGTGGTCCAGCTGGACGGCGGGAACCGGGCAGTGACCGCCAGCACGGCCACAGCACAGGCAGCTGGGAAAACTGTTGACTGTGCCCACCCCTCACCCACCACACGCTGAACTTGCCCAGAACATTCTCTCCAACACAAAGTGAGATAGAAGTGACACTAAATTACAGCCACGAGAGCTGCTAGCTGCAGCAGCCAAAGATTTCTTTGGGGTGATGAGCTGACCTTTACTGCACGGCAAACGTTTATGATGTTGAAGTTTGAAATTTTCGATTCAATGTAGATCTCCAGAAAATAACAATTTGCAACTCAGGTCCTCACCATATGCTGTAAGAACCACCAGAGGTAACGCTGGATGGGGTTTTGGGGTAAACATGATTGCAGTATTAGAATAGATGGAGGGCACTCTTACCCCATGTGCCTCCTCAGACCACCTCACACCCCAAATCCTTGGCTTCTTCAACTAGCAAAGAAGTCACAAGCTATAGTATCTTCCATGATACTTTAGTGGGAAAATCCTAAGAGAGAAAACACAGTCTTCTGTAAGCCTCTAAAAGCACACCTTTGCGGTTCCTACTTGAAATGCACATGAGATTTTACTGAATGAAGACTGTGGACGAGTCACCCACGCTTCCCTTTTGCCTTCGGGGAGGCAATGATCCACTGCAGGGTAAATGTTTATATCCCGGTTCTTGGTGAACAAAGCCTAAATGTTCCAAAGCTAAAGTCTCTGAGTAGCAGAAGTGGTTGTTGACACTGCAATGCTAATAAGGTAAGAGTGAATATGACTGCAGTTAAAAGGAAAAGAACTGCAGTTAAGATGCAAAAGGCAGTGATACTTCTAAGACAAGCACATGCACACCCATTCTTGATTTGACAACACAATCTAGTCTATTTCAAATAGCCAAGAATTTAACAGCTTGGGGGGAAAAAACCAAAACAAACAAACAAACAAACAAAAAAACCCAAAACTTCAACAGGATAGCTGTCCCTCAACTCTAAAATAAGCAAGAAGAGAAAGAATTACTGATCTGAGTCAGTTAATTGAAGAAGAAACCTAAGTTGTTGTTTAAGATTAACAGGCCTCACCAAAGGGTAATTTTCCATCATAAATCATTTCAAACGCACTACTCTGCAGGTTCAGAGATGAGTTCGAGAAAAGAGCTCCTCTTCACTGGGGTCTGCCCACTCCCCCCCACCCTCTGAGCCTGAGTCTTCCGAGTCGGAGCTGGCACTGGAGCACATCTTTCTGCGGAAGCCATTGGACTTTGCTCCCGAATTTCTGTCTCCTGTACACCTTGCTTCATAAACAGAAGACACCTAAGATTAAAGGAAAAAGTTTTAATAGATCAAAAAACATTTTTTTTCCTTCTTCCAAATGGGCATGTGAGATACTTTTTTTTTTTTTTTTTAAGATTTATTTTTATTTATCCCCGCCCTTGCTGCTTGTGTTCACTGTGTCCATTTGCTGTGCATTTCTCTGTCTGCTTGTCTTTGCTGCGTCATCTTTCTGCACCGCTCACCGCGTCGCATGGGCCTGGCTTGCCTTCACCAGGGGGCCCCAGGAAACAAATCTGGGGCCTCCCATATGGTAAACGGGAGCCTAACCAGTCGAGCCACAGCCGCTTCCCAGTGAGATACTCTTTATATACAGAGATCAACAAACCGTTGCTGTTTTCCTGCAGAGAGTTAAAAAATGAAGGATCCAATATCCTAATTCTATTCTATACGTTCTATCACTTGGGGAAAAAAAGCTGGATGTTAGGGTAGGATAAAAATAATTCTTTCATTTTCAGTAAGATTTTGAGTGCCCCTAGAGGTCAGGAAATCTGCTGGCTCTAGGGAACCCAACAGTGAGCCAGACCTCATGTCCTCTTGTGGAGCTCACATTCCAATGGAGAAGACAAACAAGGAAACCATGAGCAAAACTGCAGGTCGTGGCAATGGACCCGGTGATGCAAAAGACGGGGGTGGGGTGGGGTGGGGGAGCTTTAGACGGGAGGGCAGGGAAGGCAGCATCCTCAGCTGAACCCCGAAGGCTGAGGAGCAAGGGGCCTTGGGACAGTGCTTCTGAAGTGGGGTCCTATCAGTAGCTGGTACTTTTTAGGGACAACTCTGTTGTGTGCAACTGTCCCCCCCACCAGGGTAGTTAGCCCCTCTGGCCCCCGGACACTAAATACACATGGTGGACCCTCCTAGTCACAGGAACTAGCCATGTCCCCATCCCTGTTTCCTAATGGCAGCACTGGTCCTGGTTGAGACCCCTGAGGCAGGAGCACAGAAAGATGGCCGTACCGAGTGAGGGGAGAGTGCAGGGGTGTGAGAACAGATGGGGGCACACATAGGGCCTCAGAGGCTGTGGCAGGCAGTATGGATTGTCCCAGTGCAGCGGCAAAAGGACCTCACAGCTAAGGCTGCAGGTCCCAGAGCTGGACTGCTGAGGATCACAGCTTAGCTCTGCACTCGGTGTATGCCTGCATGACTTCCCATAGATGGTTCTTAATTTTTGTGTGCCTCAGTTTTCTATTCTGTGAAATGGGGCTGATCATAGTACCTACCTCATAGGGCTGTTGTGAGGATTAAATGAGGTCATACTTGTAAGGTCATTCTGTCTTGCTGTGTGGAGAGAAGACTGGAAAGGGATAAGAAGTGGAAGCAGGAAGACCAATTAAAAGGCCATGGCAGCTGTCCGGGCAAGGTGACAGTGGTAGCGATGGAGATGGTGAGAGTGGGGGACGCGAAATGGCTGAGAGGTGGAGTTGTCAGGTTGGCTGACAGACTGGGTGTGTGAGGCGAGAGGAAGCAAGCAATGAAGAATGGTTTCTAGGTTTAGAGCCTGTAACTGGGGGGTGGAAGACAGGTACCATTTATTGAGGTGGGAAAGAGAGGTGGGGGAGGAAGCACACATTCTGCTCTGACATGTTAGCTCTGCCAGGCCTAGGACAGTAGGATACGAACACCAATAATATAGGGTGTTGGAAGAAAATGCTTCCAGGACTTGAGCTGACACTGACAATCAACAGTGGGAAGAAAGGAAGTTTCCTGGAATCACTCACTCCCTCAATCATCAAGTCTGACAGAATGCCTGCCTGCTTCATCAGGGAAGGCTGGGACTCAACCAGGCCCGGTACCTGCCTTCAGGGGCTCATGGTCTTGTGAGGAGACAGACGTGCAGAAACCAAATGCAGTCTACCCTTAAGGCTGCTACCAGGGACACCCTACTCAGAGTGCAGTGAGGCTCCAGGAAGGGTTGGTCAGTTCCTCAGAGACCCGGACAGGCAGGAAAAAGCCCACTGGCAGGGCTCTGCAGTGGCAAACTTTGAGAGACAGCAAGGCACCCACCTGTGCATGGGTTTTCAGGTGGCAGTGAGAGGGTCAGACATATATTTACTATGTCCCTCTGGTAGTGGTGTGCAGGAAAGACTGGAGAGACACTGCGGGGCAGGGGTGGGGGGCAGGGAGGGAGTTTATTCAGAAGCTTTTGCAGTACATGTTTGACGTTGTGTTACAATGTGGACCCAAACTGAAGGGCCACAGACTTGGTGATTCCCGGGACGCAAGGGAGTAGGGTGCAAGCTAGAGGACGCCCAAGTTTCTGCCAGAGTGCCAAAGGAGGTGGTGGCCGTTTAAGTCAATAGTAAGCAGGAGGACAGTCCACTTACCCTATTAAAATCTAACAGACGCTCTTCGTTACTGGGTATTTCTTTAACATCTGGATATTCTTCTATATCATTCTCTCCCTTGGCATTTGAATAACATTCTTAATCATTTTGAATGGAGAGGGAAAAGAGGGAAAGGGGGAAATTCCATTAAGACACAGTTACGAAACACAGTCTTGTTTCACTACTCGATGAAAAGTTCTATCAGATCTCCCACCCTTCGGAGATTCTAAGTATCACTAAAAGCATTTGTGGTTGCACATCAACCAGCCAGGTGTGTACAAGGAAAATGCTAGGCCAACTGCAATTTAAAAATCCTTATACTGGATTGTTTGCTGTGTTTTTAAAAGATAGGCTGGTGTGACCACACATTCCTGTCACTCCACCATGAGACACGTAACAAGTAAATGTTCACACCTACAGCCTGACAGAAAGGCTGAAGACTGACAAAGTCCAGATTCTCAGGAACTCACATGGCTGGGGGGAGACAGAGAAGGTACGATGTAGCAACACATGGACACGAGCATTTGAGACAGGAGGAAGTGCAAGGAAGAAAAGAACACAGGGTGACATGCTTGTTTGTTCCTCCTCAACTCAGAAACCTACTAAACTATGTATTTATTCATCTGTGAAAGAGGGAAGAGAAATGAGGCAAGCGGTTCATTTGGGTAAGCAACTGGAATTAGAAGGAATCAAATAAATCACTAACGTACAGGCTCTCAAGCTTGGTTGCACATTTAAATCACGACGGGAGCTTTAAGAAAAGTTCAGAAGCCCAGTCCCCGCCGCCAGAGCTTCTGGGGTAGGGCCTAGGCACTAGCATTTTCTAAAATGCTCCCAGCTGATTCTCATGTGCAGCCAGGGCTGAGAACCACTGGTCTTAACCTTATTCGTCTTAACTCTACGGATAAGCGGCTGGGGCACAGGCAGCAGGGAAAAGTGGGACGTGGGCAGGTCTGGGTCTGAATCCTGGCTTTGACATTCATTGTGTGTAAATCATTTAATACCTCTGGGCATCTGTCTCTTCAAAACCGGGATACCATCTCTGACTCCCTCCTTGCCCTATATGCCTACCCCGTGCATAAAACCAGAGGACAAGGCTGGTGCTCAATCCATGCTGTGTCCTTTGGCCATCAGGTGGCGAGCTCTGCCCAAGGGAAGGCCACCTGAGCCGGCCCTGCTGGCCTCTCGCTAAGGTTGCATTGACCACGCTGAGGATTTCTCCATAACCTTTAGCTCTCCCTGACAACTTCAGGGACTCCACGTTACAAGTTTTAGGTTCGTGAAAATAACCCAGGCTCTGCGATGAGACAGACTTTGGTCAGTTCCTGGTTCTGCCACTTACTTGGGATATAACTTTGGGCCCATCCTGTAACCTGTGAGCCCCAGAGCATCCCAGATGAATGAAAGGGACGAAGTACAAAACGTCCCATGGGCAGCGAGGCGCTCAGTGACCTGTCACTGCTACCACCCAAAGGTGTGGGACAGCTGGGGACGGCACAGTGCCCTCGGGCAGGGCCACAGGCTAACAAGTAGACCCTCTTCCTTGGCTTACCTAAGCCTGCTTGGGCTCACCCTCCCCTCCCCACCCCATCCGGTCTCCACTTGGACTTGGTGAGGTGGTGCAATGGGGAAGCTGACCGTTCCCTTGATGAGGCCATGTGCACGAGGAGTCAGATTCAGGCCCACTCCTCCTGCCCCTTCATTTGCTCTTCATGTTTTAGGATTTCAGGGTGCCACAGAGCTGCAGGAAAAGGCAAACGCTGAACTGCTGCCCCTGGTTTAGACCATGTCGATGCTGAGTTATGACTACTTGCCAGGAGCTCTTCTAATCACTTCACTCTTCAAGACTCCCCCAGAAGAGGGGCACTACTTTTGGCTTCAGTTTACAAATAAGAAAAATGGAGGCACGGAAAGGCCTAGGCCTTTGCCTAAAGTCTGCAGCTGACAGTGGAGGCACTTGATTCCAACTCGGTTTTGGTTCCAGACTGAGCTCTTAGCTGTCACTTTTACTGTTCCCCTATGACTCTTTCTTTTAAGGCTAAAATAAAACACGCACTTATGTGAATCGGGCCTTCAAAATGCTTACACCTCAACTACATGCTTTTTGGAGAAAGTGCAAAAGACCGACACCTTGCATGCCACAGCCTCGCTGCCATCCACAAGGCCCCGAGGCCTCAGGCTACTTGCCACTCTGCTGACCATGGCCCCGTGCTCCTCACAGTGCCACTCCCTCTTTGCCAAACACATTCCTGTGCCAGCACGTGCTTCTGCCACACAGTTTATGTCCTCATTCCCTTCTGCTCAAACGTCACCTAATCAGAGTGTGGGGAAATAGTCTGTTTGTTAACCTCTGCATTCCCAGTGCCTGGCACAAAGTGGGCATGGGATAACTACGTGCTGAATGAATGCATGTGGGATACACAGCACAGAAGGCATGGGGGCGGAGGGCAGAGCTTGGGCCTTCATGCTGGAGGGTTTCCTACGCTGCTGGCGGAGCCTGCCTGAGGTGTCTTGCTCAGAGTGCCCATTTCCTTGCTTTACTGTAAAAAGGAGACAGTGCTGCTCCTCCCCCCTACTGGGGGGTGCCGAGAGCACCAGGTTAGCCCCTAACTTGCAGCCATATGGACTTACTAATCATCAGCAACATCAGAAGCTTCAGGAGCCAAGACAAGAGTCCACGGCTACTTTTGCTCTGTGGATGAGTGGCTACCTGTTTTCTTGGCTAAAACTTCTCCTGAAAATATGTCCTTAGCCCATAAGCTGAAAGGATGCTTCAAAACATCATTGCAGGGGTGTGGATGTAGCTCAAGTGGTTGAACACCTGCTTCCCATGTATGAGGTCCCAGGTTCAATCCCTGGTACCTCCTAAAAACAGACAGACAAAAAACCCAACTGTCGTTGGGGAGTGGATATAGCTTAGTGATCAAGTGCCTGTTTCCCATGTATGAGGTCCTGGGTTCAATGCCCTCCTAAAAAAAAAAAAAAGAAAAAGAAAATAAAAAGCATTATGTATTACTGGCACCTATACCAAGGGCCTATGTGGATAACCAAGGACCTAGAGCTAAGAGCTGCAAGTGGATCCCTTACTACCTAGTGTCAGAAAACTGCATTAAGGGCACCCAGGATCGTCCTTGACAAGTCAATGACACAGGAGCTCCATGTATTTGAAAATCCTATCAAGCCCCGAGCAGGGAACGGGTCTTCCCTGCTGCCTGTCCTCTGCCTCCTCGGCCCCTCCCATTTGATTCCATTTTGTGTAGGTGCCTCCACCCTCACCCTAACCAGGCAGAACCTACGTGAAGGCAAGGAGGTGTGTGCTTCTGCCTCCCTGCCATCTACCTCAGCACCAAGTCGAGTAGCTGCTGCAGAGGGCAAAGCTCCTGGACCACAAGAGAGACACCCTGGGTTGGAGGCAAGGCTAATGGTTAACTGTATGATTTGGGACAAGTTGCTAAACTTGAGACTTTAAGAACTGGGGCAGCAGCTCATCAAGATTTTTTGAGGGTTCTAAGAAAGAAAAGCTGGCAAGCACCATATAAAGAAGGACCACCCAGACATCAGATGATGGCAGAGCAAGAGCTGCAACAGGCCTTTAATAAAGTCGTGAAATAACGAGGCTACAACGAAGACCCAGCTCTATGTTCTCCTCCTCACGATCAAGCTATGCCTCTGGGGAAGAGGAAGCAGAGTTCTGGGAGGCTGTCTGTGGTTACAGGGCAGAGCAAAGCAAACAGTCCCAATGCAGGCCACCCCAACTTCTGATGCTGACCAGCGGAGGCCCGGCCACAAGGGAAGGAGCCACTGCAGGGGGCAGGCACTGTGGGTGAGTGAGAGGAACTGCTGGCCCCAAGTTCACTACAAATTAGCTGGGGAGACCCAGTAGACATATGAACTTGTAAATACTACCAAAAGATTTAAATAACCCTTCAGGACTCTGGCAGGAGCAATTCAGAAACAAATACGCAAGCAAATAGGAGCCCAGGCAACACAATCCAGACAAGCTCTACCATTTCTTAAGCTCATCCATTTAGTTGGCCTCCTTTAGCTCCAACTTTTCCCCAAATTCCAGATCAGGATTTCTTATAGCTCCTGGGCCTGTCCACCTGGAAGGTTCAGACTGCTCATTCAAAATCTGCCCCAAACTAAAAGCATCTTCCTCACCAAATCTGCTTCTGCTCCTGTCTCCCATCTCAGTAAATGGCAACTCTCTCTACCAGGCCTCGCAGATTCCCTCCCTGCTGCTCACCTGCGTAGAAAACCATTCAACAAACTATGACATCCTCTATGAAACCTCTTGATCCTGTTTTTTTTTTAAGTTTTATTTCTTTCTCACCCTCCACTCCCCATTGTTTGCGCTCCCTGTCTGCTCTCTGTGTTCGTTGTGTGCACTGGGAACTGAATCTGGGACCTCCCATGTGGGAGGGAGGTGTCCAATGACTCAAGCCACCTCTGCTCCCGCTTGTTGTGTCTCTCATTGTGTTTCCTCGTTGTGTCAGCTCGCTGCGTCAGCTTGCCGTGCCAGCCCATCAAGTCAGCTCGCTGTATTGGTTGTCTTCTTTAGGAGGCAGCAGGAACCGAACCCGAACCCGGGACCTACAGGTGGTAGGCGGGCACCCAACTACTTGAGCCACATCCACTTCCTGATCCTTTTCCCTTTTAAGTTTCCCCAGTCACAGTCTCGGTGTAGGCCTTCCTTATATCACTCCCAGACCTCACCAAGAGCTCAAAAGCCCAGGCATGCTCCCTTCAGTTTTTCCGATTTCTTTTCCACCCTGTTGCTAGTTAGAACTGCTCAAACACACACTCCTGACCTTGACAGCCCCAATTTGAAAGAAATCTTGTCAATGGTTTTCCCTTGATGCAGGTTAAATGCTACTTAACTTAGGGGGGTTCACACAACCAGAAAACTCTTGGTGAATATTTCTGGGACCGATATTCGATAATCATAGCAAAAGAATTTATTCCTCTTAGTGAATCAGAAATATACATGAATGAACTAACACAGCTTTCCTTACCTTCACACTCAGATGCAGGAAAAAGAGGAGAACACAAAGCTTTTTCCCACCAGGTCTGCTTTTCTTGATGTCTATTCAGTCTTTGTACATCAGTGCTCAACACAGGAAACTGTTTAGATTAAACCAAATATAGAAAAGTTTTACAAGCTTTCAGGATAAAGGGAAAAAATTCAAGCACTATGAATTATGGACTCCAAACCCAGATAAGGTACATTTAAAAACCAATGTGCTTAAATCATAGTAAGGAAGTTTTTCTTAGGAAGCAGTTCTACTGAAAGCTGAATGAAAATCTTAAGAAAAACCAAGTGTACTCAGAAGGCAAAAACATATAACAAGAAGTATCCCCCAAGAAAGGCAAATTCCAGATTTCAGAAGTGCAGCCTTTGGGTGGCATAAGGACCCTCTTCTATGGCACATACCCAGGAGGGAGGAAAAGAAGAAACGGAATAGAAGGAAAGGCTCATATGTAGAACCACCAACCCCCATGTCTTTACAACAAAATCATCCACTTAGGTGAGAATGAGAAAGAACTTGAACCAAAAATCCTATCACCATGAGGCCAGTAACCTCCATTTCAAAGCAGGAAACAGCCATCCCAATCAGACAGGGAAAGACTCCTGAGGGCAGAAGAGACTTGTCCCACACATCGTTGTGGCTGAGCGCCAGGTGCCCAGGCCTGGGAGAAAGACCCAGGTCTGAACCAAGGCTCTGTCCTGTACTAATGGACTCTGCACAGTCGCTGGACCACACCCACCTCCTGCTGACTTTCCTGTGGCTAGGAGTCAAGAGACAGCAGCTGTCATTAATTACCAAGGAGGCATGCCCTCGTGAAGGTTAACGAAAAGACTTGTGCCCAAATGTGGTCACCAAGCGTGTGCTGGTCTGTGGTCAGGGCAGCCTCTCCCACCAGCAGGCTCCCCAGGATAGGGCCTCGTCCCAGCATCTTTGCACCTCCCTCCATCCCTAATGCTGTGCTCTCCACTGATGTCTGTTCAATGGATAGGACTGGAAACACTGCATACCCCTTTATTTTTTCAAAAGACATTTCATTATGTGTTCAAGTGTAAAACCTGAATTGTTCTGGAGCTGGCGAGCATCAATTTTCTATTAGGATTTTTATATGCTTTTAACTGTAAATTAATTTTATGGGTCTAAAACCTTTTCAGTCAGTAATGTGGTGTTTTTTATTTTGTAACTAAATGGGAAACACACTTCCAACTCTCATTTTCACTTAGCAGAACTTTTCAGAAAGACTACTAAAATAGAAGCTGAAGAATTGTATTGTCTATCCAGAGAGGTTAGTTAACCACCTTCACTATTTTCTCCTGCAGCTTATTCTAACCGTAAAAATCAGTACTGCTATTAGACAAACAGATGCCAAGGCCAAGGAACGTGACGAGGCTGAGCTTAAGGCAGACAATGCTGGCAACCTGCCGGGTCTGCAAATAATTCAAAGTGACTGACAGCACCTAAAGCCTTTCCAGAAAGGCCTTCCCTTTTCTCCATGGCATACCTAGACCGTCAGAAGCTCACTAAGTGCCATTCAGACAGAGCAAGGAAGGCTTCCATGCCCAGAACTCTCTCCACCATCCCCAAGGCACTGCTGATGAGAGATCGTATTTGCTGGGAACAAGTTTCAATTTAAAAAAGAAAAAGCCCTGGATCCGTTGAGGAATGGTCCGTGTTTTATTAGTGTGGGTACCCATACTGCTTATCTTCTAATCCTCTCTACATACTCTGTGGGAATGGGGGCCAGGGTAAGGAAGGGAGAGAGTCTATCATGGAAAAGGAGGCTTGGGTGGGACACAGCAGAGACGGAGGGGTTTGGATCAGCATGAACCAAGAGGAGGGAGGAGAGCAGGAACCAGACTGTAAGCTCCTAGAGGGCAGGGACCATGTCTTCTTTATTGTCACACCTCCAGGCACAGGACCTCGCACACAAAGTTGAGTCCTCATGCCTGCAGACCTGAAGAAAGCGCTCTACCTGCCGAAAGCCCCTGCTTATCAAGTGCATCACTTCTCTCTCCTGCTGAAACCACTATTCAGCTGATGCTCATTTCTGCCATAATTTTAGGAGTACTTTTTTAGTTATGGACAAAAAGGGTGAAGAAAATGAAAACAAAACAGAACACAACACTCTCTCCTCTCTCTCCCTTGGCTCACTCTCCCACCCCTCTATCTTTCCTCAAATTTCACCTTCTCAAGAAATCCTAGCTTGAGAGCATATTCAATATCACAAACTCCTCCCAACCCTCCGTCCCACTATATGCCATGCCCAGCTCTTGGCCTTCACGTTCCCGCAGCAGTTATATTCTGACCTACAGTATCAATTATAAAGCCTCACAAAACATTCCCAGCTGGGGGTGAAGAAAAAGGCATTTAGGCCCTTGCTTCATTTTGGACTCCTGGAAGCTGTCCTCTGGGCACCCTTTGCCACAGTCAGTTCTCAGTTCTTTGGGTCACAGAAGGAAAAGAAACCCTTCTACAAGGCTTGTTCTTTGGAAAAGAAAAGAAGAAATGTAAATGAAGAGAAACAGGGTGCAACAGAGACAATCAAAGACACTAAGTTTTCCTTTATACCTTATCCTAGGCCCGAGCCTCCATTTACTGCCCACAGCTAATGTGCACTCTCAGCAAGACCATGGCAACTTGAACCTTGGCACAGGGCCTGGCACACAGTGGGCACTGAGGCTGTCGCCGCCCCACCCCGCCCCCTCTCCCCTCCTCCAAGCCGACCCTGGCTTTCTGCCCGCTGACTTCCCCAGCAGAATGCCTGCCAGGCACAAAGGCCTTCTCCAGAACTGGACTATAAATTCCTTCAGGACAGGGACTATGTTATGTCTTCTGCTGCTTTTCTGTACTTCAAGGGGCTTGGTACTAAGGAGGTGATCAAGTAAATGACAAAGAGAACACTTCTGCCACAAATTCATGCACAAACAGATACCCAAGGCACACTTTGCTTTATCTTTGCTACTTTATGCTCCAGAAACCACAAGCTTACTGTTCACAGCTCCTCTGCACACCTCAGAAGTTGCTAGCCTCTTTCTCTTTGCTTTTCCTTCTGCCTAGGTAACCCTCTTCCTCCCTTCTGCCCCTGGATGCTCAAGCATGTTCAAAGCCTTCCTCAACTCTTGCAGGCTGGGAAGGGGTGTTCCCCTGGGTTCCCACACCAGCCTCTGCTCACCTCCACCATTCCACCTACCATGTTACCTCAAATTATGGTTATCCAAATACCCTCAGAGATAAGGAACTGGCTGGGTAAACTGTGGTACAGACATACAATGAGATGTTAGGCAGAAAAAACAAAAGCTGAGAAGAGTAATTATAATAAAGTGCCATTTCAGTTAAAAAAAAGGAAATATATGTGTTATCACTCATGTATGCATAAAATACCCTGGAAGTAGACCACTTGTGGTTGCCTCTGGGAGCTTTTCACTGTGTGCATGCCCTCTCGCAATTCCTGAATTTTGAACCACATGAACGAATTACCTATTTCAATGAAGACTCATCCAAGGCACCTACCTTAGCAACTAGCATTCAACAGGTGTTGAGTGAATGTGTGCTGAACTGTACCAAGATTTGGAAAAGTATCCTAATTCCTTCTATGCTCCTGAGCACCCACGCTCCTAAGGAGAAAGCCTATACTTTACCCACTCAGCTAGGGCAACTGATGACCTTTAAAAAGGCCGCTTCCAGGCTGCCCTCTGTAAAAACTGGGTGAAGAAGAGCCTTGAATCAGCTCCTGAGGACTGACTAGGCCATGTGAGAGGGTGGAAAGACCCAGGTTCTGGTCCCAGGCTGGCCCCAAACTGCATCACTTCAGACCACTCTCAATCTTTCTGTACCTCAGATTAATCTATAAAATGAGCTCTAACTCAGCTTGAAAATGTAAGGAAACTGCAGATGAGAGAGGCTCAGAGAGATCGATGCTAATTGTACTAACAAAATCTAGTTTATTAGATAACCCCAAAATGTCCTCTGGGAATTTTATTGGTGGCTAAGACCTTTCAAGAAAACCCAGAATTCTGATAACACATAAACACATCAACATACTAGAAAGCGAAGAAATATAGTAGTGGCATGATGTAGAATCTTGCTTCTTTCCTCTTTTTCTTTCTTCCCAATCTGGAACCAGGTGAAATACAAAGTACATAAAGGAATATTTAAGGATGAAAAATGGGGCAGTAAACAAGCAGATAAAGGCTAACAACATTATTTTTTTTTTCCGTAGCAGTTCAGATTTTAGTTTTTCAATGGGATTAGGTAGGTTCCTGTCCCAATAAAGCTCTCTAGGAAAGCCAATTAGAGCAGCGATTCTCAATTCACCTAGGAGCACTTTGGATTCGCCTAGGAAGCTTCCTGAAATCACAGGCACTCAGGCTCCACACCTAGGCACTCTGATGCCACAAATGAGTAAGGCCTGGTCCATGTCCAAAAGGAGCTTATAATCTAGTAGGAGAGGAAGTACAGCAGTAACCCATGAAAAAATGGAAAATGTAACTTTAAAAAAAAGGAGGCATAAAAAGAAGAGAAATTAAATCTGATGCTAGAGTGGGGTGGGGGGAGGAAGAGGGGCGAGAAGAAGAATCAGGAAAGTTGTCAGTGGAGGAGGTGGTATCTGAAAAGAGCCTCATGGTGTGGGTAGGGTTTCAGTGTGCAAATGTGGGTGGAGTGTGCATAAGGACGGATGGGGGAGGGCGACACAGCTCCTCTCTGGCCACAGGTGGCAGGACTTCTAAACATCTCCAACTGTATTTTTAATAAGCTGCTCCTGGAAGAAGGCCAGGTACCTCTATATCAAGTAACAGCTGCAAAACAGGCAGATCACTATGCTTTTTTTTTGATGGAACAGGTCACTGCCTTAAGTGTTTTTCCTGTACAATCAACTTAACCTCAAAATGCTTAAGAATATATCCAACCGGCACAACGACTCCCATTAACAAACACTGGTGAAGCCAACCTCATCTGGCAGGCTTACCATATGATTCACAAGGCTGCAGGGATACGTACTTTGTGCACAGCAAGGGACATCTATATAGGTTCTGTAGAAGCTTTCTCGTATTTGGACTGCAAGTTAATTTTTGCATGGACCACAATGTATTTTATAGAACCCTATGCAGATGTCACTTACTTTACATGTAAAGTACAACTTTTAATAAATAAACTGATCAGTGTTTTAGAGGCATTAAGAGGGGCTTGCTACTTTACAAGCCAAAGGACCTGTGGAAGAGAAAACAACCACTTCCTGATTCATCACCTTAGAAAGATTTTCTTGAAGCACAATACATGCATCTTAAGACAACCCAAAGAATCTAATATCCTGGGATTTAAAATACCATTTCTCTGCAGAAAAAGTTCACTGACTAGCTCAAATTTTACAGAAAATTGTCAATACATTTTAAACTGTTAAATGTTCAATCATAAGAATGATATATTTTAAGATACTTAAGATATTTTCCCAATGACTGAAACCTATCTTTCACTGCATGGTATGGCTGCTCTTGGATTACAGTATGACCAAAGCCTTTCATCAAGAACACACACACACACACACACACACACACACAATACCTCTTCCAGCTGTCCCGAGGAGACCGGATTATCTTCATAAGCAGGAAACTGACAACCTGCTTTACAACTGCAAAAATTATTAACCTCTTCCTCGCACTGTGCCATTATTTTGCAATTTGCTTCTGAGCTTTCTAAATCTATTTCCAGAGATTCATTCATGCTACATTCCAAACACTGATTTTGCTTTCCTACTGGCAGAATCCCAGCTGATTCCTCCTGGGAATCCAGCGAAGTCTGAGCACTCTTTTCCATTCCAGATTTTTTTAACCTGGGAAGGAATTTTCCAGACTCAAGCTCTGATTTTCCATAGTAATGGCCTTCTTTCTCTGCATCTTCTTCTAGAGGTCTGAGATCTGCCTGTGGATCTTCAAATACATCAACTTGGGAAGGAATGGGAATATTTGCTTCATCCTTCTCAGATTCAAACTCCGACTCGCTTCCTCCTCCTGGGGAGAGTTCAGATGCAGAGATTGGGCGAAAATGAGTCCTAGGAGAGATCCGAATAGCCCTGTATTGTGTTCTGTCAACGCCACATATCCTGGGGTGAAATACTTCACTGTCTGAATCAGAGCAGAGGATTGATTTCGGTTTAAAACTAGGGCTGAAGGATGCAATCCCTTCGGGTTCAAATGAACATTCTACGTGAAGAACCTGTGAAAATGGATTGCTTAAGTCAAAGGAAGAGAATGAATATTCAAGTCCAGGATCTTCAACTTGAAAGTTACCACAAGCTCCTAGTAAGTCTTCATGGAAGATAAATGAAAATCCCTTATTTAATCCATTTTCCCCACTCTTCGGCTGATCATTCTGTTCAAATGACACAAAAGGTTTCCACAACTGCCTGTGACCAGGAGCAAAGCTGTTTCCTGGGGTCATGAAGACATCCGTACCCGCTATTGTCACTACATCAGAAGCTGCACACTGTAACAGGCTTCCTTTTGTCTGGCTGGGTGGTACAACGGCCCACTCCCCATCACTGTTAAAGGTTTTGAGTTCACCATAAACTCCTCCAAGAATGAATGTATTTTCTTTATCTTGGGCTACATCCCAAGGTTTAGAGGGTGTAGTATAATCGCCACCATCCACCTTTGACAGCTCACTAGAAACAAACGCTCTTTTCTCCAGGTTCTCCTTCTGCCCTTCCCATAGATGATATTCCGATCTCTGCACGGCTTTATTGGGCTCCTGGAGGGTTTCCATTTTAGCTTCGGTATCCAAACAGCAGCAGTAGTTATTTACATCTGTTGAAAACAACTCACTATCGATTCTTTCTATTTCTATCATAGCTACAGAATTTCTATCTGCCATATTTGTCCAAATGTCTTTAATAACCCCTGAGCTGTAGCCATCTCCACGTGGGCTGCTTTCACCACATACTTGCGTAGTTTCAAAGTTTTTGTTTTCTGTTTTTTCTTCTAGCTGAATACCACAGACAGATTCTAGTTTAGATTTTTTTTTGAAAACTACCGTAGGAATTTCTGCTAAAGTTCTACTGTTTTGCTGGCAAGCTTCATCTTGCAAAAAATCTAAAAGTTCTTCATCTACATAATTTGACGAGACTCTAGGAACTACATAATTAATATCTTCTGCATTAAACTGCGTGGATTCTTCAAACTGAATATTTAATGTCTCATTGTCCGAACGTGTTTCTTCTGAATGGGACCATGGACTGCAAGTTCTTGTTGAAAGATTAGAACAGTGTTCATTTTCTTCAAAGGCACTATTTTTGGTCCATATTAGCAATCTAGATTGTGTTTTCCCAAGCACATTAGCACTAGAATCTGTATTTTCGTTTCCCAAGTTGAGTGTTGTTTCAAAAGAAAATGGTAAAACAGAATTACTGCATTGCACTTCAAACACTGAAAAACAAGAGTTTATACCAGATCCTTCATTAATATCTGAAAAGAGCTCCTGATTGCCAGCAAGCAAGTGTGAATTGAGTATTGTGCTGTCTAAGACAGGAGAGAGTCTAGTTGGAGAATCTCCTCCAAAACTCTCTCCATCGGCATCACCAGAACTGGATGAACAGCACTCCCAAAACCGAGCCAGATTGCCAAGGTCTTGCAGGAATAAGCCCTCAGCACCCACAGAGCTCGCGGAATCTGTCCATATTGCACGTTCCCCTTGCAACTCCATTCCATCTAACACTATGCAACATTCTGCCTCAAAATCCGTTTTCTCTTTGCTTTTTTGTCGAATCATGTTCAAAATCCGACTTTCTCCTTGCATTGTTTCTGAGGCACCAGGATCCAACATGGATTGATCAATATCCACTTCATAGAAGTGTGTTAATTCTGATAGATGAATGTCATCCAAATATTTATTGTCCTCTGGTAGAGAACATAATGAGGTCCCAGTGAGGTCAATATCCTCATTTATAACTGCAGGCATTTCTACAAAATGACCATCGATGAAAGTACCTGCTGCGAGGTATGTTTTATGAATATTATTGTTGCTGATACAAAGACCATGCACTGATTCAGACAACTCTTCTACTGCTTCTGCTGTCAAATTGCCTGTATCTTGCCTGTTTCGGTATGTGGTCTCTAGTTTACTTTTTCTGCTCAAAGGAACAAAATATTCTGCAATGGGTTCAGTATACCACAATGGCTCCTCTTTATATTCTTTGTCATTTCTGCTCTCCACATACAGGTCTTTTGCTTCAGTGCTATCAGCATCTTTTTTCCCAACTTCTTTTAATGGCCTTTTACCCCGTTTGCACAGCTGTTTGACAGAACCACTGCTGCCACCGCTACTACTTCCAGCATGAATGTTTCTCTCAGCCTTTTCGCCAGCCTTTAACAAAAGCCTGCTTTGCCCATTCCGCCCTTTTTTGTTGCGAATTTCTCGCACCTTGTGCCTTACTTTAACACACTTCGTGGGTGTTTTGAACTCTCCCTGGTTACCACTGGAACTGGAGCCTGCCTCACTGGAGCCTGAAGACCATGAGCGAGGGCGAATCTTTCCTTCAGGTTTATGTCGCATTTGCTTTTTGTACAAAGCAGGCTTTTCTTCGGTTGTGCCATCGCTGCATTTATTCTCCTTCTCATGCACAGCAGCAGCCCCTTCGCTGCTTCTTTCCCTGATGGCTTCACCTCCACTGCTGCAATCCCGGGGGGAGGCTGTGTCTGTGCTGGCTGGGGGGGCTGTGGAGGATGAGGAAGGGCTGGAGGAAGAGCAGACTTTAGGCTTGTTCCACACAGTCAGGATTTCTTGCAGGCAGACAGGTTTTTCAGAGAGCGGTGGGAATGCTTCATAGTACCTAAAAAACAGAGCGCAGGGTTCAACAGTGAGCATTTTACTATATTAGGTAAAACAACATCACCACCACAGAAATGGGACATTTCATTTGAACACAATCCACATTTATGACATCCACGACTTAACTTCACATTATTTATAATATAGTTTAATACGCTTTATATCGACATCAGTCCCGTGTATCAAACACCTTTATAATCACCAGTGTGATAAGCGCTATGAGAGTATTAAAAAAATATAGAAGACGAGAGTTTTGTCTTCAAGGTTTGAATTTCAATTAAAGAAGTTGAAAATAACAAATATAAGGTAGCAGAAAGAAGACAGTTTTTGAGTAAGAAATATCTGGATTTGACTCAGCTCAGTCACATACTGTGCTTGTGACCTTAAGCTAATTATTTAACGTCTCTATTTCCTCACTGTCAAATGGTAATAATATGACTTACATCACAAAGTTGTTTTGAGTGTTGGAAATATATGTAGATGAAAAGGTGGAGAGCAAAGGAGCCAAGAGCATCAGCTCTGACGCCAGTCTGAGTTCGAATCCTGGCTCTGCCTCTTAATAGCTATATCCCCTTAGGCATGTTACTTAACCTCTCTGTGGCCCAGTTTCCTTACCTACAGTATGGGGATAACAGCAGTGTCTACCTCACAGAGTTGCTGTGGGGATTAAAGGGATTAACATGCACAATTAGTCAGAACAGCACCTTCTTGTGTGATTGTTGTCGTTATTGTTATACTTTATCCTGAGGCTAGCACACTGGCATTAAGGAGGTCCTCAAAAATGGTAGGAAGCATCCTATCTGAGTGTTTAGAGAAGAGGATGCTGGTGAGGTCTAGAACAAGGAAACAAAGGGGGACTACAGCTAAGCCTCGATGAAGCTCAAGAAATATGCAAGTTTAGCGAGTACTAGCGATAAGGCCTGGGGAACCCATGGGCAGCCACAAAGACAGACACATGTTGCGCTTATGGAATGAAGCCTGATTAGTCCAGCCTAAACACTAGAAATGGAGGGGAGGAAAACTGGGAAGAAGAGTTTTCAATCTGCTAAGAAATTGGGAGCTGCTGAAGATTGAATTCAGAGCAGGACAGGTTGCCAAAAAGAAAATTTGAGAGTCAGGTTGGCTACCGAGGAGATTGAGGTTCTGGAGGCAACATTCAAGATCCCACGGAAATGGTGAAAAGTCATGTTCTCAAGGAGCCTGAACTGGACGCTCCTTGTTCTCAGTCTATACCACCAGAGCTGTCCAACAGGTATACACTGTGAGCCTCACATGCAATTTTAAATGTTCTAGCAGTCACTTTAAAAGAGTAAAAAGAATCATTAAAAAGAAGGTGAAATTAATTTCAATAGTCTATATTTCATTTAACCAAATACATCTAAAATATTCTCATTCCAAGATGTAATCAATATTAAAAATTATATAATGCAGTATTTTACATTCTCTTTTACATGAAGTCTCTGAAATACGATGAGTATTTTACACTTCAGCACGACTCAATTTGGAATCGCCACACTTCAAGTGCTCAGTAGCCACAGGTGGGATGGACAGTGCAAGTTACACAAACCAACTGTCATTTGTTTTCTTAGGTTTTAGAGATTCAAGACTCTCAAGTAAGATTTATAATAAAGGAGTCAGCCAACTTTAATACTAAATATTTATAAGGAAAGAACTGAAAGTATCTTTAGAAAACCGGTTTGGCAAGGTAAATGATTTGCCCAAGTTCCCTTTGTGATAAGCAGTGGGAATTCAGTTTCCCTGTTTGCAAAACAAGGATAAGCATAATTCCTTACAGCTACTTCAAAGGATTATTGTGAATTTCAAGGGTGACGACACATGATTCAACTTAATAAACAATTACCTTGCTTGTTTCATTCTTTCATTTCAAAATATTTACTGGATATATACTGTAAGGATAGAACCATCTTAATTATCTTTGAAGTCTCAGTATCAAGCACACATTAAGTGCCCAATAAATACTTTCTGAATTATAAAATATGAACTAAATAGGTGACAAACAAAAAATGTAAACCATGTAGCAGTCATTAGTCTGATTTTAACAAATGCACACTTTATTACTGAATACAATCTTACATACATTTCCACTTGATCCTTTGCTGTAGGGGATAATTCTGCCTCTGGAGAGGGAGACCCCTCTAACTTTTTGTGAATCTTCTCTTCTGTTATGAAACAAAAATTCAGAAAGATTTGTCTTATATCTAGTTAATAAATGCCCATGATTTTTAAAGTTTCTCAAGTAATTTAATCAGAAGTTATAGAGGCGTTTTTGGCTTAAAAAGAGGACTCTATACCAATCTGTCTTTTTAATAAAAAGGTGTTTCTTCAGTGTGCCAGAGGGAATTCTGGGACTAAACCACATGAGCATCGGGATAAGAGAGGTGAGAGAGCCGCTGATCTCGTTGCTGACACAGTGCTCTCGGGGCACTTAATTAAGAACCTGAGTCCCCTGAGTTACTTACTAATTAGACCAAAAGAAGGGAGCAACTGTTTAGATTCCAGAAATATTTTCTCATAAAACTCTGAAGTCATGAACTTTGTATAGACTCGTCTTGACTACTACTCATCTGGAAAGAAAATTCTTCATCACAAGGAGCTCTCTGAGACTCAGCATCTAGGTGAGCAAGGGCTCTGTTTCAACTGAAATAGAAGCCAAGGGCTATCCTCTCAGCTCAGCTCATGACACTGCCTTAGATTAAGCAAGCAAGCAAGCAAACTGCACCTTGATAGGCAGGCTAGCAGCTTGGTGGGCAGCATAATGACCATGAGGAGGGCGAGGCAAACAGGGGTCCTTAACTTAGTGCGTGGGTTTCATTCTTAGGGCTTGCAGAAAAGCCAGGGAAAGAAGTTCTGAAGGTTTACAGGTCAAAATGATGGCATGAGTGTGCCTGCCTGCCCTAACAATTTGTCAGTCAAAAACAGAAGTTCCTTCCAAACCAGAAATAATTAGTGTCAGCACCTTTAGAGGTCTTAATATAAATAGGCAGATATGAACCAGGAGGCGGTGTGGGATGGAGGGGAGAATGTTTGAAGTGGGAGGTAAGAGAAGAAAAAATATCTCTCTGAATCTCTGAGCTTCAACCTGAAGACAAACAAAATGAGATGTCCCCTCTCTAGTAGGGTGCCTGGGGAGCAGGCCATTCCACTGGGTACTGGGATCCCTACGAGTGGTTTCCGAGGGCTGACACACAGCTGAAGATAAGTATGATGCTGGCCTGGTGACAGATACTGAACAAAAACGATATTTGTGTTATCTGTCTTTTTTGCATCAATTCCAAGATTTTCCTCAATGCAAATTTCCTGGAGACTGGAATCCTACTGTGCACTGAAAACGGTCCTTTCGCAGCAGCTCTCTCACCTTGCTTACTCTGAAGGTCTTTCAGTCTGGAGCAGAGCTCCTCCACTAAAGTCTCGATACCAGAGCTCTGCACAAGAACAAAAATACACATTAGTTTACTGCCAGGTATATAAAAATCAGGTAGTTGTACACATCTGTTTTAATGAAGATTATATAAATCTGCCATTTTCTGAGAGAAATATTTAAATGAGCATAGGAGTTTTAAATTTACAGGTCTGCAGATCCAATTTCATATATATATATATATATATATATTTTACTAATTAAATACATTCCATGGGACTTACTTATAAAGCGAGAAAACACTCATCTACGCCTTGGGGGGGGCATACCATCTGGTTCATGGGCAGAGTAAAGGTCAAAATGACCATCATGTGGCCAAAAGTCAGTCACCTTTAAAAACATCACTAAATATTTACATGGGGGGACAGATATGCCTCAGTAGATGAGCGCCTGCCTCTCACATATGAGGTCCTGGGTTCAATCCCCAGTGCCTCCTAAAAAAAAAAAAAATTCTCTGTGAGCATGGTCTAGTACCAGATTCAACACAAAGAACCCAGAGCAACCTCACATGGGTCCTCTAGGAGCTCAGCCAAAAGAAAACATGGAGATGTTTTTCTTTTCCAAAGAGAACACCTTTGCAACAAACACCAGTAGAGAAAACATGTCAGGCCTGGAGGTGAATGTCAAAGATTTGTTTTCTTTTGGGGTCATCAATGGCACAGAAGCCTCTATACAGAATTGGGGTAAAACTTAAGGAGAAGGCATGAAAGCATCTGAAATTGGGAGGATAAGAATAAAGAGTCAACCTTTATGAAAAATGAAAGTTGGAATTAGACACAAGCAAATAATCTTTCATGAGGGAGAATTTTAAGTACTAAAATTCTCTCTCACAAGAGGAAAGGAAAATCTTTTACAATGGACAGAAAAAAGTGAACGCATGCCTTAGAAACTTTGGATTTATTCAGTGACCAGAAGTCCTATCTAAATTGGAACTGTGTCTCTGGAGAGGCCCAATCCAAATCAGTGCCCATGACGGAGCACTCTGCTAACTCCGCACCCTCACTGGGGCCTGCAGGGGCTAAAAATAGAACTTCACCCCATTCACTTAGCTCAAAATGACTCAGCACAAGTATGTGGATTTCCTAAACAAGAAATCCCAGAGTTAGACAATTGAGCAGCCAGAACACAAGGAAAAACAGTTAATTGTAAACATCAATAGTTACATTCTAGCCACATCATACCACAGCTTTTAATAGGGAGAAATGATAGAGGAAGGAAGGGAAAGCAAGCCAGACAAGAACTGTCCTTCCCTTAAAACACTCTCAAAAACCATGGCGAAGGGCAGTCAGGCACACTGCCCTGCCTGCACTGGGCCACCCGAGAGAGCCTGCTTACCTTAACGCTCCCGGAGTGGCAAGGATCGTGATCATGCTCCATTTCCTCCTGAGCCTGAAAGCCAACACCAGCCGGCTGACAGGCGCACTCCGCTCTGCAGGGCGAGCCCGGGTCGCTATGTTTTTAACCCCCGTGCTAGTCTCCAGTGCAGAGCACCCAACCTCTGGGGATCACCTACTCCCCTTCTTTCCACACTCCCCCACGCCTGTCATTTAGCACACGACCTTAGAATGCGCACCACAACCTACGGCCTGGGTAGCATTTTTTAATGCTTTGCTGTAGAAATCACCTCCACACAACAGTAAAATGTAATTGTTCTGAACAGGACTGTGGCTGAGAAATGTGTGTGTTCTCATATATAATCAGCAAAAGACACAATGAGCCTCTTCTGTTTACAAAAGCAAGCTCTACTCACCAGGATTTTGTTGTCCTTTCTTGAATACTGCAGCATCCTACTTATAGTTTTTGAAAAATCATTAGAACACTGGGTCATCACAACAGCAAAACTGAGAGTCAGATGTCTCCGGGCATGTATTAGAGTAAAAAGCCATTAGAGGTGTAACCACTGCCCAGGACAGGCAGGCCTAATTACTAGTAGCCATAAATAAGTACAATAATAATTTAAAAGGGATTATTGACGTAAACTAATAGAAATAAAGCGTTAAGTTCAAGCTGGCAATGAGAAGTTTTATTACCCACTCTCTCAATTAATTATATATAATGTAAATATAAACTATTGGATAATTCTAATAATCAGATTTTAGTAAGTATACCATATCCATAATGGCATTCAAGAGTATTTTGAGAGTCGACAGTATCTTAAGAAACAAAGAAAGATTAAGTTATATGCAGTATCTGAGTGACAACCCTAAGGGAGAACATGCTGTAGGGTAAAAGAAAAAAGGCTACCATACCGCCAACTCAACAGCTCATGAGCTGCTTTCCCTCACTGCCAAGTAGGTAATACCGACCCACCTCTCAGGATCAAATGAAGACATGTAAAAATGCTCAGCAAAGTGCAAGAGCACTCTAAATTCAACTTACAATTCTCCAAATCTGAAAACTGGGGAACCACACATGGTGACTGGCAAGTTTCCAGATATGTTTCCTAAGGGAGGCAGACAAGCAATCTTCAGAATGCATAACCATCCACTGGTTTTATCACTCACTCGCTTACTCAGCCAACCAACAGTCCTGAATACCTTCGATGAGCCAGGCAGGTCCTTGCCCTGGTGGAGCTGACCTCCTAATTACTAATTACCTACACTTCTCAAAGAGAAGGGCAGAGTGGAGCTGACTTGGGTTTGGGCTCCTACAGGCCCGAGTCTGAACACCTGCCATTTTACACACTTGCTGGGCAGCAAAGGGTTTATGTGCCACTTTCTCTCTCTGAACCTGAGACCACCACCACTTCCCTCTCACGATTCTTGAGCTCCTGTCAGACTGCCTGACATAGCCACTTAGATGCTGGTGCCATCTCTAGATTTTTGTACATGTCTTTCATTTTCCTGAATCTCATTCTATGATTTGAGTTTGAGGTAGGAGGAGTAAGAAAAACAATTTTCTCCCATAACTCCAACTCCTCCGGATTCTGTCTGGACCCTGGGCCTGCTCTCTCTCCCCGACCAACACTGTGTCCTTGCCACGGCCATGCTTTCTGCTCCGAGGCTGCACAGGGGGCTAAGGGGACTCACAATGATGGGCCCCGAGCCTCGGCCTAACACCACCACTAGGATCCTACTGCTCCTGGGAAATCCTTTGTATTTGTTCCCCACCAACTTTCTGCCATCTCCCCACTGCCACATTTCCAAAGCTTCTTCATTCTCTCCATGTTTCCCATACTTCTCAACTAATGACCTGAACTGTTAAAGTGTATGTCTGTCTGTCTTTCTGGTTAGGTCCATGGCTTTCATCAAATACTTGAGGCTGTGAGGCTAAAAAAGGTTTAAAAAAAAAAAAAAACACAACCAAATCAAAACAAAAACCACTGGCTGTGATCTAGTTATCTGAGGCCTAAATATATACTCTCAGGAAAGTAGATGTAGCTCAGTGGTTGAGGACCTGCTTCCCATGTATGAGGTCCCAGGTTCAATCCCCAGTACTTCCCTTAAAAATATATATATACTGTATATTTATACAAGGATAGATGTGCAAGAATGTTCATTGCTGCACTCTTCTTATTTTAAAGATTTATTTTATTTATTACCTCCCCTTGTTGTTTTTGCACTTGCTGTCTGCTCTCTATTTTCTGTGTGCTCTCTGTCTGCTCATCTTCTCTTTAGGAGGCACCGGGAACTGAACCGGGGACCATGCATGTTGGAGAGAGGCACTCAATCGCTTGCACCACCTCCACTCCCTGTTTTGTTGTGTTTCTCATTGTCTTTCCTCTGTGTCTCCTCGTTGTGTCATCTTTGTGCTAGCTCACTGTCTTGCTTGTCTTCTCCAAGAGGCAATCGAAACTGAACCAGGACCTCCCACTTGGTAGGTGCTTCTCTGCTGCACTCTTTAACAGCCAGAAATGGGATACCATTTAAAAGACCATTAACATGAGAATATACAATAGCTTTACAGCCTGACAATGGACAACTACTTAGCAGTGATAAGAAATAAATTTTATCATGTTATCAACACAATTTTTTAAAAATGTTAGTAAAAGAAGCAAGTTGGAAAATATATATAGTATGTTATCCTTTATATAGTTTAAGAACATGTAAAAAAAAACAACAACAACAAAAAAAACGCTATATATTTGAATATACCCACAAACAACATTTAGTAAAAGTACAAAGATATACACAGGCAGTAAATACTAAGTTCAACACAGTGGTGACCTCTTGAGAGGGAGAGAGAGGAACAGCATCAGGAAGAGGCACGACGGGGCCTTCACCTGGGTTTCTTGTTTTATTATGCTCGGTACACGGAGAGTTATTGTTTTATCCTCTATACCTATTTCTGTGTCTGCCTTTCAACCCTTCTTGCATTAGTATGCCTTTATACCCCACTCCATAATTCCACAACTGCCTATTTTTATGCTCTTTTGTTCACTTCATCATCAAGAATTTTATAGCAGCCCCTCCCACTTCTGTTTCCTTTCTCACATACTCATTTTTCAACATTTGAAAGATCAGGAAATTTCCTGTAAAAATTTCAATTCTCTACTTTTTTTTTTTTTTTTAGGAAGAGATCAGAAGATCTGGCACTATCAGGCCCACAATTGCCCCTGGCCCCACTGCTCCCTACTGTCTTATAACTAGTCTACTCATTTGGCTTCCTACTTAGCCCCTAGAGACATATGACTTTGCAAGCTCTGGGCTAGATAAGCAAGAATAGAGGTCCTGTTATTTGGCCCTCTCCCCACAGTACACTAAACTCCAGACATGCATATCCAGCTGCTTTTTCACAATCTCCACTTAACTCTCGAGTGTCTCTCATACTTAACTCCATATTCACACACAGTCCCACCCAGAGACCTATTCCTTCCCTAGGGCCTCCTCTTCCTAAGTATATGGAAATTCCATTTTTAAAGTTGTTCACACCAAAAACTGGGGCTCTCTCCAATGACTCCTCCCTTTTTTCTCTACCCCAACATCCAATCCTCTCAGCTCTATCTTCAAAAAGATCTATAATCCAACCAGTTCTCACCATTCTCAACTGGACTACGGTGATGACTTCTTAACTGGTTTCTCTAATCTGTGCCCTGCCCCTTCCATCTACCCAGCCCTAACTTGCCCTATTGAGTCTCAATAAGCACCAACGTGACCAAGTCAGATCACATCACCCTTCTGCTCAAAACCCTCCAATAGACCACACTGCTTCAGAGAAAAGCCAAAGCCCTGAAAGTTTCCACAGATGTCTCAGCTTCATCCCTACACAAGGAAAGGCTCAGGTATCTGCGGTGGGACTGGTGCCACAGCATGGCAGCTGAGAGCACCCTCGGCACCCTTAGTCACCTCTGGCCTCTCAGGGAGTCTGGCCTGCAGAGGGAGCACAGCACCACCACTTACAAAGTTTGTAAAACAGCCAGGCAAGCACCGGACACGTTCTAAGTGTTCAATGCATGTTCCTTATCACTGTTTTGATGGTCTTATTACCAAGGAGGAGTTATTTTCAAAAGGCAGCAGGCAAAGAAACAATTAATATATTTGGTCAAAATTAACCTTGAAAAGTAAACCACCATGAAGTACTTCACATATTTTGTTTTGTTTTGTAAATATGACCCTGTATAGCATATAAACAACGCATATACAAAATGCTAAGATGTACTGTGCACTTGTACTGGCCCAAAGAAAGGGGCCTTCCTTAGCTATGTGGAAGGGCACGAGCAAGTGAAATGGCACAGCTCCATACTTTATATGGCTCTTTAAATAACCACAGACTAGTTAGTTACTCAGGGTAAGCAGCAGCCCTGGTACTTTCAAAACTAATTTAACTGAGTTAAGCTACAATTACTTATGACCCAAACAGGAACTCAATCAAGTCTACAATTTTCTTACTTTCTCCCAAAATGGGAGATGAAATGCTAGCTTTGAATCACTTATAAGTGGCTCAGTAAAAATAAAACAGAATGTAACTAATTATTAATAAATTAAAAACAAAACAGACATCAAAAAGCCCTGAATTTGGGAATAAAGAAAATAGGACCAAGTAAAATGAGGATTAAAAAAATCCAGGGAGCGGATGTAGCAAGTGATTGAGCACCTGCTTCCCACATACAAGGTCCCAGGTTTGATTCCCGGTACCTCCTAAAAATGAGCAAACAAACAAACAAAAACCAACTCTCATTACAGAGCAGATGTAGCTCAGTGGTTGAGCTCCTGCTTCCCATGTATGAGGTCCTGGGTTCAATCCCCAATAACCGGCCCCCCCCAAAAAAAAACAAGTCAGCAAAGTTTTAAATTGTGTATTATATTTCTAAAGGAGGGAAGTAAGAGAGGTCTGAATATGTGTAAGAATATCAGGTGTATGCTGTATCCACTGATAACAGAAACAAAACAGACAGCTTAGGCTAATATCACTAAATAAAATATATGACTATGGAGAGAATGAGCCCAGTTCCCCTGATAAGCCTAGCTGTCTATTAATGAGTTGAAATAGCCATTCCTCTTTAACAGGTCCCATTACTAACTGTAACCAAAGCAAATGCAAAATAAGAGCAAGTGAATACCCAGAGAACTGTATGCTACTTGTACGTATAAAAGAAGAGGCAGTTAGTAAAGGCAGCTTTAGCCGAGACCTAACCACCAACAAAGCCCAGCCTCGGTCAATAAATATTCATCACCTGCCTGCAGATCTTCATGGGTGCTGCCAAATTTAAATCAACGTATAAAATTAAATTTTGATAGCCGAGTCCCCACACTATTTTGGCAACGTCTGTCAGATAAAATATTGGGTGAGCAGGTCAAGAGAATGGTGTTGTGGGTGGTACAATCTGTTACTAGCATGAAGTGGAGGCATCATGTAACATTACAAACATGTAAAAGGGGAGCGCGAGAAGTAAGCCGTTCTGCTTTAACTGTGACACAGTTACCATCTGGTAACTGTGGATGCTTTTAAAGAAATGGCTAACACTGTAATCCTAACAGTAACATATACACACCCAGACAAGATGAGAAAAGAATGCATGTCACATGCAAAAAAACACCCTGTCTACCCATTTGCCTACCTAATATCATAGTAACATCACCTATAGTATTGGCTTGTAACTGTGTCATTAACATTTTAATTAATTAGATTGCCAACTTGGGTTAACTGTTTTAGTTCTAATCAGTGGGTGGTGACTGTCTTAAGAGTTGTATTGAGAAAGCATTCTAAAACGGCATTAGGACAGGTCAGAAAGCACAGCACGCCATGAAGGCCACCATGCTCAGGATTTAGTGAACGAACAACTCATACACAAACATTCACTGTGGTCAAGACATCAACCAAAACTCTTGTATTATAATCTCCTAGCTTTGAATCACTTATAAGTGGCTTCGTTCCTCCTTTCTCTCCACTGAAGCCAACAGACAGATTTCACAAACACAGAGGAGACACACAGTGAGCCTACAATTCATAAACTATCACAGAGAATTCTTTCTATTAGACAGGCAATAATCAAAGAGGGTTCTTTTCAAGTTCTTCTCACTGGCTAACCACGGCCAGGGAGCAAGTGTAAGGGATCTTATATTGACATACAGACAACAGTGTGTAGCTCCGGAGCAGGGGCACTGGGACTTTAGAATTTTCTCTTTGAAGATTTGGTATTATGTCTGGCACATTCATTTCCTCAGCCTGTTTTAATTTAGCAAGATTAAAAAATCATTATCAGGAAAAGGCAATAGAACAATTTTTCTCTAAAATGAGAAGGAAAGAGCAAGAAAGGACAAACATGTTTTAATTGGGTTAAAAACAAAATCTCACCAATGACAAAGGAAAAGCACTTTTCCAAAGCAATAACCCAAAGAATCAAAGATCTTTGCAAGCAACTATACTTTCCTTGCACTGTTTCTACCTCAAATCAAGTTCTTTTCAGCATACAACATACTCAGCTAGTGTGAATTAAACACAAATCAAACAAGTTATAGGAGAAGGGTCTTGCATTACTCTCTGATGAGGTTTCTGTACACTTCAGTCTTTCACATTGGACTTCAGCTGCCTTGGTTGTTCACTCCATTTAACCACAAGTCAAAGGCTAGAGTCATTTCTCAGCAAACTTAATCCAAAGCAGAAATAAAATCCTTGCCCAGATTGAAACTGCCCTACTCATATTTTCCTCCCAGCCATGACTCAGCAGCTTCTTTGGAATTTGCTCAAGGACTTCACCTCAACTAACCTCTCACTTTTAAAAATCATCTACAGTCTGCACTCTAAATTCAATTCCTTTAAAAGCTCTAAATGACATTGCCAATCTACTTCTTCAGTGTCCTGTAAAAACACCTTTTGGGTAACTGTCCAAGCACACCCCTGTTCCCTGAGTAGTGCCTATCACTCACAGCCCCTGCCGAAGGGGTGCCCGTGCAGGCAACCCCACCCCTTTGCCACAGTTTATCAAATCAGGGTACTAGAGCACGGGGTCAGGCTCTTTTGCACCATGTGTTTGCTGAAGCAGAAAGCAGCCTTCAGATAGAGAGGGAATGACCCAGAAGCACAGAGAGAAGGGAATGAGAGACTGCGGGTCATCAGCAGGAGTGACTTTGGCTGCTGATTGTGCATTTGCCAGTTCAGGCCTGCCTGAGACTCCCAGCATTTGGTAGTGAGATATCCTATATCGTTTATGTGAACTTCCACCTTTTCTTGAACTAGGTCGTGTATGTTTCTACACTTTGTAATGAAATGGTACCCCATCAAGATAGCCACATAAGGAGTAACTTCCAAACTCCTATCCCTTGAGTCTATAAGACAGCTCCTTCAAGCAGTTGAGAAGTTAAAAAAGGAAAGGGGTGGGGGTGGGGTGGGGGAAGAGGAAATGGAAGGGCAGGATGAAAAGGCCAGATTCTTGAAGTATGCACTCAATTCAGTATTGTTTACATGATAGGACTCTGCAAAGCACTAGGATATGAAAGGACAGGTAACTCATAGTCCTTCCCCAAAGGAACGCAGTGGCTGTTGGCGACCGAATCATGCCCCCCACAAAAGGCATGTGCAGGTCCCAACCCCTGGTCCTGTGAGTGTGCACCCATTTATCAATGGGACCTTTGAAGATGTTCCTAGTTAAGATGTGCCCAGACTGAATGAGGATGGGTCTTAACCCAATATGGCTGAAGTCTTTATAAGCAAAGAAAAATGGACACAAAGAAGCTAAGGGGAGCAGCAGGAAGCTGGAAACCGACAGAACCCTCTCCTGTACTTTCCCTCTCTTCAACAATGAGTGGTCTTGTGAATCTTCTAATCTAAAAGATGAAAGCAGAGAAACGAGAAGTCATGGCCATGTGCACTGCCATGTGACGGAAAGCCAAGGACCAAGGGTTGCCACTGGCAGCCCCAGAATGCCAATCTTTGGGGAGAAAGCAACACCTGTCTGATACCTCAATTTTGGACTTCTCCTAGCCTCAAATCTGCGAGCCAAAAAATTTCTGTTGTTTAAGCCATCCCACTGTATGTTTTAGCAGTTAGGAAACTAAAACCGCCCTAAACTGAAGATAGACAGAAATGAACAACTGCTCCCATGGTCCAGTATGTTATGGCTGGCCCCCTTTTTGGGGCCAGTTACCACCATCTTCTTTATCCTTTCACTTTTAAAAATAAAAGGACCATGTATCTTCAAAATTCTAAGTTTATTTCTTCCAGGTTCAACGCCTTAGAACAAGGTATTAAAAGTCACGTGGGAATTTCATCCAGTTCCAACCCTCCTTCACTCAACCTCAATAGCATAGCCAGTGACTACTGCCCCTAAACAGCAGGAAGCAGCTACAGAAGAATGACCATTGTCCTTCAGCTCCCCTTCAAGAATAAGAGTATAAACTCTCTAAGCAGGGGGAGTTGAGGCAGGTTAGTATAGGAAACTAGGGATGGAAGTTGGTCAAAATAAAGCCATAGGGAAGTGGCTGTGGCTCAATCAGTAGGGCTCCCGTTTGCCATGTGGGAGGCCCCGGGTTCGGTTCCCGGGGCCTCCTGGTGAGGGTAGGCCCGCCTGCACGGCGTGGTTGGCTGACCCAGCGAGCACAAGCAGCAAGGGGGGGGGATAAATGAATAAATAAATAAAATCTTTAAAAAATAAAATAAAATAAAGCCATAACTGCTGGGACACCCCCATGTCAGAACATAGCCACGAGACCCACTGCCCCCCACACACCCAGAAATCCCCTGAGGGAAGGCAGCTGTTTGAGAAGAAAGCTGTGACCATTAGAGCCAAAAAGCCTGCCAAGATCTGGGTCACGAGGTCCCATTTGAAACTCCCAGGCTCAAAAGAAGTCCCGGATAACTTCAAACAGAAAGGCCTCCCTACTGGTTCCCTGAAAGCTAACAGGTGAAGTAGAAAGGCAACCAATCAGGACAGCAAACAGCTGAGATCCCTCCTTAACATGGCGAAGGGGGAGGAGGAAAGGCCTTAGAAAGGCCTACCCCGGGGCTCAAGCACATGGCTCACCCTATAACACTCCTGCACCCATGTCTTGGGTGTGTACTACATCTCTTATTGCTTAATAAACTTTTGTTACTGGCCTTATTAAACTGAGAAAGGAAAGGTGGGGGTGGAGGCAGGAAGGTGGGGAAGGTGGGTGGGGAAGGAGAGAGGGAGGGAGGGATGGAGGGAAGAAGGAAGAAGTACAACTGCAATTTAAGACTTTAAGGCCACACAATTTGAGGTATCCGCAAGGTACCATGGGTACATGGGTAGGGGAGTAGGCTGAGGACACCCATCTGGCACACACTGAACAAGTTTTAAAAGGCATATGGGTGTAGGCTGTAGCTAGACAGAATAAAGTTACAGATGACCAAATATAGCAAAGTTGGTTATTCCAACATTAGACCAGCAGATAACTTAGTTCAAGTATTAAGTTTCTGGAGGTTGAAATTAGCCCATACATATTCTCACAATTTAACCTTGCATCATAAAGTTTTTAAACCACACTATGTCGATAAAATGGTAAAAGCAAAATAATTTTCTTAGTAATTATGGTCTCAGAGATTATATCTTATAGATTAATAAAATAATTCATAGTATTAATTTAAATAGGTGATTATATTCTGTTATTTTATCATTTTAGGATATTGAAGGATGTGAAAATATTTTATATGAAGTGATAAAAAAAGCAATAAAAGTCTTAACAGTTTCAAAATTAAAAAAAAAAAAAAAAAAAAAAAAAAGCCAAAAAAATATGGAACATAAACAGATGCAGTGCTCTTAAAGTACTGGAACTGCTATTCCACTTCTAGGCATCTATTCAAGTAAAAAGAAAAAAAACAAAAAAAACTACACCTGAAAATATTCTGGAGAGCATAACAAAAAATCAAGAACAAACCAAACATCTGGTAATAAAGAGGACATTTATACTGCTGCTGTAATATTATTTGAAGAAATACTTAGCCACTAAAAAGAATATAGACAATGCAATAACAAGACAAATAATGTTAAGTTGAAAGAAGGGTATAATATATTGTATGTACTCTGATTACAATGATGGTACATATAAAATAATTTTATATATAATTTAACATAAATGCAGGAAAAAGCAAGAATGTCCATCTTACAGTAAGGGAATGAATAATTTATTTTTCTATTTTTTTTGTCAAATTCTTATAACTTAAAAAAAAAAAAAAAAAAGTACTCCCTCCCTTTTTTCCTTTAAGTATTAGAAATAAAATTTGAACTTACCTCATCAGAAGCAGATCGAAGACACTGAACAGCAGCTTGTTTTTTCATTTCTTCTAGAGTTAGATCTGAAGACTTTTTTTTACTCTTTCCCCATTTCTTATAAGCTCCTTTTTCCCAGCCCAAGAAGATGTCATTCTCCTAAAATAAGATTGGACAAGGTTAAATGACGAAGACTAAATAAAAAGTTTCAAAAACTATTTGTTTTCCACATACTTATACATACAGTACACCCCCTACACCAAATATATTCATTCACAAAATGGAACACACTGTAAACTGAGACACCACAAAACACTGTCAAATCACTGTATTTTAGAAAAACCCATGTTTGATATCTATTATTTAGATTATTATTTCTGGGTCATAGCATGCAAAGTTTTATGATCTTGGTAAATCTGAAACACCTGTATGTATAGTAAATGCTAACTAGTAAATGACATTTATATCTAGATGCAAATATCATTTTAGTTTCAGTATAAATTCTGCATTATACAAACAAATGTCATCTCTCCTGTATTTTTCCACTCTTGAACAATGAGTGGCCTTGTGGATCTTCTAATCTAAAAGATGAGGGAAGTGGATGTGGTTCAAGCAGTTGGGTGCCCGCCTACCACGCAGGAGGTCCTGGGTTTGGTTTCCAGTGCCTCCTAAAGACAAGCAAGACAGCGAGTTGACGCAACAGTCTGGTGCAGTGAGCTGATGCAGCAAGTTTACACAACAAAATGACACAATGAAGAGACACAGCGAGGAAATACAGTGAGAGACACAACAAGCAGGAAGGAGAAGTGGCTCAGGCGACTGGGCACCTCCCTCCCACATGGGAGGTCCTGGGTTTGATTCCTGGTGCCTCCTAAGAAGATGAGCACACAACGAATAGACAGAGAGCAAACAGCAAGTGCAAACAACGAGGGTGGGGAGAGAAATTAAAAAAAAAAAAAAAAAAGATTAAAGATGTAAAACATAAATAAAAGTATTTTATGTTAATTTAAGTTTATATTTTTCCTTCTTTTGTGTGACCATTAATAAAAATATGAAGAAAATTTGAAAAGCAGGAAGAAGGAAAGAGAAGGTCATCCCTGATCCCAAAACCCAGTGAAAACTAGAACAATTTGATCCACTGCATTGTCATGTTTGTATACTTCAAAAAAATACATCCTCGTATTACTACAAGTTCTTTGGCTACATAATCCAAGAGGGAGGTTTAGTTAGCTGCTTCCCTAGATTGGGACATTAAGTAGTATTTTTAATTGCTTTGCTGCTTTGTTTTGATTTTTAAGCCTTTTCTTTTGCTAAACTATGACTAAAACAGGTGAGAAAGAGTAAGAAAAAAAGACTAGAAAGGGCAGACAATGACAAAATTAATGATACTATTCAGAAGCGTGCTTAGCCTACAGTGGGTATTAGGAAACAGATCATGAATGAATGAATGATGAGATAAAGACGGAAAAGCATAACCATAATAAATAAAAGATCTTTTTAAGAGCAAATCACATACTATCAACTGATTTTTACTGATACAATGTATAAACATTACTTTTATGCCACTACATAAGATGAGAGAACTATCCCTCCCTCTCTCATGATTGGCAGACTTTTTACTTGTTTTTTTTGAGCATGTTTACAGAACTCACAAACCTGAACAATGTATTTCACTTAACAGGGGTTTAAAGTGTTCCATATCACCAATTCCCAATGGTTCATCTATGAATGATTTTTTAAAATAACAGCTTTATTGAATTATGATGTACACATTAACAGTTACCCCCCATTTGTCATTCCCAGCCCGCAAGCCCCTTACAACCACTCATCTGTGTTCTGTCTCTACGGACTTGCCTGTTCTGAACATTTCCTATAAATGGAATCATACATGTGATCTTTTGTGTTTGGCTTCTTGCACTTAAGCATGATGTTTTTAGAGTTCATCCACATTGTAGCATGTATCAGTACTTCATTACTTTTTATGGCTGAATACTATCCCACTGTAATGGCTGTACCACATTTTGTTATCCATTCATCCAATGAGGAACATTTGGGTTGTTTCTGGCTATTATGAGTAATGCTGCTACAGACATTCATGTATAAGTTTTTAATTCTTTTGGGTATATAGCCAGGAGTGGAACTAATCAGGATAGGAGTTTGAAGGTTAACAATTTCTCCACATCCTTGCCAATGTTTGTTACTTTCTGTGATTTTATTTTAGCCATCCATATAGTAAGTATGAAGTAGTATCTCCCTGTGGGTTTTCTTTTTCTAATTATACTTTTTTTTGTTGTTCTTTTTTTTTCGTCTTTTTTTTTTTTTGTTTTTTTATTCTAATTATACTTTTTATTTGCACCTCCCTAATGACTAAAGATGGTGAGCATCTTTTCATGTGCTTACTAGCAATCTGGGTATCTTCTTTGGATACATGCTTATTTGTATCTTTTTCCCAATATAAAATTGGGTTGTCTTTTAATTCTTGAGTTGTAAGAGTTCCCTATGTATTCTGGATAAAAGTCCCTTACCAGATATGTGATTTGAAAATATTTTCTCTCATTTTGTGTGTTGTCACTTCACTTTCTTGATGATATTCTTTGAAGCACAAAAGTTAACAGTGATGAAGTCTTATTTATTTCTTTTGTTGCTTATGCTATTTTTTAAATGTTATTGAATACAAGGCTTAGAACCAAAATTAAATTTATCATTCCAGACCTCAAATTTTATAGCAATACCTTTTTTTTTTTTTTTTTTTAAGGTACCAGGTCCGGGGATTGAACCTGAGGCCTCGTATGTGGGAAGCTGGCACTCCACCACTAAGCCACATTGGCTCCCAAGTTGTTTTTTTTGTTTGCTTGCTTGTTATTTGTCTTTGTTTTTAGGGGACACTAAGAACTGAACCCAAGACCTCCCATGTGGGAAGCAGGTGCTCAACTGCTCAAGCCACATCCGCTCCCCAGTTGTAATACCACTCTTGAAACGTCTTTTATCAGAGAAGTTGTAAGATTACAGAAAAGTCAAGCAAAAAGTAGAGTCCCCATATATCACCCCCACACTGTTTTCGCTATTATTAACATTTTGCATCAATGTGGTACCTTTGTTACAACCGGCAAAACAAATTTTATTTGTTTTTATTATTAACTATAAGCCCACAGTTTTCATTAGAGTTCACTTTTTGTGTTGTAGAGCTCTATGGATTAAAAAAAATTTTTTCCTGATATATACAAACTAAAATTTCCCATTTAAACCACTCTCAAATACACAATTCAGTGGTGTTAATGGAATTCATAATATTGTGCTACCATCACAATCAACCAAAACATTTCCATCACCCCAAACAGAAATTCTGTACCAATCAGGCATCAGGTCCCCATTCCCTAAACCCACCCTGGCTCCTGGAGCCTATATTCTAGTCTCTGATCCAATCAATTTGCTTATTCTAAATTATTTCATATCAATAAGGTCATATAAGTTTTGTCTTTTTGTGTCTATTTCCACTCAACATCATGTCTTCAAGATTCATCTATTTGTAGCATTATCAGAACTTCATTCCTTTTCAGGGCAGAATAATATTCTACTGTATGCATAGACCACATTGTGTTTATCCCTTCATTTGCTGATGGACACTTCAGTTGCCTGCACCTTTTGGCAACTATTAATGATGCCACTGGTTGCTTGTGCTTTTGATGTCATGGTTAAGAAACCATTACCTATTCTAAATCTCAGATCTGCTTCTATGTTTTCTTCTAAGAATTTTATAGTTTCTACTCTTACATTTAGGTCTATGATCCATTTTGCATTAATTCATATAAGTGATGTGATGGAGGAGTCCAACTTCATTCTTCTGAATGTGGCTATCCAGCTGTTCTAGGCCCATTTATTGAAAAGACTGTAATTTCCCCACTGAACTGTCTTGTTGAAAGCCAACTGACCATGAATGTAAGGGCTTTTTTCTGGACTCTCAATTCCATTCCACTGGCCATCTAGCCACATGCCAGTACAAGTCTTGATTACTGTAGCCTTGTGGCTGTCTTGAAATTGGGAGGTGTGAGTCTTCCAACTTTGTTTTACTTTTTCAAGATATTTTGGCTATTCTGGGTCCCTGGTATTTCCATATGAATTTTAGGATCAGCTTATCAATTTCCACAACAAAGGCAGGGGGGTTTTGACAGAGATTGTGTTTTATCTGTATATCAGTTTAGGGAATAATGCCATCTTAGTAATACTAAGCCTTCAAATTCATGAACATTGGATGCCTTTCCATTTAGTTAGATCTTCTTTAATTTCTTTCTATGTTGCTTTACAGTTTTCAGTGTAGAAATCTTTCATTTCTTTTGTTAAATTTATTTCTAAGAATTTTATTCATTTTGATAATGCTATAAATGGAATTGTTTTCTTAATTTCATTTTTGGACTGTTCATTGCTAGTATATAGAAATAAAACTGGTTTTTGTATATTTTTCTTATATCCTGCAACTTTGCTGAACTTGCTTAGTCTAATTTTTTTTTTTTTTCGGTAGATGCCTCATGATTTTCTATAAATAGGATTATGTCATCTGCAAAGAGAGAGAGTTTTACTTCCTTTCCAAGTTGGATGGCTTTCATTCCTTTTTCTTGCCTAATTGCCCTGTTAATACAGACTTGTAATAAGATTTTACATGGAAATATCTTTTCACACAAAAAGTACTGCCAAATACTGATATCAATCCAAGAGCACAACTTTACCTAAACATACTAATTCCTTACAAAGCATTTATAGAATTCTTTTAGGTTCTGTTCTTGATGTGTGCCTTTTAGCATGTCATTGCATTGCATATTAATCACTTCCAAGTGAGAGTTAGGTGGAAGCTCCACAACTGAACAGTTAAATAGATTGTGAAATATAGAAATTTCCTTTGTATTGTGTCAAGGTCTGAAACGCTGCTAGAACTGTCATTTGAGTTCAAACAACATATCTCCTGCAAATTTGTGTGGGAACGGCCACCTCACTTCTTATTTTAACTTTTAACACCAAGGTAAATGCATAAAGAAACCTGACATTATTTGTGATTCAACGTTACCTACTGAAATGACTTTATGGCACATAAATTCCGCATGTAAGTACTATATATGCCCTGTAATTTTAGGTTAAATTCATCAAGTCTGTAGCAAAAGCTAATTTCCAAAGCCGTTCATTATTTGATAATATTGGCTGAGGTTGAGTCTTCTTGCTGAAAAAAAAAAACAATTCAATCTCAATCCTGAGCTTAAAAAAAGAAAAATCACAATAAAATGTTACCACTGCTGAGCCATCAAACTGCTGTGTGGTTGGCAGGGCAAATCTGAATATTCAGTTTTCTATTTCTGACAAAAATTCATGAGACTGAAAACGGTTAGGAGCAACTTAAGTTTACCATTGACACTGTTTCAAAATCACATTACAGATTCAAATATTTTCCACAAAGTACCTGCTGATGAATAATGCAATTCCATAAGTTTTAAATACCTTACATTTTTACAAGCTTTGTAAATCTGTCCAACTAATAAGGCTTTTTCTATCCTAGGCGGGGGTTTTTTTGGTTTGTTTTTAACCATGCTGACTTGTAAAACATCTTAGCAGATTCCACATCAGATTGCACTGAGTTAGTTTTTTCCCAACTGTGCTGAGAAGAGTCCCACCAACAGTGTTCGAAGCAGACTATTCATAGAGGCTAAGTCTTCAGTCACTTCCCACTCAACACTGACTCCTCAAAGAAACCTCTCCAAAAACTTACCCTGTAGGCAGAAGCAGTTTGTAGACAGCAAAAGCAGTGTAAGAAATAATTAAGTTGAAGTGGTATGGAGCAAAGAGTTACGTGCTTTAAGTCATACAAGAGAACACCCAGGAAGGAGAAAAAGTCTATTTCATAGGGAGTAGAGGGGGCAATCAAATTCCTGTAAACAGGGAACTCCTATGGCTCAAGCAAGCCTAAGCCCAGAACAAGACACAGACTAAGAAAAGACCGCGCACTTCACATTACCCTCAGGCTAATCTTCTTCACAGAAGGCCTAAACTCTGAAGTAGAAATCCAGCCAATGCATAGCCAATGTGCAGAGATTGTGAGCTTTTTTTGCGAGTTGGTTGTTTGTTTTTGTTAGCTCCTGGTAGTCTCTAGTCATATTAACAGCTGGATACAAACTCAAGGAACATATAACTCAGGTACAAAATCCCAGAGACAACAATTTAAGATATTATAATGTATAGTCAAACAGGAAATGATGGTCCATCCAAAGGAACAAGATAAAAATCCAGAAATCATCAATAAAGAAGACTAGATTTTGGACACACCAGACAAGGTCTTTTTTTAAAAAAATGATCCTCAAATATGTTCAAGAAGATAAGGAAAAACAGGAAAAGAAAAGAACTAAAGGACACCAGGAAAACAAGAATGAACAATATAAGAATCTCAATATAGAACATTTAAAAAGAAACCAATCAGAAATACTGGACTTGAAAACCACAATAAATAAATGAACTAACTTCCCTAGAGGGTTTTCAACAGCAGATTGGAGCTAGCAGAAGAAAGAATCAGTGAACTGGAAGACAAGAAAATTGAAATGATTCAGGCTGAGGAGCAGAAAGATAAAAGAATTAGAAAAAAGTGGATAGAGCCTAAGAGACCTGTGGGACACCATCAAGCGTACCTGTACACACATTATAGGAGTCCCAGTAGAAGGAGAAAGGGGCAGAAGGAATATTCAAAGAAATAATGACAGAAAATTTCTCAAATTTTCCAAATTTAACAAAAGACATGAATATACACATTTAAAAAGACCAAAAAACCCCAAACAAGATAAACTCAAAAAGAACCATGCCCAGACACATAGCATTCAAACTGTTCAATGACCAGGAAAAGGTGCAAAATCTGAAAGCTGCAAGAGAAAAGCAATCTTTTATAAATAAGGGAGTCCCAATAAGCTGATTTCTCATCAGAAACCATGGAGGCAAGAAGTCAGTGGGACAAAATATTTAAAGAGCTGCAAAAAAATAATTTCCAACCAAGAATTTTGTATTTGGCGAAAATGTCAATGAGGGAAAGATAAATACATTTCCACGTAAACAAAAACTGAGGCAATTCGTCATCACTAGACCTGCCCTACAAGCAATGCTAGAAGGAGTTCTTCAGACTGAAAGGAAAGGACACCAGGCAATGGACTGAAGCAGCATAAAGAAATAAAGACCTTTGGTAAAAGTACCCATATGATTAATTATAAATGCTAATACTATTATATTGTGGGGTTTTGTTTTGTTTTGGTATATAACAACAATTTTTACTTCTTACTGGTTCTAAAATACAAATACATAAAAAGTTATGATATCTATGGTTTGGGGCATATTGTATATTAAGATGAGATTTGTAACAAGAACAACAAAAGATAGGGGATGGGGGGGTATAGGAACATGTATGTGTATCCCATTGAAGTTAAGTTGGTATTAAATCAAATGAGGGGGGCGGATGTGGCTCAAATGGTTGGGCGTCCGTCTGCCATATGGAGGGACCTGGGTTCGATCCCTGGGACCTCCCGGGTAAAAAAAAAAAAAAAAAAAAAAAATAAATAAATAAATAAATAAATAAAATGATTGTTGTAGATATAGGATGCTAAATTTTAGCTCCATGGTAATCACAAAGAAAATATATGAAAAATATATAGATAAAGAAATGAAAAGAGACTCAAAATGGTAAAATACCAAAAAAGAAATCACATAAATCTCAAAGTAGGCATTATAGAAGAACTGAGGGTCAAAAAAGGTATAAGACTTTCAAAGACCAAAAGCAAAATTGCAGAAGAAAGTCCTACATTATTGCTTTAATGTAAATGGATTAAAGGCAGAGATTGGCAGAATGGATTAAAGAAAGAAATAAAAAAGCATGAGCCAACTATAGGGGTATACAAGAGACTCATCTTAAATTCAAAGACACAAGTAGGCTGAAAGTAAAATGATGAAAAAATTTCCATGCAAATATTAACCAACTAGAGCTGGGGTAGCTATACCAACATCAGATAAAATAGTCAAAAGTAGTATCAAGGGACAACGAATGTCACTATATACTGACAAAGGGGTCACTTCAACAAGAAGACATAACAATTAATAAAATATATTTGCCTTATGGCAGAGCCTCAAAATTATGAAGCAAATATTGACAGATTTGAAAGGAGAAATAGACGGTTCTACACTAATAGTAGGAGACTTCAATACACCACTTTCAATAATAGATAGAACAATTAGAAGATCAATAAGGAAATAGGAAACTTAAACAATACTATAAACCAACTGGACCAACAGACATAGAGAGGACATGTTACTCAACAGCAGCAGAATACACATTCTTCTCAAGTATACATGGATCATTCTGTAAGACAGACCATATATGTTAGGTCACAAAACAAGTCTCAATAAATTCAAAATACTGAAATAAGACAATATATCTACTCTGACCATAATGGAATGAAGCTAGAAATCAATAACAGAAGGAGAAGTGGAATATTCACAAATAATGTGGAAATTAAACAATGTAAATAATCAATCAATGGGTCAAAGAATAAATTAAAAGGGAAATTAAGAGAAATCTTGAGATGAATGAAAAGGAAAATATAACATACCAAAATGTATGTATGGGATGTAGAAAATGCAGTACCAAGAGGGAAATTTATAGCTTTAAAATGCTTACAGTAAAAAAAGGGGGGAAAGGAGATGTGACTCAAGCGATTGGGCTTCAGTCTACCATATGGGAGGACCCGGGTTCGATCTCTTGGGCCTCCTGGTAAAGGCATGCCAGGCCTGCGCAGTGAGCAATGCAGGAAGATGATGACACAACAAAAGAGAGACGCAGGGGAGCGTCAAGGCGAGATGCGACAGAAACCAGGAAGTGAGGTGGCGCAAGCGACAGGGTACCTCTCTCCCACATCGGAGGTCCCCAGGATCAAATCCTAGTGAAGCCTAGAGAAGAAAAACAAGAAGAGAAGGAAAAAAAGAAACAGACATAGATGATCACACAGCAAATGGACACAGGCAGCAAACTGCAGGGTAGGGGGAACAGGGGAGAGAAAAAAAAAAAAAGAGGAAGGGGAGCAGATGTAGCTCAAGTGGTTGAGCTCCTGCTTCCCATGTACAGGGTCCCAGGTTTGATCCCCGATATCTCCTTTAAAAAAAAAAAAAAGGAAAAAATCTCAGAGATGTAACCTCACAACTGCAGGATATAGGAAAGGAAGGGTTAAACTAAACCCAAAGGCAAGCAGACAGAAAAGAAACAGCAAGGATTACAGTGGAGATAAATGAAATAGAGAATTAAAAAAAAAAAACAGAAAATCAATGAAACCAAGAATTGGTTCTTTGGAAAGATTTATAAAATCAACAAACCTTTCGGTAGACTGACAAAAAGAGAGAGGACCAAATGCATTCCATATGCAAAGTACTACACAATCGGTCCTTGGGATAGAGCAATTAACTAAGTCAAATTCTTTTCTATTTTCAAGCTCACAAATGAGGTACACGCAAACATTTATAGCTGATGAGCCATGTCCCTTTAAATAGCAGGGAACAATTCCTGAATATGTTACTTAATTTTCCCCTTTCTCTCCATCAAAAAAGAGGGAAAAGTGAGCTCAGAATTCTTCTTGAGTATTTATCTCAATTTTACTTAATTTTTGTAGGTAATATAGTCAGTCACATGACACGAAATCCTAAATGTACAACAGGATGTACTCATACTACCCACCCCCCGCATCAGCAGCTTAGTCCCTCCAAGTCCCTTGGTTTTGAGACACAAACCAAGTTACACATTTCTTGTGTATACTCCCACATGTTTTATGCACTTAAGCATGGATAAGTGTTAAGTGTTTTATGCACTTAAGTGTGTGGATAACATGAATTGCTATCCATACACATATTCTTCCAGAATTGATAGCTTACTATGTATATACTTTTCTGCATTCTGCTTTTTTCACTTATATTTGGGAGCCCTGTCGTTCTATTTTTCCTGGCCTCATGTTCTGTGTGGATGTGTTATAACTCATTTAACTAATAGAAGACTTTCTTATTTTAAATATACACACACATACACATATTACAGCACTGAATAACCAGATTTAAAATGAACATAGTATAAAAAAATAAAGATATTTCTATTTTATTCATTTACCTTTTTAGTCTCCTATGCTGTACTAATTAAAAATTCACTCAGACCTAAAGATAAAATATTAGAAACATGCCAAATATTTATTCAAAAAAGCTGAATTAAATGAAGTGTGATTTTTCAAAGTCATAATAATCTTAAGACAGCGCCCAATTATCAAGTACCACAAGAAGCTAATGGCTGAAGGACTTCTCAGCATGAGAACTGTCAGGTACTTTTTTAGATGCTCCTGTGAGGTAACATAAGGCAGCTTTTTTGACTTTCTCTGGTTGTCTTCTATATTTAAAAAAAAAAAAAAAAAGGAAATTGGGACCTGGAAGGAAAAAAGAACACAGCCTTCTGAAATACAGCTGGTCCCCCTGACGTCTGCTGCTGGTTGCTTAGCATCCACCCCTGCCTCCCACACCTTCCTGCACCTTCCTGCTCACAGCCTGGCCCTGAACATGCGAAACCCCGCTGTGTCTGGATGGGACAATCGCCACTCCCATCATGGGGCTCTAATTGGCTTAATACAAATCAGCACATTTAGTCTCTTTGGCTCAGAGAGAAGCAAGTGGCCAATGAGAAGGAGCACTTCATGGACTCTCCTGGGCACGTAGGAGACCTTCCCTCTGGCGAGCATGTGGGCAGATACCAGAAGTGCTGTGCTCGCTGCCATGGATCTCCAGCCTCAGGGAGCTGCTAGAGGCAGGCAGAGGCAGCAAGAGACACGAGTGGTACCATGATGCTCTGAATCAAACCAAGCTGGGCCAGCCCTACTTCTGTACTTGGAGTTATGTGAGACTTTTTCTCCTTAAGGTAATTTTGGCCGAAATTTTAGTTGCTTGTGAATGAAAGATACAACCAGGATTTGAGGAAAGCCTCTAATTGATCAATTCACTGACATTTTCTCATTAATTTAAAGAACTACTCTGCCTCCAAATAATGATAGCTCCAATCAAACAAGTATAATTTCAGGGTAAACTACATTGCTTAATTTTTTTACTAGATCCTTAGCCAGCAATGACAACTTCCTCACTGGTCTCCCTGCCTTCAGTCACTCAACCCAGCCCTACTCACCACCATGCCATTTCATACTGCTGGCTCAATATAGCAACGGACCCCTCTGTCTCCAGGACTAAAATATAGACCCCCTAGCGCAGCATATCAGGTTCTTTGTAATCTGCTTCCTGCTTGCTGTTCCCAGCCTAATCTCTTCCCGCTCCCTCGCCACACTCTTCTGGCCCCACTGCCCTGGGCGCCTTCCTGTTTCTGTGACCTTGTACACACTATTCCGCCTTCCTTCCAGCCTGTCCAACTGTTATCTCCTCTGTCATTCCTTCTGTGCCTCAGGCCCAGCGTTCCACCCTCTGTAGCCTTGGCATTTTACAGAGCCTTAGGTTGTCAGTGGTCTCTCAGGGACCGTCCTTAGCCACCTCCATTTTCTTGGTCACTACAAGATAGAATGAGGATAGAGAACGGGGAGCAAAAGATTAGTTTGTGCAGAATTTGTAATGAGGTTGATTGTAAATGTTTGGAATTGGATAGAGGTTTTGATAGCACATTAAAGTGGAAGTAATTAGCACTGCCAATATGGGGGTATGATTACTGGTTGAAAGGGAAAGTTTAAGGTTGTGTATGTCACTAGAAGAAAAGCTAAAGGATGAAACATGGGATTGCATAGTATAGTAAACCCTGTTGCACATGAGTGTGGTTAAAAGTACAAATATAAGAATGTTCTTCCAGGAAATCAGAACAAATGTACGATAATTTACAAGATGTTGGTAACAGGGTGGTATTTGAGCTAAAATGAACCTAAAGCAAACAATGGACTGTAGTAAATAGTAATACATGACTATCTTTTCATAAATTGTGGGGGGAAAAAAAAAGCGAGAAAGAACCATCCAAAGTGACCGGAACTAGATACAAAATACAGCATATTGTTAGACTCCATTTATATAAATAGTAAATATAAATACATTTAGAGATGGAATTACATTAGCAGATCTGTATGGCAGGGAAGGAGGATTTAGAGGTGACTGCTAAGGGGTGGGGGTTTCTTTTTTGGAGCAAAGAAAACGCTCTAATGCTGGCTATGGTGATGAAGGCACAGCTCTGAGATTACAACAAAAGCCCAAGGAATGTACAATTTAGATGGATTGTATGGTACGTGAATATATCTCAAGGAAATTGCTTTTAAAAAAGTAGAAATGTGAGTTTTTAAAAATGTAGAATTTACATTCAAAGCATTTTCTCTTAATTCCACGAAAAGATTCTTCAAGAGCAACATCTTCATCCGGTATCTGAGGAGGCAGACGGGTGTGAATTTGTGTGTGCATCTGTAGGGCCCCAGAAAATCATGCCCTTAGAGCTAATCCATTCCTGTGGGTGTGAACCTATTGTCGGTGGGACCTTCTTTACATTAGGTTACTTCAGTTACCGCATGGCCCAGGTGGGTCTTAATACTCTTGCTGGAGTCCTTTATAAACGGGATGAATACGGAGAAAAACCCCCAGAAGCTGAGAGAGAAAGCCCTGGAAGCCAGAAGCTCAGAACTCAGAAGCTGAGGAAAGCCATGAAGCCAGAAGATGTGGGCAAAGGAGCCCAGAGGAAAAGGCAGAGACCCACAGATGCCGCCATGTGCCTTGCCATGAAACAAAGGAGTCCAGGATCACTGGCAGTCGGTCTTTGGGGAGAAAGGCCTGATGATGCCTTGATTTGGACACTTTTTTCAACCTCGGAACTGGAAGCTTGCAAGCCAATAAACCCCCATTGTAAAAGTCAACCCATTTCTAGTATATTGTTTTTGGCAGCTTTTAGCAAACTAAAGTTAAAACTAATTCCTACTTTAACTTTATTCTCATGTTCCTCGTGTGTAAGGTTTATGCATATTCTTTTGCCAAACACAAGTGATTACACAAAATAATTCTAAACCTAATGGTGATTCTTAAAAAGTAGTCAACTTTCATATGAAAACCAAGGCTTATTATTATTATTCAAGGTCATTCCTGAGAGCCTAAGGGGGATAATCCCTAGCTTATTTTCCAAGGCATCAATTCATAAACTGTTATAAACACGTTTTAGCTGCAAGGATCCTATGTATTAGTCAGCCAAAGGGGTGCTGATGCCAAGTATAAGAACTCTTGTTGGCTTTTAAAAAGGGTATTTATTTGGGGTGGAAGTTTACAGTTACAAGGTCCTAAAGAGTCCAACTCAAAGTTACTTCCTCACCAAAGTCTGTTGCCATGTTTTGAAGCAAAATGATGGGCAATGTCTGCAAGGGTTCAGCCCTCCTCTTTCCTCTTAAGGCTCTGTGGACCCAGTTTCTTCCTATCTCAGCTATAGGAAGGCAGAAGGCTCGTCTTTCTCTCCAGGGCTCGTTCCTCTCTGGGCTCAGCTGCTCTGGTCTCTCCACAAGGTCAGCTGTACACTATTAGGCTCATCGGTATTCCCAGGGCTGTGTCTATGGAGCACTCTCTCTTCCTGTGTATCTACTTCTGTGTTCTCCTTTATCATGCAGTTACCTCCTGGGGCTCCAGCATCAAAACTCCAACTTTCTCCTCTGCTGTGTCGTTTTCTATGTGAGTCTCCACCCTCCAAGGGGGTAGGGACTCAATGCCCTACTGTTGTGGCTGAATCAAAGCTTTATCAAAATTTAATCAAGTAAAAGTGAAACCTCTGAATTTAATACAACCTAATATGCCAGAGGAACAGACCAGTTTACAAACACAATCCAATATCTATTTTTAGAATTCATAAACAATACCAAACTGCCACAGATCCCTTATACTTTATTTATTTAATTTATTTATTTGAGGTACCAGACCTTTATATAATTGAAATACACTAAAAGAATTTTTACATACAGACGTATTGATTAATATCACCATAAAAATTTTAGTTTAAAAATGCAAATGAGGGAAGCGGCTGTGGCTCAATCAGTGGGGCTCCCGTTTGCCATATGGGAGGCCCCGGGTTCGGTTCCCGGGGCCTCCTGGTGAGGGCAGGCCCGCCCGCGCGGCGTGGTTGGCTGACCCAGCGAGCACAAACAGCAAGGGGGGGATAAATGAATAAATAAATAAAAATCTTAAAAAAAATAAAATAAATAAATAAAATAAAATAAAAATGCAAATGATATATAACTAAAAGGGTAATGAAAAAGTAAAAAAATAAGTCACTTCCACCTCAATGTCAATCCCCAAAGATAACTATTGTTCACAGTTGATATATATCCAATTAGATTTTTTTTATAGTGAGATTTATCCCACATACCAGAGTATATGCAATGTAAATGTACAGTTTTTAATAAAAAACATATATACTGGTACACCAATCAGGTTACAGGCAGACCTAGAATTCTCCCAGGAACCTTGGAAGCCTTACCTGTCATAATCTTTGATACCTCATACTAATAGTTTGTGTAAGATATTTTAGATTGGAGACAATTTTCCTCTGAATTTTAAAAGTATTGCCCAATTATATCCTCAATAGCAACACTGGAAGTCAGAAATCCCAATTCCTTGCATAAGGCTTGTTTTTTTCTCCTTGGAAAACTGTAGCATCTCCTTTGTCCTTAATGGTTTAAAACCACAAAATTACGTGCCTTGGTGGAGCGGCAGTTCAAACGTGGTTCTAAAACTCTTTGACATTCCTCCATCAAGAGATTGCCCTGAATCCATGGGAGTTTGTGTCTGCTCCAACAAACAGGAGGCAGTGGAAGGGCTGCTACGTGACATCAGGGTTAGGTCATAAGGGCCTTGCAGCTTCTTGCCTGGTGCTCTTGGACGACTCGCTGTGAGGGAAGCCAGTCACCATGCAAGAATTCTGACTACCCGAGACCCACAGGAAGATGCTCTGGTTAGCAGTCCCAGGGGGGTCCTGCCCCCTAGCACTCCCAGTCCAGGAGAGAGACATGTGAGTAAAGCTGTTGGGCCTGCAGGCCAGCCCACCCGCCTTCTGAGTACCCGAGTGACTTTAGTTAGAGCCACTAAAAGCAGAAGAATCACCCAAGTTATCGCTGCCCAAATTCCTCAACTACAGAATCTGCCAGGTATAATAACACAGATGTTTTTTAAGCCACTGAATTTTGGGTTAGTTTGTTACATAACAACACTCCTAACAGAAAAAAAAAGAATTTGTATGTACTAAATTTATCATTTCTGAAATCAATAGAACACCCCCTAGCCCTCACATTGTGCTTTATGGTGAACAAATACAGGTTCATTCTATTTATATGTACAGTGAAAATATTTTCTCTTTAGCATTCTGCAATTTTTTTTTTTAACCTGGTCATCATATCACAAAGGAATAATGGTAATTGCCTCTGCAATCTGTCTCCAGCCTAAGAAAACACCTCTTCAGGAGACCCAATCATGCCAAATATAAGAATAACTCCAGAAATGCTATCATGACTGTGACAGCTTGAAATTATTTTATGAATCCCCAAAAGAGAAAGATTATGTTTGTGAACTAATCCATTCCTGTGGGTGTGAAACCTTTTCAACTGGACTACTCAGTGAGGCATGACACAGGTTGAGTCTCTGCCCTCTGGCTGGGTCTGATTAAAAACAGAGCCACAGAAAAAGGGAGTCATCATATTTGACCCTGCAATGTGAAAGGACGGACTGCAGTTTTGCCCATAGCTGAGCTGCAATGACAGAAGCCCCCAAGAGCCTCAAAGAGGTGAGGCCCAGGGAGAGAGGAGCCATATGCTTTGAGGGCTTGCAGCTGAACTCAGGAAGAAAGTGGAGCAGCCGCACTGACAGAGGAGGCCTGGAAAGAGACAAGCTGTGAAACCTGTGGGAAGATGGAGGACTAGTAAGACACGGGAATCTCTTCTCCAGAAAAACAGCTCCAGAAAAATCCTGAACAAAAATAGCTAGACTGAAACAGCCCCCAAAAAGATCTTCTATGGTTTAGGACAGCAGGTGAAGGCTGCACACCACCCAGAGGAGAGAAATCGCGAAGACAGAACTGTGAGTTGGAACCAGCAGCAGCACCCTCTGGTGCTACCAGCACCCTCCCCCACACTAAAGACTCATTAGAATTCTCAGGCCTCTGGGCCTGTGACTACAGACAAAGGGGGCTCCAGGGATCTACCACCCCAGGAATGGGGAGAGAAAGGGACACAGCCTAAGGCTGACTCAGGTTCTGACCCACAAATTTGGGCTGCGGTGCCCCACGGGGCCCTTCCAGGCCAGGTGGGACCACATGGTGGTTTGCCCTGGGAGCCAGAGAAAGATTAGAGAAATCCAACCCTCGCAATCTCCCTCTCTTCTGCTGACTCGGATTTTGATTCACAGGTTTGGTCTGCGGTGTCCCAAGAGCCCTTCCAGGCCGGGAGGGGCTGCGCCTTTGTTTGCCTTGGAGCCTGCAAGCTGCTAAAGATATACAAACTTCCCAATCTCCTCCTCTACTAACAAGGACTGATTGTTGAGGATTCAGAGGGGAGTGGAAATATTTCCTAGCTGGGAAAAGGGAGGGGGCTACCAGAGAAGACTGGAGAACTGTCTCAGAAAGTTTGAATTACAAGGCTCTTAGCCCCCAGACAGGAAGCTCTATCACATTGATCTGGTCTGTGTCACAACAAATACGCTCCGACCAGGCACTGAATTGAGAGCTGCCAAAGAGCACCACCTCCTGGCATACCAAGGAAGTGCACATAAGAAAATTAATAAGTAGGAGAGGCTTTTCCTGGCCTCTATAGCCTCCTTCCCCAAGGCCCTAGGAAGGAAGTAACTCTACAACCAATTACTGAGTCCAGTGTTCAGTTTTGAGCAACCAGCAGGACAATCCTAACAATCAAGGTTAAGCCAAAAATCAAAGAGCTGTGGTAAAATCAGCCTCCTGCCACTAAATTCATATAAAAGAGAGAGAGATTGAGCATCTAACTACATCCTAACCACCAGCAAAAAATTACGAGCCATACTAAGAAAATAGAAGACATGGCCAAAGAAAAGGAATATATCAAAGTCTCAGAAGAGATGCAGAATGAGAGAACTAATCAGCGAGAGAAGCACAAATTTCCAAAATCAAATTAAGAAGTGGAAAGACAATATAGTTAAAGAGATAAATGGCATCAAGACACTGAGTGGGGAAGCGGCTGTGGCTCAATTGGTTCGGCTCCCGTTTACCATATGGGAGGCCCTGGGTTCGTTTCCCGGGGCCTCCTGGTGAAGGCAAGCCGGCCTGCAAGGCGTGGTGAGCTGACACAGCAAGGGACCCAACAAAAGGGGACAAGCAGATACAGAGGAACATGCAGCAAATGGACACAGAGAGCACAAGCAGCAAGGGGGGGATAAATAAATAAAAATAAATCTTAAAAAAAAAGAAGACACTGAGTGAACACAAAGAAGAATTTGAAATCCTGAACAGAAAAGTAATGGAGCTCATGAGAATGAAAGACACAACAGGTGAAGTCAAAAACACATTTGAGGCGTACAATAGCAGACTCAAAATGATAGAAGAAAGAATAAGTGATACTGAAGACAGAGAAGCTAAAATTGATGAGAGAAAAGAATGGAAAAAATTGAGCAGGGGCTCAGAGAGTTGAATGACAACACAAAACGCAACAACATATGTGTCATGGGAGATCCAGAAGGGGAAAAGAAGGGAAAAGGGGCAAAAAGAGTATATAAGGAAATAATAGCTGAAAATCTCCCAAGTCTCATGAAAGAAATGAACTAGCATGTCCTAGAAGCACACCGCACCCCAATGAGAATAAATCCAAATACACCTACGCCAAGACACATACTACTCAGAAAGTCAAATGTCAAAGATAGGGAATTTTCTCAGAGCAGCAAGAGAGAAGCAAACAATCACGTACAAGGGACGTCCAGTAAAACTGCAAGTGAAACAAGTAAATATAATGAGACAAATGAAAATGAGAACACAGAGTATCAAAACTTATGGGATACAGAGAAGGCAGTCTTGAGAGGGAAATTTATAGCCCTAAATGCCTATATTAAAAAACAAGAAAGAGCTAAACTCAAAGATTAAACTGAACAACTAGAGAAACTAGAAAAAGAACAGCAAACCAATCCCAAAGCAAGCAGAAGGAAAGAAATAATAAAGATTAGAGCAGAAATAAATGAAAATGAGAACAGAAAAATAGAGAAAATCAACAAAACCAAAAGCTGGTCTTTTGAAAAGATCAATAAAATTGACAAACCCCTCGCTAGACTAACAAAGAAAAAAAGAGAGAAGATGCAAAAAACACAATCAAAAATGAAAGGGGGGGAAGTTACAAATGACCCCACAGAAATAAAAAGAATCATAAGAGGATATTATGAGAAACTATATGCCAACAAACCAGACAACCTAGATGAAATGGACAAATTTCTAGAAACGCACAACCAACCTACACTGACACTACAAGAAATACAAGAACTTAACAAACCAAACACAATTAAGGAGATTGAATCCGTCATCAAAAATCTCCCAGCAAAGAAAAGTCCAGGACCAGATGGCTTCACAGGTGAATTCTACCAAGCATTTCAAAAAGAATTAACATCAATCCTGTTTAAACTCTTCCAAAAAATTGAAGAGGAGGGAAAATTACCCAACACATTTTATGAAGCCAACATCACCCGAATACCAAAGCCAGATAAAGATTCCACAAGAAAAGAAAATTACAGACCAATCTCTATAATGAACATAGATGCAAAAATTCTCAACAAAATACTTACAAATAGAATCCAACTGCATATCAAAAGACTTATACATCACGACCAAGTGGGATTTATTCCTGGTATGCAAGGCTGGTTCAACATAAGAAAATCAATGTAATGCACCACATTAACAAACTGAAGGAAAAAAACCACATGATCATCTCAATAGATGCAGAAAAGTCATTCAACAAAATCCAGCATCCTTTTTTGATAAAAACACTTCAAAAGATAGGAATAGAAGGAAAATTCCTCAATATGATAAATGGCATATATGAAAAACCCACAGCCAATATCATACTCAATGGGGAAAGATTGAAAGCTTTCCCTCTAAGATCGGGAACAAGACAAGGATGCCCAGTGCCACCACTGTTATTCGACTTTGTATTAGAAGTTCTAGCTAGGGCAATTAGACAAGAAAAAAAAAATTAAAGGCATCCAAACAGGAAAAGAGGAAGTAAAACTCTCACTGTTTGCGGATAACATGATCCTGTACTTAGAAAATCCTGAAGTATCCACGACAAAGCTACTTGAACTAATGAGTTGAGCAAAGTGGCAGGATACAAGATCAACACGCAAAAATCAGTAATGTTTTTGTACACTAGTACTGAACAATCTGAGGAGGAAATCAGGGGGAAAATTCCATTTTCAATAGCAACAAAAAGACTCAAATACCTAGAAGTTAATATAACCAAAGTACAGGACCTATATGCAGAAAACTACAAAACAATGCTAAAAGAAATTTAAAAAGACCTAAACAAATGGAAAGACATTCCATGTTCATGGATTGGAAGAATAAATATTATAGTGAAGATGTCAATCTTACCCAAACTGATTTATAGATTCAATGCAATACCAATCAAAATCCCAACAGCTTACTTTACAGAATTAGAGAAGGCAATTACCAAATTCATCTGGAAGGGTAAGTGCACCCGAATAGCCAAAAGCATTCTAAAAAAGAAGAGCAACGCGGGAGGAATTTCACTGCCTGACCTTGAAACATATTACAAAGCTATAGTGATCAAAACAGCATTGTACTGGCATAAAGAAAGACACATCAATCAGTGGAATAGAATTGAGAACCCAGAAATAAACTGTCACCTATACAGTCAACTGGTTTGTTTTTTTTTCTTAATCTTTTTTTAAAAATTTTATTTATTTATTCATTCATCCCCCCCTGCTGCTCGCGCTCGCCGGGTCAGCCAACTACGCCGCGCGGGCGGGCCCGCCCTCACCAGGAGGCCCCAGGAACCGAACCCGGGGCCTCCCACATGGCAAACGGGAGCCCCACTGATTGAGCCACAGCCGCTTCCCAGTCAACTGGTTTTTGACAAACCTACCAAGCCCACACTAATGGGAAAAAACAGTCTCGTCAAAAAAAAAATGGTGTTGGGAGAACTGGATATCTATAACCAAAAGAATGAAAGAGGACCCCTATCTCACCCCTTAAACAAGAATCAACTCAAAATGGATCAAAGATCTAAATATAAAAGCCAGGACCATAAAACTGCTAGAAGAAAATGTAGGGAAACATCTTCAAGACCTTGTAGTAGGTGGTGGTTTCTTGGACCTTACACCCAAAGCACGTGTAACAAAAGAAAAAAATAAAGAAATGGGACCTACTCAAAATCAAACACTTTTGCACCTCACAGGACTTTGTCAGAAGGGTGAAAAGGCAGCCAACTCAATGGGTAAAAATATTTGGAAATCACATATCTAATAAGGGTTTAATATCCAGGATATATAAAGAGATGTTACAACTCAACAATAAAAAGACAAACGACCTAATTAAAAAATGGGCAAAAGACATTAATAGACATTTTTCCAAAGAAGAAATACAAATGGCAAAAAAACACATGAAGAAATGCTCAACATCACTCATGATTAGGGAAATGCAAATCAAAACTTCAATGAGATATGACTTCACACCTATCAGAATGGCCACTATTAAAAAGACAGACAACTACAAGTGTTGGAGAGGATGTGGAGAGATAGGAACACTTCTTCACTGTTGGTGGGAATCCAGAATGGTACAGCCACTATGGAGGACTGTTTGGCAGTTCCTAAAGAAGTTGAATACAGACTTGCCACGTGACCCTGCAATACCACTACTGGGTATATACCCAGAAGAACTGAGAGCAGTGACACAAACAGACATCTGCACACTGATGTTCATAGCGACATTATTCACCATTGCCAAAAGTTGGAAACAACCCAGGTGTCCACCAACAGACGAATGGATAAACAAACTGTGATTTATTCACACGATGGAATATTATACAGCTGTGAGAAGAAATGAAGTCGTAAAGCATTTGGCAACATGGATGAACCTGGAGGACATTATGTTGAGCGAAACAAGCCAGACACAAAAGGACAAATACTGTATGAATGCGTTACTATGAACCAAATATATTGTGTAACATATTGTTTGATTCAAAAAATTTTTTACATGTATCCAGTAAATTTAATTGAGAAATGTATATATTTATTCATCTGTGTTTACCTTTTAGTTTTTAATTGTTCATGTATTTTGAATTATTAAATGTACAAAATCAAGTAAAAAAAAAAGAGAGAGAGACACACAAGCCTTATGCCTGATTGCTTACAGCTGAGCTCCAGGAGCTGGGCTTTGAGAGAGGGTGAGCCTGAAAGGGAAGGCAGACACCGTGGTAGAGATTGGTGGCCATCTTGATTTGCCACGTGGCCAGGCAACAAGACCAAGAGTAGCTGACTTTGGTGAGAAAGCATCTCTGCTGATGCCTTAATCTGGACTATTCACAGTCTCGGAACTGTAAGCTTTTACCCAAATGAATCCCCTTTACAAAAGCCAACCCATTTCTGGTACTTTGCGTTGGCAGCCCTGTGGCAAACTAGTAAGACACGTGACCATGCTTGCTGAACCCATAATTAGGATACCAGACAAGGCTAAATATTTCAAATTGAGATTGTTCTGGAAAACAGTGGGAATATAGTGTCAGCAGCCTATCTCTACCTCTAATAAAAAGCATTTGCCTGACTGCTAGGAGAGGGATCATTAAGTAGGGGAAAAAGTTATTTTGTGGAGGGATGGAAAGATTTACAGGGAATGGCAATAATAACAATAACAACAGTCAACATTTACTGAGCCCTCATCTTGTGTCTGGTACTGCTCTAACTAGATTATAAGCACCTAAAACAATGCTTGGCTCAAAAAATGTGGTCAATGAATGAGTCTCCTTTAATCCTCAGTAATGCTATCAGATATGCACATAGGGTACACATTTCAGAAATGGGGAAACAGGCACAGAAACATTAACTTGTCCTGGTAGTGGTGTAAGTCAGAAAGTAAATAAGGTGGGGTTAGAACCCCGGCAGGGGTGACTCCACAGTCCACATTCTTTTTTTTTTTTTACCGGGAGGTCCCGGGAATCGAACCCGGGTCCCTCCATATGGGAGACGGACGCCCAACCAGTTGAGCTACATCCGACCCCTCCACAGTCCACATTCTTAAGAACGAATCTAACTTACAGTAAGAGGTGAAAAAGTGGGGGGCGAGAACTGCCAAAGACAGAGACAGAACAAGAGGCTGTGAGTCTGACGGACACTCAGGATAAAGATCAAGATGCCAGAAAAGGAAACTGTGGTCTGGGTCAGTTGGTACAATGATTTCTCATCTTGTAACTCCTCTCATACCTCCAGCTGAATTCTTTGTAATTTCCAATGATATATACTCTGGTCCACCACCACCCCATCCTCCAGAATGGTTCTTGTCACTTTTGGGATTCAACACAAATACATGCTGTGGCAGTATGATATTATGAATCCTAACAAGGCATATTGATTATGTCTGTAAACTGGTCTATTCCCCTGGGCATGATAGCCTTTGATTGACTTAAATTCAAAGGATTTACATTTACTTCATTAAATCAAGATTAGGACTTTGATTCAACCACATCATAAGGGTATTCAGGGTTGAGTTCCCACCCCCTTGGTGGGCTATAAAAACTGACACTCAAGGAGAACAGAGAAGCAGATATGAGAGGAAAGAGAGAGCGCTCCATAGACACAGAAGGGAACTTTGATCCTGCAGCCCCAGGGAGAGCTGAGCCATTTGCCTGATAGTTTGTAGCTGAAGAGACCAGAGCCCTCCAGCCTAGAGCTGAGACCAGAAGAAGCTGGGCCCAAGGAGCCTTAGGAGGAAACGAAAGGCTGAACCTTCACAGACATCACCCGCCATCTTACTTCAACACGTGGCAACAGACTTGGGTGAGGAATTAACTCTGAGTAGAACTCTTTAGGGCCTTGTAACTAAGCCTTTACCCCAAATAAATACCTTTTATAAAAGCCAACAGATTTCTGGTACTTTGCATCAGCACCCCTTTTGGCTGACTAATACACATGCATATACACATTTTTTCCATCAGTAATAAGTTGTAATATCTTAGGCTAGAAAGGTTTCAGGGCTAGGGAAGGTTCTAGAACGACACTCCTGGTTTCCTTCCTGGAGCTCTGTAATACTGGTTTGAAAAATATTAACTAGGTACATTTAACCAAATAATAACAGAATAAAAATAAGGAAGTGCTGTTTGCATACAGATAACAATGCCTGTCACATAAAATTTATTTAATTAATGCTTGTTGAAATACAGTGAGACATCCAAGGAACCCAGGATGGGTCAGACTGTTGTGTGGCTACTGTTAAAGAGTCTATAAACTGTAAAGAAAACCGTAAAAGGGAAACACTGCAGATGATAGCTTTCTGTAGTAAAATGCTATGTTACCAGGGATATACCGCAAGGGTATACCACAAGTGAGCTAGCCATCAGTACTGCCATTATTCTTACATGACCTGTGGGAAAATACAAATAATGAAATAATCCAGTCACATTTCTAGAAAGAAGGACTCTGAGCTTTAAGATACAGTTCAGGGAAGGGATTTAAAAGAAACCATAGAATCCCCTATATTTTTTGTGTAACATTTATGTAATCTAAGTTTCTTTTTAAAAAAATAACAATAAAGTATATTTTAAAAAATAAAAAATAATAAAAGAAACCACAGAAGCCCCCGGCAGGGCAGGCAGGTGTTCAGTGACGGTGTCTGCACCTGCTACCATCTCACCTACATGCAAGCCGGAGGCTGAGAAAGAAGCCTATGCTTATTCATTTTTTAAAAATAAATATCTGAACACCTTTTACATTCCAGGAAGTGACTGAAATGCTGGGAATACAGTGGAAAACCTGGCAGACAAGGTGCCTAACTTCAGGAACAGGAGGGAAATACAAATATATAAAAGTAGTTGTATCACAAATAATTACATAATTTTAGATAGTGAAAAGTGCTTTGAAGAAAAATAAAGCAAGGTTAAAAAACAACAACTGGAAATGGAAGGTTTCTGTTATAAACAGGTGTGGTGGTTTTGGAGCTTTATGTACCTGAGTAAAACATGTTCTTAAACTTAACCCATCCCTGTGGGTGCGGACTCATTGTAAGTAGGACCTTTTATAGAGGCTGCTTCAGTTAAGTTTTGTCCCACCTCATTCAGGATGGGCCTTAATCCTCTTACTGGAGTCCTTTATAAATGGAATGAAGAGACAGAGAGACGAAGAAGCTGAAATCAGTCAAAGTGGGAAGAGAAGAGAGAGACAAGCAGATGTGGCCATGTGGCAGAGGAGCCAAGAATCATAGGCAGCTTGTCTTGGGGGAGGGGTGGGGCGAGAGGGAAGCCATGCCCTGCTGATGCCTGGATTCAGACATTTTCTCAACTTCAAAACTGTAAACTAATAAATACCCATTGTCTAACCCGACCCATTCCATGGTAATTTGCTTTGGGCAGCCTAGGAAACGAAAATAACAGGGTAGAGTCAGAGAAAGACTAAGGCTAGTAAAATCCAGACTAAATAAGTAAATAAATAAATACCCTCTTTTAAAAAATAACTTGCAGCAGACCAACTCTCCTGTCAAGAATAACTGGAAAAGCCAGATAAAATGCAAAACCAAATCAAACAAAAAAACACCTGTTTTAAGGCATGCGTGACCTGCCAAGGCAACAGGGAAGGGCAACTCTGGCAGAGGTGAGATGTGACCAGCAGCCTTCAGCTGCTCTCTCCCTTGGGAAATGTGCCCAGTCTAGGTCCAGGGCAAGAGGCTGGGAAGAGAGGCGAAGAAACCAGCAGAGCTTGGGGCAGTCTCTTAGGGTTGGAGAGAAAAAAAATAAGAGCACCAAGGTGCCAGGATCTCAGAAAAAGGGAGGGGGTGGAAACAAGAGCCCACCACGCTGCTGGTTTATCTCTCAGGGGGGTATCTGAAGCTGTGTGGGGCCTGATATTATCTGTGAATTCCAAAAGGAGATATAGATTATGTTTGTAAACTGGTCTGTTCCTCAGGTATGATACCCTTTGATTGATTTAAATTCAAAGGTTTTAAGTTTACTTGATTAAACCAATTTAGGGCCTTTGGTTTGACTATGTCAATAGGGTGTGACTCAGGGTTGAGTCCCCGGCCCCTTAAGGGTTATATAAATGGACACTCACTCAAGAAGACATACAGAAGATACACATAGAAGACGACACAGAAGAGGAGAGAACTCAGGTCCTACTGTGTGACAGAAAGAAGGCTGTTGGAGCCTCCAACAGCTTAAGCCCCGGGGAGAGCTGAGTCATTTGTGTGATAGTTTGCAACTGAAGAGACCAGAGCCCTGAGCAGCTGAGAAGGCCCAGAAAGAAACAACCCCTCCAGCCTACAGCTGAGATTAGAAGAAGCTGGGCCCATGGAGCAAAGAGGAAACAGGAAGGCTGAACCCTCACAGAGATCGGCATCTTGCTTCAATGTGTGGCAACAAACTTTGGTGAGAAAATATCTCTTATGGTACCTTGAGTTGGACTTTTTACAGCCATGTGACTGTAAGCTTCTACCCCAAACAAATACTCTATAAAAACCAACTGATTTCTGGTACTTTGCATCAGCCCCCCTTTGGCTGACTAATACACCCTCTTTTATCCTAGTGCAGAGCCCATGGTTGGTCCCTACCTGGAAGAGTTTCATGAAGTTCTACGAGTCCTAGGCTATAAAGCAAAATGGCTCAAGAAAACCTAAAGCATTCACAGACTGAGGAGCCACCACTAAGAAAATTTGGGGGGAAGTCTACAAGGATAAATCTCAGAGGGAACAAAGAGAATGGACAGCACTAGGAAATAGCTTATTTGTTTGAAGACCAAATCTTAGAATATAGTACATTCAGGAAATATTTCCTAAAATTTTAAAAGTAGAAACATTGTAAAAGAAAGTGCTAGTTAGAGAGGGTTGTTTTTGTTTTGTTTTATTGTTTGTTTGTTTTTTGCCCAGCTCAGCACCCTGATCGTTCCATGTTTCCTTTAGGGGGGTCATCCTCTCCAGTTCTTGGTCCCTGTGGTTCCGGTAGGCTGTAGCCACCAAACTCCCTTCCCCTTCGCAGTAGGGTAGGGACAGGTATCAGGATGAAATGCTTGCTCTTTCTGCTGGACACATACAAATGAGGGTATGAGACTGGGCTGACAGCGGATACAATAGGGGTAAAGCTTGAGAATAAAGACAAGAGAGAAGGCAAGCTTAAAGACAGAGGACTGTTTTCTATTTGGGGCCCTGGATCAAGTGGCCACTGGTGTTAGTGTAAAGAATTCCTGATCCAAGAACATTAAAGTACAAAGCCATAAGAAAGCATCTTGGATGGTGCTTCTAATTTCATTAGTTATAAAGGAAGACTAAGAATGGGATATGCACATAACCTTGCAAGTATGACAGACTGAAAAACCCCATCTTCCCAGAATGGCCCTTCCCATCTATAACAGATTATGAGGAGAAACTTACTGTTGACTCTCAACCTTGCATAACCTCGAGCCCAGGGACATCAACTCCCCTTTACTTCAAAGTTTTATTCTAGTTTCCCTGTTAATTATTTTTAAGTAAAACTGTAAAATCTCTTGAACTCATGTAACAAAAACTCACTGTAAGAATTACAGGAACCGGACGTGATTTTCCAGGTCTCCTAGCAAATGCACGTTCTGGTGCCCTTCACTTCTACTTTAGAGTGATTTGACTCAGATTCGACAGTGAACTGAGAAGACAGGTGAGTTTTTCCCAAGCTCTAAAACCCACAAGTACTTTGGGGGGGGCGGGGAATCAATTCAACAGAGTTTCTAAAGCTTGCCTTTAGAGTGTACTTGTATTATTCAATCAATAATTATTTGTTGTACATGGAAACAAACAAACACAACCCAGCAACAACAACAAAACCCTGTGTAAAATGAGCATGCGGTTTAAGTCTGACAGACATGGGATTGATCCCAACTCATCACTCACTGCATGACCTTGGGCAGACCACCTAACCTCTCACATCTCCACATGGGTAAAAAGATGAAACAGTGCAGCAGAATGTCAACTAATACAAGTAGAAGGAATAACTGAGTTATAAAAACCATCATTTTGCAACTATCAAAGCACTAACTGATTCAGGCGGGACTCATCAATGGATGGTAAACTGTGAATGTCTCTCCACACATTCGATCACATATTAATTACAAAGAGAAAAGTATCAGGCTTTACAACAGAGAAAGCTGGAGGCACCCTCAATCCAAAGTCAACACTGCCCAGAATGCGAGAGTGCCTGATGTGATGCCTGGAGGAGAAGGAAACTTTACCGCTTATGTGGTGTTACTGCAGAAAAGGCATACCTGACTCCAAACACGAGGAACATCAGACAAATCCAAATTAAGGGACATTCCACAAGATAACCAGCCTTTACTCTTCAAAGATGTCAATATTATTAGACAAAAAGAAAAGATGAGGAACGATTCCAGACTAGAGGAGATTAAAGGGATGTGACAACTAAAGTCAATGTGTGATCTCAAATCAGATCCTAGACAAGGGAAAAAAACTGCAGAGACAAAAATTGAAATGCTGACTATATATCAGATGATAATGTATCGATTTAAAATTTCCCAATTATAATATGGCTATATAAGAGAAAATCCTTGATCTTAAGAATATATGCTGGGGGACAGATGTAGGTCAAATGGTTGGTGTCTGTCTCCCATATGGAGGGCCCTGGGTTCAATCCCCAGGACCTCCCGGTAAAAAAAAAAAAAAAAAAGAATATATGCTGACTTATTTAAGGTAAAGGGTCACATCTGCCACATATCTATTACAAACATAACCCCAAAATGTCTCAGGGGAGAAAAAGAGAAAATAAAGCAAAAATGGAAAAATGTTAACAAGCGGTGCCTCTGGATGAAGGATACATGAGAGTTCTTTGCACTATTCTTGCTATTCTTCTGATGTCTGAAATCATTTCACACTAAAATGTTAAATTTTTTAAAAAGATGAATATATGACCCTCTGCCCACAAGGATCTTATGATCTGAGAAAGGTAATATATTCTTGTAACTATAATTAAGAGCTCAACGGTAGAAACGTGGTAAAGTTTGGGAGACATGGTTTTCATCGGGAATTATCAGAAAAGAATTTACAGAGAAAGGTGACTTGAGCTTTGAAGGAGTGAAGAAAAGCACTTTATATTTACATCTAAAAATGATACCTGTATCTGAGAGAACTTTCATGAGAGCAGAGTAATCAGGGCCAAAAAGGAAAAAAAAAAAAAAAAAAATTTGTGGGAATACAATTCTTGTGACAGTATATTAGAAGGTAATTATTATTTAGAACTACATAATAACCAGCTGATACCACAATTTATACTTACAACCCTGCCCAAATCAGACATTTACAGGTCATTCTGTTAGTTATTCAGCTCAACCAAGAACAGGGTCCTATCAGCTTTACTTCCTACCTAATCCTCCAGGGCAGGAGAGACCACATGACTGTAGAAAATCCCTTGCTTAAGAACTCTTTGTGTGTCTGTTGTAACTAAGACTGGAGAAAGCAGGTGAACTGAAGATTACAGATAAGGCTAGGAGCTGAAGCAATATCTTTAAAGCTGGTCACTTTCAATCCAGGGCTATACTAATCCAAGGACTGAGGAGAGAGAAAAGACACCCAGAAGTGGTATGGTTTGGCCTCCAGGTTAAGTGGCCAGACCGCCCTAAGCCTGCACCTGGGCTGTGAGGTCAGGAAAGGTACTGCACCCATCACCTAAACCAAGTCTGCAGGTCTATGAGTGCGAGTTCTGAGTCACAGAAACCAAAGACAGACCACCTTCCATTCTTCTCATTCTTGTTGACTCCTCGCCCTAACTCTTCAGTCTTTGAGTGTCTCCACAGCTACCTACCTTTTAGAAGACTATGTGCCGAGGGAAATAATACTCAACCCACTCCCTGCCTTGGCCACAGACCAAAGCCAAAACTTGCCTACTCCCTTTACCCCAAAACTACAGTTTGGGGAAGCAGTGTACATATCTTCCCCCTAGAGTCATAGATCTGTTTTTGCCACTGTTAAAAGGGGTTTATAATTGCAGGGAAACGTAACTTAGGAACTAAATGACTCATAGGTCACCTCTTATGAAGACTTCACCATCACAGGCATCATTTTCAACTTGACCATCCTGATTAGCATGGGAATTGGCCAGGTCTGCTACCCTGGACTAACTGGAGAAGAACACTGGAGATCTTTTATTTCCCTGTAGATTCTCCTCGTAAAAAAGGTTATGTTTTGATTAACCTTTATCTGTCCTGTGTCCTGAAGAACAAATCAGAACTTTGGAGGGAAGATTAAAATACAGTTGCACTCATTGAGAGTTCCCCTGTCCCCCATGACCACATCCTACAGCTGATAAAGAAACCAGAGGAATTCACAAACAAGTCTGCTCAGTGATGATTTCAGCTATAATCTTAACAGTTTTATTCCCTTCTCAATGTCCTGTAGCACCTAGCACATAAATACTTTGTGCTAATAAACTTATTGGTGCTGATTACACATTCTAAGCTGATATTGCTAACATTACAACTGTAAGACACAACAGGTCTTATTAAAATCCTACTAAAAAAAACTATTCATTCCCTATAAGCACATGTTTACAACTAGAGTATCATGATTTTTTAATTATGAGAAATATCTTTCTCATACCTGGTGTATTAGTCTGCCAAAGGGATGCCGATGCGAAGTACCAGAAATCTGTTGGCTTTTATAAAGGGTATTATTTAGGGTAAAAGCTTCCAATCCAAAGGCTGTGGAAAGTTCAACTCATGGCACCATAAGAGGTGCTTTCTCACCAAAGCCAGTTGCCACATGTTGAAGCAAGATGGCCACAGATCTCTGGCTGGTCTCTGCCTTCCCCTCCGGGCTCATCCTTTCCTCTTGAGCTCCGTGGGCCCGACATCTTGAGGCTTGGTGCTTAAGCGATCCTATAGTCCTCTCTCTCCAGACATAGGGCTTATTTCTTTCCAGGCCTCCTACATTAGTTTCGGCTGTTTTAGTCTCTTCCCAATCTCAGCTGTGAGCTATCAGGCAAATGGCTCATCTCTCCTCAGGGTCTCAGCTGTTTGAGCCTTTGCCTTTCTGTTACTTGGCAAGACCAAAAATGACAGAGCTCTCTCTTCCTGTGTCTGTCTGTAAGTGTCTGTTTAGATCAGACCCAGCAAGGAGGCTGAATCAAAAGTCCCAAAGTCGAATCACAAGCCCAATGCAATCTTATCAAATAATCTAATCAAAGGCCCCTCCAGCTGAATTTACGCCAATCAAAGGAAATCACATCCAGAGGAATAGATTAGTTTACAATCATAATCTTTCTCCTTTTGGGATTCATAAAATAATCCCAAACTGCCACACCTAGAAACAAAAATTCTTCCATGCTTATGGATTTAACATTTTACTCCCCATCCCCAAGAAGTATATTTTACATTTACTATAAAGATGATGCTAAGTAATGAAGTCTTGGTAATAAATTTATATAATATTGACCACCAAAATACACATTTTCTGATCATTAGGTTGTAAGTCAATCCCTTCATAATCTTACAGGACCTGATTCCCACCAGCCAAGGCAGAAAGTGACCTGAAAGCAAGGAAAATGCAGAAGCGTCTAGCTAGAAACAATGGGAAACACCAGCAGAGAGAAAATAAGCTTTGTATACCTGATGTATGAAAATTCGTAAGCATCTTGAGGAAATCTTCTGTGTGTATTTATAGGACAGGAGACTTTTTTGTGGCTTGGAGGGGACAAAAGCAATTTCTTCTGCAAATGAAACTGTTCCTGCTTTCAGCATTAACAAGAAGAAATGCCCACAAAGCACTCCTTTCCACCAAGAGTCTATAAGAACCCAAAATTTTTAAGTGAAATTTGTACATGGAAGCCATAGGAGCCCATCGGTTCCCTGCTGATGACCCCACTTCCCTACTGGAAGTCCAGAGGTCAAATTTCACTCTCAGTATCGCCTCTTAGAAAGTTAAACTAAGGTTGATATTTTTTTTCAAGAGCCTAAATTTTGTTGGTTTCTCCCATTTAAATTCAGCACCTAAGTCATAAAATGTGTAATGACTGGCTGACAAGGTGATATACATTGACTTATAGCAAAGTTATGTTCATTAAGGAATCTGTAAGTCTGCTGATTCTGATCTGTAATATGCACTTTGTCTAATAAGAAACTTAACTTGCAGATAAAGTGAACCGTTAAACTTGGAATGTTAAGAAGTTTAATGTAAAAACAACCAATGTAAACTACGGACTATAGTTAACAGTAAGACTGCAATATCCATCAATTATAACAAAGGTACCATAGCAATGCTAAGTGTGAATAATAGGGGAGTATAAGAGGAGCATGGGATTTTTCTTTTTACAGCAACGAGAATGTTCTCAAACTGAGTGTGGTGATGAATGCACAACTCTTGTGATAATACTGAGCCACTTATTGTACAATTTGAGTGGATCGCATGGTGTGTGAATAAAACTGTTCTTAAAAAAGAAGAAAGGCTAATGGTAATGGTTAAAAAAAAAAAAAAAAGTTTAACAGCCACAATGATTAAAATGTCTGGTCATCAAACTCATTCTATGAAGCCAACATCACCCTAATACCAAAGCCAGATAAAGGTATTAGGAAAAAAGAAAATTACAGACTCATCTCCCTAATGAATATAGATGCAAAAGTCCGCAACAAAATACTTTGCTAACTGAATCCAACAACACATTAAAAGAATTATTCATCATGATCAAATGGATTTTATCACAGGCATGCAAGGGTGGTTCAACACAAGAAAATCAGTGTAACACATTAATAAATCAAAAAAGAAAAAATCACATGATCATCTCAATTGAAGCAGAAAAGGAATTTGAAAAAAAAAAAAAACACAACATCCCTTCTCAATAAAAACACCCTGAAAGACAGAATTTGAGGAAACTTTATCAACATGATAAAGGGCATAGATGAAAAATCCACAGCTAGCATTGTACTCAATAGTGAAAGACTTAAAGCTTTCTAGTTGAGATCAGGAACAAGACAATGATGCCCACTGTCACCACTGTTGTTCAATATAGTTCTAGAGGTTCTAGCTAAAGCAATCAGGCAAGAAAAAGAAACAACAAGGCATCCAAATTGGAAAAGAAGACAAACTAGGGTAACAGCATTGCTATTTGCAGATGATATGCTCCTATACCTAGAACGTCCTGAAAAATCTACAAGAAAGCTACTAGAACTAATAAGTTCAGCAGTGACAAGATACAAAATTAATATGCAAAATTCAGTAGCATTTCTATGTACTAGTAATGCACAATCTTAGGAGGAAGTCAGGAAAAAAATTCCATTTACAATGGTGACTAAAAGAATCAAATATCTATGAATAAACTTAACCAAGGATGTAAAGGACCTGTATTCAGAAAACTATACTGGATTGCCAAAAGAAATCAAAGAAGACCTAAATAAACAGAAAGATATTCCGTGTTCATTGATTGGAAGACTAAGTATTAAGATGTCAAGTCTACCCAAATTATTTAGATTCAATGTAATATCGATAAATCCAACAGCCTTTTTTAAAGAAATGGAAAAGTCAATTATCAAATTTACTTGGAAGGATAAGGGGCTTCAAATAGCCAGAAACAACTTAAAAAGAACAAAGTTAGAGGACTCTCACTTCCAGACTTTAAAGCATATTACCTAGCTATGGTGGTAAAAACAGCATGGTATTGGGAAGCAGCTGTGGCTCAATCGGTTGGGCTCCCGTTTACCATATGGGAGGCTCTGGGTTCGATTCCGGGGGCCTCCTGGTAAAGGCAAGCAGGCCCACGCGGAGTGGTGAGCTGATGCAGCAAGATGATGCAACAAAAGGGAGATGAGCAGACACAGAAAAACGAAAAGCAAATAGACACAGCAAGCACAAGCAGCAAGGGGGGAATAAAATAAAAATAAATCTTTAAAAAAAAAAACACAACAAAACAGCATGGTACTGGCATAAAGATAGACATATAGAAACATCTTCAAGACCTGGTGGTAGGTGGTGGTTTCTTAAACTTTACAGCCAAAGCACAAGCAATGAAAGAAAAAAAATGGATAAATGGGACCTCCTCAAACTTAAATAAATACTTTTGTACTTCAATGGACTTTGTCAAGAAGGTGTTGTAGCCATTTGGCAATTTGATGTAATTATGAATGCCAAAAATATAATTGGATCGTGCTTGTAAACTGATCTGTTAACCTGGGGCATGATTAAGTTATGATCAGGGCGTTGACTGGGCCACATCAGTAGGGCGTTGAGCCCCACCCCTTGGTGGGTGGGGAATCAAATATAAAAGGCATGGCAAGAACAGAGTTGAAGCAGTTTTTGAGAAGCAGTTTTGATGTCGGAGAGAAGGCCCCAGGAGAAGAGAAGTGAGCCGTTCGCCTGATAGTCTACAGCTGACCTCGCGGAGGAACCAGAAGCGCTAAGCCCAGAGAGAAACGCAGCCCTGGGAAGAGAGGAACCCAGGAAGCCTGAACCCTGGCAAACGTTGGCAGCTGTCTTGCTCCAACACGTGGCAATGGACTTTGGTGAGAGAAGAAACTAAATGCTTTACGGCCTGGTAACTGTGCACTTCTACCCCAAATAAATACCCTTTATAAAGACCAACCCATTTTTGGTATTTCACATTAGCACCCCTTTGGCTGACTAATACAGGTGTAAAGGCAGCCTACTTAAATGGGAGAAAATATTTGGAAACCACATTTCCATTAAGGGTTTGATTTCCATGTGATATAAAGAGATTATACAACTCAACAATAAAAGGGCAAGAAATCCAATATAAAAAGGGACAAAAGACTTAAATAGACATTTTTCCAAAGAGGAAATACAAATAGTGAGAAAGCACATAAAAAATGTTCAATATCACTAGCTATTAGGGAAATGCAAATCAAAATGACAATGAGATATCATCTCATACCTCATAGAATGGTTGTTTTTTGTGTGTTTTTTTAAAAAAAAAAACAGAAAACTACAAGTGCGGAGAAATAGGAACAGTCCTTCACTGCTGGTATGAATGCAGAATGGTGCAGCCTCTGAGGAAGTCAGTTTGGTGGATCCTTAGGAAGCTAAACAGAGTACTGCCATATGAACCGGCAATGCCTTTACTAGGAATACATCTAGAAGAACTGAAAACAGGGACACGACCAGACATTTGCACACTGATGTTCACAGCGGCATGATTCACAATTGCCAAAAGATGGAAACAACCCAAGTGCCCAACAACTGAGGAATGGATAAACACAATGTAGTGTAGATGTCAGATGGAATACTATGCTGCTGTAAGAAGAAATGAAATTGGGACACATATGACAACATGGATGAACCATGAGGACATTATGCTGAGTGAAATATGCCAGACACAAAAGGGCAAATATTATATGGTCTCACTATTATAAACTAAACATGAAGACTAAACACATGGACTTAAAATCTAGAGTGTAGGTTACTAGGTGATAGGATGAGGGCTGAGAAGAGGTACTGATGTGCTTAAATGTATGTAGAATTCTTAATTAGCTTGATTATAAAAATGTGGAAATGGACAGAGTTGATGGTAACACATTATAGTGAGTATAACTAACATGGCTGATTTACACATTCTGGTACAATCTTCATATCCTGTCACTACTGACTTATTCAAAGTTTGGGGACCACAGCAGTCTACAGCCCACACATTAAATGGTTCAGGTCTAGAGCACAAAAGAGCTCTTTTTAAAAAAATCTATATAGACACAATCATCAATTTTCAAAAAATGTTTAGAACACATAAATACCTGTTCCTGCAGGTCGTAGTCATAGCTGTCATGTAGCAGAAGACTGAGGACATATCGAGTATAAATCATGGCATCAATGCCACATTTCTCTAGCTCTTGTCCCAGCCAGGTCTGCACTGGACCCAAAGCATGAAGCAGAGACATTTCAGAAACAGATACAGGGTCTGGATAAGAGCTTGAGGAGCTTTCAGATGGCAAACCATCCACAACAACTGTACAGATAGGGCGCATGAATTTAGGTTGCTGACATCCTTAAAACGTGAAGCATTTTCTGCAGTTGATATTCTGATGGTATCTGGAGGGGATTTTCACTCCAGTTAAAAGGAGAGATGCTTGACATCTAGGATAAGCATTTACTTTTGCTGGCAGTCAGTCATCTAGAGCAGAATTTCCCTCTTTAGGCATGATGAGTGAATCAACATCCTGATAGCAACACATATGTAGATGTGATTTTCTACTTTAATTTCACATTGAGGCCAAATATAAGTCTCCGGCAGAACCTACAAAAACGAGAGAAAAACAAAGGTATGCATTATGTAACGATATAAACTAAATTACTGACTTGAAAAATAAAATCCAAATGAATGGTTCCTCTTTAAAATGTCTTTTGTATTTTAGAACACCAATTTTTCCCCTGTACTGTTCTACATCTTAAACTGATAGCATTTTAAAAGTTTAATATCATTTAAAAGAAAGCAAATTTCAGAAATTCATATTCTCCTGCTTGTACTCCATTACACTGTTGTTCATTTTACCATCTCAGAGATTCAACTAGCAAAATTTTGTTTATCTGTAATGCTGAAAGAATTTACCTGGTTTAAAAAAAAACACACTAATTTGTATTTAAGTATAAGAGAAGTAGTAAGGCAGTAATTTCATTGAAACACTGATTTAAAAAAAAAAACCAAAGCAGTATTTAGGTGAAACTTGAATTTGTTTTACAGCCATATCAAGTTATGCTGCTCTAGCTATTGCAGCATTTCTTCCTATATACCTAAGATTGCCTTTCTGGTTACTTGTGACAGCTGCCACTCTTAAATTAACAGCTTTTCTCCCTAAATTAACATACTTTCATGTATCAAACTAATCTAATAATGGCTCTGTTAAATCATAATATTCTTTGCTAAAATTCTGATTACTTTATACAAATAGAAAATGAAAAATAACATAGTGACAGGTAAATCTCACGGACTCTGCTTTTGTAAGAATTTTAGGACAGTAAATAGGCTACCAAAATGACTTTTTAAAGAAGTATTAACAAATACTGTTAGTGAAAGTATCAAATTAGACAAAGACTTAAGGCTTAGTTGCTTGCATTTCATCCATAACTACAAGGTAAATTTCATATACACTAAATATAAAGAAAAAAAATTTAAATCCACCAAAGGTCTAAGTTACTAGATTAATGTGTCACTATTTATTTGGCTACTTTCAAAAATCATCTCTACCAGTCTATCTTTTCTGAATTATGAAAATTAGATAAATTAAAACCGATTTTCTATAGCTTTCATCAACTTTCAGGTGACTGTCAAAATGAAAATATTTTCCACCCATCATTTAATACATTTGGATCTTAGGATGCAGTAACTAATTGCCAGCAAGATCACAATGAAAAAATCTGTTTAATTCTGGAGATATCACTTGAAGCAAGTTGATATATGGGTACTCATTCAGTGAAGATCAACCAAGATGGTCAAAGACTTGAAGCAATAGCTGCAGGCATTCAGTGAAAGAACAGATCTAGTGATAAAAGATTTCCTCAAATATCGAAAGGAAAAGAGATTAGCCATTTTCTGACAAAACCCCTCCCTGACCCCCAGGGTGAGAGTCCCAAGGAGGCAGACTCCAGACCAAAATAAAAATAATTTAACAATTTCAAATGTCTGAAAACAAAGCGCGTCCCTTCAGGAGGTATTGAGCAAGATTTCACACTTTCAAATAATGAAAAAGAAAAAAAAAAAAAGATTCCACACTTTCAGGAATACATGAACCCCCTGAAAAACACACAGTAAGTAAGTACAGCCCTATACACCCATAGGTCTCCCCCCCCACGCCACCCCCATTAAGATTTTTGTTCCTTGTATCGCTTTAGAGAATCACCATAATTCATTAAACAAACACTGACTTACTTAAATATCCAGGCACTATTCTAGGAGTCAGGATGAATAAAACAATCCCTGTACAGAGTCGCTACTCTGTTACCTTAGAATTACATGCAGCCAATGAATTAAGATATAATGTTGTTAAAGTCTGCCAAAATATATAAAACACGCTGGTACTGGAGTGTAGAGGAGAGAGTGATTTCTGTCTAGAGATTAAGGAAAGGTTTTACGGAGGAGATGATACACTATACAGATCTTCAAAGAAAAAACTGGGGGCATTCTAGGCAGAATTGCAAGTCTCATGTTACTTTAAGGCACCTTTGGGACATTCAGAGATTAGCTGGAAAATCCTTTTTTGGGACTCAGAATCTAAAAATAAATACTTGGGAATCTTTAGTATTCACTTGGTGAGCGGTAAAGCTCATGTGGACATTTTACAGAATAAGACATAAGAATTGGCCCTTGAATGACCACTGGAGACCAGACTGGGTTTGGAAAGGCTGATTATGATTTCACTACCATTTTGTCTTATCTGGTGTGGAATCAAAGGTCCTTCCTGGGAAAAAGGACTCAATACCCAGAAAACATGTGAAAGATTGATAGAGAAGGGAGACTTCATAAATTTCAACCTTGGAGATAAAACAAGAGCCTGATGCTCTCAGGATATCATCTTTAAAAAGAAGCCAAACTCAAGATCAGGGACAGAAAACTTTGTAGGATTTCTATTACCTCTGCAAAGTAGCTATACGTTGGTTATGTTACCTGACATTTGCTCCCTACAGTGAATGACAACACAGCTTCAAATTTAAAATGGGGGAGGGGACCTGGATGGTTATTTCCAGGATCAACAGGAAGGCCAAAGACATGGGAGGTTCCCCTCTCAAGTGAGCCTTGGGGAAGAAGCCCACAAAAACCAACCAGAAGCAGTTTAGGAAAACATGGGAGAAAAGTGAATGTACAAGATCTGGAGGGAAGTAAGGGGACAAAGGGAATGGAAAATTGGTCCCACGAGCTTTGTTGTCAACAAGATCTCACAGAACTCCTTAACACTAACCAAGGACAATTATAGCAAAGTGCTGCTAAACATCAGATGGAAATTTACATTATATGACCTCTAAATTTATTTCTGCCCTTAAGATTTTATTATATAATTAGGTCATTTCTAAATAGATTAAATTATTAATTTTAAATCAAAAGATACACATTTTTTAACACCAATTCTCAAATTCTTCCCAAAAAACAGAAGAGGAGGGATTACTTCCTAATTCACTCTAAGGCCAGCATTACCCTGATACCAAGCCAGATAAAGACAACACGAGAAAAAAAAATTATGAATATGGATGTAAAATTCCTCAACAAAATACTAACAAACCAATTCCAACAGTATAGTAAAAGGGTTATACACCATGACCAAGTAGGATTTATTCTAAGAATGCAAGGATGGTTCAACACAAAAAAAATTAATCAATGTAATACACCATATTAATAAAATGAAAGGAAAAACCCACAACATCATCATAATTGACAGAGAAAAGGCATCTGACAAAATCCAACATCCTTTCATGATAAAAATACTTAGAAACTAGGAATAGAAGGAAACTTTCTCAACATGATGAAGGGCATTTATAAAAAACCCACAGCAAATAGCATACTCAATGATGAAAGACTGAAGCTTTCCTGCTAAAATCAGGAACAAGACAAGGATGCTCACTGTCACCACTGTTATTTCACTGTACTGGAAGTTCTAGCCAGAGCAATCAGGCAAGAGAAATAAAGGGCACCTAAACTGGAAAGGAAGACATCATATTATCCCTATTTGCAGATGACATGATCCTATATATAGAAAACCCAAAAGAATTGACAAGAAAGCTACTGGAACTAATAAAAGGATTCATAAAAGCCACAGGATACAAGATAAAGACGCAGAAGTCAGTTGGGTCTTGATTACGCCACTAATGAACAATGTGAAAAGGAAAACCAGAAAACAATTCCATTTACAATAGCATCTAAAAGAATAAAATACCTAGGAATAAATTTAACCAAGGAGATGAAAGACTCGCTTGTATACTGAAAACTATAAAACATTGCTGAATGAAATTAAAGAACTAAATAAATGGAAAGACTGCCTGGATTCATGAACTGGAAGACTTAATATTGTTAAGATGTATCTACTACCTAAAGCAGTATACAAATTCAGTATAATTCCTATAAAAATTCCAGCAGCCTTTTTGCAGGAATGGAAAAGCTGATTCTCAAATTCATATGAATGTTGGGAAATTCACACTTCCGGATTTCAAAATTTACTATAAAGTTAACAGTAATTATAAGAATGTGGTGGGAGCAGATGTGGCTCGAGCAGTTGAGTGCCCGCTTCCCACATGGGAGGTCCAGGGTTCGGTTCCCAGTGCCTCCTGAAAACAAAACAAAACAAAAACAAACAAACAAAAAAAAACAAGCAAAACAAACGAAAAAACCCAGGGAAGCCAATGTGGCTCAGGGGCTGAGCACCAGCTTCCCACATACGAGGTCCCAGGTTCAATCCCCGGCACCCTGTACTCCAAAAAAGAAAAAAGAATGTGGTACTAAGGATAGGCATATAGATCAATGGAATAGAACTGCGAGTCCGGAATTAAATCCACACATCTGTGGCCAGCTGATTTTTGACAAGGGTGCCAAGTCCATTCAATGGGGGAAAAAATAGTCTCTTCAACAAATGGTGCTGGGATAACTAAAAATCCACATGCAAAAGAATGAATGTGGATCCCTATCTCTCACCACATACAAAAAGCAATTCAAAATCGATCAAGGGTGGGTGGGGGAGGGGTAGGGTATATGGGAATCCCTTAAACTTAAAATTTTTTTTTTTAGTAATTACCAGGGATTGAACCCAGGACTTCGTACAGGGAAGCAGACACTCAACCACTGAGCTACATCCGCTCCCCTATATTTTTTTTAATAAAATGGATATTTTTATTTATTTTTTTTGAGGTACCAGGGGCCAGGGATTGAACCTCAGACTTAAGCTGTGAATGTTTTACCAATTGTTTTTTAAATTTTAATAAATACATCAAAAGCTAAAAATCTAGCTAGGTTTTCACGCAAGGTATTATATAACCAAGACAAACTCAACTTTATAATAAAGGCAACTAGCATTCAAAATGAACTCTACCCTTATATATATATCTTAAACAAATCAATTTAATTGATACACATTAATAAAGTACAAAATTTATCCAAAGCGTACAATCAATGGTATTTGGTATAATCACATTCAACACTTCAATCATTATTAAAGCATTTTCATTATTTCAATAATAATAATAGTAATAACAAACAAAAAACAGACAAACAAAAGAAGATTCCTCACCTCTCAATCTCTGTTTACCCTGCTGTACATAGCTGCTATTTCTGGCTATTCTTGCACAATCATTTATTTGTTTATTAAGCAGTTTTACTGAGATACAATCAAATACCATATGATCTATCCAAAGTGAATGCTAAGGGTTGTAGACTCTTTTTCTAGAGTAATGAAATTGTTCTAAATTTTTGAGATGATGAATATACAACATTGTGATTATACTAAAAGCCATTGGTTATATAACCTTATATTTTATTAAAAAGCCAAACACCATGAATTAGTCCAGTTGTTTAACTGAATTACTAAAGTAACATGATTCAATATGAAAATAAGAAACTGTCTACAAGTCTGACAATAATAAATCACAATACACAATGCATAAAAGGACAGATAGCATTTTACAACAGCGAGATCCAAGTTTATGCTGCCTACAAAATATCTACTTTAAATACAAGGACACAAATAGGTTAAAAGTAAAAGGATGGGAAAAAAATATACCATGCTCATTCTAATGAAAAGAAAGTTGGAGTGGCTATATTCATAACCAACAAAGCAGATTTCAGAGTAAGTTATTAAAAAATAAAGGTTATTTCATAATGCTAAAGGGGTCAATTCATCAAGAGGACATAACAGTCCTGTTATACAACCAATAACAGTTTGAAAATACATGAAGCAAAAACTGACAGAAGTACAAGGGGAAATAAATAAATCCATAATTATACTAGAAGATTTCAATACCCCTCTCTGAATAATCTGAAGAACAAGGAGACAGAAAATCAGGAAGGATACAGAAGACGGGACCATCATCATCAACTAACTTGACCTAATGGTATACGTATACAACATTCTACCCAACAATAGCAGAATGCACATTCTTTTCAAGTGTACACAGAACATTTATCAAGATTATAAATGAGGCTATAGAGGTAGTCTCAACAGACTTAAAAAGGATTCAATTTTGCACATGCAAAAAGCTCCAGCATGATTAAACCCATCGTCAATGGTGAAACATCATATAAAATGTTAGCTCATAGTGTACTAAAACAATTTTGTAAGTGGTACTGCTGGTTGTCAAAATGTCTGCATAAAAACTATAGCTTTCACCTACTGAATTCAAAACCACAAACTCATCTATCTTCTGAGTTTCAATCAATGAGGAAAAAAGGGCCTGAAATTCTGCAACTCACTGCTCAGAGTGTAGGTTAATAATTAATTATAATAAAAAGCCATAAGCTATGTGCTGCATATTACAGTTCTCTAAAATGAAATTAATAGATAATATCTAATTCAATATAAAAATTTTATAAAGATCTGACTCATATCCTTCTAGTTAGAAATTTCAAAGGGTCAGAATGAAAATCTCTATTTGAATATACAAATGATAAACCATTTGAGAATTCAAAATAGGATGAAAGAAAATGTTTTCATTTTTCATCCATTAATCATATGCGTCAAACAATAAATCAAGTCTTTAGATGTGGCTCTTAAAATAACTATAGGAATTCTTTCTAGCCCCTAGGAAGGTATTTAAATGAACGGAGTCAACATTTAAAACATAACCTGCTTCATTTTTTCCCCAAAGCCTATTCTGGGTGATATGAAAATGTATAGTTTTGCTATAGAACTTTTTCCTTTTGCATAAATTAGGGTAATACTGGAGCTGAAACAAAAACAGGTTAATTTCAGTACATCTGGAAGCTTTTAATATGCTAATATGCATCTGGAACTTCCAAGAAGGAAACCAAAGTATATAGCATTTTCCATACTTATTTAATTATGCACCCCTTTTGTGTTCCACAGAAGGCACTTTGGGTAATATGAGCTACTAATTGGAAAGAATTAACATTTCCCTAAGGCACAAGTTATATCCTGAATTTCCCACAACTGAAAAGTTCAACTGAAGATATAATTTAGGATCATTAAGTATATCTTTCTCCTTTTCTCTCCCTTAAAGAACTTCCATAAATTTTAATATTTTATACAATAAATCAACCAGTACTACTTTTGATATGGTATCAAAAACTTCCAGATTTCCCCAGGCATGCTTCAGTCCTTGTGCATTATCTTTAATTACATGTGCGTGGAGGTTTATCGGCTGATGTCTTCATGCTTACTACATTCTTTGGAACTGTTACAAGAGCAGGATCCATAGCAACTTGCCTCCTGAGGCAGCATGTGCACAGCCGTGAAGCAGGGATGAGTAGGTACTTATAACCATTAAAATATTCCTTAGGCTTTTCAAAACAACCAAACTGTGTTTAGTAGATGAAAAGACAGCCATCTGACAATAGGATCTTGACGGCACAGACAGTGAGAGAGCACTAGAGCAGGTGGAGGGCTAAGGGAGGAAGACCACTGAAACTTTACTAAGTGTCAGCACAGTTGCAAGATTTAGACATACCATGCTCTCTGATTTATTTGTCCTCTGAGGCATCCCTGAATTTGTGGCCATGCTGAGGATCCTAGCAACAATAGCCAGCATTAACATGAATACCCATTTCACAGAACTCTCTCCCTAGAGTGATGGAACAGACATATTCCTCAAAACTCAAAATAGAGATTTTTTTAAAACAAGTTAACAATGTAACATTCTGAAAAATACACTTAAAATACTCAGTTTAGATCACAAAGGTGGTATGTTTTGAATTGAACTTAATAATTAAAATTTTCCCGAGAGCAGATGTGGCTCAAGCGGTAGTGCCTGCCTCCCACATGGGAGGTCCCGGCTTCGGTTCCCAGTGCCTCCTGAAAAAACAAACAAAAAAAAGGATAAACAACAAGCAAAAACAAATGAAAAAAACCAACTCAGGGAAGCCAATGTGGCTCGTGGTTGAGCACAGACTTCCCACATACAAGGTCCCAGGTTCAATTCCCAGGCCCTAGTACCTAATATTAAAAAAAAAAAAAAAAAAGGCAGAAACAAACTTTTCCATTCAAAAAATAAACTAAAATGATTATTCCTAGAAGCCAATACAGGTAAAAATTCTTTAAAATCTCACTACAATGTTCAAATCATAAACATTATTACATTACAAAGGCAAATACAAAAGAAGAAAAAAGGTAATACAAATATATACTGCACGGCTGAGAAAGAACACAAAAAAAATGGAAGAAAAATGGTTAACTATTCAAACACTAAACATAAAAATCAACTTTCAAATGCCTCAAGTTAAATATAAAATTGGTTATTTCTTTCTCAGAGATTGTGGTCAAATTCTCTATCATGAGATATATTTGATTTTAAGGTTCGTAATAGACAACTCTAGAAAGAAGGAAACCATCTTCCCCTGATATAGTTAGTAAGATAGGGTGAACTCATCCAAACGCACCTTCAAGTGTTACCCAACTATCACCACAGAGTGACTTTTGCCTAGAAATGTGCCACAGACCCCTGAGCATTCATGTGTCAACCACTCGCAATGATGAAGATCTGTGTTTCTTATGCAAATGTCACCCCCCAAATCTATTTCTCCTACCCTGATTTTATACTCAGTCTAATATTTCCAACCACCTACAGGGTATTTCCATTTGAACTTCAGCTAGCTGGGCTCTAGTTTGAACAGGTGGGTCTGGAGCAGCCTGCACACCTATCATATACCTGCACTGATACCTTCAGTCCACGGCCAATCATTCTTCTCTCCACTAGACAACAACCTCACATAAATTCCCTTCATTCTTTTGCACTCAATATATCACCAATCTACTATCCCTTGCTCTAGACCTGAATTGCCTCTGAGAATTTTATCATGTTATAGCAAAGTCTCCCTTCTCTGTCCCTATTTCCTCGCAGGTTGGGAATGAAGATGAAACATTATGGCTGGACTCAGTTTCCAAAACAGAGTAAAACTGTGCATGTTCCTGACAACTAACTAGTGCTCTCATATGAAGGTGCTGGGAAAGAGCCAGGGATCATGAAACCCAGAGAAGACTAAAGCAGAAGGCTCCTCCCCAAGGAGGAGAGCAATGGGGAACAAAGCTTTGAAGGGGAGATGGTCTCTTTTAAGACAGAGCAGCTGTCACATTCATCTGTCTTCTAGGATGTAGCCTGGTATTAATGTTTGTCTTTAGTATATGAACAAAATGTGTATAACATAATATAAGGCCTAAAAAAAATATAATACCAGTTGAGGGAAGCGGCTGTGGCTCAATCAGTGGGGCTCCGGTTTACCATATGGGAGGCCCCGGGTTCGGTTCCTGGGGCCTCCTGGTGAAGGCAAGCCCGCCTGCACGGCGTGGTTAGCTGACCCAGCGAGCACAAGCAGCAAGGGGGGGATAAATGAATAAATAAATAAATTAAAATAAATAAATAAATAAATAAATAAATAAATAAATAAATAAATAAAGGAAGGAAGGACACCGCCAGACGAGGGAGGCCAGCAGCTTCTGCATCCCCACCCGGGTAGAGTGGCAGTGAAAGCATTCCCCCCTAGGGTCTGGGACCTGAGCTGAGAGTTCTGCAGAAGAGCGTCAGGTACTGGTAAACCAAGAAAGTGCACACAAAGAAGGGAAAAACAGTAATAAATTAAAAAGGCAATCTGGTGCCTTAATTGCCTCTCTCTCCAAGGCCTTTGGAAACTGGCCTGCACTGCATTACTGGGTCCTTAGCCCTGGTTTGAGCAGTTAAACAGGCAATCTTAAATAGAACAAGATGAAAGAAAAATCAAAAACAATGGTAGCACAAAGCTACTAAACAGTAAATCTCTAGGCAAGAGAGAGAAACTGAACACCAAACTCAGCATAAGAATCAGATGCCTAGACATCAGCAAAAAATTACAAGCCATACTAAGAAAAAGGAAGGTATGACCCAAGCAAAGGAACCAATCAAAGCTCCAGACAAGACAAAGGACTTGAAACAACTAATCAATGAGGTTAATACAAATCTCCTAAACTTAATCATGAAGTTGAAGGACAACATAGGTAACCAACTTGCAAAAATTGTGGATCATTGTTGAGTTAAAATGACGTAGTAAATCTATAAGCAGTGATGTATAATATGTATAATAGTTCCCCATATTAAAGAGTGGAGGTATGATAAGGAACATTAATTTTAAAGAAAAGCTCTAACCTGATTAACAGAGAATGGAAAACCAGGAAGTCACTTTCTAACAACTCAAGTCACTTAATGCTCCTCTGTTTCAGGCGAATTATCTTCTTCCACAATAAAGAATAATGGAAGCTAGCTCCAAGGGGAGGAGGGGGGAGACATATATGGTTAATAAACATGTAAAATGCCCCCAACTTTCATTTGACCAGCTACTACATGAGTTGGGAGGTACTCGACCCAAGAATAATATGTGGGGTTTTAATTTCTCTTTTCTTAACTTATGAAAAGAAGAGAGAGAGAGAAAAAAAAGCCCAACAGTGTTTTAAGTAAAAAAGTAAAGGAACCAGGATAGTTCCATTAACCCAATTCTACCCACTCAACATAAGGAGGGTGAATAAGGGAAAAAGAACTTAAAAAGAAATAATAAAGGTAACCAAGGGAAGGTGACTGAGACGCTCCAAAAATAGAAACAGCTTTCTTTCACTTAGAATGCTAAAAATCATCACATTCATCCTGAGATTAAATCACCTAGTTTAGTGATTCTCAAAATGTGGGCCGAAGACCCCTGGGCGGTCCCCAAGACTCTTCCAGTGGATGTACAAGGTCCTCCTTTTTCCAACTATATATCTGTGTTAGGCTGGATTTTCCTCATATACTTCAACCAAAGCAAGATATCACAACAAATTTAATGCAGAAACATGAGAATCCAACTGTCTTCTATTAAGCCAGGCATGAAAGAGATTTGCAAAAAATGTGAAGAGTGCTATTCTTCACGTTAAATTTCTTTTGTTTTGGAAAATAAATTTCTCATTTCAAATGTTCCTTAAGTGAACCATGTAATGGGTTTATTATTATTTTAAATGAATTAATTTTTAAAATTTGTCTTAGTTTTAATGTCTAATATGTTAATATCAATAGATACATAAATCACATAAACTCTATGGAATTCTCTGTAATTTGAAGAGTATAAAAAGATGCTGAATAAAAAAGTCTGAGCACAGAGGAAAAAAAAAAAGAAATAAAAGACGTTAAAATAACACTGGGCAAGCACAAAGAAAAATGTGAAACCTTGAATAATAATAAACAAACAAACCAGAGCTTATATGAATGAAAGACAGTAAGTGAGATTAAAAACACAATAGAAGCATTCAACAGCAGATTTGAAATCATGAAAAAAGAACCAGCAACATAAAGGACAGAACAGCCGAAAGTGAAGCAAACAGCAAGAGAAAAGAATGGCAAAAACTGAGCTGGGGCTCAGGGAGCTGATTGACAGCACGAAACACAGCAACATACATGCCATGGGAAATCCACAAGATGAGAAGGGAAAGGGGGCAGAAAGAGTACTCGAGGAAATAATGGCCAAAAATCTCCCAACTCTCAAGACAGACATGAATATACGTGTCCACGAAGCACAGCATACTCCAACTGGAATAAATCCATTGCATTCAATATTGTAGTTTTCTTAAAGTGCTTTCTTTCAGAAAAAAAGCTCTTTGTCCTTTGCATTCAATATTGTAGTTTTCTTAATTAAAGTGGAATAAATCCAAATAGACCGGACTTCCATGGCAGACTAGAAAGACATGGGACCCTCTCTTCGCCCAGAAAAATAGCTAGAGAACAGAAACAGCCTGGAAAAAAAATGTTCCAGTGTTTAGGAAACCAGGAGAAGGTTGGAAATCATCCAGAAAAGAGAAGGGCAAAGGAAAAGGCTCTCGACCGCAAAACTGCGAGTTAAATCTGTAGCTGGAGCTGCTGGCACCCTACCCCACCCTACAGACAATTTTGAATTCTCAGACTTTGGGGCCAGCTGCTACAGAAAAAGGGGACCCACAGGGAAACACCTCCCCATTAAAAGTGAGATAGAGGAACTCAAATTTGGTCTGCGGTGTCCCATGAACACTTCAATCCCAGGTGGGGTCATGCTATTGTTTGCCTGGGGAGTCAGTAAGGGACTAAATAGATCTGACCCTCTAAATCTCTCTCTCTACTGACTGGAACTGGTTGTTGAGGACACAAAGGGGAATGGAATTATTTCCTACCCAGGAAGAGAAGGGGCTGCCAGAAAAGGCTGGAAAACCACCTCTGAGAAAATTGGAATTACAAGGCTCTTAACATCCAGGCAGGATCTTCAATCACACTGATAGCATCCATGTTGCAGCAAACACACTCTGACCAGGATTTGAACTGAGAGGCCTGTCAAAGAGCACCATCTGCTGACCGCCCAAGGAAGTGAGTCGAGGGAATTAAAAGTAAATAAGAAAGAGAGGTTTTTCCCAGCCTTTACAACCTCCCTCCCCAAGATACCTGGAAGTGTGTCTGGTACCCATTACTGGGTTCAGGGCCCAGATTTGAGCAACTAACAGGGACAATCCTAAAGACCCAGAACAGGTTGAACCAAGAATCAAAGAAAAGCAGTAACACACAGCCTCCTGCCTCTAAATCCTATGAAAAAGAGAGAAACTAAAAGCATCTGAGTAAACTCACCACCATAATCAGATGCCTAGACATCAGCAAAAAACTACAAGTCATACAAAGAAAATGGAGGAAATGGTCCAAGCAAAGGAATATATCAAAGCCCCAGATGAGACATAGGATTTGAGACAACTAATCAACAGGATTCATACAAATTTCCAAAATCAAATTGAGCTGAAAGACAGTATCACTAAAGAGATAAAGGACATCAAGAAGACAGTGAGCAAGCACAAAGAAGAATGTGAAAACCTGAATGGAAAAGCAACAGAGCTCATGGGAATCAAAGACACTATAGGTGAGATCAAAAACACATTAGAGGCATACATGAGATTATATATGAATCCCAAAAAGAGAAAGATCATGTTAGTAAAATAATCTACTCTGGGTGTGATACCCTTTGATTATATTGGATTCAGTTGAGGGGTCCTTGATTAAATTACCTGTTAAGATTAGGGTTTTTATTTAGGTTGAGTCCTCGCCCCCTTGGTGGGCCTATAAAATAGACATTCAAGAAGACACAAGAGAAAAGGAGAGAACGTTGTCATTTTTGATCCTGTGGCCCTGGGGAGAGAGATGAGTCATAGAGAGACCAGGCAGAGATCAGAGACCATCTTGCTTCAACACGTTGCAACTGACTTCAGTGAGAAAGCAACCTTGAGGTGGACTCTTTAGGGCACTGTAACTGTAGGCTTTGATGCCACATAAACACCCTTTATAGATGCCAACAGATTTCTAGTACTTTGCATCTGCACCCCTTAGTAGACTAATACAGCATACAACAGCAGACTCGAAATGAAAGAAAGAATTAAGTGATACAGAAGACAGAACAGCTGAAATTGAAGAGAGAAAAGGAGAGAGAAAAGAAAGGGGAAAATTGAGCAGGGGCTCAAGGAGTTGAACAATAACATGAAATGCAACAACATACATGTCTTGGGAGTTTCAGAAGAAGAGAAGGGAAAATGGGCAGAAAGAGTATTTGAGGAAATAATGGCTGAAAATTTATCAACTCTCCTGAAAGAAATGAACTTAACATGTCCAAGAAGCACTGTGTACCCCAATCAGAACAAATCTGAATAGACCTACTACAAGACACACATTGGGGACTTCTGAGAAAATGGCGGACTAGAAAGGCTCAGGACTCTCTTCTTCTCAAGAAAAATAGCTAGAGGACAGGCTGAAACAGCCTGGAAAAAGATCTTCTAGGGTTTAAAACATGAGGCAAAGGCTGGACACCACCCACAGACAGAGGAGCAGAGAAGGAGAATTACGATGACAGAACAGTTAGTTGAAATCTCCCAGCAAAGAAAAGTCCAGGACCAGATGGCTTCACAGGTGAATTCTGTCAAGCATTTAGAAAAGAATTAACAACAATCCTGTTTAAACTCTTCCAAAAAACTGAAGAGGACGGAAAATTACCCAACACATTTTATGAAGCCAACATCACCCGAATAACAAAGTCAGATAAAGATACTACAAGGAAAGAAAATTACAGACCAGTCTGTCTAATGAACACAGATGCAAAAATTCTCAACAAAATACTTGCAAATCAAATCCAACAGCATATCGAAAGACTTATATTATACATCACGACCAAGTGAGATTTATTCCTGGTATGCAAGGCTGGTTCATAATAAGAAAAATCAATCAATGTAATATAACAAACTGAAGGAAAAAACCACATGATAATCTCAACTGATGCAGAAAAGGCTTGTGACAAAATCCAGCATCCCTTTGTGACAAAAACACTTCAAAAGATATGAACAGAAGGAAAATTCCTCAATGTGATAAAATGCATTGTATTAATCAGCCAAAGGGGTGCTGATGCAAAATACCAGAAATCTGTTGGCTTTTATAAAGGGTATTTATTTGGGGTAGGAAGCTTACAGTTACCAGGTCATAAGGCGTAAGTTATTTCCCTCACCAAAGCCTGTTGCCACCTGTTGGAGCAAGATGGCTGCCTACAAGGGTTCAGGCTGCCTCTTCCTCTCAAGGCTGTGTGGTACCAGCTTCTTCCAATATCAGCTGTAGGCTGGGGTAAGTCTCCTCTCTGTCCAGGGGCTCCGTTCTATCCAGGTTCAGTTGTTCTGCTCTCTCCACAAGGCCAGCTGTAGATTGGCCAACAGCTCCGCTCTCTTCTCCGGGCCTCTGCAGTGTCTAATGGAGCCTTCTCTCCTTCTTTATGTATCTGTTTCTCTGTGTTTTTACTTCCCGGGGCTCCAACTAACTCTTACTAACTCCTCTGCTGTGTGTGTGGTTTTCTCTTGAGTTCCCACCCACGTGGCCCTGATGTGGCCCAATCAAAATCTTAAATCACTATTTAATCAGGTAAAAGTGAAACCTCTGAATCCAATACAATCTTATATGCCCAGAGGAGCAGACCAGTTTATGAACATAATCCAATTTCTATTTTTGGAATTCATAAATAATACTGAACAGCTACAGGCATATATGAAAACCCTACAGTCAACCTCATACTCAATGGGGAAAGGTTAAAAGCTTTCCCTCTAAGATGGGGAACAAGACAAGGATGCCCACTGTCACCATTATTATTCAATATTGTTCTGGAAGTTCTAGCTAGAGCAATTAGACAAGAAAAAAAAATTAAGACATCCAAATAGGAAAAGAGGAAGTAAAACACTCACTATTTGCAGATGACATGATCCTGTACTTAGAAAATTCTGAAGTATCCATGACAAAGCTAGTTGAGGTAATGAGTTCAGCCAAGTGGCAAGATACAAGATCAATATGCAAAAATCAGTAGTGTTTTTGTACTAGTACTGAACAATCTTGAGGAGGAAATCAGGGGGAAATTTCATTTACAATAGCAACAAAAAGACTCAAATACCTAGGAGTTAATTTAACCAAAGAAGTACAGGACCTATTGCAGAAAATTTCAAAACAACACTAAAAGAAATTAAAAAAGACCTAAGCAAATGGAAAGACATTCCGTGTTCATGGATTGGAAGAATAAATATCGTGAAGATGTCAATCTTACCCAAACTGATTTATAGATTCAATGCAATACCAATGAAAATCCCAACAACCTACTTTACAGAATTAGAAAGGCAATTACCAAATTCATTTGGAAGGGAAAGTGCACCCAAATAGCCAAAAGCATTCTAAAAAAGAAGAGCGACATGGGAGGAATTTCACTGTCTGACCTTGAAACATATTACAAAGCTACAGTGGTCAAAATGGCATGATACTAGCATAAAGATAGACATATTGATCAGTGGAATAGAATTGAGAGTCCAGAAATAAACCTATACGGGGACGGATGTGGCTCAGATGGTTGGGCGTCCGTCTCCCATATGGAGGGACCTGGGTTCGATCCCCGGGACCTCCCGGAAAAAAAAAAAAAAAAAAAATAGATTAGATAGATAGATAGATAGATAGATAGATAGATAGATAGATAGATAGATAAATAGAAGGCGCATGGGCTGCCAGGCTCTGTGTGCCCGGGAGCCATGCAGCAAGATGATGACGTAACGGGAGAGACAAGACAAGATGCTCCGAAAGCTCCAAAAACCAGGAACCAAGGTGGCACAGGTGGCAAAACACTTCTCTCCTACATCGGAGGTCTCCAGGATCGAATCCTGGTGAAGACTGGAGGAGGAGGATGAGAAGAGATGGCAGGAAACAGACACAGAGAATTCTGCGGCGAATGGACACAAAACAGCAAATGGGGAAGGGGGTGTTTAAAATGGATAAAGTAAATAAATAAATCTTAAAAAAAATAAAAAGAAATAAACCTATACAGTCAACTGGTTTTTGACAAACCTACCAAGTCCAGGTTAACAGGACAGAACAGTCTCTTCAACAAATGGTGCTGGGAGAACTGGATATCTATAACCAAAAGAATGAAAGAGAACCCCTATCTCACTCCCTATACAATAATCAACCCAAAATGCGTCAAAGACCTAAATATAAAAGCCAGGACCATAAAACTACTAGAAGAAAATGTAGGGAAACATCTTCAAGACCTTGTAGTAGGTGATTTCTTGGACCTTATACCCAAAGCACGTGCAACAAAAGAAAAAAGATAAATGGGACCTCCTCAAAATTAAAAACTTCTGTACCTAGAAGACTTTGTCAAAATGGTGAAAAGGCAGCTGACCCAATGGGAGAAAATATTTGGAAATCACATATCCAATAAGGGTTTAATATCCAGGATATATAAAGAGATGTTACAACTCAACAATAAAATGACAAACGACCAAATTAAAAAAACAGGCAAAGGGAAACAGATGTGGCTCAAGAAGTTGGGCGTCCGTCTACCATATGGAGAGACCGGGGCTCGATCCCCCGGGCCTCCCCGTTTAAAAAAAAAAAAAAAAAAAAAAACAGGCAAAAGACTTGAACAGACATTTCTCCAAAGAAGAAATACAAATGGCAAAAAAAACACAGGAAGAAACGCTCAACATCACTAATGATTAGGAAAATGCAAATCAAAACTACAATGAGATATCATTTCACACCTCTCAGAATGGCCACTATTAAAAAGAGAGCTACAAGTCTTGGAGAGGATGTGGAGGGATAGGAACACTTCTTCACTGTTCGTAGGAATGCAGAATGGTACAGCCACTATGGAGGACTGTTTGGCAGTTCCTAAAGAAGTTGAAAATAGACTTGCCACGTGACCCTGCAATACCACTACTGGGTATATACCCAGAAGAACTGAGAGCAGTGACACGAACAGACAACTGCACACTGATGTTCACAGCAGCATTATTCACCATTGCCAAAAGGTGGAAATGACCCAGGTGTCCATCAACTGATGAATGGATCAACAGACTGTGATGTATTCACTCGATGGAATATTATGCAGCTGTAAGAAGAAATGAAGTCGTGAAGCATATGACAACATGGATGAACCTGGAGGACATTTGCATTTTCTGCCATTTGTGTTTCTTCTTTGGACAAATGTCTATTCAAGTCTTTTATATTTACGGTGAGCAAAGCAAGCCAGGCACAAAAGGACAAACACTGTATGACTGTATTACTATGAACCAAATAAGTAACATATTGAATATTTAAAAAACAAAACTCATATGTATCCAGTACATTTAACTGAGAAATGTGTGTTTTATTCAACTGTTCTTTTTATTTTTTAATAGTTTATATTTTCAATTATTAAATGTATAAAATAAAGTTAAGAAAAAAAATTAAAAAACACATAGCAAACCTGGTTAAAAAAAAAAAAAAGACACATACAACTCAGAATGTCAATCTTCAAAATAAAGAGAAAATCCTAAGAGCAGCAAGAGAGAAGCAAACCATCACATACAAGGGTGCCTAATAAGACTTAAGGTACATTTCTCATCAGAAACCATGGAGGGGAGAAGGCAATGGCATGATACAATTAGGATACTGAAAGACATATTGCCAGCCAAGAATTCTTTATCCAGCAAAACTGTCCTTCAAATATGAAGGTGAGTTTAAAATATTCACAAACTAACAGAAACTAAGAGAGTTTATAAAAAGGAATCCACTTTTGCAGGAAATGTTAAAAGGAAGCCTTACAGTCCGAAAGAAAAAGATAGGACAGGGAGGCTTGGAGGAGAGTGTAGAAGGCAAGAAATGCAGAAATAATAATCAAAAGAGAAAAATACAATGACATATGAAAACCAACTAATAAAATGGTGGAACTTAATAATGCATTTACAATAAGAATGTGAATGGATGGGAAGCGGCTGTGGCTCAATCAGTGGGGCTCCCGTTTGCCGTGTGAGAGGCCCCGGGTTCGGTTCCTGGGGCCTCCTGGTGAGGGCGGGCCCGCCCGCACGGCGTGGTTGGCTGACCCAGCGAGCACGAGCAGCAGGGGGGGATAAATGAATAAATAAATAAAAATCTTTAAAAAGAATGTGAATGGATTAAACTCACCAATCAAAAGATACAGACTGACAGAATGGATTTAAAACATGAGCCATCCATATGCTGCCTACAAGAGACTTACCTTAGACCCAGGGATACAAACCAGCTGAAAGTGAAAGGTTGGGAAAAGATATTCCAGGCCAACAGTAAGCAAAAAATGAGCAGGGATAGCTATACTGATATCAGACAAAGAGATTTTAAATGCAAAAAAAGTGATCTGAGATGTAAAAGGCCATTATATATTAATAAAAGGGACAATCCACCAGGAAGAAGTAACAGTCATAAATATCTATGCACCTAACCAGGGAGCCCCAAAATACATGAGGCAAGCTCTGGCAAAACTGAAGGAAGAAAGAGACATCTCTACACTAATAGCTGGAGACTTCAAGATGCCACCCACATCAATAGATAGAAGGAGACAGAAGATCAACAAGGAAACAGAGAACTAGAGCAATATGATAAACAAGCTGGACCTGACAGACATATAGAGAGTGTTGATCCCAACTCAGCAGGTTACATTCTTCTCAAGTGCATGTGGATCTTTCTCCAGGATAGACCACATGCTGGGTCACGAAACAGGCCTCAATAAATACAAAAATACTGAAATTATACAAAGCACCTTCTCAGATCATAATGGAATGAAGCTGGAAATCAATAATAGATGGGAAAGGGGAAAATTCACAAATGTGTAGAGGCTGAACAACACGTCCCTAAACAATCGTTGTGGAAAGAAGATATTGTAAAAGACATTAATAAATGTATGGAGACGAACAAAAATGAGAACACAATTTATCAAAACTTATGGGATACAAAAAAACAAAGATTAAAAAAAAAACTTGTGGAATACAGAAAAGGCAGTACTATCATAGACCCTAAGCACCTATATTAAAAAGGAAGGAAAAACTAAAATCAAAACCTAACAACACCTTGAGTAACTAGAAAAAGAACAGCAAACCAATCGCAAAGCCAGCAGGAGAGAAATAATAAAGATTAGAGCAGAAATAAATGAAATTAAGAATAAATACACAATAGAGAAAAATCAACAAAACCAAAAGCTGTTTTTTTGAGAAGATCTATAAGATTGAAAAACCCTTATGAAGAAAAAGAGAGACGATGCAAATAAACACAATCAGAAATGAAAGGGAGGATGTTATGACTGACCTCTCAGAAATAAAGATATCTAAGTATCTTTTTCAAAAATTAAAAAAAAAAATTATTAAAACAAAGAAATATAAAGGATAATAAGAGGATATTATGAGAAATTGTATGCCAAAAAATTAGACAACCTAGATGACATGGACATATTCCTAAAAACACAAAACCAACCTACATTGACTCTACAAGAAACACAGGAACTCAACAAAGCAATCACATTTAAAGAGATTTTATCAGTCATCAAAAATCCCCCAACAAAGTCAAGTCCAGGACCAGCTGGCTTCACAGATGAATTCTACCAATCATTTCAATAATTAACACCAATCCTGTTTTAAACCCTTTCAAAAATTGAAGAGGAGGGAAAATTACCCAACACATTTTCTGAAGCCAGCATCACCCTAATACCAAAGCCAGATGAAGCAACTACAAAAAAAGAAAATTTCAGACCAATCTCTCTATAATGAACATAGATGCAAAAGTTCTCAACAAAATACTTGCAAATAGAATCCAACAGCATATCAAAAGAATTATACACCACAACGAAATAGGATTTATTCTTGGTATGCAAAGGGGTTCAACACGAGAAAACCAACCAGCATAATACACCACATTAACAAACTGAAGGAAAGAAACCACATGATCATGTCAATCAATGCAGAAAAGACATTCAACAAAATCCATCATCCTTTCTGGATAAAACTGCTTCAAAAGATAGGACAGAAGGAAAGCTCCTCAACATGATAAAGGGCATATATGAAAAACCCACAGACTTCCGGGAAGATGGCGGGCTAGTAAGACACGGAAATCTCTTCTCCAGAAAAATAGCTAGCGGACAGGGTGAAACAGCCCCAAAAAAGATCTTCGAGGGTTTAGGACAGCAGGTGAAGGCTGCACACCACCCAGAGGAGAGAGGGACAGAAGAGGGAAATCGCGACAGAACCGTGAGTTGGAACCAGCAGCGGCTGCTGCTGCCGGCACCCTCCCCCACACTCTTTAGAATTCTCGGGCCTCTGGGCCTGTGACTACAGACAAAGGGGGCTCCAGGGATCTACCACTCCCGGAAAGGGGAGAGAAAGAGGGACACAGCGTTAGGCTGACTCAGGTTCTGACTTGAAATTTGGGCTGTGGAGCCCCACGGACCCTTCCACACGGTGGTTTGCCCTGGGAGCCTAGGAAGGACTGGAAAAATCCGACCCTCCCAACCTCCCTCTCTTCTAGCCTGGACTAATTGTTGAGGACACCACGGGAGAGGAGAGAGAGAGCCTGGGGCTGACCCTGCTTTGGACTCCCAGGTTTGGTCTGCCCTGTCCCGAGAGCCCTTCCAGGCCGGGTGGGGCTGTGCCATTGTTTGCCTTGGAGCCCGCGAGGGGCTAAAGATATACAAACCTCCCAATCTCCTCCTCTACTAACAGGGACTGATTGCTGAGGACTCAGGGGGGAGTGGAAATATTTCCTAGCTGGGAAAAGGGAGGGGGCTGCCAGAGAAGACTGGAGAACTGTCTCAGAAAGTTTGAATTACAAGGCTCTTAGCCCCCAGACAGGAAGCTCTATCACACTGATCTGGTCTGTGTCACAACAAATACGCTCAGACCAGGCACTGAATTGAGAGCTGCCAACAAGCGCCATCTCCTGGCAGACCAAGGAAGGGCACATAAGAAAATTAGTAAGTAAGAGAGGCTTTTCCTGGCCTCTATAGCCTCCCTACCCAAGGCCCTAGGAAACGACTCTACAATCAATTACTGGGTCCAGTGCCCAGTTTTGAGCAACCAGCAGGACAATCCTAACAATCAAGGTTGAGCCAAAAATCAGAGAGCAGTGGTAACTCACAGCCGCCTGCCACTAAAACCCCATAAAAGAGAAAGAGATAGAGCATCTAAGTAAAATACAAACTAACCAGATGCCTAAGCACCAGCAAAAAATTACGAGCCATACTAAGAAAATAGAAGACATGGCCCAAGAAAAGGAATACAGCAAAGTCCCAGAAGAGATGCAGAATTTGAGAGAACTAATCAGTGAGATGAGCACACATTTCCAAAATCAAATTAATGAGATGAAAGAGAATATAGTTAAAGAGATCAATGACATCAAGAAGACATTGAGCGAACGCAAGGAAGAATTTGAAATCCTGAACAGAAAAGTAATGGAGTTCAGGGGAACGAAAGACTCAATAGGTAAAGTCAAAAACACATTCGAGGGAGGCGGCTGTGGCTCCCATTTGCCATGTGGGAGGCCCCGGGTTCGGTTCCCGGGGCCTCCTGGTGAGGGCAGGCCTGCCCGCATGGCGTGGTTAGCTGACCCAGCGAGCACAAGCAGCAAGGGGGGGATAAATGAATAAATAAATAAAATCTTAAAAAAAAAAAAACACATTCGAGGCATACAACAGCACACTCGATATGACAGAAGAAAGAATAAGTGATACCAAAGACAGAGCAGCTAAAATTGAAGAGAGAAAAGAAGAGAGAGAGAAAAGAATGGAAAAAATTGAGCAGGGGCTCAGAGAGCTGAACGACAACACAAAACGCAACAACATACGTGTCATGGGAGTTCCAGAAGAGGAAGAGAAAGGAAAAGGGGCAGAAAGAGTATCTGAGGAAATAATAGCTGAAAATTTCCCAATTCTCACGGAAGACATGAACTTACATGTCCAAGAAGTACACCGCACCCCAATGAGAATAAATCCAAATACACCTACGCCAAGACACATACTATTCAGAATGTCAAATGTAAAAGATAAAGAGAAAATTCTCAGAGCAGCAAGAGAGAAGCAAATGATCACATACAAAGGACGTCCAGTAAAACTTAGTGCAGATTTCTCTTCAGAAACCATGGAGGCGAGAAGACAGTGTTATGATACAATGAGGAAACTGAAAGAGAAAAACTGCCAGCCGAGAATCCTTTTTTTTTTTTTTTTTTTAATTTTGCATTAATGTGGTACCTTTATTAGATAATTCAAGAAACAATATTATAATTATGCTATTAACTTTAGCAAATGTGTTTACATTGTTTTGTACACTCCTAACACCATTTTGCATTGCCAAAACTTTTCCATCACCCCAAACAGAAATTCCATACCAATTGAATGTTAACTCTCTATTCCTCTCCCTCACTTGGCCCCTGGTAACCTGTATTCTAGTTTGACTTCATGAATATGCTTATTCTGCTTATTTCATATAAGTGAGATCACAGAGCATTTGTCCCTTTGTAGCTTATTTCACTCAGCATGATGTCTTCAAGGTTCATCCATGTTTTAGCATACATCAACTTTATTCTTTTTTATGGCCAAGAAAGATTCCATTGTATATGTATTTACCACATTTTATTAATCTATTAATCTGTTGAAGGATACTTGAGTTGCTTTTACCTTTTGGCACTTGTGAATAATGCCCTTATGAACACTGGTGTGCAAATGTCGGTTCAAGTCCCTTCTTTCCATTCTTTTGGGTATACCTAGGAGTGGGATTGCCAGGTCATGTGATGATTCTATAGTTAACTTTCTGAGGAATCGTTGTATTCTCTTCCACAGTGAGTGCACCATTTTACATTACCGCCAACAATGTATGAGTATACTTTTGTTTTTTGTTTTTTTTTTACCAGGAGGTACCGGGGATCAAACCCCGGTCTCTCCATATGGTAGACGGACGCCGAACCTCTTGAGCCACATCCATTTCCCTGAGTATTCTTATTTCTCCATATCCTCTCTAGCACTTTCCATTAAAAAATAATAGGGAAGGGAAGCGGCTGTGGCTCAATCAGTGGGGCTCCCGT
>JAKSZT010052319.1:24126189-24143770 GCA_026826555.1 Tolypeutes matacus | reverse complement strand
ATACATCACGACCAAGTGGGATTTATTCCTGGTATGCAAGGCTGGTTCAACATAAGAAAATCAATCAATGTAATACACCACATTAACAAATTGAAGGGAAAAAAAAACACATGATCATCTCAATAGAGGCAGAAAAGGCATTCGACAAAATCCAACATCCTTTTTTGATTAAAATACTTCAAAAGATAGGAATAAAAGGAAAATTCCTCAATATGATAAAAGGCATATATGAAAAACCCATAGCCAACATCATACTCAATGGGGAAAGTTTGAAAGCTTTCCCTCTAAGATCAGGAACAAGACAAGGATGCCCACTGTCACCAATGTTATTCAGTATTGTACTAGAAGTTCTAGCTAGGGCAATTAGACAAGGAAAAAAAAAAAAAAAAAAAAAATTAAAGGCGCCCAAATAGGAAAAGAGGAGGTAAAACTCTGTTTGCGGATGACATGATCCTGTATTAAGAAAATCCTGAAGTATCCACGACAAAGCTACCTGAACTAATAAATGAGTTCAGCAAAGTGGAAGGATACAAGATCAACACGCAAAAATCAGTAATGTTTTTGTACACTAGTAATGAACAACCTGAGGAGGAAATCAGGAGGAAAATTCCATTTTCAATAGCAATAAAGGAAAGCGGCTGTGGCTCGATCAGTGGGGCTCCCGTTTACCATATGGGAGGCCCCGGGTTCGGTTCCCGGGGCCTCCTGGTGAGGGTGGGCCCGCCTGCACGGCGTGGTTGGCTGACCCAGCGAGCACAAGCAGCAAGGGGGGGATAAATGAATAAATAAATAAAAATCTAAAAAAAAAAAAAATCAATAGCAATAAAAAGACTCAAATACCTAGGAGTTAATTTAACCAAAGAAGTACAGGACCTAAATGCAGAAAACTACAAAACAATGCTAAAAGAAATTTAAAAAGACCTAAACAAATGGAAAGACATTCCGTGTTCATGGTTTGGAAGAATAAATATCGTGAAGATGTCAATCTTACCCAAACTGATTTATAGATTCAATGCAATACCAATCAAAATCCCAACAGCTTACTTTACAGAATTAGAGAAGGCAATTACCAAATTCAACTGGAAGGGTAAGTGCACCCAAATAGCCAAAAGCATTCTAAAAAAGAAGAGCAATGTGGGAGGAATTTCACTGCCTGACCTTGAAACATATTACAAAGCTACAGTGGTCATAACAGCATGGTACTGGCATAAAGAAAGACACATCGGTTAGCGGAATAGAATTGAGAATCCAGAAATATACCCTCACCTATACAGTCAACTGGTTTTTGACAAACCTACCAAGCCCACACTAACGGGAAAAAAACAGTCTCTTCAACAAATGGTGTTGGGAGAACTGGATATCTATAACCAAAAGAATGAAAGAGGACCCCTATCTCACCCCCTATACAAGAATCAACTCAAAATGGATCAAAGACCTAAATATAAAAGCCAGGACCATAAAATTACTAGAAGAAAATGGTAGGGAAACATCTTCAAGACCTTTTAGTAGGTGGTGGTTTCTTGGATCTTACACCCAAAGCATGTGCAACAAAAGAAAAAGTAGATAAATGGGACCTCCTCAAAATTAAACACTTTTGCACCTCACAGGACATTGTCAGAAGGGTGAAAAGGCAGCCAACTCAATGGGAAAAAATATTTGGAAATCACATATCTGATAAGGGTTTAATATCCAGGATATATAAAGAGATGTTACAACTCAACAATAAAAAGACAAACAACCGAATTTAAAAAATGGGCCAAAGACTTGAATAGACATTTCTCTGAAGAAGAAATACAAATGGCAAAAAAGCACATGAAGAAATGCTCAACATCACTCATGATTAGGGAAATGCAAATCAAAACTACAATGAGATATCATTTCACACCTATCAGAATGGCCACTATTAAAAAGACAGAGAACTACAAGTGTTGGAGAGGATGTGGAGAGATAGGAACACTTCTTCACTGTTGGTGGGAATACAGGATGGTACAACCACTATGGAGGACTGTTTGGCAGTTCCTAAAGAAGTTGAATATAGACTTGCCACGTGACCCTGCAATACCACTACTGGGTATATGCCCAGAAGAACTGAGAGCAGTGACACGAACAGATGTCTGCACACCGATGTTCATAGCGACATTATTCACCATTGCCAAAAGCTGGAAACAACCCAGGTGTCTATCAACAGATGAATGGATAAGCAAACTGTGGTCTATTCACACAATGGAATATTATGCAGCTGTAAGAAGAAATGAAGTAGTAAAGCATATGGCAACATGGATGAACCTGGAGGACATTATGTTAAGTGAAGCAAGCCAGACACAAAAGGACAAATACTGTATGAATGCGTTACTATGAACCAAATATATTATGTAACATATTGTTTGATTCAAAAAATTTTTTATATGTATCCATTACATTTAATTGGGAAATATAAATAAAAATAATAAATAAAATAAAAATTAAAAAAAAGAGCAAAAAATAAAAAAAGAAAAAAAAGAAAAACCCACAGCCAACCTCATACTCAATGGGGAAAGGCTGAAAGCTTTCCCTCTAAGCTTGGGAACAAGACAATGATGCCCACTATCACCACTGTTATTCAACATTGTGCTGGAAGATCTAGCTAGAGCAATTAGACAAGAAAATAAATAAATAAAAGGCATTCAAATAGGAAAAGAGGAAGTAACACTCTCACTATTCTCATATGACACTATCCTAGATTTAGAAAATACCGAAATGTCTACGACAAAGCTACTTGAGCAAATAAATGAATTTAGCAAGGTGGCAGGAATCAAGATCAATACTCAAAAATCAGTAATGTTTCTGTACACCAATACTGAACAATCTGAGGAGGAAATCAGGGAAAAATTCCATTTACAATAGCAACTAAATACTCAAATATCTAGGAATCAAATTATCCAAAGATGTAAAGGACCTGTATTCACAAAACTACAAAACACTCCTAAAAGAAGACCTAAACAATTAGAAGGACTTCTGTGTTCATGGGATTGGAAGTCTAAATATTGTGAAGATGTTAATCCTACCCAAACTTTGATTTATAGATTCAATGCAATACCAATCAAAATTCCAACAGCCTACTTTACAGAAATAGAAAAAGCAATTACCAAATTCATTTGGAAGGGAAAGGGCACCTGAATAGCCAAAAACATCTTAAAAAAGAAGAGCAATGTGGGAGGACTCTCACTGCCCGACCTTGAAACATATTACAAAGCTACAGTGGTCAAAACAGCATGGCTTTGGCATAAAGATACAGATTCAATGATCAGTGGACTAGAATTGAGGGTCCAGAAATAGACCCTCACCTCTATGGTCAACTGATTTTTGACAAACCTACCAAGCCCACGTTACTGAGACAAAACAGTCTCTTCAACAAATGGTGCTGTGAGAACTGGCTAATATAACCAAAAGAAAAAAAGAGGACTCCTATCTCACTCCCTAAACAAGAATCAACTCAAAATGGATCCAAGACCTAAATGTAAAAGCCAGGACCATAAAACTACTAGAAGAAAATGTAGGGAAATATCTTCAAGATCTTGGAGTAGGTGGTGGTTTCTTTACCCAAAGCACAAGCAATGAAAAAAAAAAAACAGATGCATTGAACCTCCTCAAAATTAAACACTTTTGCATCTCACACAACTTGGTGATGATGGTGAAAAGGCACCCTACTCAATGGGAGAAAATACCTGGAAATCACATATCCAATAAGGGCTTAATATCCATGATATATAAAGAGATGCTACAACTCAACAATAAAAAGACAAACAACCCAATTTAAAAAATGGGCAAAAGGGAAGCAGACGTAGCTCAAGTGGGTGAATGCCTGCTTCCCATGTACGAGGTTCCAGGTTTGATCCCCGGTACCTCCTAAAAACAAACAAACAAAAAAACAACTCTCATTGGGGAGATGGAGCTCGGTGGTTGAGCGCCTGCTTCCCATGCACGAGGTCCTGGGTTCAATCCCCCAGTTATCTCCTAAAAAGAAAAAAAATGGTCGAAAGACTTGAATAGATATTTGTCCAAAGAAGGAATACAAATGGCAAAAATCACATGAAAAAACATTCAAGTTCACTAGTGATTAGGGAAATGCAAATCAAAACAATGAGATATCATTTCATACCTATCAGAATGGCCACTATTCAAAAGACAGAGAACTACAAGTGTTGGAGAGGATGTGGAGAGATAGGAACACTTCTTCACTGTTGGTGGGAATGTAGAATGTACAACCACTATGGAGGACTGTTTGGCAGTTCCTAAAGAAGTTGAATATAGACTTGCCACGACCCAGTAATACCACTACCGGGTATATACCCAGAAGAACTGAGAGCAGTGACACGAACAGACATCTGCACACCGATGTTCATAGCAGTGTTATTCATAATTGCCTAAAGTTGAGGGTAACCCAGGTGTTCATCAACCGATGAATGGATAAACAATCTGTGGTGTATTCACATGATGGAATATTATGTAGTTGTAAGAAGAAATGAAGTCGTAAAGCACGTAACAATATGAATGAACCTGGAGGACATTATGTTGAGTCAAGCAAGCCAGATACAAAAGGAAAAATACTGTGCTACTATGAATAAATATATTGTGCAATCTCATGGAGTTAATAACTTGAATATGGGTCACCAGAAAATAGAATGAGCTTCGAGAATGGAAAGCTGAGAGTTAACTTGTGCAGAACTGGTAAAAAGGATGTGTGTCAATCTTTGTAAGTGAACAGAAAAGGTGAAAGCCCAGCATGATGTTTGTTACTAGTACTAGTATTATGTGGGAGAGGTTTAAAGGGAAAGACCAGGTCATGTATGTTACTAAAATATAAGCTAAATAATTAACATGGGACTGTATAGCATAATAAAACTGCATATGAAATATGAATATGGTGTAAAATTATGTAGGAGCACTTTCTTTGAAACTGAACAAATGTATGTCAATACTATAAGATGTTAATATCGGACAAAAAAAAAAAGAAACCAGACACAAAGTACTACAAATTGTATGATTCCACTTATATGAAATGTAAATATATATCAGTTTATAAAGATGAAGTTAGATTAGTGGTTATGCAGGACTGGGGAAGGACTGCTAAGGGATGTGGAGTTTTTCTCTCTTTTTTTTTTTTTTGGTGGGGTTTTTCTTTTTGGAGTAATGAGATTGCTCTGAAATTTCTGGGGTGATGAATGCACAACATTGTGATTATACTAAAACATAACATATTCATAACATTGATTATACACTTTGGATAGATCGTTTGGTATGTGAATATATCTCAATAAAACTGCTCAATAAATAAATAATAGTGCAAGAATAGCCAGAAATAGCAGTTATATACAGCAGCGGAAGCATAGAGAGATTGAGAGGTGAAGAATTTTCTTGTGTCAGTTTTTTCTTTATTATTATTTTTATTATTGAAATAATGAAAATGCTCTAATAATGATTGAAGTGATGAATGCACAACCATGTGATTATAACTAATACCATTGATTGTACACTTTCGATACTTTATTAATATTGAAATTTAAAAAAAGACAGAAAACTACAAGTGTTGGAGTGGATGTAGAGAGATAAGAACGTTTATTCACAGTTGTTGGAATATAGAACAGCACAGCCACTATGGAGGACTGTTTGGCAGTTTCTAAAGAAGTTGAATATAGACTTGCCACGTGACCCTGCAATACCACTACTGGGTATATACCCAGAACTGAGAGTTGTGACAAACAGACATCTGCACATCGATGTTCACAACAGCATTATTCACAATTGTCAAAAGATGGAATCAACCCATGTGTTCATCAGCTGATGAATGGATTAACATGATGGAATATTATGCAGCTGTAAGAAGAAATGAAATTGTGACTCATATAACATGGATGAACCTGGATGACATTATCTTGACTGATGCAAACCAGACACTTAAGTACAAATACTGTATGACTGTGCTATTATGAACTAAATATATCGTGTAAACTCATGGCATTAAAAACTAGTATATAGGTCATCATAAAATAGAATGACATTCGAAAACGTAAAGTTGAGGGTTAACCTAAGCAAAACTGGTAAAAAGGTCATTCTTAAATCTTTGGAAATGAGCAGAAATGGTGAAAGCACATCATGGTATTTGTAATTAGCAATGCTAATATACGGGTATGATAGTGGCTGAAAGGGAAAGTCTAAGGTCATATATATATATATTACTAGAAGAAAAGCTAAAAAAGTACCATGGGACTGTATAGCATAGTGAAACCTCTAGTGAAATAGAAGTATGGATAATATTACATATATAATCCTGTTTTTCTTTGAATTTGAACAAATGTATGTTAATGCTACAAGATGTTAAGATCAGGCAAAAATACAACCAAAGCAAACTATGGAAGAAGAAAAAAGACTTAGTGGACAGTATGGATAAGAAAACATGAGCCAATCCATATGCTGTCTGCAAGAGACGCACCTTAGACCCGAGGATGCAAATAGACTGAAAGTGAAAGGTTGGGGGAAAAATTCCATGCAAACAGTAACCAAAAGAGAACAGGGGGAGCTATACTGGCATTAGATAAAACAGACTTTAAATGCAAAAAAGTGATGCGATAAAGGCCACTATATATTAATAAAAGGGGCAATCCACCAGGAAGGAATAACATAAATATCTGTGTACCTAATCAGGGTACCCCAAATATGTAAGGCAAACTCGGCAAAACTGAAAGGAGAAATAGACATTTCTACAATAATAGTTGGAGACTTCAACACCCCTCTCACATCATTAGATAGAACAACTAGACAGAAGATCAACAAGAAACAGAGAACTTGAACAATACGATACTCGAGCTGGACCTGACAGACATATACGGAACACTGCATCCCCATCCCATCTCAGTGGGTTATACGTTCTTCTCAAGTGCTCATGGATCTTTCTCCAGGACAGACCACATGTTGGGTCACAAAACAGCTCTCAATAAATTTAAGAAGACTGAAATTACAAACATTTCTCTAAGATGTGGAACCCAATACTTTACCTGAACAGGTTAAAATGGGACAGGTGAGGAATGGGGAAACTTCCCAAACACCTACTGCCCCCATCACCCCACCCCTGCCTCATGCCTGAAGTAGTACCTCAGTTCTCTATAATTCTTTTACTCATTTATTCATTCAATAAATATTTGAGCACCCACTGTGTGCCAGATATTACTTTCACAAAAAATACTGAGCTAAGCCAAACCCCTTCAGCTCGTGGGTTAGAAAGCCTAAGCATGCATTCAGGGTCCCACATCCAGTCAAGGCCAGGGCACTGTCTCAACTCCAAAGCTGATGCTCTTTCAATTATACTCTCTGCTGTCATCTAACTCATACAATTTTGAAGAATTAAAGTAAAAACGTTTTACTTTGCGTTTAGCATTTCCCTTTTAATCTAAGTTTTCGGTCTGGCCATTATTACCAGCCACAGTTCACTGTCCCCACAGGCCTTCTGAGAAGTGGACAGGCCTGAACCGAGCCAGAGAGAAAATGAGACTGGTTCTGAACCTACTTTAGCCAACAGCAAACTGTAGGGTGCTACCTGATCCTCTTCAATGTCACCTTCTGCCTGCCCTGGCAATGCCCAACCCAGTTCCACTCAGAGGAGTTTCTGTTTTCAGGAAACAGTTCTCAGCTATCTCATGGCTCAGGGGGAAAAACTGTTAGGAGCAGTGCTCTTCTGAAACTGTACAAGGGTGTTTTCTGGAAGGGAGAGCAGGAAGCAGAGGAAAAAACATCATATTCTGAGGGGGGAAAAAATCTGATACAGCAACTAGCATATTAAAAAGAAGCCCAGGAGCTGTATCAGGAAGGCTCCAGACTGACTGAACACGGTCAGTAAATGGCCCAAAGTTAGCTCTGCATCTCCGTGAGATGCTCAGGACCAGTAGGCTGAGAGTGCCAGATGATGCCAGCTAAAGTAATCAACTGACCAGTATGTAAAAGCAGAAAACCAAATTATGAGTGTATATCATGGGAGGTAACAAAGCACCTCTCCCCACCCCGCACACATCATGGTAGCTAAGTCCATCCAAGGAGTCTAACTAAATATCAAAAGGTACCCTAAGGAGCTAAGATTCCAAGTGGAAAGAAAGCCGCCCAAAACTGTCTATTTTCTATGACCTTTAGGGGTCATGAGAAACACCATCCTGCACTAACTGCATTAAATCTTACAAATACATGCTTTCTTCCTTCTAGAATCATGACTGATTTCTCAGACAGGCTATTTTACCGCTTTCTCCAAATAAGCTGCATTCTTGTCCTGATGAAACTTACTAAAAATAGAAAAATAATAAAAAAGTAAGCAAATCAATCCGATCCTCTAGGCCATCTCCAAACTGTGCACTTATATAAATAACCAATCCCACCTATTACACATTGATTATGTCTTGCTTCTCTACCAATACTTTTCTTTTAAGCAAGTTCTAGAGAAAGTCTATCAAAGCTCACTTACACACTGACCGCCACAACCATTTTCTTCTCCTCCCTTCTCATCCTTCCTCCTTTCCTTCGCTCTCCAGGCTCAGTCCTCAGACTTCTCTACCTACATTCACTTCCTCCATCAGTGCTGCCCAATGAAAAAAATAAAACGAGCTGCATTTGTATTTTTAAATTTTCTAGAAGCCATAGAAACAAAGAAGTAACAGCTGAAATTGATTTTAAGAATATATTTTACTTAATCCCATAAATCCAAAATATCATTATTCCAAATATAACCAATAAAGAAGATTATTAATGAGCTACTCTACATTCTTTTTTTCATATACTAAGTCCATCTCAATTCAGACTAGTCACACTGGTCAGTGCTCAAAAGCCACACGCAGCTTGTGGCTGCCTCACTGGACAGCAGGTTCCAAACTGACCCCCCCCCCAGGCCCGTGTCTTTAAACAACAACTATACAGTGCTGAACTCCAGACCTGTAGCCATCAAGCTACTGAACAGTGAGGTGTCTAACTAGCAGTTCAAACTTCTAACATGCCTAAAATAAAACTCCAATTTCTCACGCGCCCCTGAACACTCTCCCACCCCTTCACCATCATCCTTAATTCCCCTTCCTCTCCCATCCCACATCCAATCCATCAGCAAATCCTTCACAGTGCATCCAGAACCAGGGTCTTTCATTTGCTCTTCCCTCCCACTGAAAGGCTCTCTCCTTAGATACCCCCATAGTTTTCTCCCTTATCTCCTTCAGGCTCCTGCTCAAGGGTCAACTTAACAGAGAGGCCTTCCCAGTCCACCCGATATGACACAGCACCCCCATCCTCTGCTTTATTTGCCCTTCAGCACTGGATATGTGTATCCATTTGCTTGTTTGCATTATCTGTCTTCCCTTCCTCCCCCTACAGGGACAGAACGGTGGGGTGGTGGCCACAGAGACCTTTGCTGCAGGCCCAGCTGACTGACAGCCTCCTTCAGGGCCACCACAGCCCCACCTTCCTCAGGCTGCCCCAGGGCAGAAGGCCGGCCCAGGGCATGGCCAAGACTCTGGGAGCTGTGCTGTGTTCTGAGGCCCTTTCTTCTCCCTGCTTTCACAGGGGTCAGGCCTGCACAGAGACCAGAGGCTCTTCCTCCTACTTCTTCTGCGCCCTTCACAGGCTTTCCTCCCATAAATCTCTTAATATGTCTCATCCAGCTTGGCATCTGTGCTGAGCACATTTTAGGCAGTCAACAGAGACTCTGGGAACAAGCAGATCTCTAGGAAGAGCAGGCTAGTGGAAAGAAGAACATGAGCCTTAAGTTATCAGGATGGAAGTTTGAGCTCCTGGCTCTGTCATATATTAATTGTGACCCTGGATAAGTTTCTTGAGATCTCTGAGCTGTAGCTTCAGACAATAATTAGCAACGCTCTCAAAGGGCTGTCATGGGGAGTAAATGAAATCATTTGCCTACGGTCCCAGCACAATGCCTTGACACGCAGGGAACCATATGTTAAATATTAGCACACACCCCCCATCCAACTTTCTACAGACCCCATCATCCTTCTACTTCACCAAGAATTCTAACCATCTGTTAACTAAAGCACCAAATAATCCAACATATCCACAGTGAGCCCCCTGTTCAACGGCGAAGTTTTAGTGCCTGACTAAAGACTAAACTTCATATTCCTTCCTGACTTCCCCATGATGGGCTTAGAGTCTATTTTACTTCATTTTAGAATGTGAAATTCCTCAGAAAATGGTATTTTAACATACTCAAACTGCAGCTATTTCCATTGAAGCATCAAGTGAAACATGCTGTCTAAAAACAAACCAATACAAAAACTGAAGCTGCAATTCAGTGCCAACTTCTCAGAGCTAAGGTTTATACAGCACTTAAATTTTTAGTCTGTAGCATTCTAGATCCATTGCAGAGTGTTTCAAGAAAATAACAGCTGACTTTAGGTGGATTCCAATATAATAGTTTTTCAAAGACTCAAGCGCGGGGTGTGTGTGTTTATGTTCATATATGCATTTTTAGGAATCTCCAAGTGAAAAAAAAAAGTTAATATTAGTGCATTTGGGTATGGGGGGGGGGTTTAGGGGTATATTGGCATTCTCTGTATAGGGATGGCATTATTTCTGTGACAGTCTTGTATGTTTCAAAGTACTTCAAAGTAAAAAGTTAAAAACAAAAATCTCCAAGTGGATAAAACAAACTGCTAATGGTAGTCACTCAAGGTATCAGGATTAGAAGATGTGAGGTTGAGAGGTTCTTACTTTATGTTTCTTTTAAAACCTTTTTTTTTGTTGTTTCACGGACCTCTTTGCCAAGTCAGGTGAAAACCATGGACCCCTTACTAAATCCACATTATACTATGTATTATTTAATAAATCTATCACATCCGCACCAACACGTCCCCACAAGAATTTTTTATTTTATTTTTTTTAATTTCAATTCAAGCTCATGGACCCCTGGTTAAGAACCCGTGTTTTAAAAGGTCTTTACAGGACTGGCTACATAAATTGTGGGACCCAGTACAAATAGAAAATGAAAATATGGGGCCCCTAGTTGAAAACTTATTAAGAATATCAAGACAGCACCATCGGAGCAGTAAACCAAGATCAGAGCCCTGAGTGAACAGGTTGCAGGTCCATGGCACCAGCTCTGAGCCTTTCGAACTCTAAAAAAAAATAACTGCACTATGGTTTAACTTAGGGCTCACTGTGTTGTGCAGTTCCAAGGACCTTTTAATATAGTTTTTAAAGTAACATATATACAACCTAGAATTTTTATCAACCGAATACTCAACGTGCAATATAATTTGTGCTTCCTTACATGATTACCAAACAGGACTACTTCAAAGAAGAAAAGTTCCAGCCCAATGTGTAAAATTATTAAAACTAACAGAGCACCAATACAATTTTAAAGTGATTATTAATGATAACTCAGAGAAGTTAGAAACTTGGTTAATTGTTTTTAAGGCTGCTTAGAGTAAGATTACTCACTAAGTTCACCAAAACAGACATAAAAGAATGTCCGTGGACAATGCGTTTCAATAACAAAAACATCCCATCAACTAGGTAAATAAACGTTGGCACATTCCTACAATGGAATACTGGCACATAAAAAGAACCCAGTGGAGGAGATCTGCACCCAAAGTCTATGTGTACGTGCTCATATGGTAAGGGCTCCACCACACAAAGTTTGGTGCTTTCATTAAGCAGTGACACACAACGTTCTCTACAGGGATTCCACTTCTTTAAAGTACACACCTAATTTTTTTTTCCCAACATCCACGAAACTTATCAGTGTTTTCTAAGGGGAGATGAGTACAGGCTAGGGAGGTGGGTAAAGGAGGAGACTTAGATTTCATTGTCTAATTTACTGCATTTTTAGATTTAACATGCATTTTTAAAATAAGTTTTATAACAGCTATTATATCCAAAATAATGCTGATAAGCCATATAAAATATACTTTAACAAGTTTAACTTAATTTTTAAAGTTTATAAACATAAACTCTTTCAGATGGTACAAGTAAAAGATTACTAATGAAAATACAGTCAGTACTCAATCATCTATGGTAACAGAGAAAGCAACAGCATGTAACAACAACAAAGGATAAAAAAAACTTTCTATTCAATTTCAACCTTCTCCCCATTAAAACCTTCAGGAAAGATGCTAACCAGGCACAAAATGCTAATTAGCCATATAAGAAAAAGGCAGCATGTGAAGAAACATATAAAGAGGTTTGAATAAATCTGCAAACTGGACAAACACTTTTAAAACAGTATGTACTGGCTAGTAAGATTCCAGAGGTACTTTGGAAAGTGTAATTCAGCTAAACAAACTCCTGGCTGAAAGGGAAAATAAATCCCTCCCCACTCTCTATACCCAACCCACCCCCACCATTACTAGAGTAACAACCACATTAACAAAACAAAAAAACGAACAAAAAAACCTGAAAACTTCCTAAGGTATATTTCTTTACATTTATTTTATCCCCATGCACGCCCTCCCAACCCCCGACCCCAGGGTTCGCAGACTCACCTCACTCAGGTATTTACTTACTGGGTGACTGTTAGCACGCGCCAGGCACTGTAAGCTACAGACCCAGGCTTGCTCTCACAGTCACTGGAGAGAACACCCAGACACACTCTGTAGCCACAGAGCTTACATCCTGACTTCACTCTAGCCCAAAGCACACACACGGCAACACAGTCAAGAATTTCAGCAATTCTCAATCTTCTGTCCAACTTCCTTGCATTTCTAACACAGATACTAGCAATGCTAACGCCCTATCATCCTGAAACCTCAGGAACAGGTTTCTAACAGAGACTTATTAGGAATACACATAATGGATAGCATAAAATTTGACAATTTGGACTCCCATTGACTAAGCTACATGCAAAAAAACCTTCTTACCTACAGATAGGTTTGCCTGTCTTCCAAGGTCCTTCACAGATCCAGAAAATAATTTAGGACCACCATCATGAATTTGCCTGTGCAAAATCCCTCTCCATGCAAACACCCTACTTTTTTGCTTATGCCCAAAACTAATAAAAGAAAAGAAGGGCAGCTGAAGAGATCAGATGATTTTTTCCCCCTTTAAGCTCACGAGCTAGAAAGAAATCTGGGGATATCGTCATAAAAAACCAGTCTACAGAGTCAACTAACTTAGCCAACCACAAGAATTCTCTACACCTGCTCCAGAGACCGGCTAGAAGCTGCCCTTTACTGAGTGCTCGCCGGGCTGCTCTGAGGACTGTGCCAAGTGGCTCCATGCCGCTCTCGGAGCCGGCAAGCCCGCCCCCTGACCCCTTGCAGAGACTGTCCAGTGACTCCCTCGGGTTGACTCGATCAGACCGCTATCGAATGAGCACTGCACTAAGGGCCATGGTACACACTAGAGAGAATCAGAGATGAGCGAGCCTCCTCTCCTCCTTAAGAAGTTTATAATCCAGTGGAGACCTCCACGTAAAGAACAAACTAAACAGCAGAAGGAAAAAAAAGTGCTGAGAGGCGGTATCAGCCAAGAAAAAGAGGAGTTAATTCTGAAAACCATGGCAGGCTTCCTTCATACAAGTAAATTTCGAGTTTGTATTTCAATAGGAAAAGAAGGGTGGAGAGAACATTCCAGAGTAAAGGAATCATACCAACAATCATGGAAATGGCCAGTATTGAAACAAGAGGTGGAGAGAGAGAGGGTCAAAGATGAACCTAGAACTGAGCCTGTGGCCAGGTGGTACAGGGCTTGGAGAGTGTCTAACCCTTCAGCACTAATCTCAACGGGGAGAGCTCTGCAGGAGTAAGCCACTCTTATCACCTGTGTCATGTCCCTCAGCTGCAAGGGGCTGGGGAATATGGTGAGAACCTCTGGTTTATACTTGGGGGCGGGGGGAGTGGCATGATGACATATGTAATATGACTTACATATTAAATAATTTTGGCAAAAAAAAAAAAAAAGGAGAACCTAAGGAGACTAGAGAAAGGGAAGCCAGTTATGAGCACGACTGTAACAATCCTCATAAGGAATGATCAGAGCTTCCATCAGCACAGGGTTTGAGGAATCCAAAAGGAAAAGACTGACAGAAAAAGTCATGGAGGTAGACCTGGTAAAAGCCTGGTTGTCAAGACAAGGGAAGACTCAAAAGGCTTCCAGCCTAGTAATGAGAAGGACAGATGTGCCACTAAGACATCTGTATGACCTGCTATTTGCACAGGAACACAGTATACAAAGTACAGTCACTGCGAGTGACACCACAAAGCAAAAAGAGCAGGCCTAGACTGTTCTCATTTCAGAGAATAATGAAACTGAGGCCCAAGAGATATTTACGTGAGATGCCCAGGGTGACCAGAGTCTTTCTGACTCAGGCCTAACGTCCTTTATATAAGCCACCCAGAAGCAAATTATTTTTTGTAATAAGTATAATAAATCCCCCCCCCCAATTTTTTTTTAAAAAGCAAGTATTGGGCGGGGTGAAATTCTCTTTTCAATTTAAAGAACTTTCTCCCCCCCCCCCCCCCAGGAGGTTCTGGGAATTGAACCCAGGACCTCGAACATAGAAAGCAGGCTCTCAACCACCTGAGCTACATCCACTCCCCAAGGAACCTTTTTAAACTTGTGTTTTAGGTTCCCTCTACCCAACAGTTCCTGCAAAGGTAAGGAAGGTGCAGCATCAGCAGCACAGGTTCTGGAGACATCTCTTTACACCCTGAAAGTTTAGATACAGACAGCAAAGTGACTAATTCCACTCCACATAAAGAGATCATTTGTTATATTATTATGTGAGAGGCCAAAAATAATTGAAAAGAATAATCTTAAATATTCTTAACAATCTTCAACATAGTAAAACTGCCTTTCTAACGCTGTGGTTGGGCCTGTTAATAAAAACAGTTTTTAATACCATACTCTTTCAGGTAGATGGTAGGCTTTGACTGTGTTTCGGAAAATCTGAGCACTTAGTATGTTTAAGACTGAGCAAGGTGCTGGAGATAAAATGACATGGTCAGCCCAGACTATAATGTACACAATTTATCACACAAAGTGATTCATGCAATAAACAGAAGCAAAAACAGAATTATGATAGCAGAAAGGAAGAAGTAATTTATTTTGACAAGATTTCCAAATAGTAGAGAAGCCATGATATCTGCTCGGGACTTTAAAAACTGGAGGGGGTGAGGATGAGACAGGACATTTGGATCAGAGAAAGAATATTAGCAAAGAAGGATTGGCAAAGCAGCTCAGAGTGTTCAGAGAACCAAGAGTCGTCTTGTTTAGCTAGATTGTGTGGAAATGGGACAAACAGGACCAGGTAAAGGGGAGAAGTAACTCGGGGCCAGACTGAAAGGCCTTGTATGAGATGTTGGTAGGTTTGGAGTCTCATCTCCACCCAACATGGAGTCTTAGAAGCTTCCTAAGCCAGAGACTGGCAAGACCTGATGTGTGTTTCGGAAAGATGACTCTGGCAGTCAAGGCAAAGTGTGGATAGGAAGAGGGTGGCGGTGAGTCTGAAGACAAAGCTAAAGAGCGTCCCATACCATGGTAAGCCAAGCGAAGGAATCCGATGTTCTAACAACAGCACTAGGGTAAACTTTCAAAAGGGTTTGAGTGTTTACAAAATTATTTCATGTCTTCCCAAACACCCTGTGAGATAGGTGTCATATTTCTTCCTATTTTCCAGGTAAGAAAACTTGTATTGAAGGCCACTAAATCCAATTACTACTATAAAACAGAGACAAAACCCAGGCTTTTCCACAACACTGCAAATTTTTAAAAATCCTACTGCTTTTGAAGAATGTTACTGTAAAACAGGGCAGAGAATGACCTATAATATCATTAGAGAAACACTAAAAGCTCAATTTTTTTTTTTTAATTTTTACAACTTGTGTAAAAATATGATACTTGTTAAAATAGTTACAGATTTGGCTTATGTTAACACCATGGTAAAGACCTGTACTTTTCCTCTTGGGGGGGGGTAGCTTTTAACTCTAATTCCACTCCTTATGGAATTCAATAGTAAATATTTAAGAGTAATATCCTTCCCCTTCCTTCAATGCTTCAGTGGCCAAAATGGCATTTCAGGCACGAAACAGGCTTCCATGAAAACTGTGGAGTTTTTCTTTTTGGAGTAATGAAATTGTTCTAAAATTTTTTGTGGTGATGAATGCACAACATGGTGATTATACTAAAAGCCACTGATTATATGCTCTGTTTAGATTGTACAGTATGTGAATATATCTCAATAAAACTACTTAATAAATAAATGTGCAAGAATAGTCAGAAATAGCAGCAGGGTAAGCATAGATTGAGAGGTGAAGAATTCTTTTGTTTAATTGCCTGTTTTTTATTATTATTGAAATAATGAAAATGCTCTAATAATGATTGAAGTGATGAAAGCACAACCATGTGATTATACCAAGCACCACTGATTGTACACTTTGGATGAATTGTATGCCTTATTAATATGTACCAATAAAACTGATTTGTTTTTTTAAAAAAACTGCTTACACGTGCCCACAGTGAAGCAATCAACTACTTTTTAAATTATTAAAAATTCATTATTTAGCAAATGCAGCAACTGAATCCAGAATACAAGAAATATTTGCCGTAAAGAGCTTACCTATAGCTATAAGGAGGCACAATTTCAGAAAAAGCTTTTGTCGCAAAGAAATGAAAGATCCTGAGCCCCATTTCAGAATGGTTCAATCCAAAGGAACCGATGTGACAATATATTTGACCTTCAGGAGGCAGAGCGGTAATTTTTTTCCTCCTTTAAATTCAAAGTCTATGAAATGGTCTAATTGTTCTGGAATGGGCCCTATTCTGCATAAGCGATCCAGCCCGGAAACTTGCCGTTACAAATAGTTTTATCCACAGCATCACCTATTAACAGAAATGCTCGTCCCCACTCCTCACCCTTTCTTTAAAGAAGCAAAGGCCTGAACTGTCAAACTCATTCTCAGGAACTTGGTTGCTGAATCAAAGTCTACACTCCAGGCAGTGTTAACAGAAACCACATTTACTTAAGTTATTCCCAAGAACCGCATGCACCCACCCACCTCCCCCTTAACCTCCCTCACATGGTCTATACCAGGTGCAGTCTCCACAGCTTACCTACAGCGGACAAAAGCCGAAAGGCGGTTCTTTTACACAGAAATCAAAACTGGGCTCTGCTCCGATCCGGGGGCGGCCACGAGGCGCTCGGCAGGCCCCGTCCTGTGCGCACCACGCGCGGCGAGCTAAAGGCCAGGGCGACCCGCGGCACTTCCACCCCGACCACCTCTGCAGCGGGGAGGAGCGGCCCGCGTTCCGGGAAACCCGCCGCCGAGGGGGACGAGCCCCGCAGCGCGGGTGGGCGCTCGGGTCCCTCTCGCACCGCCACGGGGGAAGCGGCGGCGGCGGCGGCGGCGGGCCTGTCACTTCTGCATTCAGGGTAACCTTCGCCAAACCTTGCGCCGCGCCCCGGCTCCCCGCTCGCCTGGCCCGCCCCGCGCCGCGCCCCGCGCCATAGGCCCGCGCGCCCGTCCGTCACCCGCCCGCCGCCCCGCCCCGCCCCGCCCCGCAGTTTCCCTTTCCCGGGCCCCGAAAGGACAAAGCTGAGGCGAGCGGAGGGGAGGGGAGGGCGCGCGAG
>JAKSZT010052319.1:24057789-24125789 GCA_026826555.1 Tolypeutes matacus | reverse complement strand
GAGGCTGCCGGGCGGCGCGGCGGCCGGCGGGGGCGCCTGGCGCTCCGAGGGGCTCCCTGCGGCTGCCGAGCGCCGGGCGGCCGGGCCTGCGCCTTACGTAAAGCGGCGGCGGCGGCGGCTCCCAGCGCCGCTCGGCGGAGGGCGGAGGCGGCGCGCGGGACCCGCTCCGCTCCGTTACCCGGCAACTGGCCTCAGCGCCCCGCCAGTCGGCGCCGCGCTCCATATCCTTCCGCCCAGGCGCCTGGATTACATCACGCTGCGCCTCGAGCCCCGCCCCGGCCCCGCCCCTCCGGGCCGCCGGCGAGCGACGCGGGCGGCAGTGGCGGCGGCGGGAGGGCTGGGAGCCGGCGAGGCGAGGGGGCGGCCGGCGGGAGCCCCCGCGTGCAGGAGACGCGGAGGGGCCCCCAGATTCTGCCCCGGCCTCGCTCTCGCTCTCGGCCGCCTCAGCCAGGGGCGCCCCGGGCCCCACGCGGCCCCCCTCGGCCCGGTGCAGCCCCCGCCTCCCCGGCATGTCCCCCGCCTGACTGCGCCCTGGGATGGCTGGAGTGGGTGGCTTAAAATAAAGACATGCCAAGGAAATGTGACATGGCTCCTTTTATTAAGCAGGCAGAAATAGACGAGAAATTCTGGAAGATTCGGAAGTGGGAACCAAAACTGTGCACCAACCTTTTAAAGTGTCGTCACACCCGCCGTCCCTGAACGTTCATCCTGTCCAAATAAAGCAAATAATTAAATATCATAGACACCAGAGAGGAAGGAGCCCTGGAAATTGCCTAATTACGTGTAGGAAGCAGGTCCAGCGGGGCAGTGACTTATCTGGGGTCGTTGGTGCATTAATTCATCTATTAAGCGCCCAGTGTATGCCAGGCACGATCATTTTCTGTTCACAACGAACGACGCAAAGTTCCAGCACCAGCTCGGACTGCTGGGAGAAGCAGACGTTTAAACTTGCAAAGTAGCGATATTGCCAGATAAGCGGGACTCTGCGTGCTGGGGGAGCTGGTGGTACAGACCACGTAGACCCATCATTTATAGCCTACCTACAAAGTGTTTTTCTACACACATTTCTTTTGGTTTTCAGAAGAATCCTGGTAAGGAACTTGGAGGTCAGAGAGAGTAAGTGATTTCACTCCAGCATTGCTGCTCAAGAGTGGGTGAGGTTTTCTGACTCCCCTAAATCCTACTTGCCTCTTGCAGGAGGCAAGATTTGAACTCATGCCTTGGCTCTGATGTTTGTGGTCTTTCTCTTTCCACAGCTCTCTCCCTTCACCAGCCTTCTCACAATTGTATTCTATGAGTGATCACCGCAGAGGAGAGTGTCTTATCACCAAGCACCACGCTAAGATCTCCTGGGCCTGGCTTGATGCCAGGCTAGGGCAGTCCCTGCCTTCTTGGAGATCAAACACTGAAGAGGGAGGGAGATGCTAGAAAGAGCGTGGGAAATCCAGGGTGTTCTGGGAGCAAAGGAAGAACAAGTAACAGAGCCTTGGAGTCTCGTTCCCATGGGCCCCCAGACTCTGGGATTTCTGAGACCAGTAAAACTTGTCCCCAAAATGCAGGGGACCCGCAAAGGTGGTCAACTTATTTTGCCACATGGATGACATTTAGAGACTAAAACAACTGTCATCTATGCTCATGATTTTTCAAAAGGATGTATTAACAGCAAAAAATGAAATAGTAACACTATACCTCATAAATTCTCAGAAGAAAGAAAACAGTTGTTGATGACCTTATACCTACACATACACTCGCACGGAGTTTATTATTAGCTTTATCTTTCCTCATTTTGCCTGGGACCATTTTTTGGTTTGTTTGTTTGTTTGTTACATAAATTAACCCATTTATTACAGTCTGGAGATGTTTCAAATAGTGGGGCTCCTGGTCTTCCGGTTCCTTCAGTCCTGGTGGCCGACCTCACTATGACTGGAGGCGGTGGCTAGGTCCGGGCACCCCAGCTGCGGTTCTCACGCGGGAAGCGCAGTGCCAGATCCCCACAGCTCTGCTCTTCATGGAGCCCTTGCCACAGAAAGAGCAAGTGTACTTGGTGTGCTGGCTGGTGGCAGTTTTCTTCACCATTTTGCTACGGGGTGGGCTGTAACACCTCCAGTATTTACCAACGATTCCGACCTTCTTGGTGCCTTTCACCTTGTTGCTGCAAACTGATTCTGAGCCCAGAGAGCTCGGACCAGTTTTTATGAAGCACAATCTAGTGGATCCAGAAGGCTTCTTGGGAGAAGGGGTATTTAAACTGAGTAGAAATTACCTAGAAGTAGTAGGATTTGGAGGGGGTCAAAAGATTACAGATTAACAAAATAGCCTCCTGTCCCTCAGATGGATGGTTTTGATAAAAGTCCTAGAAAGCCTTGACTGGCTGGAGGTGCACCTCAGGGCCCTTGCACTTGCAGGAACATTCTTTCTCCAGATCTCTGCATAGCTGACTCCTTCTCATTCACCTGCTCAGAGGCACCTACCCTGATCCCAGTTTAGAGGAGCTGGGAAAAAAAAAAAAAAGTGAGGAGCTGACCCTCCCAGACATCAGACTACCCCCTTGTTTTGTTTCTTTATTCACAGCTCTTATCATTTCTGAAATAATCTTGTTTGTATGTTTAATATTCACCTCCCAGGAGAGCGGGTTTCTTGCACATCTGTGCTTACTTTTGTGCCCCAGGGCCCAAGGCTGGCTCTGCCTTTGGGGACGTGAATAACCAAAGGGGCATCTGCAATGCAGTCAGAAAACAAACCAGCATGCATGTGAACCCTCGGACAGGGCTCGGAAGCAGGAACCGGGTGCCCTTCAGCATACCGCCCTGCCGAGCCACCCTGCCGGGACCTTCCTCAGAGCTCCTGGTATTGGCCAGCAGAGTTCAGCTCTCCAGGGGAGCAGTGGCCTACTCGCCCTTGTGGGCTCACGTCCCCAGGGAAGGCAAAGTGGGCCGCAGGACTCTGGCACGAAAGCACACGTGGGGTGGAAGCCCAGGATGTCCCCCCTAAGCATTTTCTACAAAGAAGCCTTTTTGGTCTCCATTCCATTTCTCCAGTCTGAAGACCACCTGTCTCAGCTCTGTAAGTCCTGCACGAGGGAGACAGCCAGTGAGTGAAAAGGCTCCAGCTCCAAATGCCCTTGGGCTCGGATGTTCTGGAAGCCAGCAAGGAGCCGGGGGGATGCCAGCTGCAGTGGTTTTGTAGCGTGCAGTAAGCAGTGGGCATGAGGCTACATAATGTCTTAGAGAGCACGTTGCCTGACGGTTAGAAAGCCGGTGACCTTGGCTCCGTGACCCTGGGGGGTCATCTCACTCTCTGAGCCTCTGTTTCCCCATCTGCTCAGCGAGGGAGGATTTCAAAAGTCCCTTCCTGATCTTTTTTACTGTGAACTTTGGAAACAAAATTTCAACAGAACTACACGTTGATAAAAGAATCTATACAAACCCTCAGCTCTCACCCAACACTAACAATCCCTGCTCCTGTTTACTGACCCCACATCGTGTGCCAGGTGCTTGACCCAGTTGTGTCTAACCCCGGCATAGCCAGCAGGGTAGAGGTTCTCCCATTTTACTGTTACAGACAAGGGGCTCTGGAAAGGTCGGGGGACTTGCTCCAGGACGTCCTGCTACTAAGTGGCAGAGCCAGGATTTGATTCCAGCTCTGTTTGTGCTGCAGTGCCACACTGTTACCTTAAATTCCACCTGAGTCAACTCTTAAGAGAGCCATGCCCACGTAAGAACTGCCACCGGGTAAGCATCCGATGCCTCCCCTATTCAGGATCCTAACCCCTTGTCTCTGCTCCATCCCTCCTGAGTGGCCTCTCTCATCTCCCCAGGCCTGCAGTTCCCTCCTGACAGCCCCTTCTTCTCAGCGGCCCTCTTTTCCTCCTAGGAATGGTCAATACCATTCAAACGCCGGGAGAGTGGACAAGCCCGGGGCACAGCCTCACGGCGTGACCTTGGCCGGCTCCCTGACCTTCTCTTGGCTTCAGCTTCCTGGTCTCCCAAATGAAGCAGGGACCATGGGCCCCTGGCTGGCTGTGGTCAGGGCCAAATGAAATCTGAGGTGCGATGGTCCCCTGCACTCCTGAAGATGCCGCGCGGACGTCACGCTTCAACAGTATTCCTTCAGACTTGTTCCAAGGGCCGCCTGCTGGCTGGTGCCCCGTCCCCCACCCCTCCACCCCAGTCCACAACATCGGCAGCACCCGCCAAATCACGAGGCAGGGTAGCATGGTGGCTAAGCGCAGAGGCCAGGCCATAGGCTTGGAGCCTGGCTGACACGAGTAAGTTACTCAGCCCCTCTGTGCCTCAGTTTCCCCACCTGTAGAGCAGGCACTAAAACGATAGTAGCCACCTCAGAGGGCCACTGTGCAGGGAGCGAGGGAACCCATGTGAACCCTGGCACTCAGGAGACCACCAATAAAAACCAGTGCCAGTGCCTGTGGCCCACCCACCGTGAAGCCCCTTGCTCCACTTCCGCTCTTGCCCTGTCTCCAGGCTCCCCTCTTCCTCGTGTCTCCCCACTCCTCCACTCTCCCCTGGTCACTCTGCATACTCTCCTAGAGTGCTTTCACCCACTCTGGAAGGACATGTCGATCTCTTGCATGCACCCTGGCCTCTCTCTGGGGCCCCAGACCACCTCCTGGACATGCGCCCCTTGCTGTGGGGTACCCCCCAGCCTATCCTCGGCTAGTCCATCACCTTCCACACTGGGACCATGTTTCTTCCCCCATCACTCTGCTCCATGGCTTCAGCCTTTCCCAGCTGCCTAAGCTGGGAACCTCATCCCCTCCTCCAGCCAGTCACTGGCCTATTGACACAGCTTCAGAAATTACCCTGCAGTCAGTTTGGGTGGGAAGCCAGCACTGCCGCTTGACAGCTGTGCAACTTCAGGCAGGTTGCTTCATCTCTCTGAGTTTGCTTCCATTTCTCTAAAGTGGAAACTACCAGAGCACCATTCTCCAGCAGCAAACCATAATCTCTTGATTTGGCTCCCTAGTAGTATATGAAGCTGCCTCACCTCCTGTTGGGGGAGGGGAGGAATCCTGTCCTTGTGAGTCTGGGTGGGATTCAAGGCCAGAACCCTGGAAGTCACATTGCTGACCACCTCCCTCTGGTTGGCCCAGCATCAACTCTGATGTCTCATTGTCATTATTATTTGCAAGATAAATGATTCAGGAGACTCTGTCTGCACGACCTTGACCTTCCATGCCAGGAGTACCCTGAATCTCCGTGACTAGCACGTGTAGAAGTCAGAAATGATTCCCCCCCGAAGCCCCCCCCCCACCGAGATAGCTCCCTCATCTGTTTGCTCGTTGTTTGCGCCCATTGTCTGCTCATTGTTTTTGCTCATTGTCTGTTTTTTGTTTTTTTTTTTCTTTAGGAGGCACCAGGAACTGAACCTGGGACTTCCCATGTGGGAGGTGGGCACTCAACTGCTTGAGCCACATCCGCTCCCCTAGAAATGATTTTTTTTTTTTTTTTAAAGATTTTTATTTATTTATTCATTTATCCCCCCCTTGCTGCTTGTGCTCGCTGGGTCAGCTAACCACGCCGTGCGGGCGGGCTTGCCTTCACCAGGAGGCCCTGGGAACCGAACCCGGGGCCTCCCATATGGTAAACGGGAGCCCTACTGATTGAGCCACAGCCGCTTCCCAGAAATGATTTTTAATCAAAATGTTTTCGGTGCCCTTCTATTAGGCTGTGATGTGCTCATGTGATAGATACTCCTGAGGCAAGAAGGACTTATTCATCTGTGGGCACGACGCACCAGCAGCTTGTCAGCAGTCAGGACTTCTGTAGGGGAGGATATTCTATCCAGGAGATATTTACAAGCCTGGAACAGGAACTGGAAGAGCATCCCTTCTCTCCCAAAGGGGGGGGGGGTCCTCCACTGCCCTGCTAGGGAGGGACAGAGAAGGTATAGGAGGGGACCCCATTCAGAGAAGAAGGTGCCATTCCCACCCCTGGGAAACCTGGGGTGGACCCAGAGCCTCTCCACTTATCTTGAAGTCTTGAGCCGAAAAGTTCTTGTACCTTTCCACGTGAGGCGGATCCCAGCCAGGCAGGGATGACAGGAGATGGGGCTTTTTCTCCCAGCAGAAAGTGCACAGGGCTTTTGCAGGGACACTGAAGTGTTTGATTCACACACTGCAGGCCAGCCCTGTGCTGTGTGCTGGGGACCTGGGAAGTATTGGACCCAGCGTGTCGGATCGCACTGCCCTCCAGGGAGACTATGTGTACATAAACAGAGAACTTTGATAGTGCATGGATGTTGTTTGAGTACCTACTATGCACCTGGCTATACATACTGCACACGTTAGCTCATCCAGTCCTCCCAAGAAGGGAGGGACTATTTTTATCTCCTTCTCACAGATTAGGAGACTGAGGCTCGGAGAATTGTGAAGTCATTTTCACAATTTCACAGTTCAGCTAGTACGTGCTAGGGCCAGTAAGCAAATCCAGGTCCTGTCAACCCCAAATCTTACTTTTTTCCCTTCCAGCCTTCGGCCCATTCATTCAAGACACCTTTGCGAAGTATGCACAGTGGGGCAGGCACTATGCTAGACTCTTGCCAGGCACTGGGGAATAAAGTAAACCTGGCTCTGGGAGACTTATAGTCCAAGCCAGGGAATCTATTTAGCTGTGGTGTCAGCAAAAGTTTTCTCTGAGGAGGCAATATTCAGGCTGAGACTTCAGGAATAAGAAGGGCCCAGCCCTTCATGACCAGGAAGTGAGGGTTAGGCTGAGTGGAATGTTCCAGGCAGAGGGACAGCATGTACAAAGGTCCTGAGACAGGAACGGTCTTGTGCATGGAGAAACTGAAAGCACTCAGGTGTGACTGGAGGATCAGATAACACTGGAGAAGTGGGGGAGGGTGTGTGTGAATAGGGTGCTATCAGAGGCCGTGGCAAGGAGTTTGGACTTTATTCTTAGTGCAGATAGGAAACGCGAATCTGTGGCAAGCGTGCTATGGAGTAATTCGTTTGTCTAGTCAGCAAGGTTGCATTGAGCTCATGCTCTGTGAGGGTCAAGGCTGAGGAAGACTAGTCCTCGGCCCTGGACACGTTAGGAGATAGCGCCTGGCTGTGTGAGGAGGGCTGCACTGGGGGCCTCTGGGTCCTTTGCGTCCTCCCTTGCAAAGCTGTCCCTGCTGCCTGTGCTTCTGGGACCCCTATGGGGAAAGGGAAGGAAGCTCCCTTTAGTGCCCCTGTATCCCTTACCTCTCACATGAAGTTGCAGGTTTCCATTGCAGCAGTCATCTGGCTTTGGGTGGTCTCTTACCCCCTCTGAGCCTCAGTTCCTCATCTGTAAAATGGAGTTGATCACACATACCCCGGGTGGAGAAAGAATGTTTAGACCTCCTGTTGCCTCCTGTAATGTCCCTCCAGGAAGGCTGTCAGCAGTGACGCTTTCCCTGAGCACCTGCCATTTGCAGCTCCTTGCCCAGAACATTCACCTGTATCATCTCATTTCAACTTCACCCACTGCCCTGCGAGTCCCTACTTCACAGGTGAGGACGCTGAAACTTGGAGAGGTGAAATGACATGTCCAAGGTCCTTGGGCCCAGAATTGGATCCCAGGCTGTCCCACTTCCCCCCTAGTGCTCATTCCACTTCAAACAGCCACAGCTGTCCAGAGGCGAGATGGGCCTGGATGGTGTAGTCACTTGGCCGGGGGTCCTCGGAGGATACGCTGAAGAACCTGGTGCGGTTGGGCCGAGATGATCTCCAAGGCCCCCTCTGGCCCTGCAAGTCTGGGGCTGTAGGACTGAAGAGCAGCTGAAGAGGGCATTTGTGAAGCCACCTCCTGGGAAGGAGGCAGGGAGGGTGATGGTTACAAATTGGAGTGCCAGTCACTTTGGGATAGACTCAGGAGCCTGAGAATGCCTCCAGGCCGCCCTTGAGTCTCCTCTGCTGCACTTGGTCACTCCCCAGCCACTGTGAAAACGCAGAAAAAACGGGATGCTGCTGGTTGCCTTTGCGGGTTCACGTGTGCGCAAACATCTATAGAGGCTTCACCACCTTAGTCCAGTTGAGGCTGCATTTGCCTTAATGCCCAGGTTCCCAAGACTGGCTCATCTGCTTGTCAGTTGCATAGCTTCAGGCAAAGTCCCCGCACCTCTCTGAGTCTAGCTTTCCTACCTGTAAAACAGGTATGAGGATACTAGCACCCACCTCCTAGCAGGCTGGGAGTTCAGAGGGAGATGGAGGATCGGTGTAAATTGCTTGCTCACTGATGGCACAAAGACTGAGCTACAGGATCGGCTGGTAGAAATAATGCTGATGATCATCGTGATATTTGCTGTTGCATTCCTGGGGTTTGCAGGAAGCTTTGTTTGGCTGTAAGAGACTTTGGATGAAGAAAGAGGAAGAGGGAGCTAGAGAGGCAAACAGGTGTTCAGAAAGGAGCTGAGATGTTTAAAGTGGACGGGGGATCTTTGCTGGGTGTTTTGCTGTGTAACTTCCTCTTCTATTTTCCCACCAAACCTTCAGTAAAATACAAAAGCTTGAAAATGCTTTTGGAATTGGATCTAGGGAGGATGTCAAGTGGGCTTCCACCCCCCCACACCCCTTCAGTCTATTCTGTGTGATTACAGAGGACGTCAGATCACCTCACTCTCCTGCCCCAAACCCTCCAGTGGTTTCCCACGTCATGCTGAGTAAGGTCAAAGTCCGTTCTGTGCCCGAGTTCGATAATGATCTGACCCCCTTCCACCAGGCACCTGCTGACCCACCCCCAGACCCCTGCAGTAGCCACATTGGCCTTTTCATTTCCACTGCAATCTCGCCAAGCACAGCTGGCCTCAGGGCCTTTGCACTTGCTGTCCCCACAGCCTGGAATGCTCTTATCCCGCATATCTGCCAGGCTACTTTTTCAACACATTCAGCTAAGCTCAGAAGTTATGTCCATAAAAATCTTTTGTGCTCATAAAACAGTACACACACACACACACACACACACATGCATACACATGCCAGCCACTTACCTGTTTTGTTGTTTTTTCTCCACAGCACTAATTATCACGTGCTTCATTTTATGTCTGTCTATGGTCTTTCTACCTAACTCTAAAGTCAGCTCCTGGAGGGTAGGCAGCATCCCGTCTACTTTGCCCAGCCTCACACACTGCAGGTGCTCAAAAGAAATATTTATTGAATGAAGAAATGAAGATCAGAGGGTGCCAAAGATTTACAGTCCTTTCAGGTCTTCTTGAAAGACAGAATAGCATCACACAGCTGGTGATGCTATGGTGTGTGCTGGGGAAATGGATGTAATTGATATATATTAAAATGGGCATCTATTTGTTTAAGTTTAAATGCCATAATTATTTCATAGTCTGATGACAATGCTTAAGTATCTTTGGCAGGAATCTGGCATCTTCCAGAAAGAAGTGGGAGGACACCTCAGGTAAAGCTCCTGACACACAGCCTGCCCCACGGTAGGGCAAATGTGTGCTGAATGACTTTTTGTCTGTAACTTATCCCTACCTCCTGTGTGGGAGCCTGTTGCAGTTGGACAATTTGATGTAATTACGAATTCCAAAAATATAGTTGGATCATGCCTGTAAACTGATCTGTTAATCTGGGCATGATTAAGTTATAATTGGGGTGTTGACTGGGCCACGTCAGTAGGGCGTTGAGCCCCACCCCTTGGTAGGTGGGGAATCAAATATAAAAGGCATGGTAAGAACAGAGTAGCGGTTTTTGAGAAGCAGGTTTTTTTTTTTTGTTTTATTTTTTTAAGATTTTATTTATTTATTCATTTATTCCCCCCTTGCTGCTTGTGCTCGCGGTGTCCATTTGCTGTGCATTTTTCTGTGTCTGCTTGTCTCTCCTTGCTGGGTCGTCCTGCTGCGTCAGCTTACCGTGCCACGTGGGCGGGCTTGCCTTCACCAGGAGGCCCTGGGAATCGAACTGGGGCCTTCCATATGGTAAACGGGAGCCCCACTGATTGAGCCACAGCCGTTTCCCGAGAAGCAGTTTTGATGTTGGAGAGAAGGCCCCAGGGGAAGAGAAGTGAGCCGTTCGCCTGATAGTCTACAGCTGACCTTGTGGAGGAAGCAGAGGAGCTGAGCCCGGAGAGAAACGCAGCCCCGGGAAGAGAGGAACCCAGGAAGCCTGAACCCTGGCAAACGTCGGCAGCTGTCTTGCTCCAACACGTGGCAATGGACTTTGGTGAGAAGAAACTTAACGTTTTATGGCCTGGTATCTGTGGACTTCTACCCCAAATAAATACCCTTTATAAAGAGCCACCCATTTCTGGTATTTCACATTAGCACCCCTTTGGCTGACTAATACAGAGCCCTCCAGGGAAAAGACAGTCCCCAGCACCGCATCGACACGGTGGGTGGCTGGGCGGTTGCACAGGCCTGCCGTTGCTGTCAGAACCTGCCTGGATGTCCCACCTGACCCCTCCACAGACCCTTGGAGCTGGAACGACCTGGCTGCCCTCCCGACCTCACGCACTCACCAGAGTCTCACGTGGAGCCCAGAGAGGACGAGGGGCTGCCCATGTCTGCCTGCAGGGGCTGCCCGGCACCCCAGTCTCCTGACCTCATGCCCCAGCTCCTCCTCTCTGCCAGGCCTCTCCTCTGGCTTTCCTCGGCAATGTATCCAGCTTTCTCTCCAAAAGCCACCCTCTTCCCTTGAACTTTACCCAATCTACAGACCCCTGGCGGGAACCAAGGGCTGGAGAGTCTCTTGGACCTGGATCTAAATCCAGCCTCCCAGCGCAGGGCCTGGGCAAGCGGGCTCTTCCTCGTTTGCAAAAGGGTGTCCTGTCCTCGTTTACTTAGATTGATCAACTTGCCTGCCATTTGCGTAACAGGCCACAGAGGCCTGGGGAGCACGGTGAAAGCTAGCATTCATCGAGGGCCCACGGCTCGCCTGTATTGATCGGAACCAGGAGGCGCCATTGATCCCATTTGACGGATGCAAGCGATACAGCACCTGGCCCCAAGGTCACACAGCTGGAGAGCGGGGCACTGGGCAGGACCTCAGACCACTGGCTCCTGGCCCGGCAGCTCACCCTCATCTTCTCCCCCTGGCATCTCCTCTCCGGCGTCCCCCAGCCACGGTGCCTCACAGGGTGTGTTTTGGGAATTCCCAGGGGACGGTTCTCCAGCGTCACCACTGCTGAGCCCAGGCCGTGGGTCGGGCCTGAGCTTTCTCGGCAGCAGGGAGTGTGCCACCCAGCGAGTGGGTTCAACTGCCCCAGGGCAGGTGGGAGATGCTAGGCGGCACCAGCTCGCTCTGCAGTTCACGTCATTGTCTGAAAGCTTCCTGGTTGTTCTGCAAGCCCGTGTTCCTTCAACCCATCTCCTGGAAAGCAAAACAAAAAGGCAGAGTAATAGCAAAAACATTCAGGAATGAGAGAAAACTCCCATCTCTTTTGAAAAATGCTGGAAAAACATTCTGTCTAGTTGCATGATCGAGAAGAATAGAAAACAATATTCACCAGGAGTACGTTTGATTTAATGCTTAAAAATCATGAGAACAGCTCATCTAATTTATTTCAGCACTCAGACAAAGGGCTGGTTGCGACAAGTGTTGCCTGGAGGGGGACGTTGCTCTGAATTCCCTCCTTTGTCAGGTGAGGAAACTGAGGCTCTGAAAGGACCATCAAGTTGCCCAGGGTCACAGAGCAAGTAAGCTGCAGAGACAGGATTTGAACTCAGCTCCGACTGAGGCCAAAACCCAGGCCCTTTTCTCTGTCCCGTGAGTGGCTTCAAGTCCCTGCCTGGTTTTCTGCCTCATGTTACCTTGGAGACTCCATGGGGCAGTGGGCAGTCCCTTGGCCAGGAGGCAGGACCTTGGGGAAGGGCATGCAAGGCATAGGGTCAGCAAAACCCAATATCTGCTCGGAGGCCAAACTGCCAAGACCTTCAGAGAAGAGGATGCAGTGCGGGGGCCCCAGAGCTGCTGTATGGGGGAGGCGAGGGGTCCAGGATTAAAGTTGGGGTGTCTTAGTTTGGGACCTCCAGGAGCAGACCCTGGGGCATGGGTTCAAGTGCAAACAGTTGATGGGGGACATGTGGTCAACAGAGTAGTGGCCCCTGCATAACCGTGGCTATATGACCTCATGTGGCAAAAGGTCTTGGCAGGTGTGATGACATTTGTGGACCTTGAGATGGGAGATCATCCTGGATTATCTGGTTGGGCCCTCTGTAGTCACCAAATCCTTAAAAGTGGAAGAGGACAGGGGGAACGGATGCGGTTCAAGGAGTTGGGTGCCCACCTCCCACGTGGGAGGTCCTGGGTTCGGTTTCCGGTGCCTCCTAAAGAAGATGAGCAAGACAACAAGCTGACGTGATGAGCTGACACAACAGGCTGGGGTGGCAAGCTGATGCAATGAGATGACGCAACAGGGAGACACAATAAGAGACACAACGATAGACACAATGAGAGACACACAGGCAGGGAGTGGATGTGGCTCAAGTGATTGGGTGCCTCCCTCCCACACGGAAGGTCCCAGGTTCGGTTCCCAGTGTCTCCTAAAAGAAGACAAGCAGACACAGAGAACACACAACAAATAGACACAGAGAGCAGACAGCGAGCACAAACAACGAAGGATGGGGGGAGAAATAAATAAATAAATCTTTTTTAAAAATGTGGAAGAGGGAAGAAGAGTAGGGCAGAAGGACGTGACACAAGGATGACTCGACCCGTCTCCTCTGGCTTGGAAGATGGAGGAAGGAGCCAAGAGCTCAGGAATGCAGGTGGCTTCCAGAAGCTACAAAAGGCCAGGAAAGGGCTTCTCCCCCAGGGCCTCCAGAAAGAGCAGGTCCTGCCGACACCTGGATTTTAGCCCAGTGAGACCCGTGTCAGACCTGGGCTCTCCAGGCCTGTGAAATGTAACTGTGTGCTGTTGAACAATTTGTGGTCTTTTGTTACAGCAGCCATCAGATGTGAACACGGGGGGTGAGGAAGGCCAACTGCGTCATCAAGCCGGCAATCCATGTGAACACCTGCAGCTGAGTCTCGCTGGGAGCTCTGGGAGAGAATGTAGAACATGCCTCCCCCCCAGGGTCTCCCACCTAAGGGACCTGGAAGCTGGGGGGTCAGCATTCCAGCTCCTGCCGGTCAGGTTGAAGCTCCTGTGGGGAGTGCAGGGAGGTGGGGAGGGAACTTTCATTCTGGCAGCCAGAGAAAGAGCCTTCTGGAAGAGTCTCACGTGCTGGACCCTGGAAGTCAGGCCCCTGTGCTTGGAAGTGGCAAAAGAAGCTCCGGCAGCACCTGGAGTCAGACAGAGGAGTCCTGGGTGAGAACTTGTCATTGAGTTCTGGAAGCCTCGATCTTCCTAAGAGACTGATCTGATCTTGTCACCCCTGATGCACAACCTCCCTTGGCTCCCCACACCCCCGCAGCCCCTCCTGCCTCCCGGGAAGGGGGCCTGCCTGCTGCCTCCTGCCCCAACAGGAACCCCCTTCCCGAGGCACCCAGCTCCTCGTGCCCTCTGATGGGCCGTTTCGTCACCCCTCCCTGCCCTGGCGGGTACTGTTCTGGCTGCCTGGAATGTCCTTCCTCTCCCTCTTCTGAACTACTTTGTCTTCTCATGTGACCTCTTTCTGGAAGCCTTCCCTGGGCTGCCCCAGGCTGGGCGGGAGGCCTCTTAGGAGCCTAGGCTGACCCCCTCAGGCCCCATCACGAGGTCTGTCTTGGGTGCCTTCCGGGCAGAGCAGCCGGGCCAGACTCCATTCTGCCTCTCAGACTCCTGGCCCGTGACAAGGGCCCGGGGCAGGACTGGCCTTGGTGGGACCGAGTCACGGGAAAGGCATGCATGCTGCCCGCAGCCCTGCTGCCGCCCCCTCTGCCAGGGTTATTTTTATTTCTTCTCCCTGCAGAGCTGAGGCCTGGTGGGGCAGGTTTCTGAGCCAAGCCCACAAAACCTGCCAAAGGGATTGAGGACACTTGCAGGGCGGCGCTGGCAGAGGCCAGCGGGAGTGGTGGGCGGCCCCTCCGTTAGAGGAGGGGACACCCGTGGCGGCAGGGCTGCGTTCACGCCCTGGCTTTGCAACCTGCACACTGCGTGACCTCGAGCAAGTAAAGCCACCTCTCCCATCTCATCTGCCAAATGGGTGGGGTGGGGTGTGTTGGCTCTCCCTGGCAGGTCATTCTGAGGATGAAATGACAGATCTTTAAGAAATTTTAGTGTCATTTCAAATAAGTAAAACAGTTACATGATTCCTGATACAGAACGGGATGCTTAGTACCAATCCAGCCCCTGCCCTCCCGGCAGCTCTCTCTCTGTATATATATGGGTTGCCATTATGAAGCACCTACTGTGTGCTGCATGCTTTGGTACATAGTAGGTGTGCCTGACTGGTAGGTAGTATGCCGAACTGTCCATTATCATCAGCTTCGTAACTGGCAGCTTCAACTACTGTTCGCTGAGTGAGCAGCTACCCTACACTGAGCTGCAAATACCATTGCCATTTTGTGGATGCATAAACAGGCTCAGAGAGGTAGAATGACCTGGCCAAGGCCACACGGCTTGTTAGTGGCAGCATCGGGAGTCAAGCCCAAGGCTTCTGGCCCCAAGCCTGTGCTCAGAGCCCCTCAGCTTCATCACAGCAGCTGTGCTGCTGTCCCGACTCGGTGGGGAGCCGTCCCCTCCCTCACTTGCTCTCTGTGCCCCTTTCCCAGGTTCCAGGCAGGCAGGCTCACGGAGGCTGTCCCTGAGAGGGCCCCGTGTGCTTGGGACAAGCACGAGGGAGGAATGTGTCCGCCCAGCCTCCCACTCACCAGGCTGGGGTCACCACTGTCAGGATGGAAGATCCTCAACTCACTAGAATACAAAGACCAGAGAGGGCAGGGCATTGTCCTGAGTCACACAGCAAGAGAGTGACAGGCCCAGAGCTGGAATGCAGGCCAACCCTGAGCCTGTCCTCCAGGGACTGCTTGGTCAATGCCTGTCTGGAAAGATGCCTTACCAGAAGTTGGCTGGACACAGCCTGGCATTGCTGGGATCTCAGTGCCGGGGTCCAGGGCTATCTCCTTAGACTGGGATTTCCTGGAAGGCAGGACCACACTTAGTCGTCTCCGCGTCCCACCTCCACTGCTCCCTCTCCAAGGCTGCTGGCACTGGGCCTAGACTAAGGCTGGATAAATGCGTAAAAGAAATCTTCAGCTCCCCCTATGCGACAGTTGGAAGCTTTTTGTGGATCTAGAAAAGATCATGTTCTTAAAGCTAATCCATTCCTTTGGGTGTGGGACCCTTTGATTGGATTAGATTCAGTTGGGGTGGGGGGCTTTGATCAGAGTACTTCAGTGAGGCATGACCTAGGGTGGGTTTCAGTCCTCTTGCTGGAGTCCTTTATAAATGGGGGAGAGAAAAAGCCACAGTCACAGAGACACACAGAACCAAGTAGCAGGGACTGAGAAACCCCAAGAGGCTGAGAGAGGTCCCGGAGGCTGGAATCAGCAGAGCACAGAGGCACAGAGAGAGGCCCCCAAGAGGCTGAGAGAGGCCTGGAGGGGAGAGAGAAGGCATATGCCTGATTGCCCACAGCTGAGATCGGGGAGAAAGTAAGCCTGGAGGAGAAACCCGGAGACCCAGACTGGGGAGCTGCCATTGTGCTTCGCCACAGGCCAGGAGTCCAGATCGCCTGTAGGCGACCGTTGGAGAGACAGCATCTCTGATGCTGCCTTGATATGGACATATTCACAGCCTCAGAACTGTAAGCTTTTAACCTAATAAATTCCCATTATAAAAGCCAACCCTTTTCTGATACATTGCTCCCAGCCGCCTTTAGCAAACCAAAACTCCCTACATTAGGTTATTGCTGATTTGAACTTAGACTCATAAAATATGTCATCCCTCATGAATGGGAGGTCCTTAGAATCAGGTGCTTGTTTGAATTCAGGTGGTCTCACTTACCAGCTGTGTGGCCTTAGGCAAGTTGCTTAACCTCTCTGAGCCTCAGTTTCCTAATCTGTAAAATGGAAGTAATAAAACAGACCTCATAGGTTGTGGGGGAGGATGAACTCGGATGGTAGAGGTAGAAGTGCCTGGTGGATAACAGTAAAATATTACGAACCACGGCAACCCCAGCTCTAGACCAGTGATCTGCTGGGCTAGCGACAGCCTTTCCCGGGGAAAATGGGGCTATTCTTACAGCCTTCGCAGTTCGCTCCAAGCTTTCACATCTCTCCCATCGCTCAGTCACCCAGCCTGGACTACATTGCTCATTTCTTCATCCTAGAGTGCCAGCTGCTGGTGGGAAGGGGCTTTGAATGTGCTCCCCACCACTCTCTCCCTAGCCCTAGAGCAAGGCCAGCTAGCACATGGTAGATATTTGATGCACATTTGTTGAAAAAAATGCTCACCTCTGTAACTGGGTAAGGGAGATATCCTTTTTTCCACTCTACAGACTAGGAAACCAAGGCACAACAGGTGAATTGGCTTGCTCACCAAGGCATGGCCAGAAGCCCCCCACTGTAGTTGGAGCGACAGGGTGTAGAGGGGCTCAGAATATGGGCTTAGTTGCCAGGCTGCCTGGGTTCAAGTCCCAGCTCTGCCATTTGCCAGCTGTGTGACCTTGGGCGAGTTGCTTAACCTCTCTGGGCCTCAGTTTCCTTATCCCTAAAATGGAGGTGATAATAGTGGCTACCTCTGGGGATGTTTTAAAGGATTAGATGAGGTTATCCATGTAAAGCAATCAGCATAGCCCAGGGCAGAAAGCAACAAATATCAGCCATCCACCCCTACAACACTAAGAACAGCAAGAAGAAACTGGTCCAGAGAGGGCTGACCCAGCCACGGTAACTCCCATGAACTCCAGGGCTCCGCCCACCAGCCGCCCCCAGCCCCAACAGCTGTGCTTAGAGCCCAGCTGCCCTCGGGGAGTGAGCCAGGCCGAGCAGTGGGAGCCTGAGACAGTGGGGAAATGGGGCCTGGGGACTCCTACATAGCACCTCACCCAGTTTCTGGAAACGTGCATGTCCACATTGGTCCATATTGGCTGCAGCCACTCTGGCTTGACCAGGAAGGGAGCAGAGGGACGTTGCCATCCTGGCAGGGGTCCAGGGCTGCGGTGGGGCGCGGGGAGAGGGGGCGTGCCAGAGAGCTGGTGGCTGCCCGGGAGGGGCTTCCCCACGGCTGGGAGCTGGCCTCTATCTCGGCCACAGCCAGGCCCAGACCCCATCCTAGTAGAGGCCCGAGTGTCCAGAAGGCCCCCTCCCCCACTTGAAGGGCTGACTCCGCTGACCACCCTCCCCGGGACCTGACCGCAGTTCCCAGAGTGTCTGTTTGCAATGAGCCGTGGGTCTCTTCAGCAGAAAAGAAAACTCATGTCCGTGGTCACCTTTCCCCAGGAAAAAAGCGAGTTTCCAAGCCCCCTCTAGAATCAAGACCCATTGGGGGAACTTGGGACAAGGTCTACGAAGAGTCTGTGTGAGCAGGTTCAAAGAACAAGGGTTTAGGGGGCGGATGTGGCTCAAATGGTTAGGCGTCCGTCTGCCATATGGAGGGACCTGGGTTCGATCCCCGGGACCTCCCGGTAAAATAAAAAAAAATATATATATAGAAGGCGCATGGGCTGCCAGGCTGTGTGTGCTGGTGAGCCGCCGGGCCCTGGGAGCCATGCAGCGGGATGATGACGTAACAGGAGAGAGACAAGATGAGATGCTCCGAAAGCTCTGAAAACCAGGAACTGAGGTGGCGCAGGTGGCAGGACACCTCTCTCCTACATCGGAGGTCTCCAGGATCGAATCCTGGTGACGGCTGGAGGAGGAGGATGAGAAGAGATGGCAGGAAACAGACACAGAGAATTGCCCAAAGAATGGACACAAAACAGCAAATGGGGAAGGGGAGGTTGAAAATGGATAAAGCAAATAATAAATAAATCTTAAAAAAAAAAAAGTACAACTGATTGAAAAAAAAATGAAAAAGAACAAGGGTTTTGGTGGCAGGCAGCCTGGCCTCTGCCCCTGGCCATTTGTGCAAGCTTGGGCCAGTAATGACCTCCTTCAGCCTCAGCCTCCTCACCTATAAAATGGGCATGGCAGCGTTTCCTCCTCACAGCTGTGTTAATCCAACTCCCAGAAATTCTTCTTCCCAGCAAGATGAGGGGGCGGCGGATTAGCAATTCCCCATCCCTGGGTGGGCTGGGAACACCTTTCGCAGCATCAGGCACCTAGTGGGTGCCCAGTGATGCTGACTCGCGACCATTAAGACAGAGCGATTGGTGGGGAAGGACTTTGCACAATGAGCACATGCTCTCACATTTCTCTGCCATGACCCAGCACCTGGCAAGTGTGGGGCTCAGTGTGACGGTCCCCACTGCTCCTGGGCCTGGGTGTTTCTCAGTGCTCACGTCTGGAACTGAGACAGACTGAGGAACCCCCTTCCACCGTGGAGCAGACGTGCCATGGTCTCAGGTACTAAGCAGGTAAGTTTGAGTCTGACCCCACTGTGTGACTTTGGGTAGGATACCTCATCCCCCCAAGCCCACTTCCCCTTTTGGGAACTGGTGTAACTCATCTCCCTGGAAGATGTTAGCTGGTACCTGTGACAGGTGAACAGAGCACAGAGCATCCTCTTCCTGTCCCCAAAGAGGCAGAGGCCCTTCTCACCCAGTTTTGGGTACTGGGGCCCTGGGGTCACTCAGGACAGAAGGCTGAGGCCTTGGGAGGAAACCCCAAACTGGAAGGCTGAGCTCTCAGGATGACAAGTGGGCTGGTGAGGATGCCTCAAACATATAAGTTGGGAAAAGTGAATTTGGGGGAGACCATAACTTATGCCTACAGCCCTGTACCCATGAGCTCCTTCTCCCTTACAGAAGGGAGGATGTAGCCAGGCCTCTTCCAGGGCAGGGGTCATGAGGACAGAGAGACCTGAGGAGCTCAGGGTGACAAGAGAAGGAGCTGGAGACCTCAATGGACCCATGATTGCCTCAGAGATGGGGTCTGAGGTTCGGACCATGGCTGTTAAGTCCCTGGGTGATGCCAGAGCCTTGGACTCTGCCCACAGCTGTTACTTGTTAACCCTGTCTGTGTCACTGTAGAAGAAGGGCCTGTGTCCTTGGGGCAGGAGTGGGGGGCTGGGTCAATAGGGCCCCCAAAGGCCTCCCACAGGCCTCCAGAAGTCTGGGCCCAAACGGACATCCAGGACGGGGCTCCTGGCCAGGCTTGGGAGTGAGAAGAGAGTGGAGGGTGCTCTAGGGATACAGGCCCCACTGTGCATCCCTGGAAGTGGGGGTGACCAGCCACCCCAGATACTGACTCTAAACGTGGTGGCCATGGCTCAGGGGATGGAGGGCAGATTATTCCGGCAAGGACCTCAAAGAGAGAGGGCAAGAATCCCACCTAAGAGAAGGAAGGTGGCATCCATTGCTAATCCCGCCTCTCCCCTCCTCCTGTTTCTTCTCTGGATGCTGATTTGGAGACCCTAGGCATAAGACATGGTACAGACCTGCGGGAAGACTGGGGTTAAAAATAAATCTAGGGAGCCGATGTGGTTCAGTGGTTGAGTGCCGGCTTCCCACAAAGGAGGTCCGGGGTTCAATCCCTGATACCTCCTAGAAAAATAAAATAAAACAAGAAAATAAATCTAAACGATGAGTGGTGATCCCTGCGTTCGCGATGAGCTTCCAGAACCAGCTCGCACTGGCTGGAGGAACCCATCGTGACCATTTCTTTCTGTCTCCACATTCAATGACGTCATCTTGGCAGCTTGAAGTTGGCCAGGGTGAAGTGTTTATACTACAGAAACTGGCAAACCCTGCGGATCAGGACTTCCCACTTCCACCGCCCCAGCTCAGGGCACACCACTGGCTGAGAGGAAATAAGGAGGGGCCAGCTGCCCTGGGGGCTTTGGGGATGGAGAAGCCTCTTCTGCGGGAATGGCTTCTCAGTGGGGCCCGTCAGGGCTTACCCAGACGGGGCCTGGCGCAAGCACAGTCGGGCCTTATGGTTTTTTCAGTCTCACTTGTTGGGTTCCCACAGGCCGTGGGCTGCTGGAGGGCATCCACGTGTCCTCTCATCTGTTGGTCTGCAGCGCCCAGCATGGCTTCTCCATGGGCTGCGCCACATCGGGCTCATCACTATGCCTCAGTGTCCTCATCTGAAAACCTGGGAGGGTGGTAGGAGGTGAGGATGTCAAAGGTGGGGAGTGCAGATCCTTTTCTAAGTTCAGCGGGAAGCCACAGAGCAGAGATCACGATCTGATTAATGTTTTTGGAACATCACTGAGGCTGCTGAGAGGGGAGTGGAAGCAGGGAGAGTAGGTAAAAGCATGTGGCAGCATCCTGGGTGGGAGGTGACCTGAGCCAGGCTGGAAGAGATGGAAATGAGCAGACATAGTTGGATTCAGGATGTATTTAGCAGGCAGCCTTGGGCTTCTGGCCTCTGGCTGGGAACCAGGAACAACCAATATATCTCTTTGCTCTGCCTTTCTGAGTCCTTGTCTTTAACCTCATGGTCCAAAAATTACTGCTGGAGCTCCAGCCATTGTGTCTTCATCCCTGGATGAAAGCAAAAGCAAGGGGAGGTGGGCAAAAAGAACTTTGCCAGCTCTCTGTCCTCTTCTTAATAAGTTTTCTACAAAGCCCCCTTCATCGACTGCTCCTACATCCCATTGGTCAGAACTTAGTCACATACTGCACTTGGTAGTCTTTGGCCAGACACAATGCTGCCCTGAATAAAATCAGGGTTCTTTTGGGAGGGAAGAAGAGAGGAGTAGATACTGAGGAGGTAATAATCTCTGCCCATGGTCTTTCTCTTGCCCCTCCATGTGGTACACAATAAAACTCAGGCTTCCAGACTTGACCTTGGAGCCCTTCCCAGTCTGGCTCCTTTCCCCCAGACGCAACTCCTGGTCAGGTGACCTTTGCCCTCACGCTCAGGGGTTGCCTCTCCCAGGACCATCCCAGCCCTGCTTTGCACCTGGTCAGACTCTTCTGCCCTCTGTGCCCTGGTCTGAGGTGGTTTTTCTGTGCCTGGGGGGATTTCCACAGCCCCCCACCCCTGCATACATCCCACAGGTATGGCCCCATCCTACCGTAACCATCTGCAACCTCCCTTGAGGGCGAAGGCCACATCGGGGCCACGTCATGTGCTGGGTGGGTCAGGGCCAGGCACTCGGCGAAGACGGAGGCTTCTGGGAGGAACAGCTCCTGCGGTGCTTTCTGGGGCTCGGCCTGATCCCAACATTTAGAAAGCAGCTCTGCTCGTTGTCACGCGGCTGCCGTCGCGGTCCCTGCCAGGCCCTCGTCCCACAGGTGAAGTGGTTGGAGGGATCGCTGAGACCCGAGTGGGCGGCGCCATCCACAGTTCCCTGCATGGAGGACCTGCTGGCCGAGCAGTGCCAGGGTGACAGAGCAAACACCTCTCAGCTGCAGGGATCTAAAATGTACCGGGCGCTTTTGAAGGCAAACCAAAGGCAATGTTTTATAGCTTGCTATGGCCAAGGCAGGAGACGGAACGGGGATGCTGGTCGTGGGCAGAGGTCCTTTCAAATCAGTGGTGTGTATGTGTGGGGAGGAGAGGATGTAGCTCTGGGGTTCATTCCCCAGTACCTCCTAAAACAAAAAGAATCCATAGGGGCCTCTCCTAGTGCCCCCAGCCCCAGCCCCACTTCCTGGGTGAGGTCCAGAGAGCGGCAGAGGGAGGGTCCAGAAGGGCTGAGCACCCCTGGGAGCCAGGGGCACGGCGCCCTCAGAGGGCAGGGTGAGTGTTCATGTTTACAGATGGGGAAACTGAGGTTCAGAGAGGTCAGACAGCCTGTTTAAGGTCACTGTCACCAGGCTGTCTCCCTTATTATTTTTCTGACACTTTCTTCTCCTATTGACTTATCACTGCCTCTTTCCTACCTCCCTGCTTTTCCTCTGTCCCTCTCCCTCTCCCTCTCCCTCTCCCTCTCCCTCTCCCTCTCCCTCCTTTCTTTCTCCTTTCTTTCTAGGTGCAAATTGCACAGATCTTAAATGCTTGATGAGTTTTGACAAATGTATACACTCTTTGTAACCATCACTCCAAAAGATAGAGGACATTTCCATCACCTAGAATGTTCTCCCACATTCCTTTCCAGTCAAGCCCCTCTCCACCTCCCACAACCCCTGCTGTGATTCCTATCCAGATAGATTTATTTTGCCTGGTTTTGAACTTCACTGACATGGATTCAGTCTGGCTCATTGTTTTTAATCATGAAATTGGGTATCAGAAAGGCCGTGGTCAGAGCACATCAGTTGAGGGGGGACCCTTTTTTTTTTTTTTTTTTTAAAAAAAAGAACAATTTATTGAAGTATATCATTCATACATAAACATATACAAACCCCTTTTTGCACAGCGTGTCCCCCTGGCCCAGCTCGCACGAGCGGGAACGTGTTTTCTGCACGCCTCTCTGCCCTCTCCCAGCCACGCTCGCCTCAGTGCAGACCACAGATGCACTTTCTTCTCTGGGAAGCCTTCCCAGCCTGCCAGCGGCTGTGTGCACCCCTCACCCAACCCACTGCCCCCCTCGCACTCCTCACGGCCGTGATGATGAACTCAGTTGTGTCATTATTTCTTTTGCACCTGCCCCCCCACCGCAACTAGAGCATCGGCCCCCCAGGGCATGGCTGGGTGTGTGTCCCCATCACATTCCCAGGTGCAGCCCAGCACCTTGCAGGTGATGGGTGTGCAATAGAGACTGCGTGTGCATGTGTGGGCAGGAGGGGGCTGGCGTGGGCCCGAGAGGAGCCAGCCTGCCCGCGGAGGCTAGGGGAAGATCGAGGGTTTGTGCTCAGTGAGCCAGGCAACGACCTGCGGGCTTCACCTGCACAAGCTCTTTAAGTCCTTGCAGGTGAGGAAGGGACGTCCAGCACCTTGCTTTACAGATGGGGAAACTCGGCCTAGAGTGCCCCCCCCCCCCGAGCTGAGAGGCCAGGCCAGGCCGTTTAAAGTGGGATCCGCTCCTCGTAGCCGAGCCCTGTCCCACAGAAACAGCACTACCTCTGGCAGCCCTGGCTTCCCCACCTGGACAATGGGAATCATCGCCACCACCTGTCAGGCAAGTTGTGAGGCTCAGAGCACAGTGCCAGGTAGGTGCCAAGGACCGACAGGTGCAGCTCGGACCAGCTACGTTGGGGCAGGGGCATGTGTGTGCAGGGGAGGCAGGAATGGGCACGTCCTCCTCCTGTCCTTCCCTTGTCCAGCCCAGTGTTGGAGACCAAGAACCAGGCCAATGCCTGCCCACCTGCCCACCTGCCCACCTCCCCCAGCCCCACAGCAAGTCCTGCTTTCCCAGGCAGTCCTGCTCCTGCCTTCCTCCAAAGCAGCCCGGGAGGCCGGAGCCGCCGGCAGCACCCACACCTCCCCGTGCCTGGGCCAGGCCGCCTGGCCCATACGCCCGCAGCTGGCTGGCTACAGTCCCCTTCCACCCCTCGCTCAGGCCTTCTGGCTTCTGTTCCAGGCGGGAAGCTCAGCTCTTTTCTTCTCCGAGAGCCCTCGGTGCATTTCTGCTACAGGAAAATGGGGACCATTGCCCAAATGTGGGGCCTCCAGCCACTTTTCCCACCCTGAGGTGTGAGGGGGCAATGGTCAGGGCTGCACAGTGACACAGAATGGCCCTGGCCTGAGGACAGAGCCCCTTTGTCCTCGCCTTCCGGGGGATGCCTTTGCCTTGGGGGCGGGTAACAGGGTGCTCCCTCCTCTGCCTGTGGGAGGATAGGGCTGCAAGCCAGAGCTGAACAGTTTCCTTGTTCCTACCAGGGGGGCAGGAGGTGGGGGGCTCACACCTGGGGGGAAGTGGTAGAGGTGGGACCGCCGGACTTTTCAGAATTCTTTACAGTTTGGTAGAGATGCAGCAAATGCCACCCAGGACACTTCGAGGAAGGGCACGGATGGAGAATCCTTGGACCAACTCTGGAGCCACTCGACCTCAGTTTGTCTGACCTCCTCATTTTGCAGTTGGGGAAAGTGAGGTTTGGAGAGAAAAACACCTCTTCCAAAGCCACACACAGTAAGTGGCCCCATGGGCCAGAGCCCAGGGGCTGGACATCCTGTCTGGTCTACACCAGAGACCCTGCACTCCTTGGAACCGGCTTTGATTTTGCAACCCACCCGTTCAGAGCCCAAAGCAGGGGTTGGCAGGATGGGCCGGTGGTTGGCTGGGGGAGGGCAGGATACTGACCATGGGGTGCCGTGCGTCTCCGTGCTGGCATCTGGGAGCTTGCTCTCATTTCATTCAACAACAACCTTACATGGGAGGCCTGTGCCATTGGCTGTGGAGTGAGGATGAGTTGGGATGGCTCACCTGCAAAGAGGTTGAGGATGTGTGCTGGGTGGCGCAGACAGGAGGGTGTGGCCAGGTGTGCGATGTGAGGCTGGGATCGGGGATGGGGCAGCAGCTGGTGCTGGAGGGTGAGGCAGGACCAGGAACGTCACACAAATGTCTGATTGTCAAAGAGCAGGCACATGCATTTCTTAAATGAGTGAGTGTGGGTATCAGATTGCTATGGAATTCAGATTCCATTGATTATATTTAAAAGAACAGTGTAACAAAAATTTTATATTAAAATATCTTTTCCATTACACTGGAAATTACATTCTTTGCAACTGTGTAAACTTAAGGTGAAAACTTTGGGAATCAATTAAAAAAGGTGCAACGGGATATATTATAGGGATATATATATGTGGCTCAAGCAGCTGGGTGCCTGCCTACTACATGGGAGGTCCCAGGTTCAGTTCCCAGTGCCTCCTAAAGAAGATGAGCAAGTCAGCGAGCTGGCACGGCGAGCTGACACAATGAGTGACGCAACGAGATGACATAACAAAGAGACACAACAAGGAAACCCGATGAGAGACACAAGCAGGGAACAGAGGTGGCTCCCACATGGGAGCTCCTGAGTTCAGTTCCTGGTGCCTCTGAAGAGGAAGATGAGCTTACAACTAACAGACACAGAGAGCAGACAGCAAGCCAAGCAATGGGGGGGTGGGGGGAGAAACAAAAAATATATAATATAATAAGTATTTAAAAATATATATATGTAAAGCATATGACAAAAGCATTTAAAAGTTGTTTGGGAAAAGGTATATTGAAATTAACACCATTTTCCTTTTCCCAGTTCTTTCTGAGTATGTCAGGTTGAACAAAGCGCCTTTAAGTGAAAGAGTAACAGGTCTAATTAGCAAATCCAGGATAAGTCTCAGCCAAGAATTTTTGGTGCACTTCCCAGAAACTGAGAAAGTAAAGGACTCCAACCATTATTGGGTCCCAAATCCCCCTGCACATCAAGTGACTTCCCATTTTTTACTTCAACAAATTGAAGAAGGGTATGATCAAGTTCTCAGTAAAAATTATTTTCATGATTCATCACCATTATGTGATTGAGGGGAGAACATCTTTGAAAGGAGTTTGAAGAATTAAGTGACAATTCTATAGCAAAAGTTCTTCCATTCCAATCTACTTATATATATATATACAGGAATAAATTTTTTCTATGCTTATATCTATAAATATAAAAAAGAGGATTAAAACCTATCCTGAAATATATCTTATCCAAGCTTAAGGAAGATTCACCTGCGAATGCCCTGAATTAATTCAGAATATAAAGCCCATCTGTGTTATTAATGAATTTCTACTAAAATTGTGCTTTTATGTTCAATAATTATTTCTCAAAATGTATAGCGTAGTAGAGTCACAGGCATCCAGCTCTTCCTCCCCACCTATGTCACCAAGTTCTGAGGATATATCCGCTAAATATTTCTGGAATTCATCTGCTTCTTTCAATTCCCATTCCCCTAGCCCTAAACACAATTGTTTCAACTGGACTATTCCAGTTGTCTAAAAACTTATCTCCTTGTGGCCTCTTTCACCCCCTTCAAGTTCATTCTTCCTATTACTGCCACAGTGGTCATTTAAAATGTAAATGTAATAATAATACTCTCTTCTAAAAATACTTGTTATGAAATTTTACATTACTCAGTCTTATGAAATGCTTAGTACAGTGCCTGGCTCATATAAGTGCTCGATCAATTAAAAATATTTAAAAAATGTATAGCATGATAAATTTTTTACTAATTATTTCAATTATGCTAACTCAACCCAAAAGTACACTTATTTAAAGCTCATAGAGCCTTGCAGTCACAGGAAATTACTTCAATTTATTTAAATATCTTTGTTAAAGACAGTTATGATTAGAGAACAGTTAACATAGCATTCGAGCATAAAAATTAGATTAGGATAAAATTCTGAGAGGAGTGGAATGGAAACATGAAATCACAGAGAAAAAGAAATAATGTTAAAGAGCTTGTTCACGCATTGTTTAAATGGGTGAGAGTGGGCATTAAATTGCTACGGATTTTAGATTCTATGGATTACATTTTTAAAAGCAGTGTTACCATTTTATTTTAAAATTTCATCATTTACAGTACATTGGAAATCACATTATTTGCAACTGTATAAACTTAGGATGAAAAATTGGGGGAGGCAACTGAAAACTATTCAGGGGACTACATCATGGGATTCCTCCCTGCCAAGACATTCTCAAGGCTTTCGTGAGCCAGAATGCTAGAAGCTGACAGCTCTCCAGAAGCAGACTAGAGCAGCTTCTGCTCGGGGTCCTGAAGTCCCTTCATTTCAGGGCTGTGATTTGTGTGCCCCAGCTGGCACCTGAGGCCTGGACAATCCCCCTAGAACCACAGACTCCAAGGGGGCTGCACAAGGGCTGGAGATGGTTTGGACGATTCCCAGGGGCCTCTCCTGGGCCTTTGTAGTGGGAGAGTGGGAGCGGCGCCACTGCAATCTGGAGGGGGGCCATCCTGGAGAAACCAGGAGCGGTGGGGACAGTGGAGTCAGAGCTCAGAGACCCGAGGCTCGGCCTGCAAAGCCACCTGCTCCGTGATCTCAGGCAGTTGGCGAAGCCTCTCCGAGCCTCGTTCCTTCCCTCAGCTCATGTTCAGTGCTGCAGACTCAGGCATGAGTCAAACAGGACTTTCCTTGAGGTATGTCCAGTTTCGTGGTCAAGACACACAAAGGGACAGTGACAGGCAGTGGGATCCCTTCTGTGGCAGAGAGAAGCAGCCACCTGGGCCACCAGGACTACTTGGAGGAGGTGAGGTCTGGGCGCCATTTTCTTCTTTGGTTGACTGCGAAGGTTATAGTAACTAACATTTTTAAAGTTTCAGAGTGTAATTTTACTTTGAGCTACCATTTCTTTATATAAGTAATACCTGCTCATGATGAAAAACTTTCAACAGAACAGAAAGGTATTAAGTGAAAAGTCTCCTTCCCTATCCCACCCCCAAAGGTAACTAGCTACTTTCTTTCTGAACAGAAAGGGATCAGTGTTCATTGTAAAAATAAAATTAGAAAGGCTAGAAGAGCACAAAATTTATATGAAAAATCACCCCATCTGTCCCCCAAAAGACAACCCTTATTCATATTTTGGTAAAGAGCCCTCTGGACGTTTTTCTGTGTGGTTTCAACAAGGCTGGTATCAAGTCGTATGTGAAATTTTGTATTCTTCCCTTCTCACTTAGCATGGAACATGACATCATCTAAAATCATCTTTACTATTTATTTCAGATTACAGATCTAACACCTGTTCATTGTAAAAGCAAAAAGAAATCAAACATTTAGAGAAAGTCCAGGAGGAAAAAAAGTTTCTTGTGCAGCCTTCCAGAAATGATCTGTGTATATGTGGGTAAAGCATTAAAAGCCCACATAAATAAACAGTAATAGCGATGACTTGCATGTTTGCTTGGCTGCAGGCTCTTCCCGCTTATCTTGGACACACTTCTGAGTTCATCACCGACACACATGCAGCGCTTTTCTTGGGGGGCCTGGAGCAGATCAGGGGCCAAGTCAATCAGTATTTTCCAATGTGCCTGGCTCAGTTCAACCTCTGTTTAAACCTCCAGGTGGGAGAGTTGTTGTTATACCTGATTCCAGGTGAGGAAACGCCGAGGCAGTAGGACTTGGCCACCCACCCTGGGGCTCCTCACAGCTGGTTTCTGGGAACAGGGCAGGCAGGAGAGGGGCATGGAAAGCGCGGGCTGAAAAGAAGGGTCCAAGCCAAAGGGGAGCTTGTCTCTCACCCCTCCCACTACCCACCCATGGGCTCACACTGACCAGGGCGGGGAGAATGTGTCATCGGTGTGCAGGTCAGTGCCTTTGACCTGGTGACTCCACTTCTGGAAATCGGGGCCAGGGTCCCGTGATGGGCGAGGAGCGTGCCCAGTAAGGGGCCTGCAGCCTGGTCCTCGGCTGGCGACCGCGGCAGCGGCCTGAAGGCCCACCGGGAGAATTGCCACAGCCACCTCGACTGTCACCGGCCGAGTGACCCCGAGCCTGGGCCCCGGCCAGTCTCTCGAACTTGCTTTATTTTTTTAAAACTGAGGTGAAATTCTTGTGACATAAAATTAACCATTTAAAGGCTACAATTTGGTGGCATTTAGTACACTCACAGGGTTATGCAAATTTTATCTAGTTCCAAAACATTTTCATCACCTTCCAAGGAGACCCCATACCCACTAAGCAGTGACTGCCCATTCCTCCCTTCCCCCCACCCCTGGCAACCACTAATCTATTTTCCGTGGATTTACCTCTTCTGGATAGTCTGTGTAAATGGTTCACATGATATCTGTCCTTTGGGATCTGGCTTATTTCAGTCAGCATGAAGTCTTCTAGGATCATCCGTATGGTAGCATGTTTCAGGACTTCGTTCCTTTTATTGGCAGAATAATATTCCACATTCTGCTTATCCATTCCTCTGCTGATGGACACTCGGGTTATTCCCACCTTTTGACTACTGTGAATAGTGCCACTGTGACACTCAACCTTTCTGAGCCTCAGTTCTCTCCTCTGTAAAATGGGCGTAATGGATACTGGAGGGATTGGAGGGGTTAACACACATCCAGCCCTGCTCTGGCCCAGGGCAAGTGCTCCATTCGCTCTGGTGTTGCTGCTGGGGATTTACTGCACAAACTAACATTTACTGAGCGCCTACAGTATACTGTTCCAAGCTTTTTACCCTGTTTGAGCTCACTTATGCCTAGGTTTTTCCTTCATTCTTTAATTCCTTGAGCAACTTCCCGAGGCAGGTGCCAATGTGATCAATTCCACGTTTTGGAAAACTGAGACCCAGAGAGCTCAGCTAACGAGCCAACTGTGGATTCAGGATTTGAACCCAGGCAGGCCTGACCCCGAAGCACGTACTCCCCATGCCTCTGCTGGTCTACACTCGCAGGGCGTAGAGACTGGGACGGGATCACCTTAGGATGGGCATGAAGGGGCCTGACACTTTTTTCCTTCTGACCTTCCTCTGTCCCCCTTTTCTGTACTTGTCTGATTTCTTTGGTTTTTACAATGGGCAGGTCTTCCTGATAATTTTAGTTGATACCCTGTTTATTGTAAGAGAAAAATGCAGCACAGGAAATTCCAAGCACAACCTTATGTTAGTGCTGAAGTTTGCTAACATATGAATAAGGCCTGCCTCTGGAGGATGGGTGGGGTGGGACTTTGAGATTTCTCAAATAAACCTGGTATCATTCTAGCTTTTCCAGTTTTATTTTTACAGCAGGCAATGATCACTTTCATATTCAGAACGGAAGTGATTCTAGAAATGGAAGACAGCCAGGCATCTGCTCACACCCAGGAGGGCGGGCAGGTGAGCCTGACCTGCTGACAGAGGGGAGCAGGTGTTGGGGAACTTGGGAGGAGGCTGTCGGGCAGGAGATTCCTGCACCGTGGACGTGCCCAGGGATTTCTTGCCTGACACTGCCACTTGTCCCCCAGCCCCACCCTGAGCACAGAGAGGACAGGGCCTCCAGCACAGCCCGTGGAACAGGGCACCTTGGCTGGGGACCCCACCCCAGGGCTGCTCCTATCCGGCCCCACCCATCCCAGCCACCTTACCTTTGCTTCCATCCTAATGCCCTTCACCCCGTATGAGCACTTCCCAAACCCTCCATTCATTCAGGCAGCATTAGCAGGGCCTAGAGGGGCATTTAAAAGAGCTGGCCACGATTAGAAGACCCACAAGGTGCTTCCACACCCTTCAGGGAAGGAAGGAATTACCTGTCCTGAGTAGGGCTGGGTCCCTGGGTCCTAAAACAAGGACTGGCACACAGAAGGTGCTCAATATATGCCGAAGGCATTGTTGTTGCCCCTTTCCCTGCTATGGAATGGACACATCTGAGGACCAGAATGGTTAAGCAACTTGCCTAAGGCCACACAGCGAGGAGGAGGCTGGATCATGGAGATCTCAGATGCCCCACCAGGGGTCTCAGATTGTTTCCAATGGGAGTGGGTCTTGCGTGAGTATCATGTGGCTCCCTCTAAGGAGCTGGACAGCAAAGCACGGACTCTGGTACCAGATGGCCAGAGTTCCAATCCCGGTTCTGCCACTCACTCACTGTGTGACCCTGGGCAAGTTTCCTAACTTCTCTGTGACCCAGTCTGTAAAAGGGAGATGATAGCAGGTACCCTCCTTGCACGACTGCCATGATGAGTAGGTGGACTGTGCCTGCTCCAGAGCACACATGGTATTTGCCCGTTAAATAAAATTAAGATATTTGCTGGTTAGATAAAATCAAGCTTCTCTGGGGTTCAGCAGTGCTGAATTGGGTAGAGCAGAGGATCCTAACCTGTCATGGCAGATGGTTGGATTCTGGGCTGGGCAGAGACAGCCAGGCCTCCTCCCAGGCGTGGAGGTAGTCATGGAGCCCCTCACCCTGATTGGGCCTCTCCATAGCGCCTTCTCTCAGGGCCTGGCACAGGCTTGGAATTGGGGCCCCCATCTGCTCTGGTTTAAAGCACACCCCTCCCCTAGGGAAAGGGGAAATTGAGTCCCTAGGTGGGACTGGGGGCCTCTGATATAGGTCAGGATGCCCAGAGAAGGGAGAAAGATGGCTAACTCTATAATGACAATGTGGCAGGGAGTCTAGAAGCTTCCTGGGGGCAGTGCCATTCGGGCAGGATTGGCATATGGGTTAGAGTTGGACAGGCTGAGACGAAACGGGGGAAGAGCTTCCTCTGAGTCGTGGAAGGAGCCGTGTGTACAAAGGTGGGGCAGGCGGCAAGGGCCCCCTGACCCGGGGACCACCCCAGTGTTGGCAGGACACCCAGGGCTGGGCCCAAACCAGGAAAGCAGGTCAGAGTGGGAGTGACCCTGGGGGGGTCACACAGCGAGCTTGGCTGGACACGAAGCTCGGGCAGAGGAGTGAGGCGGCCGGGCGAAAGTGACCCAGCTGGGGCTGCACCCAGCGCTGCCGCTCCCGCCCAAACGCCTGGGCCACGGCACCAAGTCTGCAGGCCAGTCATGGCAGGCCTGGCCGAGGGGCGCTCTAGGCCTGCCACCCGGCCCACGGCGTGAGTGGACCTCTTAGCTTGAGGTGGGACCTGGCCTCCCTGAGCCTCAGTTTCCTCATCGGTAAACGGGGCTGAGAATGCCCACCTCGTAGAGCTCTCATCCAACGAGATAATGTCTGAAAAGGGACGTTTTAACACATGAAGTTCATCTGCAAGGGTCTGTTATTATAATATCATTTTATTATTGGGGCTGATTGCCCGGGAGATTGCTCCATTCAGTGAGAGGTGCCAGGAGACCTGGATTTGAATCCTGGTTCTGCTTTTGCGTGGCTGCGGGTCTGGGCAATGTCCGAACCTATGAGTGTCCAGGAGGGGTGTGTCCCTGTGCCCCACCATGGGAAAGGCCAAGGCAGCACAGGGGTCAGGGCCGCCTGGGTCAGCTCCCAGGCCAGAAGCGGCGTCCTCCTCTGCCCTGGCCTCCAGACCCCCTCCGTGCCCCTGCTGACCCCCCAGCCAGCCTGAAGCGCCCACACCCACAAGCCCCTCCACGGCCCACGCAAGACCTCGCTGTTTGCAAGGCATCCCCTTTACAAACTAGTGCCGGGCTCCTGCTGTGGGCAGGCCCCAGGCTGGGCACTGGCCCCCTGACCCCAGGGCCAGTGGGGACAGACGCGTCCACCGGGCAGCCTTCCTGAGGAGGCTTTCGCCCCGTGCTTCTCCTCCAGACCACGCTCATTTTCAGCTCCTCAGTGCCTGGCACATCCCTGGAGCATCGCAAGCACCCAATGAGAGTGTCTGGAATGAACTGTAAAGAGAAGAAAACATAATAGAGTTACTGTGGCTAAGAGATTTAAAATGGAGTCCGAGTCCATTATGGAGGTTGTCTCAGCCAGATATCACAAACTGCCAGAGTATGCGAAGCCTCAAACAGTGTTTGTCAAAACCCTGAGGACATCCAGACACAGTAAGCAAACCACGACTTAAAGAACTCAGTTAACAATTCAACCTGAAGGACATGTGGAGTACTCCAAATAGCCATAAACCATAAACAACTTACCTAATCTCTTTCTTTTTCTTTTTTTTTTTTTTAAAGATTTTATTTATTTATTCATTTATCCCCCCCTTGCTGCCTGTGCTCGCTGGGTCAGCTAACCACGCCATGCGGGCGGATCTGCCCTCACCAGGAGGCCCCGGGAACCGAACCCGGGGCCTCCCATATGGTAAACGGGAGCCCTACTGATTGAGCCACAGCCGCTTCCCTTCTCTTTCTTTAAAATGCCTTGCCTGGAAGTGCCAAGAGGGACAAGATTTGGGTTGCTATTTGAGTCTGTGCCCCCCAAATTGCAATTCCAAGACCCCAAATAAATGCCTTTGTTGCCCTGTTGCTCAGTTTCTTATTTCTCTGTCAACAGAACAAATGAGTGAAAAAGTGAAAGAATGAATGAGAGGGAGAGTTATCTTTAGGTCAGCCTCCAGAGTTCTTCTCAGGGAGAGACCTTGACTGGGGAGAATTCCTTGGTTGAGCTGCTTAGGGTGGCCGTGGAGGTTTGGGGACTGAAGGGCCAGTCTCCCCTTGGCTCCGTGGCGCTCCCCCTCCCCCAGACTGTCTTCTCCGTCTGGAGCCGGGTGGGGCTCTCTGCAGCCTGGGCTACCCAGGGCAGGCCCCGGAGGGAGGCTGACACCAGCCTCTGCTGGGCTGCGTGGCTCCGGCCATCCACTGATCTTCCCGTGTCCTCAGTTTTCCCATCTGTGAAATAGGATCTTGGTTGTGGCCTGCCCAGGGCAGGGCCCAGGAGCCACAGGGGAGGAGACAGCCCCCAAGGCTGTGAGCTTTGTGGGGCTGCTATTCTGGACCCCTTGGGGAGGCTCCCGGGGGACCCACGGCTCCCCACAAGCCGCTCCCTCTTTACTCAGGCTCCTGGGGCACGCTGGCTCCTGGCGCCCTCTTTAATCATGACTTCTGTCCCGACAGGCGGGTGACAACGAGCCACGTCAGAGGCAGGAGGGGAGGCTCTCCAGAGTCCCTCGGGACACACGCAGCGACCAGAGAGGGGGGCTGGGGACTCGGGGGGTAGCAGGGCTGCTTTTGCAGGAAGACCCCACCCCTCCTTCGAGGGGGGAGAGGGCAGCGAGAGGCAGGGGCAGACAGAAGGAGGACAAGGACCCAGAGACGGCACAGGGCGGCCTGGAGCCAGGAGGATGGGGAGGGGCCTGCACGGACACGGAGGCTGGGAGCAAGAACTCTGCCGCGGTCATTAAAAGGACCACAGAGGAACACTGCCACCAGCCCCGTGCCCACAAGTCTGATAATTTAAATGAAATAGACGAATCCCTGGAAAAACACAAACTATCAAAACTCACACAAGGAGCAACAGATCATCTCGACAGGTGTATAGCTACCCAAGAAACAGGGTCAACAGTTAATAACCTTCCACAGATGAAATCACTAGGTTCAGGTGGCTTTACCAGTGAATTCCACCAAACATTTAAGGAAAATATACCGGTTCTCAACAGTCTCTTCCAGAAAACAGAAGCAATGGGAATATTTCCCAGCTGCCTCCATGAGGCCAGCGTTACCCTAATACCAAAATGAGATAAAAGACATTACAAGAAAGGAATATCCCTCATGAACAGAGACACAAAAATCCTCAGTGCAATATTAGCAAATCGAATCCGACAATGCCTGAGAAGAATTTTACACCACACCAAACAGGATTTATCCCAGGTATGCAAGACTGGCTCAACATTCGAAAATCTTCAGTATCATCTGCCGTATCAAGAGGCTAAAGAAAGAAAATCTTGTGATCATGTCAGTAGACACAGAAAAAGCATTTGACAAAATCCAACGCCCATGCCTGATGAAAAAAAAATTTTTTCCTGATTATAGAAGTTGTACAGCCTCAATGTAGTAAAGATAAAGAAAAAAAAAAAAGAAAGAAAAATGACTCATTATGCCACAACTTTGAGATAACCACTATTAGCAATTTGGAGTATTTCCTTCCAGTCTTTTATTTTTTAGTATCATAATATATTCTCATATTTGGATCATATACAACATTATTGCAATTTTCATACAGTTTCATAGCTTTTTCACCTAAAATCCTGGGCTGGATTTTTTTTTAAGGCTGTTAAGTAATTTTGAAAACACTTTAGTGCCATGCATCTTAATAGAGCTTAAACATGCAATATGCATAATTTTGCATCCTGGTTTTTTTTCACTTATCAGCCTGTCACTCACATCACTCACGTTATTTTGCAGCCCTCCCCGCTACTTGATGTCTGAAAGCATAACAGTTCCTCAAGGGAGCAGCCACAACTCACTCAACCGTTCCCAGCCCTGTGGGCAGTTCTTTGCTATTATATATGATCCTGCAAAATACCTTTCCGTAAATGTTTCCTCTGGATAGGTCAAATGTTTCCTCCAGATAGGTTCCTATAAATGGATTTCCTGGGTAAAAGAACAGGAATAGTGCCAAGGTGCTATTTAAGTGTTATTTTGCAGAGTTTGCCTTCCCAGTTTTATAGGCATGAAAATGACCAGAAATCAACATTCGTTTGACAAAAAACAGAGTCGCCAGCTACAACTTTATCAGACACATTAGTAAATAAGTCAACAGCAGCAGACCCAACCCCAGGACTTTGTGTTGTTCAAGACAGTCTTGGAATCACATTGTCACCACCAAACCCTCTGGAAAGCAGAGAAGACCGCATACAGGGGCCATAGAATGGACTCTGCACCCAGACAGACCAGAGGCCAAAGACCCTGCCCCGAGGGCAGGTGGGGGGATGGGTGGACACACAACTGTCAATAGCATCCACACCCCAGGGGAACCAGAGGAAACAGGGACCCCTGCACACAAATCTGACCCCATTTTCATTTTGCATTCTCTCCCCCATTGCAATACTCTTTTTGCAGTGGGTGATTTTTAAACATTTTCGTTTTTTTTTTTTTTTTTTTAAGATTTTATTTATTTATTCATTTATCCCCCCCTTGCTGCTTGTGCTTGCTGGGTCAGCTAACCACGCCGTGCGGGCGGGCCTGCCCTCACCAGGAGGCCCCGGGAACCGAACCCGGGGCCTCCCATATGGTAAACGGGAGCCCTACTGATTGAGCCACAGCTGCTTCCCTAAACATTTTCTTCTGTGTGTTTTTCTGTATTCCCGAATTGTCTTCTATGAAAATGTATTATTTTGGTAATCAGGGATGAGATGCCATTTAAACAATGTTATCTATCTATCTATCTATCTATCTATCTATCTATCTATCTATCTATCTATATCTATCTGTCATCTATCCATCTATCTATCTATCTGGTTTCTCTTGGATCCATAACAGATCTCAGTTCTGAGAACCAGCTTAGCAATCAGCTGTTCAATCCGGAAAGGGGTTTTATGTTTTAGACCTCTTAACTGTCTCAAGCGTCTATTGGGTGAGGTATGAGAGTCCTTTATGATGTTATATATGCTTGTTTTGTAAGTTCACAACTATTGCTATACACTTATTGTTTATGTATGACTGATATACTTCAAAAAAAATTAAAAACAACAACAAAAAAGTGTCTATTGTGTGCCGGGTGCTTTAACTTCATCATCTTGCTTGATCCTTGTAGCAACTCTAAGAAGAAGCAATTATTATCCCCTTTTTATTTATAGGGAAACTGGGGCTCAAAAAGATTAAGTGACTTGCCCAAGGTCATAGAACCACCAGTGGGAATTGTGGTCTGAACTAGCTTTGCTGACGCCTAAGCCCTTTCCAGTCTGAGGTGTCTTGACTTATTGGGGGATACCCAGGAATGAACCTCCTCAGGAGTCAGGGAGTGATTTCCCCATCTCTGGAGGTGACCAAGGAGAGGCTGGATGCCTGCTAGACAGGGATACAGCAGAGTTGTCCCACACCTTGGGTGAGGGTTTTGACTAGGGGACTTTAAGACCCCTTCCAGTTCCCAATGTCTGTGATTCTAACGGAGGTCCAGAGAGGTTAAGAGACTTGTCCAAAGTAACACAGCTAAGACACAGGTCTCCTGATTCCTAATCCAGACTTGGGAGAAGGGGAGAAGGGGGAAGTGTACATAGTTGGCTCTCAAAGAAAGAACTAAGGACTCTGGAGATAGAGTTGTGCGGTTATCACTTAGGAGCACGTGTGAGGCTCTGTCCTAGCCCTGAGGTTACAAAGGGAAGAAAGACAGGCCTGGCTGCTGCCCCTCAGAGCTTGCACCCTAGCAGGGAGGGAGCATATAAGCACACACACAGGAATGCACGATTTTGATGATGATATCATTCTGAAGCAGGGGAGCTAGGAAAATCTACAGAGCTAGATGGGGATCAGGGAAGCCCCTTGAGGATGTGACATCACGCCAGGACTTGACAGATGAGCACCTTGGTCGGGCGGAGAGAGAAAGTCCGCGTGTTCCAGGCAGGGGGCAGCCCTTGGGAGGGCTTGGGGTAGGTGAGGAACAGGGAGTGAGGTGGAGGGTGATGAGCGAGGCTGGGGTAAGCGGGGCCAGACCTGGGAAGGCCGATGGGAGGACCTGCTTGACCCTCTGTGACCACGGTCTTCTGAGACTCTGTTGGGTGAAGAGCAGGGTGAGGGGTGAGCGGGAGGGACAAGAAGGGACCTTAGGGAAGTAGCATCACACACCTGAGCTTTTTCGTGGGATTCTGAGCCTCACAATTCACTCATCTCCTTGAGGGTACAGTGGCTGAGCAATCCCAGGCCAGTTCTCTCTCCTGATCCACATCTCCCACAGAGGCACTCTCTGCGCTCACTCCTTTCCTCATTTGTTCACTCAAGCTGGTTGCTTGAATCTGCCAGGCTGCATCTGCCTCGGGGCCTTTGCGCGTGCCGTTCCCTCTCTTGCAATGCCCTTCCCACGGATACCCGCACAGCTCACACCCTCACCTCCTTCGATGGCACCTGCTCAGGGAGGCCTCCTCTCGGCATCCCCTCTAAAATTCTGACCCCCTTCACTGTCTATCTCTTTCCTTCCTTCATTTTTTTCTCATTATACTTTTCACAATTTTATCACAATAAATATTCCACTATCTATTATGCTATGCATTTTACTTATTGGTAACTCTTGCTTATTGCCTGTCCCTGTCACTGGAAATGAGGTCCACGAAGGCTGGATTTTGTCTATCTGTCACCAGTGCCCGGGAGAGGCTCAGGGTCCCACAGCTTTGACCCCTGATCCCCCCAGTCGGCTCCCAGGAAAAGCAAATTCTCCATGTGGGTTCAGGGTCTCCCGTTCACGTGTCCTCAGCAAAGGGGACAGGAGGCATCCTCTCCACTGGGCTCCAGGACCACCTACTACCGGGTCGGCCAGAGGCCCGGAAGGCACAGCTGTGCGCTCTGCCATAGATACGGAATCCCTTTTCAGGTGGGTGGAGGGGAGAGCGAGGTACAGAGAGGCTAAGCCAGCCACCCAGGGCCACCCTGCTAGGAAGTGCAGGGCTGGGGCCGGACCCCACCCCTGTGGGGCCCACTCCCACCGTGCACTGGTCCGCACTGGGTTGTTACTTTGGAGCCCCTTTGACGGGCATCACCCCAGCAGCTTGTCAGTCCGAGCAGGGTGGCGGGGCCAGCAGAGAACACAGGCCAGCTCGGCCCCAAGCGCCATGTGCCCACTCTGGCCTCAGGCTCCTCAGCTGTGACGTGAAGAGTCGGGTGGGCTGATGTTTGGGTCCCTCCAGGGCAGCTGGCAGGGAAGGGTGGGGAGACTTTCCAACAGACTGAGAGTCCGTTGTTCTCTGAGCGATGCACTGGAGGCTTTGAAAGGAAAACAAGACCTCAGGCTCCCGCCTGCCTTGCCGCAGCCCTGGCCCGGCTCCTGGCTCCCCAGGAGGGCTCCCCCACCCCCCACCCCCGTGCAGGGGGTGCTAAGTGCCCCGGGCAGCCCCTGGGGCCCTCGCAGGCCGCTGCAGAGCCCTGCTTGGGGCACCTTGTCTCAGGAAGTCACCTCTGGGAGAAGCCGCTGAGTCCCACAGGGACCCCCGGATCCCCAAAGTGAGGGGCAGGCGAGAAGCAGCCCCTTGAAGCTGAGAGACATGCGGGATCCCTTGGAGGGGCCCTCTTGTCACCAGCACGTCAGACATAAGCAGGAAGGTCGTGGTTGCTGTCAAGAAAGTAGCAGGCGTTTTTTAAGAAGTAACACATAAGAGGACGTGAGGATGGGTGCTAGGAGGAAGCCTGGTGGGGGCCGCTGCAGGAGGAAGCTGGCCACGGGGTCCCCTGTTGCCTCCCATCTGCTCTGGTTACTTGTCCCGTCCCCTGGCCAAGGCCTTCCCGCCACCCCGTCACCCCGCCGGGCCTTGCTTCCTCCATGTTCATAGCACTGCCCCTCCCCCTGCCCTTCAGTTCCTCTTTCCTGTCAGTGCCTTTCTAGAATGATCAGACCAGGCAAGCAGGACTCTGAGCCATTCACTGCTCTTTCCCCAGTGCCTGGCACACAGGGGCAGAGGGTGAACGGAGCCGGTGAAGTCAGCTGACGCTTAACAGTCGTTCAGAGAGGTTGTGCGACTTCTCTGAGAGAGCACAGCCAGAGAGAGGCAGGGCTGTGATTCAAACCCAGACCCCCTCCTGGGAGTCTGGTCTTTTTGCCTGTGCACCACGGAGGGGTTTGTAGGCGACTAGTTGGGGGGTCAGCCCTGGGGCTGAGCTCTTCGGGACGGGGCCTTAGGATTGGTGGATTCTGAGCAGAGTCCTGGTGGTGAGAGTTCTCTCTGCTAGGCTGGATTTCTGCTGAGCGTGCACTCCTCCTCTGATCCTGGGCTTGAGTGGAGCCTCTTCCAGGGAGCCTTCTCAGACCCACCCCGAGCCAAGGGCCCCTTTCCCCTCTAGGCAATCCCTGTCCTACTCAAACGCCCATCTGAGGGTCCATCGTGCCGTTGTAGATGGAGGGGAAAGACTTTGGCGGCAGGCCTGCCTGGATCGATCTGCAAGACGTTGGACGTGTCACTTCACCTCCCTGAGCCTCGGCTCTCTCCCCTGTGTAATGGAGACATAACACCCACCCTCGCCCCTTAATCCGATGCTCTACTTCACTCTACAACATCTCTGACAAGTTGTTGTCCTGCCTCAACTTGCACACCTCCAGGGACAGGGGGCTCTCTACTTCTCAAGGCAGCACATGGTGGACGGTGACTTCTAGTGGGTGGCTGCGACCCTTCCAAACAGCCCCGCGTGGAGGCGAGATCCCTTCAGTCCTCGGGAAATGGAGAGCACCACTTTGAAGTCTTGAACAATTCAAAACAGGTTGGCTTGTCCCTGTGACCAGTGAGTGAGCTTGCTTGTTCTGAAAGAGACTCAAAGGTGGGTTCCTCACTGGTGCAGTTATCTGTGTTTTATCTGCCTTGAGCAGACTCGGAACACCCAAGCAGCTTGGATGACTGGACAGTTAAGTGTCAAGGCTGCACCCAAAATAGGCTAGAAGCAAGCCAGCTTGGGGTGGGTGATCTCTGCGGTGGCCACTGAGAAACCGAAAATTATTTTCATCCCCAAAGAAGCTAGATTGTTCTGGCGTGACCCTAGCCAGCTGGCAAAGGGGTGCCGCTGGGGACATTCGGAGAAGCTTTTGTGGTTCAGATTGCCTTCAAAAATCCATTCGCAGAGCTCAACAAATACAGCAGTTATTCTTGTTTACCCTGATATCATTCTATTCTTTCTTAAATTTTTTTTCATATTGCAAATAGAATTCATGTTTATTGTAGAAAGTATGGAAAATTTAGTATAACATAAAGAAGAAAATTAAAACTACCTTTTATCCTACGCCCAGGGACAATCACTGCTAATGTTTTTTTTTATTTTTTTATTTTTTTTATTTTTTTATTTTACCGGGAGGTCCTGGGGATGGAACCCAGGTCCCTCCATATGGCAGACGGACGCCCAGCCATCTGAGCCACATCCGCCCCCCACTGCTAATGTTTTGATGCATTTCTTCCCTCTCTCTTCACACTGCCTCCGTGTACCTGGCAGATCTGAGGGACGGGGCGGTGAGCGCGCAGCCCAGGTCCCCACCCTCTTGGACCTCACAGTCCACACGGGAGACAGAAGAGAAACTCATAAATGGACATTCGGGGCGTTTCCAATTTCCCTGTGACATGCAATGCCGCATTCTTATAGCCAAGTGTCTAAATATACCCGTGTCGACTGCATTAGGGTAACCTTCTGAAAGGGGAATTTTTTGAAACAGGGTTTATTTTCCTTGTAAAAGATCTCTGCAATGGTCATCTTTATGCAGATTTGTATCACTAGCATGTTGATACTGTCTGATAAATACCTCCTCTCCTTGCATGTGAAAACTTTCACTTATAGACAGATTTCTCTGGATTTGAAGGAATCTCACACTTTCTTTTCTTTTTTTTAAATTTATTTATTTACTTACTTACTTTTATCCATTTTTACACACACCCCCACCCCCATTTTTGCTGTTTCTGTGTCCATTCGCTGGGCAACTCTCTGTGTCCGTTTCCTGCCCTCTCTTCTCATCCTTCTCCTCCTGTCTTCACCAGGATTCGATCCTTGGAAACTCCGATGTGGGAGAGAGGCGTCCTACCGCCTGCGCCACCTTAGTTCCTGGTTTTTCGGCACGTCTCGTCTTGACTCTCCCTTGTGTCACTTTCCTGTTATGTCATTATCTTGCTGTGTGGCTTGGGGTGGCCTGGGTGGTGTACCTGCTCACGGGGCCTGGGGGGCTCACCTGCTTGCAGGTCCTGACGGCGCACCTGCGCACGGGGCCTGGTGGCCCACGCGCCTTCTATATATATATATTTTTATTTTTACCAGGAGGTCTCGGGGATTGAGCCCAGGTCCCTCCATATGGGAGACAGATGCCCAACCACCCGAGCCACATCCGTCCCCCTGCTGTATCGCCTAAGGTTGACCAAAGATACCTAGATTTACAGTCTTTTCCCCTACAGGATGGTCATATAATAAATCAGTTTTCATTCATCACTAGCATTCTAAAAACCAGACCTAGGGAGAAAAACTAGGTCTGGGGACACATGCATGGTTTCTAATATAACGAATATTTAGCCTACGCTGATTATCACAAAATCAGGACAGCGAGAATATTCACATTCTCACAGTTTCTTGTCTAGGCTAATCCCTCATCGTTGTCCAGGATCTTAGCATACATACCTCCAGCGACAGAGAGCTCATCTCCTCTCAAGGCACACCATTCCATCTCTGCATTACTCTGCCTTTGGGAGATGTTCCCCTATATTGAAATAAAATTGGTCCTCCTGAGCTTCCACCCACTGACCCCAGTTCTCGAGACTGGGCAGAGCAAGCACCCGCTGGGTGGGAGGCCAGTGCCCTGTCTCCTCGGGGGCTGACCTGCAGAATTGCCTTTCCTTTCTTGGGCCTCCACTCAGGGACTGCCTCACCTCTCCCAGGGAGCCCTCCCTGACCACCCCCTCCCCATCTCCTGTGCTCCTGCCTCCATACCTGCCTCCATTGAAGCTCTCTCCCTCACTCAGTGGGTATGCTGTCTGAGGACAGAAATCACAAGTCCATCTTAGCACCTGATAGGCACTGGATAAAAATCAGTTGAATAAATGAGTGGAGAATGGGATTCCAGTGCCTGCGCTGTCTCTGACAAACTCCATGACCCGGGGTCTGGGCCCACTGCCATCACCTGCAAATGGACCTAGAATCCACTTCCCATGCTTGCTGTGCACTCATCCACGCAACAGGAGATGGTCACCGAGCTCGGCCTCTGGGCCTCATGCTGTGCCGAGAGATGGGGACCCGGGGCCGCCAATGCAGGAAGCTCCTGGCCCCAAGGAGCTTCTATTTAAAATGGAAATCAATAAGCCATGGCAGACTGTGATGAGTTCTTGGAAGGAGCCCTGCAGGGACTGGGACAGAGATTACCAGGGGGGCAGCTGGAGAGTGTGGCCAGGCCACGCCAATGGTCTTCCCAGAGTCATTCAATCAGCTTTCACTGAGCAGGGCTACGTGCCAGGCCCTGGGCTGACCGTGGGTTCTGGAACCCTCCAGAGGAAGCTGGGCCCCTCCACTGCCCTGGAGGGCTAAGAGGTGAGTGGAGGGATCAGGTTTTAAAAAGGCAGTGAAATACTGGGCAGAGGTCAAGGATCCTGCTAAGAGGGAAGTCAGATGCTCTCCTGCCTTTGTCCTGTCTTCCTCAGCTGAGTGATTGATCCATGACTCTCTGTTTTATGGATTCACGAATGGTTGGTCCATTCATTCATTGAACAAATCTTGATTGTGGCCTTCTCTGAGCCAGGCACTGTGCCAGGCTCAGGGTAACAGGTATGAACGAGACAGACAAATCCCTTGGTCCCGTGAAACTTACCCTCTCCAGGGCTGAGACAAATGATAAACACCTGGGAAAACAGGGGCCATAAAACAGGGTGATGGGATAGAAAGAGCTCATGGGCTGCTGATTCCTGTCCAAAGAGCAACCACTTAAACTTAGGCTTGAGAGAGGAGCAGGTGCCAGCCCTACAGAGAGCAGAGGGCAGCCCGTGCAAAGGCCCGGGGGCCTGGGCAGGCTTGCCACGTTCGCAGCTCAGAGGGAAGCCTGCAGCCAAAGGAGCTGAATGGTGGCCCTGTCTGCTGAGTGTGCATTTTGCTCACAACAAATCACCCCCTAATTAGCAGGGGCTGCCAACAAAGAGGCACCCCAGGCTTCGACCACACACAGCGCCTGCATCTTCCTGGAAACCAGCAAAGTGCAGCCTCCCCCGGGCTGGCACGGCCTCCTCCCCAAGCCGGCCCCCGGGGAGCGGGTGGCCGGGCAGTCCGAGAACAGGGCTGCATTGTGAGTGCTCTCTAGCCCGGTCGTGGCAAACAGAAAGCCCGAGTGTGTCCCGGGTGGGCAGGCCAGGAGCTCAGAATAGCTCACTGAGCCCGTGTTCACTGGGCCAAGAGCGCAGCCAGGAAGAAACAGTCCTTTATGAAGGGGCGGCCCGGCACGGCCTGAGACGGAGGACACCCCAGGCCGTCCATCTGGGGCCTGCCTGAGGCTGGGCATGGAGCAGTGGCGTCCTCGACACAGACCCCAAAGTACAGACACAGCAGGTCTAACTTCATGGCCCGTAGATGGCTTCTCTTACATGGGGGCGTTCACCTTCCCTCCTCCTCCCTCCTCAGGACAGGGAAAAAAATTCTCAAACGAAAGATGCTGGCCAGTGAATAATGGTCATGTGAGGCTCTGTGCTCTGTGCTCCCCACAGCTCGAGCTCAGCTGCTCCCATAAAGAAGGTGCCCTTAGTGACCCAATTCTGCAGATGAGGACACTGAGGGTCAGAGAGCATCAGTAACTTGGCCAAGTTTATAGTTGGTAAGAAATGGAATGGGACGGAGCCCAGGTCTGCCCGAGCCCGGCGCTTGTGTATTTCCCCCCATGGTGTGTGTGTGCACGTGCATGTGTGTATGTGTGTGATAGCTATCTGGTGTGCCAGGCACATCCAAAAACCTGGTTATGCAGCCAGGTGAGCAGGCTGTGGGACCGGCTTCGCTTACTCGCTGCACTTGGTGGGGAACAGGCCCCAAAGCGCTCTCTGCCGGGGAGTTTTGGGATGGGGCACTTCCCTCGTGGAGCCGGGCCTCTGGGACCCGGGCAGTGCCTGGCCAGCCAGTGGGCAGCTGAGGCGCAGAGGCCCGGAGGGACACAGGCTTGGGGGCCTGCTGAGCAGCTGGCCCCAAGGCCCCACAGCAGACGCCTGCCTGGGGGTCCAGTGCTTGTGGGGCCATAACGGCCTGGGCCCTCCCGCCTCGGCTGCCACCCTGCCGTGTGCCTTCTCTGTCTATCCCCCCACCCCTGCCCCGGGGCTTCTCGATCAAAGCTGGGCCCGTCTTTCCTGGGGACAGACTCCCAGCCATCAGCCCCTGCTGCTTGCCCACCCTCACCCCCTGCCCCCCTCCCGGGGCCGTCTCATTATGCTCTCCAAGCACTTCCCGGCTTCCTGCCTCTGCGCCTTTGCTGAGGCACTAAGCCTGCCTGGAATACCTTCCCTGACGTCCCCACCCCGCAGGCCCCTCTTTCCCTCCTCCAGGCTGCACCTGCCCCGCTGACAGGCTCTCACCCAGGAAGTGATGAATTGTCGTCTCACCCACCAGCCGCTCCCCTCTCCAGGGCGGGTCCACGTTCCACTTACTCTGGCTGGGGTACAATTCACGTCAAGACTTAGTGGCATGCAGCAACCACTGGCCAGCTCAGGGATTTGGGCAGGGCCCGGGCGGGGACAGCTCGCCTCTGCTCCACCACGTCTGGGGCTCACCTGGAGCCTCGTCCACGCACATGCCTGAGGCTGATGCTGGCTGCCGGGGGCCTCACTTCGTGGCCCGGAATAAGCACCCCAAGAGCCAGGTGGAGGGGGCAGCGGGGAGGGGCTCCAAGTGGGGGGAGCATCGCAGTCCCATCACCAGGAGAGCTCATGGGGTAGGAGCTACGGTGCGTCCATAGGAAGGACGATCTGCCACACGGAATGTCCCCACAGCGCAGCTCGGGGCCCAGCTCCTGGGAGGCACTCAGGAGCTCTTGGCGGCCCGTGGAGCTCGCGCGGTCCCAGGGGAGGAAACCGAGGCCCAGAGTTTCCCTAAGTTGCTCAGGTCCCAGCTCCCCTGACCGGGTCCATCCGCACCACCCTGCCCCCTGGTGGCGCGGGGAACCTGGGCTGCCAGTCAGCGGGAGCTGGCCCTGCCATTTCCTGGGACACGTGGGCAAACTCTGGAAACGTTCGGCCTTCTCGCCGCAATGGGAAGCTGCCGTGGGGAGAGGTGAGGAACCACGCGGCAGCACAGGGTGGGGATAACTCATTGGTGGTGAGTGGGCCTCCTTACCGCCATGCCCCGGTCCTCTCGGGACGCCCCCACCAGGGGTCTGGGTGGGCCCATCGGTGATAGCTTGGAGCTCTCTCCAGGTGCCAGGGGCAGGGGCCACAGCTCTCACTGCCACCTGCTGCGCAGGACGGTGAGGCGAGTGACGCATGAGCGTGGGAAACTCCCCCGCTTCCCGCTGTGTGAAAACCCCCCAGCGGCGCCCATGGTCCCAGGATAAAGGCCACAGTCTTTGAAGTGGATTGGGGGGCCCCAGCAGCTGCCTGTCCTCCTCCTCAGCCTCAAACTCTCAAAGCTCGGAGGTTCCGTGGAGCCGCATCCTCGAGCCCCTACCCCAGGCTGCCCATCAGCAGACCTGGCTGCCCAGCCCATCCCTCAGGGTTCTCCAGGGACACAGAACCAACAGGAGATACATGTGTACATTATTATACATACGTAAATATTATAAACATAGAAATATTACGAGATTTATTAAAGAAACTGGCTCCTACAACCGTGGGGATTGGCAAGTCTGAATTCTGTAGGGCAGGCCGCAATCTGGCGACTCCGGTGAAGGATTCGATGAGTTCCCCGGGAGAAGCTGGCTGTCTGGAGTAGAGCTGGAAGTTCTCTCCTCTGACTGCTGAAATCATCACTCCTTTCGAAGCCTTTAACTGACTGGCTGACACATCTCATTGCTGAAAACAATCTCTTCGGTTGAATGAGGCATCATCAGCCGTAGATGCAACCAAGTGACTGATGATTTAAATTCGTGAACTAAACCGGGAGTAGCAGTCAGGCCGGTTCTCGCCTGGACACCGTAACTTCACCATCACACACACCCTCTGAGGAACCCTCTGGGAACCGAGAGCAAGCCGAGCTGCTGGTTCCTGGCTCCCATCTCGTGCTCAGCGTGTTTTTTCTTCTTCTACTTTTTAAAATTATGGCTAGGTTTAACTGAATTTTCATTAGTTAACTGCACAGTGATGTGACTGATAATATTATGTTTGCCTTCTTGTTTTCTGTCTCTCTTTTCTATATGTTTGCATATGCTGTTCCCTCTCCCTGGGAGTGCCCTTCCAGGCCCAGCTCTTGCTGGCAAACTTCAACTCATCCTGCAATATTCAGTTCAGCCATCACCCCCTCCAGGGGGCTGGCCCTGACTTCAAAACCCAACCATGGACTTTACATAGAAGGTCAAGGTTTCCACCTGGACCACCTAGATGACTCTCTAGCTCTCTTACCCTTGCTGCCCCTTGGGGACAGGGACTGGGTCTGGTTCACGTATGCACTCCCCATGCTCAGGCCGTGCCTGGCACGTATTACATACTGAGAGAAATGTCTTCCCGAAGACTGGCGCTCTGGGGCTGGCTGCTGGTGAGCCTCGGTCCAGGGCTCCTCTGTCACATGGCAAGGCACATGGCGGCCTCGCCCGGCTTCTCTCTTCTCTTCCAGTTTCTGTGACTTTCAGCTTCTTGCTTCTCATGGCTTCTCTCTGTGGGTCTGAATTTCATTCTGGTTACAAAGGACTTCAGTAATAGGATTAAGACCCATCCTGACTGAGGTGGGCCACACCTTATTAAAGGAACCTCATCAAAAAGTCTTACAAGGGTTCACACCCACAGGAATGGATTAAGTTTAAAAACATGTTTTTCTGGGGTGCATCACTCCAAACCACCATGCTGAGTAAGCAAATACATGTATGAATGAACTTGGTGATGTGGTTAGGAGCACGGACAGGAGCCAGCCTGTCTGGGCTTTGAACTCCATTTCTACCACTTTCAAGCTGTGTGACCTTGGGCAGTTTACTTGGTTTCTCTGGGCCTTGAATCACCTGGTTAGTCCAGAGAATATACCAGCCAATTTCCAAATGGGATAGTTGCCATAAATAAAATATAGAATACCTAAGTTGAATTTTAGATAAACAGTGAATATTTTTTTAGTATACATATGCCCCACATATTTCATGGCACATACACCAAACATTTATTCATTATTTGAAATTCAAATCTAACTGGACAGCCTGTGTTTTATTTGCTAAATCTGACAATCCCACAGGTGAGTGGGTTGCAGCATCCTCCAAGGAATAAAATAGTTTAATACGTTCCTGGAGTGGCAGCTTTAAATGATCACGCTGATGAGCCGCTGGGTGGGCATCAAGGAGTTAAAGGATTCAGTTAGTCAAACATAGAATGATGCAAAAAGTGGCAGTCAGATGGGGCCCCTGGTGAAACGATGCGTCTTGACAGGGTGGTTGTATGAGCTCAGCTGGGACTTGAAAACCTGCTCAGAGTCGTCGTACTCTGCGGGGTTCAAGTGCAGGCACAGAGCCCTGGGCAGGGAGAGCGCGGCCGCAGGCCTGGGAATGGGGCCGTGGTTTGGAGCGGAGCAGACCTACTTCTCTGCTTGGAGCATCTCTCGGGACCCCTCCTCTTTATTTCCCCTTCTCCAGAATCAGGCCCAGCCTTGCCCAGCCTGTTTAGACCCTGTGACACCCGGCCTGGCCTGCCGACAGGTTGCCAAGGACAGGGAAGGGCAGTGGGCGGGGCCGTCACCAAGCACGCACACCTGGTGGGATACCCAGACACCCCCCCCCCACCTCTCACGGGCTGTGATCACCACCTGCCGGGGAGGGGAAAGCTGTCTGTGTTACAGAAACGGGAAGCCCAGGTCACCCACAGCTGGGGGCTCTAGACAGTTACTTCCCCATCTGAGCTTGCGGCTAATACTCACGAGTCACCAGGCAGCACCCAGCCCGCAGTAGCGCAGTAAAGACCCCATGTCATCACTGTGACAGCCGTGGACCTGGGAGTCCCCGGGTGGTGGGTTGGGCCTAAGAACAGACCTCACCAGGGCCCGAGGCCCCAGCTCTGACTCAGGAGCCGGCTTTCCAGAACTCTCACCCTGCGAGCCGGGTGCTGTGGGGTGGGGAGGGTGGGGACCTTATCCCTACGCTGGTGCACACGGGGTGTGGGGACACAGAAGGGGACAAGAAAAGCCAGCCAGCCTCTGGGGTCCCCGCCCCATTAGTGTCCTTCGCCCAGTTCTTGCCATCCCTCTCCCTCCAAACACTTTCAACTGAGGCCATGAAGAGCCAACTCCACCAGCATGGGGGGCCCTGGGTTTGAATCCTGGCTCCAACCTGGTGGTCATGGACCTGAGACAAGTCGATTCTCCTTGACTAAACTTCCTCCTTCTTAGAATGGAGCCTGCGGTGGCTGCTTTCCAGCCTTACAGGCTGCAGGGAGGCTCCAAATGTCACCCAGCTCCCGCCATCTCCTCCTGCCGTGCTGAGCTCACTGGGATCTGGGAAACGCCCCATCAGTGGCCCCCCCTCCTGCCGGTGTCCCCTCTTCCTCTGAAGGACCCCACTCACCCCCGGCTGTGGTCACCCCGCTCCAGCGTCTGATGGCACACCCTCCTCGCTCTCCTCCTGCCTCTCCATCTGCCCCTTCTCAGTCCCCGTGGAGGGCTCCCTTTTCCCTGCTCATCTCTTAAAAGTTGGAGCCTCTTCAAGTTCCTTCCCTGCCTCATGTCTTCTTGCTACGCACTCTTGGAGCCTGGTGGAGGTGGTGACGAGCATGGGGTTGGAGATGACCTGGATTCAAATCCCAGCTCCTCCACTTCCGGTTGTGTGACCTTGGGCAAGTCATTCAGCCTCTCTGTGCCTTATTTCCTTCATCGGTAAAATGGAAATAATAATAGTACCTACAACATGGGGTTGTTGTGAGACCGAAATGAGCCAGCATATCTAATGAGGTTTGTTTTATTATTATTATTAGAGAAGCTGTGGGTTTACAGAACAGGCATGCACAAAATCCAGGATTCCCAGCCACTGCCCCACCACCGACACCTTGCATTGCTGTGGAACGTTTCTTACAACTGATGAGAGCACTTTTTAAAATAATTGTACTATTTTTTAACAGTAGTTACCTTTGTTACAATTGATGGAAGACTATTAAAATAGCCCTATTAACTATTGTCCATAGTTTACATTAGGTGCATTTGTTTCCCACACGATTAACACCTTGTCTTGGTGTCATATATTTGTTTTATTTCATGAAAGAGCATTCTTATGCCTGTACTATTAGCAATAGTGCATCATCTACAATAGGGTTCACTGGGTTATATGGTACTGTTTTACCTTTTAATTTTATTCTATAATATATACAACCTAAAGTGTCCCTTTTCAACCAAATTCACCTGCATCACCACCATCCACTGCCAAACCTTTACAATCAACCTAAGTAAAAGTTCTGTACAAATAAAGCAACGACTCCCTATTCTCTAATCCCAATCTATCCCCTGGTAACCTATATTCTAGAGTGTGACTCTTTGAGCTTGCTTGCTATAATTAGTTCACATCAGAGAGATCATACAACAGTTATCCCTTTGTGTCTGGCTTATTTCACGCAACATGATGTCTTCAAGGTCCACCCATGTCGTCACGTGCATCAGGACGTCACTCCTCTTTACCACTGAGCACTCTTCCACTGCATGTATGCACTACATTTTGTTGTGTACATACATACACGGTGGACATTTGGGTTGTGTCCCGACTATAGCTAGGAGCTGTGTAAAACGACAGCTTCCCACGAAACTGAGAGAGATACATCAGACCAAAGAACGACCCGGACAAATCCAGCTTGGCGAGTAAATAAGCATTTATTAGGGGGCTTCCGTGAGGTCCTCGTCCCTGCTGGCGGGAGGAGAGATGGCAGTTTTGAGCTCCATCGTCCATGCTTGCCACCAAACGAGAGGGTCTGTTAGAGTCCAGTCTCCGTGCAGATGGGAAGGCACGTGAGGGGCGTGATTAGAGCCGTGGTGCCTTAGGACGGTAACCAGGAGGACAGTCACAGTGTTTATCAGCAGGGTGGACGTTACATATTCACAGGAACTGTGCAGTGCAGGGCAGTCAGGCAGTTCAAAGGAACAGATTGCTCTGAAAATTTCTGGGAGAAATGGTTTAGCATTTATGACACCAGGTTTACTTCTCAGTCACGAAGTTGTAAACCACTGTTTCCCGGGGCTGGCCTTTTAGTGATTTAGGAATGGAACGCTGCTGCGACTGGAAGGGGAGAGAGCTGGAAGGGTTGGGGGAAATGCAGGGTCCCACATGCCCGGCAGCAGCGGGAGCCCAGGAGGAGGCTGGGGGCCATGGCCGAGTCTGGACCTGACCACGTCACCCTTGGCGATCTGGGGCTGCTAAGGTCAGCCTGCAAGGACGCCCCAGCGAGAAGAGTGAGGCAATCACTGCGGGAAGTGCCTGGCTTAGCTTCCTGGCACAGGAGCTCGCCCAGGCCGAGCGCATCCTGGGGCCTCCTGCCGTCCTCGTCGACTCACCGTGGTGGCTGAGTGCAGGACCGTGGGCGGAAGATCTCAGGAGGACGAGCTGGACACCAGGCTGACCCGCATCCCAGGGCCACGAAGTACAAAGACATTGCTGGGCAGCCCTCTGAGGAAGAGGTCATCAGACTGCCCCCTGCAAAGAAGGCCTGAGCAAGGGGGCGGAAGAGCAGGAGGGCTGGGCCTTCATCATCGACTGCTCCCTTCCCTCACCTCCAGGAGGGGGCAAAGGCACCCTCCCACCCCCACCCCCAGCCTGGTCCTCTCGCCCTCGCGGGGCACGTGTCACACGCTCTCTGGCCGGCATCAGCCCATCCGGTTCCTCCTTCCTGTGAGGGGTGGGGGTCAGGGGCTGGGGGGCTTCGATTCCCACTCTGGAGGAGGTGGGGGAGATTTCTATGCAGATAGAAGCGGGCGTATTGGCATAGTCCTCCAGCTTCTCCCCCCCACCCCATTTCTAAAGTGTGGAAACAAAAAGGGCCTGCGTTTTCCCACAATAAAGATCTGAGGTGGGGTGAGGCACGAGAGGTGGGTGCATCTAGGGAAAACCAGCGGGGAGGGGAGGTAAGAGGCCACTCCACCTGCCCGCGTCCCCAGGGGCAGGAAAAGCCAGAGAGCGTTTGTGGCACTGTGCCGGACCTGCGAAGCGTCCACTGTTTGCCGCCACCCCTCAGCTTGGAGGGCCTGGGCCTCCCTTGTCGTGGGCCTAGGATGGTATAAGCCAGGGAGCGAAGGAGAGGAGATGACTGCATCCTGCCCTGGCCCCAAGTGGCGCATGGGGCGGCCAGCACAGACCTCCCCACGTCCATTACACCTTCCCCCCAACCTCTGCTCTGGACAGGCGATGCTGACACATGCACACTGAGCCTGGGCCGGGGAGAGGACACAGAGAAGCGCCCCCTTTTCCACCCCTTTATCCCTGCTCAGACTGGTGGTTCTGAATCTGAGGAGGGTGGGGAGCAGAGATCTTCATGTTAACCCCAAGCCTGCCCTCCCTCCAGGGTCCTGATGAGACTACTGGAGGCTAACTTCCCTCTCCCCCTGTCTAGGACGCCCTGGGCTAGGAAGAGGGGAAGAAAGGAGCTGTGGTGTTTTCCTTTGCACTGACCCCTACCCCGAGTCAATCCAGAAGGGGTTTTGGTAACTCCTCTTCCCCAATATCCTGGCCCCCCGGGCTTCTGGACACCTCTTAGCCAAATCACGAGAGTACAGCGGGTGACCCCAGCCTCCTGTCTGTCCCCAAATGCCCCTCCCACCCACTTTAAAAAAATTTATTTATCAAGCAGCTTTACTGAGATATGTTCACAGACCATGTGATCTAACCAAGGTGTATGATGAATGGCTAATGACAACGGTATGCATTCATCACCACAAAAAATTTTAGAGCAATTTCATCACACCCCTTAGCAGTCCTTCCCCAGCCCTACATAACCACTAATCTAAATTCATCTTTATAAATTGATTCATATCTGCATTTTATATGAATGAAATCATACAATATGTAGTACTTTGTGTCTGGTTTCTTTCACTTAGCATAATTTTTTTTGTCTGATATTAACATCTGATAGCGTTAACATACATTTGTTCAATTTCAAAGAAAAACAGTTTTATATATGCAATTTTACCCATATTCATATTTTACATGTGGTTTTACTACGCTATACAGTTCCATGTTACATTTTTTAGCTTTCCTTTTACTAACATATATGACCTTAGACTTTCATTTTTTAAAAAATATTTATTTCTTTTACTTTTTTTTAAAATTTATTTTTAACACCCCCCCCACCACCCCGTTTTTTGCTGTTTTGTGTCCATTCTCTGGGCAATTCTCTGTGTCTGTTTCCTGCCCTCTCTTCTCATCCTCCTCCTCCTGTCTTCACTGGGACTTGATGCTGGGAAACTCGGATGTGGAGAGAGGAGTTCTGCCACCTGCGCCACAGTGCACCTTGTCTTGGCTCTCCCTTTGTGTCACTCTCCTGTTACGTCATCCTCTTGCTGCCCGGCTCGGCAGGGCCTGGCACACCCGCACGTGGCGGCCTGACGGTGAACCCGCGCATGGGGCCTGGTGACCCGCGCGCCTTCTATATGGTCCCTCCATATGGGAGACGCACACTCAACCATTTGAGCCACATCCGCCCCCTAGACTTTTTTAAACCCCTTTCAACCCACATAATAGTGCTGCTAGTTACAGACATTATGTTGAGCTTTCACCCGTTCTAGTCATTTCCAAAGATTAACACACATCCTTTTTAACAATTTTGCACACGTTACCCCTCAGCTTTCCATTCTCTATCTTCATTCAATTTTCTGGTGACCTATATTCTAATTTTTAGCTCCATAAGTTTACACAATATATTCTGTTCATAATAGCACAATCATACAGTATTTGTCCTTTTGTGTCTGGCTTGCTTCACTCAACATAATGTCCTCCAGGTTCATCCATGTTGCCATATGCTTTATGACTTCATTTCTTCTTACAGCTGCATAATATTCCATCGTGTGAATAGACCACAGTGTGTTTATCCATTCATCTGTTGATGGACACCTGGGTTGTTTCCAACTTTTGGCAATGGTGAATAATGTGGCTATGAACATCGGTGTGCAGATGTCTGTTCGTGTCACTGCTCTCAGTTCTTCTGGGTATATACCCAGTAGTGGTATTGCAGGGTCACGTGGCAAGTCTATATTCAACTTCTTTAGGAACTGCCAAACAGTCCTCCATAGTGGCTGTACCATCCAGCATTCCCACCAACAGTGAAGAAGTGTTCCTATCTCTCCACATCCTCTCCAACACTTGTAGTTCTCTGTCTTTCTAATAGTGGCCATTCTGATAGGTGTGAAATGTTACCTCAATGTAGTTTTGATTTGCATTTCCCTAATCATGAGTGATGTTGAGCATTTCTTCATGTGTTTTTTTTTTTTTTTTTGCCATTTGTATTTCTTCTTTGGAGAAATGTCTATTCAAGTCTTTTGCCCATTTTTTAATTGGGTCGTTTGTCTTTTTATTGTTGAGTTGTAACATCTCTTTACATATCCTGGATATTAAACCCTTATCAGACATGTGAGTTCCAAATATTTTCTCCCATTGAGTCAGCTGCCTTTTCACCCTTTTGACAAAGTCCTTTGAGGGGCAAAAGTGTTTAATTTTGGGACGGTCCCATTTATCTATTTTTTCTTTTGTTGCATGTGCTTTGGGTGCAAGGTCCAAGAAACCACCAGCTATCACAAGATCTTTAAGATGTTTCCCTACATTTTCTTCTAGTAGTTTTATGGTCCTGGTTTTTACATTTAGGTCTTTGGTACATTTTGAGTTGATTCTTGTATGGGGAGTGAGATAGGGGTCCTCTCTCCTTCTTTTTGGTTATGGATATCCAGTTCTCCCAGCACCCTTTGTTGAAGAGACTGTTTTGTCCCGTTAGCATGGCTTTGGTAGGTTTTTCAAACTGGCTGTAGAGGTGAGGGTTTATTTCTGGACTCCCAATTCTAGTCCACTGATCAATATGTCTATTTTTATATCAATACCATGCTGTTTTGACTATGTAGCTTTGTCATATGTTTCAAAGTCAGGCAGTGAAAGTCCTCCCACATCGCTCTTCTTTTTTAGGATGCTTTTGGCTATTTGGCTGCACTTTCTCTTCCAAATGAATTTGGTAATTGCTTTTTCTATTTCTATAAAGTAGGCTGTTGGAATTTTGATTGGTATTGCATTGAATCTATAAATCAGTTTGGGTAAGATAGACATCTTCATGATATTTAGTCTTCCAATCCATGAACACAGAATGTCTTTCATTTGTTTAGGTCTTCTTTGATTTCTTTTAGCAGTGATTTGTAGTTTTGTGAATACAGTTCCTTTACAGCTTTGGTTAAATTGATTCCTAGGTGTAGCAATTTGGTATTATTTATGAATTTCAAAAATAGATATTGGATTATGTTTGTAAATTGGCCTGTTCTTCTAGACATATTAGAGTGTATTGGATTCAGAGGTTTCGCTTTTACTTGATTAAATAATGATTAAGGCTTTGATTGGGCCACGTCAGTAGGATGTTGAGTGGTGTGTAGGGACTCACAGAGTAAACGACATGACAGAGGACAAAGTTGGAGTTTTGATATTGGAGCCCCGGGAATTAAACACACAGAGAAGCAGATAGGTGAGGAAGGAGAGAAGGCCCCATTAGACACGGCAGAGGCTCTGGGAAGAGAGAGTAGCTCTTAGCCTGATATTTTACAGCTGGTTTTGTGGAGAGAGCAGAGCAGCTGAACCCAGAGAGAAAAGAGCCCCAGGAGAGAGAGAGAAAAGACTTCTCCCAGCAGAAGGAGCTGGGACCAGGGAGCCTCGGGAGGAGGAGGTAGCCTGAACCATCGCAGACATCACCTGCCATCTTGCGTCAACACGTGGCAACAGACTGGGTGAGAAAGTACCTCTTACGGTACCTTGAGTTGGACTCTTTAGGGCCTTGTGACTGTAAGCTTTTACCCCAAATAAATACACTTTATAAAGGCCAACAGATTTCTGGAACTTTGCATCAGCACTCCTTTTGGCTGACTAACACAACGCCCCTTATTTATTGAGGAATTTTCCTTTTATTCCCATCTTTCAAAGTGTTTCTATCAAGAAAGAATGCTGGATTTTGTCAAATGCCTTTTCTGCATTCATTGAGATGATCGTGTTTTTCTTATTTTTTTAAAAAAGATTTTTATTTATTTATTTATCCCCCCTTGCTGCTTGTGCTTGCTGTGTCCATTTGCTGTGCGTTTTTCTGTGTCTGCTTGTTTCCATTTGTTGCGTCATCTTGCTGCGCTAGCTCACTGCGCCATGCGGGCTGTCAGCTCACCGACTTGCCTTCACCAGGAGGCCCCGGGAATCGAACCAGGGGCCTCCCATATGGTAAATGGGAGCCCAACCACTTGAGCCACAGCTGCTTCCCTAATTGATTTTCTTATGTTGATCTGTCCTTGCCTAGGAATAAATACCACTGGGTCAAGGTGACAATACTTTTAATATGCTATTAGATTCCATTTGCAAGTATTTTTGGAGAATTTTTGCATCTATATTCATTAGAGAGATTGGTCTGTAATTTTCCTTTTTTGTAGTGTCTTTACCTGGTGTTAGGAAAGTTCTCTCTTTCCTTGTTGATCTTCTGTCTAGTTGTTCTATCTAATGATGTTGGCTTCATAAAATGTGTTGGGTAAGTTTCCCTCCTCTTCAATTTTTTGGAAGAGTTTAAACAAGAGAGGTGTTAATTCTTCTCAAAATACTTGGTAGAATTCACCTGTGAAGCCATCTGGTCCCGGACTTTTCTTTATTGGGAGATTTTTGATGATGATTCAATCTCTTTAAAATGTGATTGGCTTTTTTGAGTTCTTGCTTTTCTTATGGAGTTCATGTAGGTTGTTTGTGCGTTTCTAGGAATTTGTCCATTTCATCTAGGTTGTCTAGTTTGTTGGCGTGCGGTTTCTTTTAATAACCTCTTATGATCCTTTTTGTTTCTGTGGGGTCAGTCTAACACCTCCCCTTCATTTCTGCTTTTATTTGCTTCTTCTCTCTTTTTTCTTTGTTAGTCTAGCTAAGGGTTTGTCAATTTTATTGATCTTCTCAAAGAACCAGGTTTTGCTTTTCTTGATTTTTCTCTATTGTTTTTTGTTGTTGTTCTCAGTTTCACTTATTTCTGCTCTAATCTTTATTATTTCTCTCCTTCTGCTTGCCTCCCGATTGATTTGCTATTCTTTTTCTAGTTCCTCCAGGTGTTCAGTTAGGTCTTTGTTTTAGCTCTTTCTTCTTTTTTAATACAGGCATTTAGGGCTATAAATTTCCCTCCCAGCACTGTCTTCATTGTATCCCATAAGTTTTGATAAGTTGTGTTCTCATTTTCATTCATCTCAATATATTTACTATTTTCTCTTACAATTTCTCCTTTGACCCACTGATTGTATAGGAGTATGTTGTTTCGCCTCCACACATTTGCAATTTTTCCTCTTTCCTGTCTATTATTGATTTCCAGCTTCACTCCATTATGATCTGAGAAGGTGCTTTGTATAATTGCAGTCTTTTTTATATTTATTGAGACCTGCCTTATAACCCAAAATGTGTTCTGTCCTGGAGAAAGGTCCATGAGCACTTGAGAAGAATGCACAGCCCACTGATTTGGGATACAGCATTCTATATATGTCTGTTAAATCTAGTTTGTTTATTATATGGTTCAAGTTCTCTCTTTCCTTGTTGATCTTCTGTCTAGTTGTTCTATCTAATGATGTAAGTGGCATCTTGAAGTCTCCAACGATTATTGTAGAGATGTCTATTTCTCCCTTCAGTTTTCCCAGAGTTTGTCTCATGTATTTTGGGGCACCCTGGTTAGGTGCATAGATATTTATGACTGTTATTTCTTCCTGGTGGATTTTTCCTTTTATTAATATATAATGACCTTCTGTATCTCATCATTTTTTTTTTTTTTTTTTGCATGTAAAGTCTGTTTTGTCTGATATTAGTATAGCTACCCCTGCTCTTTTTTGGTAACTATTTGCGTGGAGTATCTTTTTCCAACCTTTCACTTTCAGTCGGTTTGTATCCCTGGGTCTAAGGTGAGTCTATTGTAGGTAGCATATGGGTGGCTCATGTTCTTTTATGTATTCTGTCAGCCTATATCTTTTGATTGGGGAGTTTAATCTATTCACATTCAATGATATTACAGTAAATGCATCATTTACTTCTACCATTTTATTTTTTGGCTTTCACATGTCATATCTTATTTTCATCTGTCTTTTTACTCTTTTGGTTATCCTTTCTGGTAGTCTTGTCTTCTTATACTCTCCTTTCTAGTAGTCTTGTCTTCTATACTCTCCTCCAAGCCTCTTTCTCCTGTCTTTTTCTTCAGGCTCCTTTAATACTTCCTGCATTAAAGGAAGATTCTTTTTTATGAACTCTCTTAGTTTCTGTTTTTTTGTGTGAATATTTTAAACTCACCATTATATTTGGAGGACAATTTTGCTAGATAAAGATTCTCAGCTGGCAGTTTTTCTCTTTCAGTATCCTAATTATATCATACCACTGTCTTCTCATCTCCATGGTTTCTGATGAGAAATCTACTCTAAGTCTTACTGGGTGTCCCTCTTATGTGATGGTTTGCTTCCTCCTTGCTGCTCTCAGAATTTTCTTCTTATCATTGTCGTTTGACATTCTGAGTAGTATGTGTCTTGGAGAAGGTCTATTGAGATTTATTCTGATTGGGGTATGCTGCACTTCTTGGGCATGTAAGTTCATTTCTTTCATGAGAGTTGGGAAATTTTCAGCCATTATTTCCTCAAATACTCTTTCTGCCCCTTTTCCCTTCTCTTCTCCTTCTGGGATTCCTTCTGGGACCCCCATGACATGTATGTTGTTGCACTTTGTGTTATCATTGATAACACAAACTCCCTGAGACCTTGCTCATTTTTTTTCCATTCTTTTCTCTCTCTCTTCTTCTCGCTCTTCAATTTCAGCTGTTGTGTCATATGCACCACTTATTCTTTCTTCAATCATTTCGTGTGTTCTGTTGTATGCCTCTAATATGTTTTTAATCTCACTTAGTGTGTCTTTCATTCCCATAAGCTCTGCTATTTTTCTATTCAGGTTTTGAAATTGTTCTGTGTGCTCACCCAGTGTCTTTTTTTTTTTTTTTTTTTTTTACCCAGAGGTCCCAGGGATCAAACCCAGGTCCCTCCATATGGGAGGCGAATACCCAACCTTTGAGCCACATTGGTCCCCTCCCAGTGTCTTCTTGATGTCCTTTATCTCTCTAGCCATATTGTCTTTCAACCTATGGATTTGATTTAGATTTATATGAACCTCATGGATTAGTTGTTTCAAATCCTGTGCCTCATCTGGGACTTTGATATATTTCTTTGCTAGGGCCATATCTTCCATTTTTTTTAGCATGGCTTGTAATTTTTTGCTGATGTCCAGGAATCTGATTATGATGGTGAGTTTACTCTCATGCTCAATTTCTCTCACTTGGGCAGGAATTTAGTAGTGGGAGGCTGTGTGTTACTGCTGTTCTTTGAGTCTTGGTTCAATCTGTTGTAGGTGTTTAGGATTGTCCCTGTTTAGTTGCTCAAATCCAGGCCATGGATCCAGTAATAGGTTGCACCTATAATCCACTAATTTGAAAAGATACCAACTTAGCTTCAATAGCATACACATTTTCTGCTCCCATATACCTCTGTTTCCCCTCTTTATGTTGTTTTTGTCCCACTTTACCACTTTATGTTTTGATGTCCATTATCAAGAAATATGCCTTTTTCTTGTTCAATTATATTCTGACTCTAATAGGAATTAAAGAGCAGAATTGTATATTGAGGATACAATACTATTGGATTTTGCATTTACCTTTTTTCAGTTACACTTACTGAAGATCTTTATTTATTTACACTCCTCCAAGCCACTGTCTCCTCTCTTTTCCTTTCAACCTGCAGAACTCCCTTTAGTAATTCTTGTCAGGTGGGTCTTTTGTTGACAAACTCTCTGTTTCTGTTTATCTGTGAATATTTTAAACTCTCCCTAATTTTTAAGGACAGTTTTGCCAGATGAAGAATATTTGGCTGGCAGTTTTTCTCTCTCAGTACCTTAAATATATCATACTACTGTGTTCTTACACCCACGGTTTCTGATAAGAAATCAGCACGTACTCTTATCAAGGATCATTTGTATGTGATGAATTGCTTTTCTCTTGCTACTTTCGGAATTCTCTCTATCTTTGGCATTTCACATTCTTTTTAGTATGTGTCTCAGAGTAGTTCTATTAGGATTTATCTGGTTGTGTACATTGCGCTTTTTGGACATGTATGTTTATGTCTTCCATAAGAGTTGGGAAATTTTCAATCACTATTTCCTTAAATGTTATTTCTGCCCCCTTTCCCTTCTCTTCTCCTCTGGAATACCCATGAAGTATATGTTTGTGCAATTCATGCTGTCACTAAAATCCCTGAGAAATTGCTCAATTTTTTTCTCTCCTTTTCTCTATCTGTTCTCTGACTGTATGATTTCGATTGTCCTGTCTTCTGGATTGCTGATACTTTCTTCTGCCTGCTCAAATCTGCTGTTAGATGCCTCTAGTGTATTTTCAATCTCTACTATTGTGCTTTCATCCCCATAATTTCTGTTATGTTTCTTTTTAAACTTTCAAATTCTTCTTTATGCTCACACATTGTCTTTTTTTTTTAATTATATTTTACTTTTCTTTATTTATCCCTTCCCTCCCCCAGATGGTTCTCTCGTCTGTCTGCTCATTGTTTGCTCACCTTCCCCAGGAGGCACAGGGAACTGAACCTGGGACTTCCCACATGAGAGGGGCGTTCCCAACGGTCTGAGTCACATCTTCTCCCCATGGGCTGCGGCGTCTGCTGGCTTGTGGCATCTGCTCGTTGTGGTGGGGCCAGTATCTAGCTCCCTGCGGCGGGGGCAGCATCTGCTTTTCTTCTTTTAGGAGGCACCAGGATGAACCCAGGACCTCCCATGTGGTAGGTGTGCACCCAACTGGTTCAGCCACACCCACTTCCCCACATTGTCTTCTTAATATCCTTTATCTCTTTAACCATATTTTTCTTCATCTCCTTGAATTGATTTAGGAGATTTGCTTGAACTCTGATTAGTTGTTCTAACTTTTGTGTCTCCCCTGAAATTTTAATTTCTTCCCTTGACTGAACCATATTTTCCTGTTTCTTAGTATGGCTTGTAATTTTTTCTGGTGTCTAGGTGTCTGATTATGATGGTGAGTTTACTCTGATGTTCGGTTTCTCTCTCTTGCCTAGGGATTTGCTGTTCAGCAGCTGTGTGCTACCATAGTTCTTTGATTCTTGACTCAACTTATTCTGGACCCTTAGAGTAGCCTGTGTTTAACTGTTTAGATTTTCTCAGCTCTTCTTTGATTCTTGCCCTGGATATGTGGTAAAATTTTTAGGGTTGCACTTTTTGCGCAATTGTTTCACCTCCAGGAGAAATCTTCCTTTCCTGTGTTCCTTCTCCAGGATTCTTGATCTGTTCTGTTTGTTTTTGCACAGAATTTTCTCCCTAGTTCTTATGATTTATTTAAATTCTCTTCCCCATTTAGTGCCCCACCCCCTTTCCTATACTTTTCATTTCTGGGACCTGTCCTGTCTTACAGCAGTTCAGTCCCCCCTCTCCATTTTTTTCTGCAAAGCTTTCCTACCTTTCTTTTTTTTCCCCATTAGGGTATCCCACCCGAGACCAAGATGGGATAAATCCAGAAAGGCATGTCAATCCAGAAAAGTCTGTTTTGCGTTTAGGTGGTCCAGCCAACAGAAAATGGATTGAGTGGGTGTAGACTTGCCAGCCACTGTTCTACCATGATCACTCTCTCTTTTTTCTCATCCCCCTCCAGGGGAGGGGCTTTTGTATGTATGCAGCACTCCTCAGCAGCTTGTGTTCCACTCTCGGTCTCTGTGGATTTGGACTTGGGTCCTCTACCTGGATATGGGTGGGGTTCTAATTTGCTGATGTAAGTGGCTCTATAATATGTGACCCCACTAGGAGAGATCCAGGCCACAGCCTCTGAGCAACTCCCAAACTGCACAGGACTGAGTGAGGGGGAGGGAAGTGGACCAGTGGGGCTGGGATGGAAATTTCCTACCTGATATTTTTCTTTTTCTTCAATTCAGTATTGTGGATCTTTCTCCAGTCTCTACAGTCCTCCAGAGTTCTAAGCCAGTGGGATTTGTACTTTTATTTGCTGAATCTCTGGGGAGGTTTTTCCTGGGGATGTCTTATGTTGCTATGTTGATGATGCCTATCATGAGATTTTAAAACCTGGCCACACAGTAAAAAGTTAGTAAACATTGACTTGCAATGATTAGCAATCCCACTAATTGGGGCCCATGTTGAATAAGCACTTGCTCTGCATCAGGTCTATGCAGCCCCTTTACATGTTTGGCCTCATGTATTTCTCAGCACATTCCTATCACTGGGCCCATTTCATGGATGAGGACAGTGTGTTGGTGGAGTCTTTGTGGACCCCAGAAAATTATGCTCTTAAATTGAAACTATTGTGAACCTTCAATTAGATTAGATCATTAAGGACCATTTGATGAGATTGCTCCTCTAGGGCATGACACAGGCTGGGTCTTAATCCTCTTACTGGAGCCCTTTATAAGCAAAGTAATAAAAAGCTGTAGACATAGAAAAAAGTGGCGGAGACAGAGAGAGGCATCCAGAAGTTGAATTCAATGAACTCCGGGGAGAGAGAAAAGCCACAGAGCAGCCTGAAGCTGAAGCAGTGAGGCCTGAAGGAGAGGAGAGAGATGAGCAGACACCTCCATGTACCTGATTGCCCATGCCTGAGCTTAGGGAGAAAGTGAGCCTGTAGGAGAAGGCAGAGGCTTGGGAGAGCCACCACTGTGCCTTGCCACATGGCAGGAGTCCAGGATCGCCAGCCAACCTTTGGGGAGAGAGCTTAGCCTGATCCCTCGACTTGGACATTTTTCTCAGCCTCAGAATTATAAGCATATAAGTTAACAGATCCCACTGTGGAAGCCAACTCATTTCTGGTATGTTGCACTGGCAGCCTTCAGCAAAGTAAAGACAGACTAAGGCTTCGAGGGGGAGTGGGGGGAAGGAACTTGCTGCAGAGGAGATTGGGAGAGCCAGGATCCCAGCCTGGGTCTCCCTTACACATTGGCCGCTGGCAGCTGCTGGAAACCAAGAAGCAGCATGCCTTGGCCTCGGGGTGTCCTCCAGTACTCTCAGGGGGGAGTGTAAATTTTTCACACTGCATGAACTGACCCCTGCCTGCAAAGCTTCACTGCTCATGGCCTCCCTCCTGGCAGCCCATGCACCTTCTATATATATATATATATATTTTTTTAATTTTACCGGGAGGTCCCGGGGATCGAACCCAGGTCCCTCCATATGGCAGACGGACGCCCAACCATTTGAGCCACATCCGCCCCCAATTTTTAATCATTACTATAATACCTTAAGAGGGTATTTCATTGCTCCCAATTCTTTATATATATATATATACATTTTTATTTTTTAAATAAACTTTACATTACATAAATGTTACTAAAAAATATAGGGGAATCCCACATACCCTGCCCCCTACGCCCCCCCTTTCCCCCATTAACATCTGTTACAGTTGATGAGCACACAGGGAAGCATTGCCACTAAGCACGACTACATTTTACACTTTGTACTACACAATTTTATAGGTTTTAAAATTTTTTTGAAATTTTTATTTCATTACCATATATACAACCTAACGTTTCCCTTTTCAACCACATTCAGGTCTGTATTTCAGTGGGTAACGGTGTGTTTGAAGATGTGACTAGAGTGCAGTCATCCTGGAGAAGGGCAGGCCCAGATCCCATATAACTGGTGTCCTTAGAAGAAGGGGAGAGGAGACAGGCAGACAGAGGAGACGGCCACACGAACACGGGGCAGGGACGAGTGCCACCAGCTCCGAACGCCGAGGGCTGCCAGGAAGCACCAGGAGAAGGGCGAAGCTTCTCAGATCTTATTCTAATGGAACAAGGTGCCCCCACAGGTTTCAGAGGCAGCACGGCCCTGCCCACACCCACCTGCAGAGCTGTGACACGATAAATTTCTGTTGCTTTAAGCCCCCCAGTTTGTGGTACTTGGTCATGGCAGCCCTAGGAAACCAAGACAGTTACTTCGGGAGAGATTTTGAAAGAAACTATTTTCCCTTCGAATGTAAAAGAGGTGTCCTGAGAAAGGGAGTTCTAAAGGTTCTGTCAGGCTCCATATCCCTGGGCCACAGCAACACTTGTACCGAATTTACCAAGTCCAGGCCCTGAGCCTGGGGTTGGTGGATGTTGCGGTCTGACCTTGCTGCCCCCTGGCCTGCTGAGCTCTTGGAGGAAGGAACCATGTCTTACTTTCCCGTGTGTTCCCAGCCCTCTCCTGGTGCCTGGTTTCCCATTGTCTGATTGCATTACTGATTTGCCTTTCTATCAGCCCCCCACCCCTGAAGGGGTGCCTAGGTTTTGTCTCATCGTTCATTCACTCAGCAGATATCTGGGCGTGCAGCACAGTGCCACCTGCTGAGAACTCAGCCCAGGTCGAACAGGACCCACAGAGCCCAGGCTGCCTGGAAGTGGGTGTAGCAGTTTGACATTGTTTGTGACTTCCAAAAATAGGTATTGGATTATGTTTGTAAACTGGTCTGTCAGAGGTATCACTTTTAATTGAATAAATTATGATTAGGACTTTGATTGGGCTACGTCAGTAGGGCATTGAGTCCCCACCCCTTGTTGGGTGGGGACTCAGAGATAAAAGACATGGCAAAGGACAGAGATGGAGCTCTGATGCTGAGTTTTGAGCTGGAACCCAGGATGTGAACATACAGGAGAAGAACAAAGAGGAATAGAGACGGCTCTTAGAAACAGCAGAATCCCGGGGAGAGAGACCAAGTAATTCGCCTGATGGTCTACTGCTGGCCTTGTGGAGATAGCAGAGGAGCTGAACCCAGAGAGAAGTGAGCCCCGGGAAGAGAGGAACCCAGGAAGCCCGAACCCTGGCAGACATCGGCAGCCATCTTGTTCCAACAGGTGGCAACAGACTTGGGTGAAGGAAGTAACATGCTAAATGGCCTGGTAACTATAAGCTTCTATCCAAATATTTATTTTATAAATAAATTATAAAAACCAACTGATTCTAGTATTTTGCATCAGCACCCCTTTGGCTGACTAATACAGTGGGTGAGGCAGACGGTGTCCAAAGGATTACACCAACACAAAAAACAAATTCTGTTAAGCGCTGTGAAGGAAGAGACCACGCACAGGGCATCTTTCAGGAGACTGGAGCAGAGGGGGTGGAGGGGAGAGGGGCCCAAGGCGAGGTCAGAGGAGGGCAGGAGCCAGACCATGTAGGGCTGGGCAGGCCATAAGTTAGAACTCAGATCTTATTCTAATGGAACAAGAAGCCAGAGGGTTTTAGGCAAAGCCTTTTTTTTTTTTTTAAGATTTATTTATTTACTCTATTTTTCTTTATCCTCCCCACCTCCAAGATGGTTCTCTCATCTCTTTGTTCATTGTTTGCTCGCCTTCTCCAGGAGGCACCAGGAACTGAACCCAGGATCTCCCGTGAGAGGCAAGTGCCCAACAGCCTGAACCACATCTGCTCCCTGTGGGCTGTGGTGTGCTGGCTTGTGGCATTTGCTCACTGTGGCGGAGGCAGTGTCTGCTCATCTTCTTTAGGAGGCACCAGGACCTGAACCCGGGACCTCCCATGTAGTAGGCAGGTGCCCAACTGGTTGAGCCACATCCGCTTCCTGGCAAAGCCTTTTTAAAAGCCCCCTGGCTGCTGTGGACTTGAGGAGAGTGGCTTGGGGTGGGGGTGGGGAGTAGGAGACCACTTAAGTGGTCCAGGTGGCTTGGATGTGTGTGGAAGCAGTGGGGATGGCCAGAAGGAGGTGGATTTGGGTTATATTTTGGCGTGGTGGCTGCAGATGGTACTGATGAATGGGATCTTAGCACATACTCTTAACAGCAGATCGTTCTAAGTCCAAAGTCTTTATTGTTCTTTTTATTTTTTGTTTTATTATTTAGTGTATTAGTCCAAAGTCATTAGAAGATAACTGCTGAGAGAGAGTCCATGAGGGCAAGTTTCTGGTGCACAAAGTGGGGATGACAGGGTAGCCTGATCCATGCTGGGTTCCACGGACTCAGTGACTTGTGGCCTCACTCCCAGGGACAGCTGGTGACCTGGACTCACACCCCTATGCCCTTACCATCCTGAACCCGTCTTTCTCCTTATTCACTTTGGGCCACAAGAAAAATTCCTTAGGAACTAATGCTTTTATTCTCCCCACACTGCCCCTAAACAGCTAAGCTAATTTAAAACTCCAAGTTCCAGACTAGTATTAGTTTTTTCCTTTCAGTATGTCTGCCGTTGCAAGAACCCTTCTTTACCAACTGAACACACAGTCCCGGCCACATGTCATCATCCGTTTAGCCTTACTGACATCTTGGAATGAATCTTGGAATTCACTGACATCTTGGAATCAATCTGTCTCCTCTCACCCCTACCCTGTAGCATAGCCTTTGTCTGCATGTGTTTTCTTCTGAATTCGTTTCCCAAAACTCTGAACTCCTATCTGCTGTCTCTTTCAGGAATTCCTGGCCTTTTTCTTGGATTGTTAGAGATGTGCTCTGGTGGGTTTTGTTTTTTTAAATATATTCCTTCTCTCTGGACCTGGGATTTAAGGCAGAAAGGAGGGGATACACAATTGTATGTCTTCCATCTTGATCCAATCCTCCTGCAGTTATTTGACAATACAAATTAGCTAGTTCCTGCATTTCTTCCTGGATATATCTCTTGTCTACTTGAATTCTTCATCTCACCACTCAGGCCTAAGGAGATGATGGAAACTTTTTGTCACCATCTGAGCCACATGTCGGGATTAGGAAAATTGTTAGGTTTCTTCTAAAGTGGTCCTCGGGCATGGCTAGGGTCATCTCCTCTCAAATCGTCCAGCTCACTTTTTCCAGAAGGAGGCCTTAGCTGGTCCCAGATAGCACGTGAGCTATGGCACAGTTGTGAATTCAAGTGGCATGGCAATGAATCAGTTAGTTACTCAAGCCCCAGGTTCAGCCTCTCAGTCTGGTTTCATCCAGCCCAGCCCAGCACCTACAGCGATTTTAAAGAGAGACCTGTCATTTGGAGCCCTTAGGAGCATCATCCTTATTTCACATCCCTTTTGGCAATGGCAACCTGGTACCTTCCCCAGTCCCGCTGTCCTCCTATTTCTTTTAAATTAAGGTTAATAGCTGGCTTTATTGGCTTAAGTTACTACATGAGGGGTCCCATTCTAAGCACTTTCCATGGGGTGACCACCAGTGACCTTTGCCTTCTGGAATTCATGCCTTTGTGTCATCTCCACCCATTAAGTTGGGAGGGACTTGAGACTTGTTTCTAATAGAATATGGCAAGGGTGGTGGGATGTCATTCTGGACTGTGACTCCCTCTTGCTGGCTGACTTGTTCTCTCTCCATTGCTGGCTTTGAGAAGCACACTGCCAAGAAGGAAGCAGCCACGCCGGAGAAGCCTGTGTGGCAAGCGGCAGCAGGTGGCCTCCAGCGAGAAATTGAAACCCCCAGTCCTGCGGCCTGGCAGAAATGAATTCCACCAATAGGCTGAGGGAGCTTGGAAGTGGGCCTTTCTCCATTCGAGCCTGGAGATGAATGCAGCCCCGACTGACAGACCCCAGAGCCAAGTCGAGGCTAGACTCCTGACCCATAGAAACTCGGAGATGATAAGCCATTAAGTTTGTGGCTATTTGTTATGCAGCAATAGATCTACTACACCTGCATTGCCTCAAGCACTCCTCACAAGAGCCTCCTCTTGGTCTGCCAGGGCTGCTGTTACAAAGTCAGACTGGTTGGTTTAAATTACGGGAAATTATCATCTCCTAGTTGTGGAGGCCAGATTCTGAAAGCGTTGCTTGGTTCTGCCTCGTTCTCCAACTTTCTCCATCCAAATCTGCTCTCCTTACAAGGACTTGTCATACTGGATTAGGGCCCACCCTGAGCCAGTTTGGCCTCATCTTAACTAAGAACATCTTCCAAGACCCTATTTCCAAATGAGGTCACACCGAGCAGACTGGGGTCAGGACTTGTACATGTCTTTGTGGGGAATCAATTCAACCCATAAGAAAACCTGTGAGGCAGACAGCATTGTATTTATAAACTACTTACCCTGAGAATTCAGGGATCAATGAACTGCAGCCCACCGGCTAGCCATCTGCTTTTAGATACAGTTTTACTGACACAGAACCATTCCCGTTTGTTTACATATTGTCTATGGCTACTTTCATGTTACAAGAGCAGAACTCACTAGTTGCAACAGGGATCATGTGACCAGCAATTCTAAACTATCTACTGTCTGGCCCTTTAAGAAATTGATTGACCCTGCTCTAGATCACAAGTTAGCAGGCTCACACCAGGCTCACTCTACCGCCCTGCTCTTACATCTACACTGGACCCACCACCCACACATGGTCTAAGACTCATATTCCTAGAAGTTCTGGGTTGGAGAAGAAGAAGCCACGAGGTACCTACCAGCTCGTTCGTGCCCAATTTTATGTGTGCACAGACTGACTCCTGGAGGCCAGAGGCTGCTTCTGGACTGAGGGCATGGCTGGGCCTCGCCTGAAAATTCCCAATGGGTATTGTGCCCTTGGGTGTGAGAGCAAAGAGCAAGTTAACTGACTCTGGTGTGATTAGTGGGGCCAACTTTAGCAGCCCCCCCAAGCTTCAGTAGATTCCATCCACATCCCTGTTTACACTTCTAGAAAGTGGGGGGCTCCAGATCCCACCAGCAAAACTGGTTTGCAGAGGTCAACCAGGATGATAATTGAACCTCCTCATACAGCTCCAGGGGTGGGAGGCACAAGGACCAGTTTCCCAAGGTCCCGAAAGACCCTCTTGACTCTCCAGCTGTCAAGGGTGGAAGGGGAGGAAGGAGCCAGGAAGGGATATGAAGGTGGCAGTGCCAAGGACAGGTGGGAAGTACTCGGCTCCCCCAGTCCCAACTTGAGACAGACAAATGAACTTCCTTTACTAGCTGCCATGTATGCTATGCAAATCACCTTCCAGTCCCCATCCCAATCAAGAATGCCTGGCAAATCTCCATTTAAAAATCTCAGAAAGAA
>JAKSZT010052319.1:24033563-24052789 GCA_026826555.1 Tolypeutes matacus | reverse complement strand
ACTGATTGAGCCACAGCCGCTTCCCTATTTGCTTAACTTTAAAAACTGTTAAGCAAACATTGGCAACCATAGACAGACATGTTTGCTATGTATAATTAACTATTAACTGCACTTTAGTACAATAATTAATAGTGCAATTATAATAATTTTCTCTCAATTGTAACAAAGACACCACACTTATGCAAAATGTTAAAATGGGGGCAGGTATTTGGGAACTCTATTTTCTGCATGATCTTTCTGTAGACCTACAACTTCTCCAATAAAAAAACAAATAAGCATACATTTCTAATTAATAAAGTTCTACTTTATAGCACACCTATTAACTTATGCTTTCAGGAATTTAAGATTTGTTATGCAGATATTAAATCTCACCTTTAAAATAACTCTAATTTTTAAAATGTGAGGTAATTACTACTTACTCTTTAACACCAACCACAAGTTAAAAATCCATTTTAGCAATACAGATGTTATGTAAGCTACTTTCATATTCAGTGAATATGTCATAGTAACATACAAATTACTTACAGCAGTACCCAGTAGTTGCCCAATTTTGAACTTAGGTTACTTGTTCGGTCGGCTTCTAACTCAGGTGTCCCTTAATTTGTAATCTGTTCTCCTCCTGAAAAAAAAAAATGTAAATGTGTGACTTAGAAAGTCTACAAAGCTGAGGTCTAGATTACATTTTCAGATTTTTCATAACACACAGCTAAAATGAGAATATACCCATACTTCCATCAACCACAAAGATCTATGATAATGACACGCAAAAACAACCTAAACGTATGCTTATTTAGGGTCTGCTATTTAGGAGGGCCACCTTCTAAAACAGATTAAAATAAAAATTAAGCCTGATTTTGAAAGGTATCTGAAAGGGATGTATAAGTCTCCCATGTTGTCAGAGTGAAGAACAAAATATTAATACCAGTCAATACACAAAATGATTTAACGATATGTTTTAAGGGGAAAGAAAATACAATATTGCAAGACAGTAGCTCATTGGCTTTCTGTAAAGAGGTGCTCCCCCCAACCACTTTTTTTTATCCCAATTCTAAAGCCATATGAGCAACATATCTATTTTCAAACAACAACAAAAAGGCAATATATAAAGTTCTGAAGGAATGTTTTTCCAATAAAATTTAAAAATTTATTACTATTTAAGCTACAAACCAAACATTGGCAACCATAGACAGACATATTTGCCATGTACAAACTACCACTGTAGGGTTATACTTTCAAATACAACTTCAGAATTAGTTGCAATAAACCAATATATTTTCTCAGAAACTGTATCATTTCCTCCGGCATACAATCCATGATATGAAGTTTATGTTAAATAGTTTACCATTTTCCTAAAAGCAAGCTATAGAAAATACAGTAGTTATTAAGATTGAATAACAAGGCTCTGATGGTTCAGTAGTTTTTAAGATTATATAAATATACATGTATCTTAAAAAGACAATACTGTTAGTTGAGTTGTAATATCCATAAAAATAACAGTTCTGCCAAAGTTCACAGATAAATTCCCTCATTTTGCTTCTTCAATCTCCCACCAAGCAGCTTTCCAGTTAGAATTGGAAGACAGAAAAATCATACATTCAACATGAAATCACGAAGCCATTGTGAAATAGTTTGCAGAAAATAAGCTAAAAATATCCATTCGCCAATATCATATATTAACAGGATATCAGGATAAGAATTTCAGTGTTCTCTTAAAGTACTTGTCTTCGCAGACTCAGATCTGAGGTCTCTCACTGCAACAAGGAAAGTGGTCTTCGGTCCGAAAAAGGATGGGTGGTTCATACCCGGTCTGCTGTTGCCTCGTGGAAGATGACTTGTTAAAGAGGGTGGGCACGCTAATTGTTTGCAAGAATTTCTTAAACGTATGGGGGAAAGTCCCCAGTTCAGCTTCTGCCTTTGTGACCTGCTCCTCCATTCGAGCCACGCTGCTCGCGATCATTTTCACGAAGGCCTCGAGTTTGTCGATCTTGCTGTAGATGTGCCTCATCTCGGTGGCTTTCGCGTAAATGCGGGGTACACCTTCGCTGACCACGTGGGAGGAGTCACCGCGAATCATATCCAACATGCCCACGAATTCGTCCACCTTGCTGAGCAGGTCCTCAAGACTCGAGTCCAACGCCTCGACCTCGGGCCGGCCCCCGGCGCCCGCTCCCGGCAGCAGGCAGGCGGCGTAGCCCGCGGCCGCGCGGCGCAGCAGGGGCAGGTCTCGGCCCGGCGCGCCGTCCTCCGCGCCCTCGTCCTCCCACGGCCCCGAGGCGCTGCTGTGGCTCTGCGACACGTTGCCGCTGTCCCCGCTCCACGCGGCTCCCTGGGGCTCGGGCTCATCCTCAGGCCCGTCCCGCGGGAGCCCACGACTCGCAGCGCCGCCGTCCATAACCCGCGACAGCCGCCGCTTCCGGCGCGCCCACGCTTACGCGGCCGCGCCGCCCTCGCCCCGGCTTCCGGCGCGCGGCCCTGCCGCCCGCGCGCCCAGCCCCAGGCGGGCCTCCAGCGCCCTCGCGCGGACGCTCTTCAGAAGTGGCGGTGGGACGTAAGTACAGTCAGGGGCATAAGCCCCAAGTGTGCGCAGTGCGTGCTCCTGCAACCAGGAGACCTCTGTCCAGATCAGGTTATAGGGCAGGTCCAGTGGGGTACGTTGAATCATGCACCCCGACAGACATTTCTTAATCTTCATCCACCTTCCCATTTATAAAAAGGACCCTCTGAGGATGTTACTGGTAGATAAGGTGTGGCCCAACTGAATCAGGGTTTTCTAGAAGTTGAATATAGACTTGCCGCGTGACCCTGCAATACCAGTACTGGGTATATACCCGGAAGACCTGAGAGCAGTGACACGAATAGACATCTGCACACCGATGTTCATAGCCACATTCTTCACCATTGCCAAAAGTTGGAAACAACCCAGGTGTCTATCAACAGATGAATGGATAAACAAACTGTGGTCTATTCACACGATGGAATATTATGCAGCTGTAAGAAGAAATGAAGTCATAAAGCATATGGCAACATGGATGAACCTGGAGGACATTATGTTGAGCGAAGCAAGCCAGACACAAAAGGACAAATACTGTATAAATGCATTAATATGAATCAAATTTATTGTGTAACATATTGTTTGATTTAAAAAAATATATGTATCCATTACATTTAATTGAGAAGTGTATATATTCATCTGTGTTTAGTTTTTAGTTTTTAATTGTTTATATTTTCAATTATTAAATGTACAAAATAAAGTGAAAAAAAAAAGTCCTTTATAAGCAGAAGAAAATTGGACAAAGACATCAGAGAAACACAAGAGAGCAAGGGCCTTGGCATGTGATGGGAGGCAGGAATGCAACCAAGGAACACCAAGGATTGTACTATACTAGCTCATGATTTCTAATTCTAGAAGTCCAAAATCCAGGAGTCAGCAAAGCTATGCTTTGTCTTTGAAGTCTATAGCATTCTGGTGCCACAAGCAAATACCAAGAGGTATTATGTTACTAACTCCAGAGCATAGTCTACATTAGGAATCACTTTTTGTGCTGTACAGTTCCATGTGGTTTTTTAAAATTTCTTGTAACATCTATACAACCTGAATTTTCCCATTTTAAACACTTTGAATTGTACAATTCAGTGGTGCTAATTACGTCCACAAGGTTGTGCTACCATCACTTCCATCCATTACCCAAATTTTTCCATCACCTCAAACAGAAACTCTGTGCCAATTAAGCATACCCCGCATTTGCCACTCTCACCCCTAAGCCTGATAACCTGTATTCTAATTGCTGGCTCTGTGAATTTGTATTTTCTAATTATTTCATAGAATCACAATACACAAATTCATTCTTTGGCTTATTTTACTCGAATGGTGTCTTCAAGGCTTATTCATCTTGTAGCATGTATCAGACTGTGCTTCACTTTTATCAGAACAATGGCTGACTATACGGATCGACCACTTTTTTGTTTATTCATTTATCCGTTGATACTCGGATTGCTTCCACCATCTGGAAATTGTGCATAATGCTGCTATAAATATTGGTGTGTAAATCTCTGAGTCCCTGCTTTCATGTCTTTGAAGTGCATACCTAGAAGTGGGATTGCTAGGTTATATGGTACTTATACTTAACTTTCCGAAGAACCACCAAAACATGTTCCACAGCAACTGCTCCATTTTACATTCCCACCAACAATGTACAGTGGTTCCGATTTCTCCACAACCTCACAACACTTGTTACTTTCCATTTGTTTAGTAATAGCTATTCCAGTGGGTGTGAAATGGCTACCTTATTGTGGTTTTGATTTGCATTTCCCTCATGGCTATTGATGTTGAACACCTTTTCACATGCTTATTGGCCATTTGTATATCTTCTTTTTAAAAAATAATTTAATTATTCCTTCTTGTCAATTCTATTTTTTAAAAGTACATTGTACTTTATTTTAATTTATCCCCCCTCCCTCCCCAGATGGTTCTCTTGTCTGTCTGCTCATTGTTTCCTTGCCTTCAGTCCAGGAACTGAACCTGAGACCTCCCACATAGGATGCGAACGCCCAGTGGCCCGAGCCACATCTGCTGCCCGTGGGCTGTGGCGTCTGCTGGCTTTGTGGCATCTGCACATTCAGGTGTCTGCTCTTTGCTGCAGGGTGTGGTGTCTATCTCTCGTTGCGGTGGGTGCAGGCATCCGCTTGTCTTCTTTAGGAGGCAGTGGGACCCGAACCCGGGACCTCCCATATAGTAGGCAGGTGCCCAGCTTGTTGAGCCACATCCACTTCCCTGGATATCTTCTTTGGAGAAATGTCTATTCAAGCCCTTTGCCCATTTTTAAATTGTGTTGTTTGCCTTTTTGTTGCTGAGTCGTAGGAGTTCTTTATGTATTCTGCAAATCAAAAACCCTTATCAGATATATGTTTGCCAAATATTGTCTCCCACTCTGTAAGTTGTCTTTTCTGTTTTCCTAAAGTTTTAACTTTGATGAGGACCAATTTATCTATTTTGTTTAGATAAATTAGATATTTTAGTTTCCTCATGGTTAAAGAGAATACCATACAATGGGTTGGCTTAAATAATAGGAATTTATTGGGTAATTGTTTTGAGGCTAGGAGAAGTCCAAATCAAGGTCTCATAAAGGCAATGCTTTCTTCTCCAAAACTGGTGTTCTGTGGCTGACTGCTGGTGAGCCTTGGTTCTTGGCTTCTCTGACGTATGGCAATACACATTCTGGCCTCTCCTGGCCTCTCCTTCTCTTCTGGGTTCCATTGATGTTCAACTTCTGGCTTCTCCCTTTGGCTTTTTTCTCTCTGTGTGACCTTCCCTGTAATGCCTTCAGTAGTAGGATTAGGATCCACCCTGGGTCACACGTTATCTGAAGCAGCTTCATCAAAAGGTCTTATTTACAAGGGCTTACACCCACAGTAATGGGTTAAGTTTAAGAACATGCTTTTCTGGGGTACATAGTTCCAAACCACCACACCTTTTCCTTTTCTTGTCTGATTGCTCTGACTAGAATGTCCAATACAATGTTGAGTACCAGTGGTGAAAGTGGACATCTTTGTCTTCTGTTTCTGATCAGTCTTTCACCATTGAGTATGATGTTAGCAGTGGGTTTTTCATATATGCCCTTCATCACATGGAAGAAATTTTATTCAATTCCAAGTTATCTAGAGTATTTTTATCAAGAAGGGGTACAGGATTTTGTCAAATGCTTTTTGTGCATCAATTAAGATGATCATATGTTTTTTTCTTCTTTCTATTAATTTGGTTATTAATTAATTGTTTTGCTTATATTGAACTTCTCTTGCATTTCTGGGATAAATCTCACTTGGTCATGATGTATAATTCTTTTATTGTGCTCTTAGATTCAATTTGCTAGTATTTTGTTGGGAGCTTTTGCATCTACATTCATAAGGGATACTGGTCTGTAATTTTAATTTCTTGTGATATCATTATTTGGCTTTGGTATCAGGGTAATGACCTCACAGAGTGAGTTAGAAAGTGTTCCCTCCTCTTCTGTTTTCTGGAAGATTTTGAGAAGTATTGGTATTCTTTAAATGTTTGGTAGAATTCAGCAGTGAAGCCTTCAGTTCTGGAAATTTCTTTGGTGGGAGGCTTTTGATTACTGATTCCATCTGTATTAGTCAGCCAAAGGGGTGCTTATGCGAAATACCAGAAATTGGTTGGTTTATATAAAGGGTATTTATTTAGGGTAGAAGCTTAAAGTTACTGGGCCATAAAGCACAAGTTTCTTCCCTCACCAAAGTCTGTTGCTACGTTAGAGCAAGACAGCTGCCAGGGTTCAGGCTTCTTGGGTTCCTCTCTTCCCAGGGTTCCGTTTCTCTCTGAGCTTAGCTTCTCTGGTTCCTCTACAAGGTCATCTGTAGACTGTGAGGATCTCTAGGCTTTGCCTCTCTCCAGCTGTGAACTCTCAGGCAAACTCTCATGTTTTTTTCCCAGGGCCTTCTCTCTTTTCTCTTCCCGGGGCTCCAGCTCAAGACTCCAACATCAGAACTACTACAACTCTGTCCTTTGCCATGCCTTTTATCTTTGATTCCCCACCCACCAAGGGGTGGGGCTCAACACCCAACTGACGTGGCCAATCAAAGCCCCAATTATAACTTTTTTTGGGGGGGGGGTTAAAAATCAAAATTTTCACAATACAAACCAATATTTGTAAAATGACATATAAATATGTATGCATATATGTGCATTTGCTTACATAAATGTTATATATATATATATTTAAAGGTGCTTAGATTACCTAAATATTACACAGAAATTACAGGGATTCCCACGTTCCACACCTCCCACACCTTCCATAACATCCCACATAAACATCTTTCATTAGTGTGGCACATCACCTGTGATGGATATATACATCCTGGGGCTTTGCCACTAAGCATAGACCGCAGTTCACATCGTAGACCACACTCTCTCCCACACAGTTCTGCATGGTATATGCTGATGTAAAATGGCCTATATCCGTTGCTGCAATGTCACTCACGACAATCCCCAAGTCCCTGTATTACAACTGCCCTTCCCCTCCCTGCCATGGGGGCTGCAGAGGATCGTTGGTGGGGGTGTCTGGGATGGGGGATTCATGGGAGTAAGTTCATCTGAATATACATGAAAGATATATAAAATTGTTCAAATGATGGGGCATGGTCATGGTGGGTAGACAATCACTCAATAAATGAGGGAAGCTGAATTCCCAGCCTGGAGAGCTCTGCCACATTCTCCAAAGGAGTAGCAACAGTCCCCTGAGTGCAGGGGCAGTATCTGGCAAAAGAAAATGGCCCACTTATGGGTTCTTGTTATTGATGACTAGCCTTATGAGTCTTTGCTCTTGTAATTGAAACTTAGCCTACTGTTATGGGGTGCCTAAGGGTTGCCACCTGAGAACCTCCTTGTTGCTCAAATGTGGCCTCTCTCTAAGCCAAACTCAGCATATGAATGCATTACCTTCCTCCCAACATGGGACATGACTCCCGGGGATGAGCCTTCCTGGCAACGAGGGATTAATACCAAGTGCCAACTGGCAACACAACTGGAAAAATCCTTGAATAAAAGGGAGAAAAGGTAAAGACAAATGAGTTCATGTGGCTAAGAGACTTCAAAGAGAGTTGGGAGGTCATCCCAGAGGTAACGCTTATGCATACCTAAGTAGGATCTCATAGAACACCAAAGTGGATATCACCCCACACAGAGGGGCTCCTGAGGGCTCTGGAGACACCCAGGTCCCAATTATAACTTAATCACACTCAGATAAGCAGATCAGTTTACAAGCATAATCCAATATCTATTTTTGGAATTCATAACTTCATCAAACTGCCAAACTGCTACACCATTTGGTCTGTTGTGTTTGGTCTGTTGAGATCTTCTATTTCTTCTTAATTCGGTGTAGGTAATTTGAGTGTTTCTAGGAATTCATCCATTTCATCAAGATTATTTAATTTGTTGGTATACAATTATTCATAGTACACTCTTTTAATCCTTTTTATTTCTGTGGGTTCAGTAGTAATGTTTCCATTTCTGATTTTGGTTATTTGCATCCACTCTCTTTTTTCCTTTGTGTTTTATTGTAATTTCCAAAGAACCATGTGGTTGTTTGGAACTGTATTTACTCCAGAAAATCATGTTCTTAAAGCTAAGCCATTCCTGTGGGTGTAAACTTATTGTAAGTAGGACCTTTTGAACAGGTTACTTCAGTTAAGGCATGGCCCAGGGTGGGTCTTAATCCTCTTACTCGAGTCCTTTATAAGAAAATGAAATTCAGACACAGGGAAAGCCACAGGAACAAGAAGCTGAAAGCAACAAAACCTGGAAGAGAAGGGAGAGACCAGCAGGTGCTGCCATGTGCCTTGCCATGTGACAGAGGAGTCCAGAATCTCTGGCAGCCAGTCTTCAGGAAGAAAGCATTGCCTGATGATATTTTGATTTGGACATTTTTCTCAACTTAAAAACTGTTAAGCTTGTAAGATAATAAACTACCACCATTCAAGCCAATGTATTTCATGGTATCTGCTTTGAAAAGCTTAGCACACTAAAACAAACCAACTTTGGTTTTATAAATTCTACTTTTTTTTTTTTAAGTTCTCTATTTCATTTTTCTCCACTCTAATCTTTTTTATTTCCTTCCTTCTGCTTGCTTTGGGATTGGCTTTATCTTTTTCTAAGTCCTCCAGTTGTGAGGTTAGGTCTCTGATTTGAGAACTTTCTTCTTTTTAGTATAAGTGTTTAGAGCTATCAAACTCCTCAGCACTGCCTTTGCTGAACCCCATAAGTTTTGGTATAATGTTTTCATTTTCATTTTCCTTCACCTCAAGATAGTTCTTAATATCCCCTGTGATTTCTTCTTTGACCCAGGTTGTTCAAGAGTGTAATGTTTAATTTCCACATATACGTGACTTTTCTAGTTTTTTTCCTCTGTTATTGATTTATAGCTACATTGCATTGTGATCAGAGAAGACACATTGTATGATTTCACTGTTTTGTTTTGTTTTTAAGATTTATTTGTTTCTGCCCCCCCGCCCCCCCTCCATTGCTTTGCACTCACTGTCTGCTCTCTGTGTGTTCTTCTGTCTCTGCTTGTCTTCTCTTTAGGTGGCACCGAGAATTGATCCTGGGACCTTCCGGAATGGGAGAAAGGCGCTTAATCTCTTGCGCCACCTCAGCTCCCTGGTCTGCTGGAACTCTTATTGTTTCTCTTCTGTGGCTCTTTTTGTTGCATCATCTTGCTGCACCAGCTCTCCATATGGGCCAGCGCTCCTCTGCGGGCCAGCACTCCTGCATGGGCCAGCACTCCTGCATGGGCCAGCATTCTGCACGGGCCAGCACTCCACATTGGCCAGCTCTCTACTCGGGCCAGCTTGCTGCATGGGCCAGCTTGCCTTTCACTGGGAGGCCTCGGGAAATCAAACCCTGGACCTCCTAAATGGTAGACAGGAGTCAATCGCTTGAGCCACATCTGTTTCCCTGTGTCTCTTTTTGTTGTGTCATCTTGCTGTGCCAGCTCTTCCACATGGGCCAACACTCTGCGGGCCAGCACTCTACGTGGGCCAGCACTCCTGCGTGGGCCAGCATTCCACGTGGGCCAGCACTCCACGTGGGCCAGCTCTCTGCTCAGGCCAGCTCACCGTGTGGGCCAGTTTGCCTTCACCAAGAGGCTCTGGGAATTGAACCCTGGACCTCTTATGTGATAGACGGGAGCCCAATTGCTTGAGCCACATCCGCTTCTCTGATTTCACTGTTTTTAAATTTTTTATACTTGTTTTGTGGCATAATATAGGGTCTGTCTTAGAGAATGATCCATGTGCACTTAAGAAGAATGTGTATTCTGCTATTGTAGGGTGAAGTGTTTTATATCGATTGTTAGGTCTAAATGATTTGTTGTATCATTCGAGTTCTATTTTGTTATTGACTTTCTGTCTAGATATTCTATCCATTATTGAAAATGGTATGTTGAAATCGTCTCCTACTGTTAATGTAAACCCAGTTATTTCTTCCTTCAAGTCTGTCAATATTTGCTTCATATATTTTGGGATTCTACTCTTATAATTATATACTTATAATTGTTATATCTTCTTGTTGAACTGACCCCTTTATCAGTATATAGTATCCTTCTTCATCTCTCATAACAATTTTTTTTTTTTTAAGATTTTATTTATTTATTCATTTATCCCCCCCCTTGCTGCTTGTGCTCGCTGGGTCAGCTAGCCACGCCGTGCGGGCGGGCCTGCCCTCACCAGGAGGCCCCAGGAACCGAACCCGGGGCCTCCCATATGGTAAACGGGAGCCCTACTGATTGAGCCACAGCCGCTTCCCTCTCATAACAATTTTTGACTTAAAGTATATTTTGTCTGATATAAGTATAGCCACACCAGATCTATTTTAATTAATGTTTTCAAGGCAGATTTTTTTCCCCTCCTTTCACTTCCTGCTACTTGCATCTCTGAATTTAAGGTGTTTCTCTTGTAAACAGTATATAATTGGGTCATGCTTTTTTATCCATCCTGCCAATCTTTGCCTCTTCAGGTGAAACTTTTATGATTTACACTTTAAGTAACTAGTGATAATGCAGGACTTTCATCGCCATGTTGCCTTTTTAAAAAAATTCATACCCTTTTTTAACCCTCTATTCATACATTACTGCTGACTTTCATGTTTATTTGATCTTTTGTATGAACCATTTTGAGTCATTCTCATTCATTTTTCTTATATTTTTTTTCAGATATTTTCTATGTAGTTACCATGGGACTTAAATTTAACAGCCTAAATTTATAACAATCACATTTGACTTAATACCAACTTAATTTCAATAGCATATACAAGCTATGTTCCTACACCCATTCATCCCCTACCTTTATTGTTATTCTTGTCACAGATTATATCTTTATACATTATGTGTCCAAAACTAGATTTATCATTGCCTTTTCATTAGATAAGTTGTAGTATCATGACTTTTTTTTAATCATTACTTTTTATGGTGTAGTTACATAGTAAAAATACAACAGTACTGGTGTTTAAAATTACCCATGCAGTTACCTTTTTCAGAGATTTTTATTTCTTTATGCCCCTTTGATCTCCTATCTAGTGACCTTTCCTTTCATTTTGAAGAGCTCCCATTAGCATTGCTTGTGGGACAGGTCTAGTAGTGACAAACTCCCTTGAATTTTTGTTTATCCAGGAATGTCTTAATTTCTCCCTCATTTTGAAAGACAGTTTCACTGGGTATAAAACTCTTGGTTGGCAATTATTTTCTTTCAGCATTTTGACTATGACATCCCACTTCCTTCTTACCTCTCTGGTTTTTGATAAAAAATCAGCAATTAATCTTATTCAAGCTTCTTTGCACACAACACATTGCTTCTCTTTTTCAGCTTTCAGGGTTCTCAATCTTTGGTATTTGGCAATTTCATTATAATGTGTTTGGGCTTGGATCTCTGAGTTTTTCCTGTCTGGGGTTCATTACTCATCTTGGATGTGTACATATCTTTCATTAAATTTGGATTTTTTTCGGCCATTATTTCTTTGAATATTCCTCTTCCATTTTCTCTCTTTCTTCTGCTTCTGGAACTCCATAATGAATATACTGATTCCTTTGATGGTGTCTCACAGGTCTCTAAGGCTTGTTCACCTTTTTTCAGTCTTTTATCTTTCTGCTCCTCTGCCTAAATAATTTCAGTTTACTTAGCTTTGAGTTAACTTCTTCCTTTTGCCAGCTCCAATCTGTTGTCAAAACCCTCTAGTGAATTTTTTTATTTCAGTTATTGTGGACTTTGACTCCAATATTTCTGGTTGTTTTGTTTTCTTGTTAAAATTTCTGACTCCTTATTGAAATTCTCATTTTGTTCATATATCATTTTCCTGATATCCTATACTTCTTTGTATTGTTTTCTTTTAGTTCTTTGAGCATATTTAATACCATTTTGTAAAAGTCTGGTATGTTCAATGTCTGATAGTCTTTGTTGATGGTTTCTAATATTTTATCTTGTTCCTTTAGATGGGCCCAATTTCTTGTTTCTTTGTATGTTTTGTAATCATTTTTTTGCACATTTTTTGTATATTTTAATATTTTAATGTGCTAACTCTGGAATTTAATCCCTAAGCTGTATGTTCCTTAATTTTATATCCAACTAGTGATATGACAGAGATTTCCTTAAATGCTAGGAGCTAACAAAAACAAACAAAGCAATAAAAAACCCACTATCAAAGTCTTTGCAAATTGGTTCTATGGTGGTTGGTGCTCTCCTTCAGAGTTTAGCCCTCCTACCAATGAACCTGAAGATCAGCCCAGGGTGAAAGTGAAGTACCCTCTTCCATCTTTTCTGAGCATATATCTTGTCCTGGGCATGCACAAACCTTAGGAACTCTCCCATTTACAGGGATCCAAATATCTCATCCCATCCCAGTGAAATAGCCTTCTCTAGGAATCCTGAGGGCTTGTACCTCAGTACTATAAGTAGAAGCCCACGAAAAGTTTTGTGGGTATGGCTTTTATGTGATGGAGTGCACCCCAATGAGATCCAGAGGAGACCTACAGTTTTTTTTTTTTTTTAATAAACTTTTTTATTATAGAAGTTGTAGGTTTATAGAAAAATAATGCAGAAAAAATAGTTTCCATAAACCCCCCATTAACATCTTGCTTTAGTGAGGTACATGTGTTATAATTGATGAAATAATATTATTATAATTGTACTATTAACTATAGTCCCTAGTTTACATTAGGGTTCCTTGTTTGTGTTATACAACCCTATCGTTTTTTAAATTTTTTATTCTAGTAGTATATATACAACCTAAAATTTTCCTTTTTAACCACATTCAAATATATGTTTCAGTACTGTTAATTGTGTTCATAATATTGTGCTATCATTACCACCATCCATTTCCAATACTTTTCAGTCACTCCAAATAGGAACTTTTTACAATTTAAGCATTAACTCCCCAACTCCTCCCAGCCCCTGGTAACCATATTCTAGTTTCTGACTCCATCAGTGTTTTTAAGATAATTATATTAGCAGAAACACTGCAGCTTGGACTGGAAGAGACAGAGACAGTACAAAATGAAGAGAGCTTTGAACCTCCTAAACTTTTATAAGAAGGAAGCAGGCTGAGTAAAATACTCAACTGAAAGCACATGCTACTTTTCATGAAAAAGTATGACTCAGAGTGGAACCAAGAGCCCAGAGGATGGAACTGAGAGCCATGGAGAATTATTCCTCAGTCTTGAGACCAAATTTCAGAATTACTAAGGACACTTGACTCTTTTGTGCCTCCTATTTCCCCTTTTATGAGCTGGAATGACTGTAACAGTTATTCTTTGTGTACCCCACTGTATTATTCAGCCAAAGTGCCTCCCATTTCCCCTTTTATGAGCAGAAATGACTATAACAGCTATTCTTTGTGTACCCCACTGTATTAGTCAGCCAAAGCGGTGCTGATGCAAAATACCAGAAATCTGTTGGTCTTTATAAAGGGTATTTATTTGGGGTAGAAGTCCACAGTTACCAGGCCATAAAGCATAGTTACTTCCCTCACCAAAATATATTGCCATGTGTTGGAGCAAGATGGCTGCAGATGACTGCGAGGGTTCAGGCCTCTTGGGTTCCTCTTTTCTCGGGGCTCCATTTCTCTCCCCTTTGTTTCAGCCCCTTTGTTTCCTCCACAAGGTCAGCTGTAGACTATAAGGCTCCCTAGGCTTTGCTTCGCTCCACAAGACCAGCTGTAGACAATTAGGCAAATGGCTCGTCTCTATCCTGGGGCCTTCTCTCCTTCCTCACTGACCAAGCTCCTCTGTCTGCTCGCCTCCCCAGGCTCCAGCATCAAAACTCCAACATGAGTACTCCAACCCAAAAACTACTACTACTCTGTCCCTTGCAATGTGTTTTATCTTTGAGACCCCACCTACCAAGGGGTGGGGCTCAATGCCCTGCTGATGTGGCCCAGTCATAAGTTATGATTAGCAGACCAATTTACATGCATAATCCAATATCTATTTTTGGAATTCATAACTATACCAAACTGCCAAACTCTACACCCACCATTGTATATTGGATTGGGGGGGGGGCAGATAACTTGTCTCTTTAGTTTCACAGATCTACAGATCAAGCTGAACTTTAAGAACTAGAAGTTAGGATCTATATTTAGGGAGCTTCATCCACACTGACCTAATTTAGATGACAAAATTCTAGACTTGGAGTTGATGAGATTTGTGGGGACCTTGGGTGGGAGTAAGTGTGGTTTATATGTTGGAAACACATAAATCATTGGTTGCCAGTGGGCAGACTGTGGTAGCTAGCCTCCTAGATGGCCTCTAGTGACCCCTTCCTGTTGGTATTTATGCCCTTATTTATCCATTGGCTGTGCACTGGACATAGTGATTTGCCTATAATTAATAGAATAAGATGGAAGTGATGGTATGTGACTTGGAGATTGTTTTAGTTTGCCAAAGGGCTGCCAATGCAAAGTACCAGAAATGTGTTGACTTCTATAAAGGGTATTTATTTGGGGTAAAAGCTTACAGTTCCAAGGCCATGAAAAGTCCAATTCAAGGCACCATAAGAGATGCTTTCTCACTCAAGTCAGCTACCACATGTTGAAGCAAGATGGTGGGTGATCTCTGCCTGGTCTCTGCCTTTCCCTCCGGGCTGTACCGTCTCCAGGAGCTCAGCTGAGGACAACCAGGCATAGGGCTTGTCTCTTACTGGGCCTTTTCTCTTAGGCTCGGCTGCTCCACTTTCTTTCTTATTTCAGCTATCAGACAAATGGCTCATCTTTCCCTGAGGCCTCAGCTGATTGAGCCTCTCCTTTCTGCCACATGGTGGTATAAAAAATGGCAGAGCTCTCTTTTCCTGTGTTTCTCCATTTTTATCGGACCCAGCAAGAGGGTAGAGACTCAACCTGAGTCTCACTGAGGCAGTCCAATTGAAAAAAGTTCTCACACCCACAGGAGTAGACCAGACAACAAACACAATCTTTCTCTTTTTGGGATTCATAAATAACTCCAAACTGCCACAGAGATTAAGTCATAAAAGTCAGTGTGGACTGTGACATCATCATGACAACATAAGAAATCCCCTTATGGCAACGTAAGAAATTATGTTTTTCTTAGCCAATTCTCTCAAATCAACTAAGAAAAGGTCAAATTCTACTTGCTTGGAACTCTGGTGGTGATAGAGACTGGAGAAGGACTCCACTAATGCTGAATTAAAGAAAAAGAAAAGTAATTGCCAAGATTAGGTAGGAGATTTTCTTCCCAGATCTGCCAGTCTGGACCCCTCCTCACACTCAGTCCCACATAGCTTGGGAGTCATCAAGAAGCAGCATGGCTCAGCTCCCTCTTGCCTCAGAGCAGGCTATAGAGCAGGGGCTCTTAACCTGTTTTGTTCCATGGACCCCGTTGCCAGTCAGGTGAAAACCACGGACTCCTAACTAAGTCCACATTATACCATCTATCATTTAATAAATATATCACACCCGCACCTATATGTCCCCACAAGAAAAAAATTTTTTTGAGTTTTAATTCAAGGTCATGGACCCCTTGTTAAGAATCCCTGCTATAGAGCCACTCACAGCAGCAAGTTAGAAAGCCAAGCACATTCAGGCATAGGGGCCCAAGACTGCAGAGACCGAGGGTGGAATACAAAGAGGTGAGGAGTACCTGGAAAAGGGCCCACAGGGGAAAAAAGGAAAGAAGAGAATGAGAGAGAGAGAGACAGAGAGAGAGAGAGAGAGAGAAAGAGAGAAAGAGAGAGCAGCAGAGCTGTTGGCAAGAAGTTTGCACACTCGATCCAGTTTCTATTGGCTGGACAACCTAAATGCAAAACAGACTTTTCTGGATTGACATGCCTTTCTGAATTGATCCCATCTGGGTTCCTGGGATGGGATAATCTAATGGGGAAAAAGGGGAGGTAGAAAAACCTCACAGAGTTTAGCAAAGTAGTAATAGATAATCCAGTTCTTAAAGCCAATCCATTCCTGTGCATGTGAACCTGTTGTAGATAGGACCTTTTGATTAGATTCAGTTAAGCCACCTTCCTTTTGATTAGATCACTTTAGTAGGGCATGACCCCAGGTGGCTCTTAATCTACCCACTGGAGTCCTTTATAAATGGAGGAATAAAAAGTCACAGACACAGAAAAAAAGCTGCAGAGACAGAGAGGAACCCAGAAGCTGAGAGAGAAGGCTCTGGCTGGGAGCCAGGAAGGCCACTTTAGCCAGAAGCCAAAAGCAAAGAAGCCCAGAGGAAAGGGGAGAGATGACCTGATGCCACCATGTGCCTGACTGCCCACAGCTGCAGCTTGGGGAGAAAATGAGCTGGAGGAGAAGGTAGAGACTGACAGACACTGCCGTTGTGCCCTGCCATGTATCTCATCACCCACAGCTGAAGCCTGGGGAGAAATCATCTCTGATAATGCCTTGATTTGAACTCTTTCATTGCCTCAGAACTGTAAGCTTTTAACCTAATAAATCCCATTGTAAAGCCAACTCATTTCTGGTATATTGCTTTGGCAGCATTTAACAAACCAAAACAATATCCATCTATTAATACTCAAAAATTGAATTTTTTTAAAAGAATTGCCATTTACAGTATCATAAAAATATGAAATATGTTAAATCTGACAAAAGATGCAGAAGACCTATGTACTGAAAACTGCAAAATATTGCTGAGAGAAATTAAAGAATAAATAAATGAAAAAATATACCCTGTTGATAAGTTGAAGGATCAATATTGTTAAGATCTCAATTCTCCCCCAGATTAATGTATATTTAACTACAATACTAATCAAAATTCCATTTTTGTTGAAATGGAAGAGTTGATTAAACAATTCATGTGGAAACCAACTTTGAATATGCAAAACAGAGCTGGAGAATAACACTACCTGATTTTAAGATTTCTTTATAAAGTTAAAGTAATGAAAACAATGTGGTATTGGTACAAAAATATTCAAATATATCGATGGAACAAAATAGCATCCAGAAATAGAGCCACACATATATAACCATTGATTTTGAACAGAGGTGTAAAGGTCATCCAGTGGGAAAGGATAGTCTTTTTAAATGGTGGTGGATCAATTGGATAATAGTGTGCAAATAAAAGAATTTTGCTCTATACCTCTCACCATATACAAAAACCTAAATTCTAAAACTTGTTGAAGAAAAATAGTAGAAAACCCTTGTAATTGTCAGGGAAACAGAACCAACAGGATATATAATAAGAGAACTGGCTTACATGACTGGGGGTAAGGGCATGTCTGAATTCTGTAGGGCAGGCCACCAGCTAGGAACTCCAGTGAAGGTTTTTGATGAATTCCCCAGAAGCTGACTGGCTAAAGTAGAGATAGAAATTTTTCCTTCAAACAGCTGAAATCATCAGTTCTCCCTTTAAGGCCTTCTCTGATTGAATGTCATTTCTCTCATTGTTTAAGGCAGTCTCCTCAGTTGATTGTAGATGTCATCATCCATAGATATAATCAACTTACTGATGATTTAAATCCATGAAATATCCTCACAGTAACAATCAGGCCAGTGCTTGCTTGACCAAACAACTGGACACCATAACCAGCTAGGTTGACTCATGAACTTAAATATCACAAACCTTATAACCTTGGGTTCAGCGATAATTTTTAGATTCTTACATATGACACCAAAAGTACAATCCATAAAAGAAGAAATTTATAAATTGCACTTCATCAAAATTGAAACCATCTGCTCTTCCGAATATACATGAAAGATATACAAAATCATTCAAAGGATCGGGGGATGGGGCATGGTCACGATAGGTGGATAATCACACAATAAATGAGGGAATCTGAATTCCTAGCCTGGAGAGCTCTGTCACAGTCTCCAAGGGAGCAACAATAGTCCTCTGAGTGTAGGGACAGTGCCTGTCAAAATAGGATGACCCACTGATGTTTGTTTGTTTGTTTGTTTGTTTTTTATTTTTATTTTATTGATGACTACCCTTGTGAGTCTTTGCTCTTGTAAATGAGACTTAGCCTGCAGTTGTGGGGTGCCTAAGGGTTGCCACCTGAGAACCTCCTTGTTGCTCAAATGTGGCCCAACTCTAAGCCAAACTCAGCATATGATTGCATTACCTTCCCCCCAACGTGGGACATGACTCCCGGGGATGAGCCTCCCTGGCAACGAGGGATTAATACCAAGTGCCAACTGGCAGCTTTGCACAGTGGCAGTATCGTAGCCAATGAGGTTTATACGAGGCACAATTATTGCTAATTGAAAACTTTTCCCAAGTGCCAACTGGCAACACAACTGGAAAAAGACCTTGAATAAAAGGGGGAAATGGTAAAGACAAATGAGTTCAAGTGGCTAAGAGACTTCAAAGAGAGTCAGGAGGTCATCCCAGAGGTAACTCTTACGAACACCTCAGTAGGAGCTCATAGAACATCTAAGTGCCTATCACCCCACTCAGTGGGGTTCCTGAGAGCTCCGGAGACACCCTGGTCCTATATAAGGGGGGATAGCCCCAGAGACTGATGCCTTATCAGTGGGTTCTATTTTGGAATCTGTGCTCCTGAGAGTGACAGAATTAGACTCAAATAAGTCCTCCCTGCACATGGTTCACCAGTCCCTTCTATTCAAACCTATATGCGATGCTGGAGTTTTTAGGTATACTTCCAGAGACTGGAGCCTCCCGCCTACCTATGTGCCAGGTGTGCATGAAATCTAGGTGGAGCTGCAACTCCTACCCTACAGCTCAATGGACTCATCCAAGTCACCTGGTGAGGAGACAACGATGGGAAATGGCCATCTCAGGGAATGGAGAGGGCCTGCATCTGCAGGCAGGATCATCCCACCCACCATATCCATGGGATATAAGCCCTCTCTCACTTGGAGTTGGAGTGGACATCACCATCCCAGTCCCCTCAGGATTGGGGGAAGAACTATGGACTAGAGTGGACCTGATGGTATTCTCTTGTTCACATATGGTGATTCTAGCAATGCAAGAAATTATAACAATGAGGTGGAGCCAGTGGCCACTTGACACTTTTGGGGTAGGGAGGGGACGAGCAGTTGAAATACAGTGGCTTCTTTGGGAGTTGGAGGTTGTCCTGAGTACTGTTGTGGCAACGGATGTAGGCCATTTTAAATCAGCACACACCACTCAGAACTGTGTGGGAGAGAGTGTGGTCTACAGTGTGAACTGTGGTCTATGGTTGGTGGCAAGGCTCCAGGATGTGTAAGTTCATTGAGGGTGGTGGGCCACACTGTGGGA
>JAKSZT010052319.1:24002498-24033463 GCA_026826555.1 Tolypeutes matacus | reverse complement strand
TCACCATCCCAGTCCCCTCAGGATTGGGGGAAGAACTATGGACTAGAGTGGACCTGATGGTATTCTCTTGTTCACATATGGTGATTCTAGCAATGCAAGAAATTATAACAATGAGGTGGAGCCAGTGGCCACTTGACACTTTTGGGGTAGGGAGGGGACAAGCAGTTGAAATACAGTGGCTTCTTTGGAAGTTGGAGGTTGTCCTGAGTACTGTTGTGGCAACGGATGTAGGCCATTTTAAATCAGCACACACCACTCAGAACTGAGTGGGAGAGAGTGTGGTCTACAGTGTGAACTGTGGTCTATGGTTGGTGGCAAGGCTCCAGGATGTGTAAGTTCATTGAGGGTGGTGGGCCACACTGTGGGAGATGTTTGTGTGGGGTGTGATGGGAGGTGTGAGAGGTGGGCAACATGGGAATCCCAGTGGGTTCCGTGTAATATTTTGGGTAATCTAAGCACCTCTTAAAATATATGTATATATATATATATATATATATAAACAACATTTTTGTAAGCAAATACACATATATGCATATATATTTATATATCATTTTGCAAATGTTAAAAATAAATAAATAAATAAATAAATAAATAAATAAATAAATAAATAAAAAAAAAGGCATGTTAGGGAAGTGGATGTGGCTCAGGCAACTGAGCTCCCACCTACCACATGGGAGGTCTGTGGTTCGGTTCCTGGTGCCTCCTAAAGAAGCGAACTGGTGCAATTGGAGGCACGGCAAGCTGACACAACAAGATGATGCAACAAGAGACACAAGAAGAAAAAACATAATGAGAGACACAACAAAGCGAACAGAGGTGGCTCAAGTGATTAGGCATCTCTCTCCCACATCGGAGGTCCTGGGTTCAGTTCCCAGTGCCTCCAAAAGATACAGCATATAGCAAGTGCAAACAATGAGGGGGTGAGGAGAAATAAATAAATAAATCCTAAAATAAAAAAGACACTGTTAGGAAAATGAAAAAGCAAGCTACTGACTGGGAGAAAATACTTTAAAGCATATATCTTATTCAGTACTTGTATCCAGTGTATATAAAGACTCTCAAAATTCAATAATGAAAAAACAACCCAATTTGAAAAATAGGGAAAAGATTTGAACAGACACTTCATGAAAGAAGAGAAGATATATGGATGGCAAATAAGCACATGAAAAGATGTTTAGCAAAGTTTGTCATTAGGAAGAAACCACTAGATAGCTATTAAAATGGCTAAAACTTAAAGCACTGACTCAAAGTTAATGAATGTGATATAAGGCCTAAAATGAAGGACCAATATGCTGCCTTGATATCTGATGAAATTGACATGGCCTCACATCACCTACCTGCAACTTCTCCTCCCCATTCTGCTCTAAAAAGATAAAGTCCACTAGCCAAATAACCATCCTTCTCCAAAGGACCAGGTGCAATTCTCTGAGTAGTAGGCCTCAGTTACTTAAAAACCCATGGAATTATTCAAACTAGCTAATCATGTCTTCCCATGGGAAACAGGGGGCACCCCATACTTTTGATACTACAAAGCCTCCCTCTTAAAGCTCCTCGTTGTTGACTTTGTTCCCAAGTGCAAGCTCTTTGTGGTCCAATGTGGAATGCATTGTCCTTCTCTCCCAGGTTTTGAGTATTTGTGACTAATAAATGTTGATTTCAAGAAAGAAAAGAAAACCCTAACAAATGAAAGGAGGGGATAACTGAACTCTGCTGTGAGACAGGACAGGTCCCAGAATGAGTGAGGAAGAGAATTTAAATAAATCATAGGCACTAGGGAGAATATTCTGCACAAAAAAAGAACAGATCAAGAGTTCTAGGAAAGGAAGCTTTCTCCTGGAGGTGAAACAATTGCACAAAAAGTGCAATCCTAAAAATTGTACCATATATCTACGGCAAGAATCAGATGAAGAAGAGCTGAGAAAACTAAACAGTTAAACACAGGCTACTCTAAAGGCCCAGAATAAATTGGACCAATCATCAAGAAGAGCCATAACACAAATCCAGTCAACAATAAAACCCTAGACAAGAGGGAGAAAATGATCTTCAGTGTTAGCTCATCAAGATAATCAGATGCCTAGACATCAGTAAATAATTACAAGCTATACTAAGCAACAGGAAGATAAAGCTCAGTCAAAGAAACAAATTAAAACTTCAGAGAAGACACAAAATTTGGAGCAACTAATCAAAGAAGTTCAAACAAATCTGCTAAATCAATTCAAGGAGATAAAGAAAAATATAGATATAGAGCTAAAGGATATTAAGACAATGTGTGAGCATAAAGAAGAATTTGAAAGTTTAAAAAGAAACATAACAGAAATTATGGGGGTGAAAGGCACAATATTAGGGTTTAAAAAATACAGTAGTGGGAAGTGGATGTGGCTCTAGCAATTGGGCTCCCGTCTATCATATAGGACGTCCAGGGTTCAATTCCTGGGGCCTCCTGGTGAAAAGCAAGCTGGCCTGTGTGGTGAGCTGGCCCATGTGGAGTACTGGCCCGTGCAGAAGTGCTGGCCTGCGTAGAGAGCTGGCACAGCAAGACAACACAACAAAAAGATAACACAGAAGAGAGACGATAAGAGATGCAGCAGACCAGGGAGCTGAGGGGGTGCAAGAGATTGAGCGCCTCTCTCCACTCCAGAAGGTCCCTTGGTTCCCGGTGCCGCCTAAAGAGAAGACAAGCAGACACAGAAGAACACACACAGAGAGAAGACAGCAAGCACAAACAATGGGTAGGGGATAAATAAATAAAAATAAATCTTTTAAAAAATACACTAGAGGCATACAAAAGCAGATTTGAACTTGCAGAAGAAAGAATCAGTGAACAAGAAGACAGGACAGTTGAAATCATACAGCCATAGAACAGATAGAGAAAAGAATAGAAAAAATTGACCACAAACATATGCATCATGGGTGCCTCAGAGGGAGAAGAGAAGGAAAGAGACAGAAAGAATATTTGAGGAAATAATGACCTAAAAATTTCCCAACCCTGAAGGACATAAATATACATGTCCAAGAAGGGCAACATACTCCAAACAAAATAAATCCTAATAGACCTACTCCGAGACACATAATAAAAAGAATGTCAAATGCCAAAGATAGAGAATTTTAAAGGCAGCAAGAGGGAGTGGATGTGGCTCAAGCAATTGGGCTCCTATCTGCCATATAGGAGGTCCAGGGTTCGATTCCCGGGGCCTCCTGGTAAAGGCAAGCTGGCCCGCGTGGTGAGCTGGCCCAAGCAGAGAGCTGGCCCATGCAGGAGTGCTGACCTGCACAGAGTGCTGGCCCAAGTGGAGAGCTGGCGCAGCAAGATGATGCAACAAAAGGAGACACAGAAAAGAGACAATAAGAGATGCAGCAGACCAGGGAGCTGAGGTGGTGCAAGCGATTGAGCACCTCTCTCCCACTCCGGAAGGTCCCAGGATTGGTTCCTGTTGCCACCTAAAGAGAAGACAAGCAGACACAGAAGAACACACAGCGAATGGACACAGAGAGCAGACAGCGAGCGCAAAAACAACGGGGCAGGAATAAATAAATAAAATCTTTTAAAAAGTAAAATAAAAGCAGCAAGAGAAAAGTGATTCCTCACATACAAGGAATCCTAAATAAGATAAGTGCTGATTTCTCATCAGAAACCACTGAGCACAATGGTATGTTATATTTAAGGTACTGAGAGAGAAAAATATCCAGCAAAAGTGTCCTTCAAAACTTAAGGAGAGTTTAAAATATTTACAGATAAACAGAAACAGAGTTTGTCAATAAAAGGCCTCTATCCTACAAGAATTCTTAAAGGGAGTTCTGTAGGTTGAAAGGAAAAGGCAGGAGAGTGTAGCTTGAAGTAGTGTGAGGAAATGAAGATTATCAGTAAGAGTAACTAAAAAGCTAAATGCAAAACCAATTGTACTATATCACATCTCAATTTGAACTAGCCACATGTCAGATGCTCAACATTCACCTTGAGGATAGAAGCTACTGTACTGGACAACACAGGATTAGGCAATTATTTAAATAACTATATATATATTTAATAACTATAAACTCTTGAAGCAAAGTGACAGAGAACAAGAGAGTAAGGGGGGAAAGTGAGAAGAGGAAGAAAGAGGGGCAGGAACAGAGTGGGGGCAGATCGGAGGTCCACCTCTGGCTCACAACCATTCAGGTTTTACTCCATTGAACCCCCTGCTCCTCCTCTCCTTCACTTGGCAGGTTCTGGGCTCCCCTACGCAAAAGAGATCCTTGGTAGGCAGTGCCATCATTGAGCTGCACACACCCACGTTGACCTAGAGCCAGATCTCTGGATCTGGGAGAAGGACTCTGCCTCAGGCCCAGATAACAGCAAGAACCTCTAGATGCTGGCTGCAGTGCCAGCATTGGTTTAGAGAGCCTGGGATCCACCACATTGTCTGCCTGACCCTGCAGCACTAGTGGCCACCAGGGTCAAACCTCTGTGGGCCCAGACCACACAGCAGAAGCCAGGCCTCTCTCCAGTTCATTGGTTCTGCTACCTCTTCCTGCTCACCCATCCACTGGAACTCACTAAAGCCTGATTGCTCCTCATCCTTCTAGTCCCTCCTAACAAGAAGAGGTTGTCTTTGTCCTTGGTGCACAGACTATTTCAAGCCCTGGGAACCACCTGGGTTCCTGAGGACTCCTAGCTAATGTGCAGAGCCCAGGAGCCTGGAAACCTTTTCTCATACTTTTCTGAGATGTGGTACATTGGGAAGATCATGCCCTGTACTCCAAATTCCCATACGCAGAAAGAGGGTGCATGGAATCCACCTCTGATTCCCAGAGCATTGCTGCAAAGGCAAGGATTTCTTCCCGGTTCAGAAGAGACTATCACTTAAGGAGGCTTGACCTAATCTCAGAATTCCCCACCCAGTGCCACCAGCCCAATGACCTGGGCTTACAGGGATCTGGGTTTCCTCTTGCTTGTATGGACCAGAACTATGTCACCTATCGAGGACCCTGTGCGAGAACCCTGAGCTAGGGCCTGAGCCTGCCACAGGAATGACAGCCCCAGACCCAACCCTCCTGTCTTCTCACTGGACAGTACTGACCACTGGGCCAGACTTCAGACTGCAGGTTTCCCTCTTCACTCTTTCTGTTCAATCCAGAACCAACTCTTTGTTTTATAATGTACATTTCATTTTTCATACATGCCTAAATAAAATTACAAATCATAATACAGCTCAATGAATTATAAAAGTAAAAGCAGGGAAGTGGATGTGGCTCAAGCAATTGGGTTCCTGTATACCATATAGGAGGTCCAGGGTTTGGGGCCTCCTGGTGAAAGGCAAGCTGACCCGCGCAGAGTGCTGACCCATGCAGAGTGCTGGCCCACGCGGATGGTGGCCTGCACAGGAGTGCTGACCTGCATGGAGTGCTGGCCCGAGCAGAGAGCTGGCGCAGCAAGATGATGCAACAAAAGGAGACACAGAACAGAGACAATAAGAGATGCAGCAGACCAGGGAGCTCAGGTGGCACAAGAGATAGAGCGCCTCTCTCCACTCCGGAAGGTGCCACCTAAAGAGAATACAAGCAGACACAGAAGAACACACAGAGAGCAGACAGCGAGTGCAAAAACAACAAGGGGGGTGGGGAGAAATAAATAAATAAATAAATAGATCTTTAAGAAAAAAAGTAAAAACACCAGTGGAACCATCACCAAGATGGAAGTGTAGAACATTGCCTGACTTCAGGGTAGCCTCCTTTGTGCCCCCTCCAAAAATTTCTCTTCAAATGTAACCTCTATTCTCACTTCTTTTAGTATATATGCTTTTGAAATTTACATAAATGGAATAACTGGTTTAAAAAAGTAATGATAAGTCTAGGTTTTCGGACATACAATGTACAAAGGTATAATTTGTAACAAGTAAAATAATTGGTGGGGGTCATATGGGTATAGGAAAAGTATATGTGCATGCTATTGAAGTTAAGTTTTTTTGTATCAAACCAAATATAATTGTTTTATATTTAGGATGTGAAATTTTAACCCCATGGTAACCACAAGGAAAACAGATGAAAAATATATCCAGATAGGAATGAAAAGGCACTCCATATGGTAAAACATAAGAAAGCAAATAAATATCAAAGTAGGCTACAAGGGAAGTGAGGGTGAAAAAAGAGGGAGCAGATGTGGCTCAAGCAGTTGAGCTCCCGCCTCCCACATGGGAGGTCCTGGGTTCAGTTCCTGGTGCCTCCTGAAAAAAAAACAAAATCAAACAGCAAGCAAATTAAATGCAAAAATCAACTCAGGAAAACTGATGTGGCTCAGTGGTTGAGCCAGCTTCCCACATACAAGGTCCCGGGTTCAATCCCCAGCTCCTGGTACCTAAGGAAAAAAAAAAAGTTTGACAAAGGCTAAATAGCAAAATAGCAGGAGAAAGTCCTGCATTATCAGTATTGACTTTAAATGTAAATGGATTAAACTCTCCAGTCAAAAGGCAGAGATTGGCAGATTGGGTAAAAAAAGCATAACCCAACTCTGCAAGAGACTCACCTTAAAGTCAAAGATACAAGTAGGTTTACAGTGAGAAGATGGGGAAAAATATACCATGCAAGTAGTAACCAAAAGAGAGCTGGGGCGGCTGTACTAATATTGGATAAAATAGACTTTAAGTCAAAAATAGTTACAAGGGACAAAGATAGTCATTACATACTGTTAAAAGGGACAATTCAACAAGAAGATGCAACAATTATAAATATATATGCACCTAACAGCAGAGCCCAAAATTATAAGAAGCAAATACTGACAGATTTGAAGGGAGAGATTGACAGTTCTACATGAATAATAAGAGACTTTAACACACCACTCTCAAAAATGGATAAAACATATAGTCAGAAGATCAATGAAGAAGTACAGGACTTAAATGATTCAGGGGTTCTTACCCCAGGGGTTCTATGGACGATTTCAGGGGTTCCATGAGCGTGAATTGAAAAAATCAACTTACCTTTTTTTCTCTGACCTCTAACTGAAATCTAGCATTTCCTTCACTTATGAATGTACGCAATAAATTACAGTAGTATTCATTTCATTTCACATTACAGTTGTTGCATATTTTAAAAAATCACTTACACTCATCCATACTTCAAAATATTGGTAGTTCTTAGACCCAACGCTAGTTGAGTGTCATAAAACTATCTGCCGCTACATTCCGAGAAGGGGTCCATGGTTTTCACCTGACTGGCACAGGGGTCCGTGGAACAAAAAAGGTTAAGAACCTCTGTATTAAACCAACTAGACCTAACAGACATAAATAGAACACTGCACCCAATGAAAACAGAATACACATTCTTCTCGAGTACACATGGATCATTTTCCAGGATAGACCATATATTGGGTCACAAAACAAGTCTCAATAAATTAAAAAATATTGAAATCATACAATGTATATTTTCTGACCAAAGTGGAAGAAGTTAGAAATCATTAACAAAGGGAGAAACGGAAAATTCACAAATATGTGGAAATTAAACAGCGTATTCTTAAACAACCAATGGATTAAAGAGGAAATCAGAAGCAAAATTAGGAAATATCTTGAGATGAATGAAAATGAAAATATCAAATCCTACGGGATGCAGTGAAAACAGTGTTGAGAGGGAAATGTATAGCTTTAAATGTTTACATTAAAAAAGAAGAAAGACCTCAAATCAGAGACTTAATCTCAAAACTGGAAGAAATAGAAAAAGAAGAGCAAACTAAGCCCAAAGCAAGCAGAAGGAAGGAAATAAAAAAGATTAGAGTGGGGAAAACGATAGAATCAACAAAAATCACAGGTTGGTTTTCTGAATATATCAACAAAAATGGCTAGACTGACAAAAAAAGAGAGAAGATATAAGTAATGAAAATCAGAAACGAAAAGGGGGACATTGTTACTGACCCTGCTGACATAAAAGACCATAAATAGATACTATGAACAACTGTATGCAAATAAATTAGATAACCTTAATGAAATGGACAAATTATTAGACACACACAAGCTACCTACATTGACTCAGGAAGAAATAGGAGGGATTGAGAAGTGCCTGCTAAGGGGTGTGAAGTTTTTCTTTTTGGAGTAATGAAATTGTTCTAAAACTTTTGTGGTGATGAATGCACAACATTGTGATTATACTAAAAGCCACTGATTATACACTTTGGATGGATTATATGGTATGTGAATATATCTCAGTAAAACTGCTTTTAAATAAATGAGCAAGAATAGCCAGAAATAGCAGCTATGTACATCAGGGGAAGCATAGATATGAATTTTTGTCTGTCTTTTTCTTTGTTTATTATTATTATTATTGAAATAATGAAAATGCTTTAATAATGATTGAAATGATGAATGCACAACTATGTGATTATATAAAATACCATTGATTGTATACTTTGAATGGGTTGTATGCTTTATTAACATGTATCATTAATTTTGATTCGTTTAAAAAAAAACAGAGGGGCCAAAATTATCCAATCATAATAGCCAAAAAGTGGAAATAACCCCAATGTCCATAAATTGGTGAATGGATAAATAAAACTGGTATAGCCATACAGGGAATATTATTCAGCCATAAGAAGGAATGAAGTGCTGATACATGCCACAACATGGATGACACTCAAAAGCATTGTGCTAAGTGAAAGAAAACAGTCACAAAGGACCATATAATGTATGATCTCATTTATATGAAATGTCCAGAACAGGCAAAACCATAGAGACAGAAAGTAGATTACTGGTTGCATAGACCAGGGGGAGAATGAAGGAATTGGGAGATGATGGTTATGAGGTGTAGAGTCTCTGGGGAGTAATGAAAATGTTAAAAAATTGATCACGGTGATGGTTGCATAAATCTGTGAATTTACTAAAAGTCATTGAATCTGCACCTTGAATGGGCGAATTGTATGATCTGTGAAATTGGATATCAATAAAGCTGTTTTTGAAAAAAGAAGAAATAGAAGATCTTAACAAACCAATTACTAATAGATTGAATCAGTAATCAAAAACCTCCCGACAAAGAGAAGCTCAAGACAGATGGTTTCACAGGGAAATTCTACCAATCATTCAAAGAAGTGTTAACTTCAAGTCTGTGCAAACTCTTCCAAAAATTGAAAAGGAGGAACACTCCCTAATTAATTCAATAAGGCCAACATTACTGTGGCAGTTTGATATTATTTATGAATTCCAAAAAGAGATATTTGATTGTTTGTAAACTGATCTTTTCCTCTGGGTGTGATAACCCTTTGATTGTATTAGATTCAGCTGATTCAGATGTCTGATTAAATCGTGTTAAGATTAGGGCTTTGATTCATCCATGTTGTATTAGTCAGGGTTCTCTCTGGAAACAGAATCAGCAGGAGATATCTGTCAATAATATGAAATTTTAAAAGAGTCTCTCACGTGACCGTGGGGATGCACAAGTCCAGGTCCCGCAGGCAGGCTGCAAACCAGGGGCTCCGATGAAAGTCCACTGAAAGGTCGTTGATGAGTTTCTGGGAGAAGTTGCCTGTCCAACGACGAGCTGGGAAATTCTCTCTGAATGTTGAAATCACTTCCCCTTTTAAGGCATTCAACTGATTGGATAAAAGTGTCACCCATTGCTCATGGCAATCTCCCTGATTGATGCAGATGTAATCAGCCATTCATGCAGTAAACTCACTGGTGATCGAAGGCCATAAATGCTCTTGTATTACAATTAGCCCAGTGCTTGCTGGAACAAACACCTGGACACAACTACCTGGCCGAGTTGACACATTAGCCTAACCATCACACATGTCATTAGAGTGCGACTCACCGTTGAGTCCCAGCCCCTTTGGTGGGCTGATAAAACAGACTCTCACACAGGGAAGAAGAACATAGAGGAAGAGAAACAGCCCCATAGACATGGCAGAGGCCCCGGGAAGAGAGACAAGCCTGACAGTTTGCAGCTGAAGAGAACAGAGCAGCTGAGAAACCCTGAGATGAGCCTTATGCTGAAATCAGAAGAAGCTGGACCCATGGAGCCTTAAGAGGGGAGAGGAATGCTGAACCCTCGCAGATGTTACCCGCCATCTTGCGTCAAAATGTGGCAATGTGGACCATAGTTCACATTATAGACCACACTCTCTCCCACACAGTTCTGCATGTTATATGCTGGTGTAAAATGGCCTATATCTGTCATTGTAATGTCACTCAGGATAATTCCCAAGTCCTGAAAGACTTTGGGTGAGAAAGTACCTCTTATGGTACCTTGAGTTGGACTCTTCAGGGCCTTGTAACTGTAAGCTTCTACCCCAAATAAATACCCTTTATAAAAGCCAATCAATTTCAGCACTCCTTTGGCTGACTAATACAATCACCCTCATACCAAACACAGATAATGATACCTTAAGAAAAGAAAGCTACAGACCAATTTCTCTTATGAATATAGATGTAAAAATCATCAACAAATTACTAGCAAACCAAATCCAACAGCACATTAAAAAGAATTATACACCATGATCAAGTGGGATTTATCTCTGGTATGTAAGAGTGGTTTTCAACATAAGAAAATCAACTAATGTAAGGTACCACATTAACAGTATGAAGAAGAAAAAAACATGATCATTTTAATCGACACAGAAAAGGCATTTGACAAAATACTGCTCCCTTCCTTGATTAAAAAAACACTTATAGAACACAAGGAATAGAAGGAAACTTCCTCAACATGATAAAGGGCATATATGAAAAGCCCACATCTAACATCGTACTTTCCCTCTAAGATCAGGAACGAGACAATGATGTCCACCGTCACCACTGTTATTCAACATTGTACTGGAAGTTCTTGCCAAAGTTATTAAGCAAGAAGAAGAAATAAAAGGCATCCAAGTTGGAAAGGAAGAAGTAAAACTTTCACTACTTGCAAATGATATGATCCTATATACAGAAAATCCCAAAAAATCCACAACGAAGCTCCTAAGCTAGTAATGTTTTCAGCAAAGTGGTAGGGTTCAAAACTCCAAAATAAGTAGTATTTCTATACACAAGTAATGAACAATAGGAACAAGAAATAAAAAAAAATTCTATTCACAATAGCTACTAAAAGTCAGATATCTAGGAATAAATCTAACCAAGGATGTAAAGGACTTATATACAGAAAACTAGAAAACATTGCTAAAAGAAATAAAAAGGGGTCGGATGTAGCTCAACTGGTTGGGCGTCCATCTCCCATATGGAGGGACCCGGGTTCGATTCCCAGGACCTCCCAGTAAAAAAAAAAAGAAATAATAAAAAAAAGACCTTAAAAATGGTCTTTGACATTAAAATGTCAAGGTTACCCAAAGCAATTTATAGATTCAATCCAATTCCAATAAAAGTTCCAACAGCCTACTTTGAAGAAATGGAAAAGCCAATTATCAAATTAATTTGGAAAGTTAAGGGGTCCTGAATAACCAAAACCATCTTGAAAAAGAAGAATGAAGTTGGAGGGCTCACACTCCCTGATACTTCCTGAGAATGAAGGAATTGGGAGATGATGGTTATGAGGTGTATTGTCTCTGGGGAGTAATGAAAATGTTAAAAAAGACTGTTTCAACTCTGTCCTTTGCCTTGCCTTTTATATTCGATTCCCCACCCACCAAAGGGTGGGGCTCAACGCCCTACTGATGTGGCCTAGTCAACGCCCTAATCATAACTTAATCATGCCCAGATTAACAGATCAGTTTACAAGCATGATCCAATTATATTTTTGGAATTCATAATTACATCAAACTGCCCAACTGCAACACTATATGACCTGGCAACTCCTCTACTAGGTATACACCCAAAAGAACTGAAAGCAGGGACTTGAACAGATATTTGCACACCGATGTTTATAGTGGCATTATTCACAATGACCAAAAGATGGAAGCAATGCAAGTGTCTATCAACTGAATAATGGATAAATGAAATGTGGTATATACATATAATAGAATATTATCACCCATAAAAAGGAATGAAGTCCTGATACATGTGACAATATAATGAAGACATCATGCTAAGTGAAATCAACCAGACACAAAAGAACAAATATTGTATGATCTCATTGATATGAAATAAATAGAATAAGCAAACTTATAGAGTTAGAATCTGGAATATAGGTTACCATATTCCATATGAGTTAGACATAGGGAATGGGGAATTAATGCTTAATTTGTACAGTATTTCTATTTAGGTTGATTTTAAAGTTTTGGAAATGGATGGTGGTGATAGTAACTCAATACCATGAGTGTAATTAACAAATTATATATGTGAATGCAGTTAAAAGGGGAAATTTTAGGTCATATATACATTACTAGAATAAAAATTAAAAGGTAAAACATAGAACAACACAGTGAACTCTGTTTTATTTTTCCCATGCATCACCATATTCTTAACACCTTGTAATAGAAGAACATTCTTCTATTTGTATTATTAACCACAGTCTTCATCCACCACCAAAATCACCATGTTATACAGTGTATTAGTCAGCCAAAGGGGTGCTGATGTAAAATACCAGAAATGGGTTGGTCTTTATAAAGGGTATTTATTTGGGGTAGAAGTGCATGGTTACCAGGCCATAAAGTATAAGTTTCTTCCCTCACCAAAGTCCATTGCCACGTGTTGGAGCAAGACAGCTGCCAACGTTTGCCACGGTTCAGGCTTCTTGGGTTCCTCTCTTTTCCTGGGGCTGCGTTTCTCTCCTGGCTTAGCTCCTCTGCTTCCTCCACAAGGTCACTTGTAGACTATTAGGCTCTCTAGGCTTTGCTTCTCTCCACAAGGCCAGCTGTGAACTCTCAGGCGAATGGCTCATCTCTATCGCAGGGCCTTCTCTCCAACATCAAAACTCCAACATCAAAACTGCTTCAACTCTGTTCTTGCCATGCCTTTTATATTTGATTCCCCCACCCACCAAGGGGTGAGGCTCAACGCCCTACTGACGTGGCCCAGTTAACACCCTAATCATAACTTAATCATGCCCAGATTAGTAGACCAGTTTACAAGCATGATCCAATATCTATTTTCGGAATTCATAATTACATCAAACTTCCCAACGGCTACATACAGTTCCTAGATTATCCTGTAGCTTCCTGTCAATTGATATTTACATCCCTACTACCCCTTTCAGCCACAATTGCATTTATAAACCAGCAGTGTTACTTATACTCACTATATTACCATCAACTCTATCTATATTCACACATTTACAATCAACCTGAACCCTATTTTAAATGATGAGCTATAGTCTATAGTATAATTATAGAAATGTTCTTTCGTGAATTATAATAACTATATCACACTAATGTACGGTGTTACTAATAGGGTGATATATGTAGAAAATACACCCTGATGTGAACTATGGACCGTAGTTAACAGTACAGGTTTTTTTAAAGCTTTATTTTATTTATCCCCCACCCCCCCAGATGGTTCTCTCATCTGTCTGCTCATTGTTTGCTCACCTTCTCCAGGAGGCACCCAAAACTGTACCTCCCACATCAGAGGCGAGTGCCCAGTGACCTGAGCCACATCTGCAGGATGTGGTGTCTGCTGGCTTGTGGCATCTGCTGTTTGCAGTGGGGGTGGCATCTGCTCATCTTCTTTTAGGAGGCACCGGGACCTGAACCCAGGACCTCCCATGTGGTAGGCAGGCACCCAACTGGTTGAGCCACATCTGCTCCCCTAGTAGTATAGTTTTAATATTCTTTCATCAGTTGTAACAAAGGTACCACACTTATGCAAAGTGTTAACAATAGGGGGGTTATATGGGAACACTGTATTTTTTCATGATTTTTCTGTAAACCTAAAACTTCTCTAATCAAAAAAAATTGTTTTAAAAATTCAGTGTTGCCGCTTTGTTTCCAGGCCTGAGGGTGATCAGCCCTGCTGCAGCCCGGGGAGCAGCACGAGCTAGTTGTGGGCCGTCCGGCGTGCACTCCGGAACGGCGGGGGGGTGAAGAAGTTGTCAGGAGAGCGCAGGCCCGGCTCCCTGGTCTTCACGGGGGTTAAGAAGAAGTTGTCACAGGGTCGCCGCTTGGTGCCCTGTGGTCTCCCTGACAGTACTAAATGAAGAGACACCACTCACTTGCTTGCTGGAAGGTAAGACCTTTATTCAGGGAGAGCTGCGCAGTTTTATAGGCAGAGTTGGGCGGGGGTGAGCGTGTTGTCTTCTGATAGGGCGAAGCTGTTGCTGGGCGTGGAGGGAAGATTCGGGAGGGAGGGGGGAGGCTAGAGGAGAAGGCCAACATGTCCAAATAAGGTTATGGCTGTGAGGGGGTGCTGTGATAGGCTGCGGTGAATAGGGAAGTTGGGTTCGGGGAAGAGAGAAGTTGGCTACGGGAAGCGGGTGGGGCGTAGCGCCCCACAGACACCTGTGGCAAGGTTTGACTTGGGTAAACATTACCTCACAGTGTGGGGAAGCAGATGTGGCTCAAGTGATTGAGCTCCCACCTACTACATGGGAGGTCCCGGGTTCGGTTTCTGGTGCCTCCTGGAGAAGATGAGCAAAACAGCTAGTTGGCACGATAGACAGGCACGGTGAGCTGACGCAACAAGATGATGCAACAAGGAGACACAAAGAGAACAGACAATGAGAGACACGGCAAAGCAGGGAGCTGAGGTGGCTCAAGCGATTGAGCACCTCTCTCCCACATGGGAGGTCCCAGGTTCAGTTCCCTAAAGAACTGACGAGCAGACACAGAGAGCACACAGTAAATCGACACAGAGAACAGACAGTGAGCATAAATGACGAGGGGGATTGTGTGACTAAATAAATAAAATAAATCTTTAAAAAAAGGCAGTGTGACATCTCTTTCTCTTGTAACACTTGTTCATGGGGACAACCAGTTGCCTTGTTGTGAGCAACCCTATGGAGAAGATCCCCTAGCAAGGAACTGAGGGCTTTTTCCAACAGCTAGTGAAGAACAGTTTCCTTCTGACCAAATGAATATTCCATCTTGGAAGTGGATCCTCCAGCCCCAGTCAAGCCGTGAGGTGACTGCAGCCCCAGCCAATAACTTTTTTTTTTTTTTTTTTAATTTAATCATTTTTATTTAAAGTGTATTTCTAAAATCATAAAAGGGGTTTTGTAACCAAAGTTGAAACACATTTATTCTTCATAGCTTCAGAATTTGACAAGCAATTCCAGACCATGCCTCCCAAATCCAATCTTCTTTGCTATTTTGCAAATTTCTGTAACTTCAAATTTAAACTACTCCATTCTAAATGTACAATTTTAGATGACTACTGTATGCTTGTTTATAGGAGTTTCCTCAAAACATTCCATTAACTATAAAGAATCCCAGCCAATAACTTAACTGCAACCTGAGTGATCCTGAGCCAGCTAAGCCACTCCCCAAATTAGATGAGATGATTAATGTTTGTTGTTTTAATCTGCTCAATTTGGGGATAACTTGTTATGCAGCAATGTATAACTAATACACTCCTGAAGACATATACTACACTTTATTTATTCTCCTGCTGATGAACATTTGGGCTTTTTCAACTTGGGGTTCTTAAAATAAAACTGCTATGTGTGTTCTCATATATGTCCTTTTGTGGACATATGGACTAAAAGTCTCTGGAGCATATACTTAGAAGTCATATTGCTAGGTCATAGGGTTGGTATATGTTTAATTTTAGTAGATACTGCCAAACAGTTTTCCAAAGTTATACCAATTTTTATTCCCATCAGGAATGTATGAGAGTGCCAGTTAGTCCATGTCTTAGTTTACAAGGGCTGCTATAACAAGAATACCACAGGCTGGGTGGCTTAAACAACAGGAATATATTGTTTTGGAGGCAAGAAACCCAAAATTGAGGTAATGGTAGGTCATGCTTTCTCTGAAGGTTGCAGCATTGTGGTGCTGGCACAATCTCTGCTCCATCACATGGCAATCTTTTTTCTTCTGCCCCTTCTCTGGCCTCTCCTGTTCAGTTGTCTGTCTCTGTCTATATTTCCTCTCTTTATGAGGACTCCAGTCATGTTGGATTAAGGTCCATCAAGATTAGATTTGGCCTCATCAAAATAGAATCATTGAAGGTTCTATTTACAAATGAGTTTACACCGACAGGGCTTGAACACACATTGGACCAGGGATTAGGACTGAACAACCTACCTTATTCCACACACCCCCTCCAACACTTGGTATTGTCAATGATTTTAATTTTAGCCATTCTAATGGAGGTCTAATTCCATTCCGTGAAGTTAAGCACTTTTTCATATTTTTACTGGCCATTTGGATATCCTCTTTTGTGAAGTGCTGGCTCAAGTCTTCTGCCATTTTATAATTGAGTTGTTTGACTTTTTCTTATAGATCTGCAGTAGTTCTCAATATTTTCTTAGTATGAATGCTTTTTCAGACACATCTATTGAAAATATCTTCTGTCTCCTCTGTGACTTGCCTTTCCATTCTCTTAATAGTGTCTTTCAATGACCACTCATAATTTTAGTAAAGTCTAATTTATCAAACCAGGACATTTTTGAAAGTAGGGACACTACTAATTATCATGTCAGGACACAAGTTTTAAAACATTGGACAAACCATGTCATATGGTCACTCTAATTAAGTACCACCATGTCCAGTGCCCACCCTGGCATAAGAGGAGGAAATTGAGGTCCAGAGAGGTGTGTTCAGGTTATCCATCTCGTCCCAAGTCAGAGGGCAAGTAACTGGAAGAACTAGGAACGAATTCTGACTCTAAAACCTTTGGCATCAAACATCACCATAAGCTGTCTAATCACAATAATACCACCATTTACATCTGCTAGTACATGGACATTTGCAAAACACTTGTATGCACATCGTCTCACTTATGCCTTTTAGCACTGACAGATATGCAGACTAGGATCACTGGCCTTTATTTATCTGACTGGAAAACTGAAGCTCTGACTGTGGCATGTAAGCAAGCAGGATTTCCCCAAATGACTGCTACTGTGGCACACGGTGAATGAGCCACACATAACACTACACTGCATCCATTCCAAAATGGCACGCTCTCGATGATGAAAAAACATGTTAAATGAATATTAAAGCAATATTTATGGAGTGGTTGCCGGATCTGCTGGGTGGTGGGAACACACAGGTGTCTTAAAGAGGCATTTATACTTTAGAGAAGAATTCCTTCTCTCTAAAACATTCTCTCAGGCCCTACCTGATGCCAGGCTGCCAGGAGGGGCTGAGAACAAAACCGAATCCGAAGGGTCTGATGACGAGACCAAGAAACTACTCACCATAACAATCCAAAGCAGCAAAAGACAAATTTCCCCAGTACAAATGCACAAAAGTGAGTGGCAGAAAGTACAAAGGAAAGGGCTATTAGCATTCACGGCTTTTTACTGAAGGGCTCTGTCCCAGAGAGGGGGCAAAGTGTGGCAGCCAAGACCGTGGACCCAAAGTGCACAGAGTTCAAATCCTAACCACCAGCCAGTTTCCTACCTGTAATATGGGCTTGTGTCACAGATTTGTTGTGAGGGTTAAATGAGTTAATACAATTTAACTTTAAACACTTAGAGCAGCGCTTGCTCGGCCCATTTAAGCGCTGGGAGCGCCAGGCAGTCTTATTCCTGAAGTTTGGGGCGGGGAGAGAGGGCCGCTTTTAAATCCGTCCACGGAAGCCGTTTACATGGCGAGCAAACCCGGAGCATAGGGCAGATTTGAGAATACACTAGAGCAGAGCGCGAGGCAGCCCGTGGCACTGGCACGAACACCGCCACGGCCGAGTCTCCATTACGCGCATGCGCCCGCGCCTTTGCTCTTTTCTGAGGCGTAACCGTAAAGGAAACCAGCCATGTCGTGAAAGCGCCACAAACCCACAGAGCGCTGGTTGACGGTTGGGAGTCCATTTTGTTCGCCGTTTCGCTACGTGCGCGCCGGGTGTTTCTCTCCCTTACCGTTCTGAAGCGAAGGGTTTAGGAGGAAATATTTTAAGGATAAACCAGGAGTACTGTTGAGCAGCAGCGTAGGTCGCTTCCACTCTAGCAGTGACTTGGTTTCTCATCCCCAAGGGGCCCGAGTAAGAAGGTCGTCGATACTGCTGTTCTGAAGGAGCAGGAAAAAATGCGACCCTTGGACATCGAAGAGGTGGAAGCACCGGAGGAGGTCGAATTGCTGGAACCAGAGGAAGATTTCGAGCAGTTCCTGCTTCCAGTGATCAACGAAATGCGGGAGGATATTGCATCTCTTATACGAGAGCACGGAAGAGCGTATTTGAGGACCAGGAGCAAGTTGTGGGAGATGGACAATATGCTCATCCAAATAAAAACCCAGGTGGAGGCCTCGGAGGAGAGCGCTTTGAATCACGTCCAGAACCCAAGTGGAGCAGCTGATGAGAGAGTGTCGGAATTGTGTGAGAAAGCCGAGGAAAAGGCTAAAGAGATTGCAAAGATGGCAGAGATGTTGGTCGAGCTAGTCTGGCGAATAGAGAAAAGCGAATCATCTTGAAGGGGGAGTGGTGGTAAGGCCGGCCACCCGCGGGAGCTGGATTGATGTCTCGGTAATTGCCGTAAGCATGATTAAACAGCTTCCTGTAAAAATAGTAATATTCTAGGAGTGAATCTCCAACTTTACTGCATCAAAAATGGTCAGTGGAAGCGGAGGAGAAAATAATCGCTTGGTTAGGTGTTAGTAAATACTGTTGTTTTTTATAGCCCCTTCTCCCCTGCTGATAATAGAGAAAAATAAAAGGTTCGTTTTCTTGACACATGGAAGTCAATTGGAATAGTACAGTCGCCCGGAGGTAGACCTGCCTAGGCACTGAGGAGTTGGGGGAAAAACAAAACCATTAGAACAAAATAGGGGAGAGTGGGTGAGAACACAGGGAAAGAGAAATAGAAATTTCCAGATTCTTCTAGAAGGCAAGTGTGTCAGAGGATCCTGTCTATAAGAAGTAGAATTCTTGTAGGTGTTTAAAGTTTTTATCAGGATATGGCAATCTGAGACTCAGAATGTCTTGATGGTAAATTTCTTTCAATTGTGCTTTAGATTCACAGGTGATGGACTCTGGTCAGAATGGGCTTGAAGAAACTGAAACAGCTTGTCATTTTCACTATTTTGTTTTTGTATGCTTTTTGCCCCCCATGTAACAGTCTTCCTTATACTCGGTGACTTAATATGGGTTTATGTTGTCAAATGTATTTGGATCTGCAAAAATAATCTGTTTGAGAAATACTCTCCTGAGGGAAGTGGGGCTTAATCAAAAGTTGTTTAAGTGGTCACATTTATTCTTGTCATTTTGCTGTGTTTTTGACGTGTTGGGCATGGCGTTGTATTTTTGCTGTTGCTTTTGTGACCTTTTTGAACTTTGGAACAAGTGAAGACGGGATCAGAATCTTCCAACTTTAGAGGTGTAGTGGGTAACACTACTTGGTTGTAGTTGGTGAAGAATATATAAATGAGACCACTTTGGATTAAACTGGGAAGAAACTTGAAGACATTTGAAGATGGAAGATGGTGTTGTAAATATTTTGAAACTTTAATTCCTCTGTGAGATAAAGAAGAGCAGTTTTGTGGCACATGGTCTGATGTATATTGTGAATCCTGTCAGGTGAGTTTATTTAGACAGTCTAGCCGACTTTATATGACAAAGAAGTTCAAATAGAACGATGGGGTGTTTTCACTCTTGTAATACCCTCACATGTTATAGGGGCTTCAGAGTATAGCATCAAAGAGACAATGTACAATGGGCCATGAGAGGCTGGAGAAAGGAAAGGGCATCATCAGGGCTCATAAAGCCCCTTATATAGTTCATCAGGGTAATAGACCTAATGGAATTGAGGTCAAAATCAAACATGTAATGTGTTCATTTTTCTCTAGAAACAAGGACTTAGAAAGCCTTTGAAGTTTTTTTGTTGTTCAGATGACCAAATCCCCTATGTGTATCAATAAAATAATTATAAGTAAATTTCTTTTGAAATGGATGTTTTTCTTTTAATGTGTCTTCATCAAATGGGGGTAAACTGCTTGTAGTTTATGAAGTTCTCAGTAAGCCTTTATCTGTGAGGGGAAATTATCTTTGAAAGGTGATATGGGGAAGAGATGACAAAACCCTCAATTCTTAACAGAAATGAACATCGGGCCATCCTCTAGTCCAGGGGTTCTTTTTTTTTTTTTTTTTATAAATTGTGGGTAAAAATAAAAATTTTCACAATACAAACCAATATTTGTAAAATGATATATATATATATATGCATATATGTGCATTTGCTTACATAAATGTTATTTTTTAATATATATTTTAAAAGATGCTTAGATTACACAAAAACCACAGGGATTCCCATGTTCCCCACCTCCCACACCTCCCATAACCTCCCACATAAACATCTTTCATTAGTGTGGCTCATCACCTGCAATGAATATACACATCCTGGGACTTTGCCACTAAGCATAGACCACAGTTCACATCGTAGTCCACACTCTCCCACACAGTTCTGCATGGTATATGCTGATGTAAAATGGCGTATATCCGTCACTGCAACGTCACTCAGGGCAACCCCCAAGTCCCGAAAAAGCCCCTGTATTACAACTGCTTTTCCCTCTCCCTGCCCCGAAAGCATCTAGTGGCCACTGGCTCCACCTCACTGTTATAATTTCTTCCATTGCTTGAATCACAATATGTCTACAACAGAATACCATTAAGTCCACTCTAGTCCTTAGCTCTTCCCCCAATCCTGAGGGGACTGGAATGGTGATGTCCACTCCACCTCCAAGTGAGAGTGGGCTTATATCCCATGGATACGGTGGATGGGATTATCCTTCCTGCAGCTGCAGGCTCTCTCCATTCCCTGGGATGGCCGTTGTCCATCATTGCCTCCTCACCAGGTGACTTGGGTGAGTCCATTGAGCTGCAGAGCAGGTGTTGCAGCTCCACCGAGATTCCACGCACACCTGGCACATAGGTAGGCCAGAAGCTCCTGTCTCTGGAAGTACACCTATAAACTCCAGCCTCACATATAGGTTTGAATAGAAGGGACTGATGGACCATGTGCAGGGAGGACTTATTTGAGTTAGTCCAGGGGTTCTTAACCTTTTTTGTTCCACAGACCCCCTTTGCCAGTCATATGAAAACCATGGACCCCCTTATTAAGTCCACACTATTCTGTGTATTATTTAATAAATATATCACACTCACACCAACACATCCCCACAACAATAATGTTTTTTTTTTGTTTTGTTTTGTTTTTTAATTTCAATTCAAGCTCACAGACCCCTTGTTAAGAACCCCTGCTCTAGTCCAAACGCCCGGTTTTCTGTAGCAGAGGTATGTTTAGTCACTCAGTCAATGGGAATGTGAGTACTCCATATTTGGGGCAAGGAATTAGGAATATAATGGATTGGGATGAGGTGTGTGGTACAGAAATGGAAACAAATCATTGCAATATAGTGTGCTCTTGTGGGAACACTGAGGAGGGAGTCAACACTGCATGAGGGAATCAGGGAAGGCTTTTCAGAGCAGTGGGTTTAACTGGGCCTTGAATATTGAGTTTAACTTCTGACAGGAGAAATGAGTGAAGGCATAAGGGGCACAGGAAACAATGTAAGTGAATACCTGGGGAGTTCCAGCCCAGGGGAGATGGCCAGTGAGTTGGAACTTAAGGATTGTGGAAGGAGTTGTGGGAGATGAAGCGAAAGAGGTTACCAGGAATGAGATCATACAGGACTTCACTAAAGAGTTAATTAATCTTTATAAGCCGCCTTTTGAGGTAACTTCACCCTGGACAGTTTCTTAGAGTGCTAAAAGCCATGGAATGGGGAGGGTGCCATTTCTGGAATTCCTAAGTTTATTTTGCTAATAAGAATAAATATATGTTTATCATAATGAACTTAGGATGTGCTCTGGATCAATGTGTAAAATAGGCATTTTTAAAAGAAGCACAAATAAAAATAATCTTAGAGTGTTTAGCAGTGTTCTGATCTCCAGGATCGTAGTTCACACCTCAGTCTTTCTGGGTTCTTCAGTGGAAATGGAGAAGTACTTCTGGGAGCCGTTGAAAATTGCTGAGCAGGGGAATGATCATGATCACATCTGTAGTTTAGAAAGGTTATTGTGACTGCAGTATGTGGATTAATGGGAGTTTGAGTGAGGGCAGGAAGATGTTGCTGGTGCAGAAGTACAGATGGGAATTGAGGACCTTTTCTAGTTTGCTAAAGCTGCTCAAGTAGATACCATAAAATGGGTTGGCTTTTACTATGGGAGTCTTTTTACTTACAAGCTTATAGTTTTAAGGCTGAGAAAAATGTCCAAATCAAGGCATTATCAGGCAATGATTTCTTCCCAAAGACTGGCTGCCAGTGATCCTGGACTCGTGTGTCACATGGCAAGGCACATAGCAGCATCTGCTGGTCTCTCCCTTGTCTTCTGGGTTTTATCGCTTTCAGCTTCTTGCTTCCATGGCTTTTTCTCTCTTTCTGAATTTCATTCTCTTATAAAGGACTCGAGTAAGAGGATTAAGACCCACCCTGGGCCATGCCTTAACTGAAGTAACCTGTTCAAAAGGTCCTACTTACAATAAGTTTACACCCACAGGGATGGCTTAGCTTTAAGAACATGATTAAGACCCACACTGAATGAGTTGGGGCACATCTTAACTTTGGTTAAGATTCTACTCACCAGGGGAGCTGAGGTGGCTCAAACGATTGAGCGTCTCTCTCCCACATGGGAGGTCCTGGGTTCGGTTCCTGGTGCCTCCTAAAGAGGAGATGAGCAGACACAGAGAGCACATGGCAAATGGACACAGAAAGCAGACGGCAACCTCAAACAACGAGGGGGTGGGGGGAGAATAAATAAATAAAATAAATCTTAAAAAAAAAACAAAAGATTCTACTCACCAAAAGATCCTACATACAATGGGTCCACACCTACAGGAATGGATTCACTTTAAGAACATACTTTCCTGGGGTATATATAGCTTCAAACTATTACAGGCCTGAACTGGAGCAGAAGAAGGTGAGTACCAACTAGGCTCCAGGGGTTGAGGCTTGGCGTCTTTTTCTATCAACTAGGCTAAGATAAACTACTGTAGCAGTTGACCCTGGTCTTAATGGCTTACAACAACCAAGGTTTATTTCTCACTCATATGTATGAGCATTGCAGGTTGGTTGCTCCATGTTTTATTTTGTTAAAGGCTGCCAAGGCAATATACCAGAAATGGGTTGACTTTTACAATGGGGACTGATTAACTTACAAACTTACCGTTCTGAGGCTAGGAAAAATGTCCAAATCAAGGCATCAGGTGAAGCTTTTCTCCTTGAAGACTGGCTGTGGGCGATCCTGGACTCCTCTTTCAAGTGTTAAGGCATATGGCAGCGTCTGCCAGTCTCTGCCTTCTTCTCCAGGCTCCGTTGCTTTCAGCTTCTGGCTGTTCCATCTTTGGGTTCCTCTCTGAACTCCTGTGTGTCTCTTCGGCCCTCTCCCCCCATAATCATCCCATTGATAAAGGACTCCAGAAAGAGGATTAGATCCACCCTGGATCATACCCTACTGAAGCAATCAAAAGCCCTTAACTGAAGTGATCTAATCAAAAGGTCCCACCTACAGTATGTTCACACCCACAGGAATGGATTAACTATAAGGACATTATCTTTTCTGGTGTCCATAAAAGCCTCAAACTACCACACTCCGTGTTCTCTTAATTCCATGCCTGGCTGAAGGAGCAGTCCTCCTTGGGATATTGCAGGTCCTGATTCAGGAAGCTCAGTTGTAAGTTACACTGATTTAAAAACAGATCCTTGGGGGAGAGGAGTAGGGATAAAGTTGAATATGTGTGTGTATTTACACAAATATATTTATACAGTGTATAATATATTTTCCACCTTATCTGACTGCAGATTATATTTCTCCACAGGATTGTGTTTCGTTTCTTCAGTATTCCAGGTTTGAGCCTAAAGACTCTTCTGAATTGTTTTTGACTGTTGGCCTCTGCAGAGCATCGTGGTCGTATATTGTCTTAACCCTGCTTGTATTAAAAATATAATTTAGGGGTGTACAAAAACATCAGGATTTTGACTACATTTCCTATTTGTTTTAACTCAAAATTTTCCAAAAATTGAATTATATATCACTGGAATTTAAACTTCACAGTCAGCTAGAAAATTTTGATTGGCATCTGTCAATAGTTCAGAAGTCAGTCTTTCATGTATCATGAATCACTCATGTCCATACTCCCCTTGCTCTGAAATTCTGTGCTTCTTCCAAAATATTTAGTAATTTCTAGTCTTCACTTTGCATTGTCTAGCTTGTGATGACTGAGTCTTCAATGAGGTTTTGTTCCAATACTTCATCACAGAGGTTTTTTTTTTTTTTTTTTTTTTTTTTTTTTTTTCCTTTAAAACATTTTTTAATTGTTAGTATCTGATATCCACATGACCCATTACTCCACTTTCTGCAAGTCTGTTCAAACTTGACTTTCCCTGAAAGGCTTTTCCATGCCACCCTATGTAAAACAGCAGGACCATCCCTATTATTCTTCATCCCTCTTTAATTTTTCTTCTCATTGTCTGCATGTGATTTTTTGTGTATCATCTGACTCCTCCCTGTCAAATGTGAACTTGAAGGTAGGGACTATGTCTGCTACCAAGTTTTTAGCACATAGACTAGCACCTGGCTGACCCATGGTTGGCACTTAATAAAAACTTGTTGAATTGCCCAGCGAATGGACACAAAACAGCAAATGGGGAAGGGGGGGTTTAAAATGGATAAAGTAAATAAATAAATCTTTAAAAAAAATAAAAATTAAAAAAAAAAAAGTAATTACTAATGACAAAAGTTTATTAGTAAACTTGAATTGATAATAAAAAAAATTAAAAAAAACTTGTTGAATGGATGAGTGCCAATTAAGTTAATTAATTTTAAGTTAAAGTTTAATCATGTCTGCTACCAATGCAAATAACTCAACTGAAGTTTCTGAGCCTGCTATCTGCCAGACACTGCTTAGGGGATACAGAATTGAATAAATAGTCCAAAGTTCTGCCCATCTTAAGCTTCATTCTAGTGATAAAAACACACAATCAGCAAACTAAATCAAGCAGAATGTTGCCAAAGATAAGCAGTAGGGATATTCATTCATTCATTCAACTATATAGTACATATATATTGAAAAGTTTCTGCCATCCCCCAGAGCTTCCTCATCTTGGCTTTCCTCAATCACTGCTCAAAATAAAAGCCCCCTCATTGGTCTCTCTCAAACTTTTATCCTCAAAATGTTCCATCTTTCCTCTCCTGACTTGCCTACCTCCCATCTCTCTACAAACTCTTAACACCTACCTCAGCCTGTGTTCACACCCAGGCCTCTCTGCAGCCTCATTGTGTAACTTTTCCATGCACTAATCAATTTCCTGGTGAAGCCACTGTGAATATAGATACTTAGGTACTTCTAGGGCTGCAGTTTTGTCGGGAGGTTACAATTTCAAAAAAATTATGTGTGTGTGCACACAAGGTAGGTATCCTGGTGAAGAAGTAGGGAGAGCTATGGTGACCCATTCAGGGCTCTACCCTAGTAGGGTGAGGAGAACATCCCCACTGAGGGGCAGCCTAGCATGGGAAATCAGAGCTTGAGCAAGAAAAAGGGTTCTGTGCAGGGGAGGGGTTGCCACAGAAGGAGATAAATTAAAATAGGGAGGAAGCTAGAATGAACTTTGTGGCATTGAACTGAAATTAGTATCAGTGTGAACTCATGGTTTTAAATATATATGAGCTAGATATAGATATGTGTATCTATATAAATTTATGTAGGTACTTACATTTATTCCCTAGTTCTGTCCATTGAGAGGGTCTAGTAGAAGTGATACTCCAGTGGCAATGGGCACACCTGGTTCTCAGATCTTGGCTTCTAAATACCGTTTTCTGCTAAAAGGAACTAGGACTGCTTAGAGAAATGGCCAATTCCAGAGGTGCAGCAAGGGAAGATGTGTCCAGAACATCTTGCTGGGACAGAAAGCAAGAAAGTGTCCAAATAATGTCAGAGTGTGGGGACATGTCAAAAGGACCCAGGAGCCAGCTTGAATGGGCTCCCACTGGCAAAGTCAGGGACAAATTGAGTAGCCAAACAAATCATGATAGTAACAATATAACCCATCAAATAATGTGGGAAACCGGAGTTCAGAATAAACTGAAAACTGAAATGCCTAAGAAGGAATAGGATATTAACATAGTTTGAAAGTACCTCCCCACAAAATACTTATTAATTACAAAAGGGGAAAAGAATAACTATAATGAAGGAGCCTTTGATTTGGCTAGTGGGAGCCATTCAGGCTGGTTTCTGTGGGTTTTTTTTTACATATCCTTGTCATTCTTTGAACATTTTCTTGCTTTCTGGCTCAGCAAGATGTGTAATTTCCTTGCCCCAACTTTGGATTTGGCCATTTCTTCAAACACCCATAAATTATGAATTTCACAATTTTAAAAAGGTGTTCAGATGCTGAATGGCCACAAAGAATGGAAATATTGACTATACAGTGGTTATGGAGCCAGGTACTGACAAGTGGCTTAAGAAATTGACTTTGTTTCTCCCATAATTCCAGAGGTACATGACTCCAAGCTGGTCAGTTTGGCAGCCAGGGCCTCCAAGACCAGTCACATCAGTACCCCCTGGAGCAGTGTAGTGGGGCAACCCTGCCAGTCAGTCAGAGCTCTTCTGTGAGCCTCTTCACTTTGTCCTCCCCAATGCACCATGGTTTTTTGCAGCTCCAAGCACCACATTCTCACAACGGTGTCCAAATCCTGAAGGAAGGTATGGGGAAGAGTGGCTCTCCATAGCCATCTGTCTCTCTTAACTAGGCAGAAAATCTTTCCCAGCCAAGGTCATCATATACGGTTGCACAGTACTAAAGGGCACCATTCATGTTACAGTCATTGTACCTTGATAGACTCTGTATTAGTCATGGTTCTCTAGGTAAACAGAACAGACAGGAGATGTCTGTAAATAGTATGAGATTTTGTAAAATTGTCTCACACCATGGGGATGCACAAGTCCAAATTCCATAGGGCAGGCTGCAAGCCAGGGACTCTGTTCCATAGGGCAGGCTGCAAGCCAGGGACTCTGATGAAGGTCCTTAATGAGTTCCCCAGGAGACACTGGCTGTCTGAAGTAAAGATGGAAATTCTCTCACTGTATGCTAAAATCACTTCTTTTAAGGATTTCAACTGATTGGATGAGAAATCAGTCATTGCTGAGGCAATTTCCTGAGTTGATTTTAGACATAGTCAGCCATATATGAAATCAGCTCACTGTTGATTAAAGTCCATGATATGCCCTTGTATTACAATTAACTCAGTGCTTGCTTGACCAAACGACTGGGCACCATTACTTAGCCAAGTTGACACATAAGCCTAACCACCACAAGGTCTTACAACAATATTCCTGCAGATGCCACTACTGGGTCTTGAAGAAGGATGGCTTTTCCTAATTTGCTGGAAGATAACTTGAGGGCTAGCCTTGGCCTTTTCCCCAGAAGCCACCATCAGCTCCCTTTAAAGGTCCTGGTGCAATGGGAGAAGGATTGGGTGAGGAAACTTTGTTCCCTGGGTACATTTCTGCCATGTGCCTGATCAAAACCAGGGTTCCATGACCAAGGGAGAAGTGAGAGTTGGCTGCTGGAGGAGCAGCATCCATTTCTGCCCCAGTAACAAATAACCTGGAAAGACAGGAGATGCAGTCAGAAAGTAGGATGCTTGACATAGTGGTTCAGAGGTGGGAGAATTTGGGGAGATGCCCAGCCCTAGCCATGACCTTAAGAGTGGGTGGCCAAGATGAGGAGAAAGGTCATTGGAGACAAGGAGGTTGGGGACTTGAGGGCTAGATTACCCTGTAAATACCCAGGATGATGGCAGGACTTGGGGCAGAGAGGAAGGCTAGGAAGCAAGAGCTGAAGTTAACAATGAATGATGTGATGTAGGAGATAGGAGGCGACAGTGATGAGAAGGGAGGGGTGGTGATTCTGCTGGACAACAAACACTTCATAGGGGCAGGGATTTGAACAAGAGACAGTACAAGTAATGGCCTGAAAATGGCCATATGGTGAACCCTGACCCCTCCTGCTCACTGAGGCAAATTTGGAGTGAAGGGCTGCTCCAAAATGAAGGCAGGCAATGGTGCACCAGTTCCTGCAGCGCAAGGACAGGTCTGTGTTCTGAGTGGTGGAGTTGGAGAGCTGTTTCTGGGCAAAGAAGAATGGATACTCTGGGAAGGTGTGGAAGAAGGCAGCTCCCTAGGCCTTCGCCTCCTTGGTACACTGAGAGGGAAACACAGGGGTGACAGGTATGGGGAATTTGATCCTGAATTCAGTCTGGGTCTAGAAGACAGGACATGGGGTTTGCTGTGCTCAGCGATGAGTTGGCCTGTCCATGATGGTCCCCAGTGCTTACAACATCTGACATTCTGGAGAAGATTAAAGCAGGCTATTCTTAGGTGGAGACTGAATCTAGCAAAGAACAATTATGCAAAGGAGCAGCAGATGGCGCTGGTAACAGCCCGAGGACCGGGAAAGCCCATCTGGTGGATGCTGCTGGTGCAAGGCAATTGAAATGATTCCAGCTGAGGAGGAGAAAGAAAAAAGAATGGGGGGCAGGGGGAAGAGCCTAAGAGACCTGTTGTAAGAGCCCAAACAACTCTCTTTGGGGAGCGGATGTAGCTCAGTGGTTGAGCACCTGCTTCCTATGTATGAGGTCCTGAGTCCAATCCCCAGTACCTCCTAAAAAAAAATGTAAATGGATTAAACTCTCCTATCAAAAGGAAGACATTGGCAGAATGAATAAAAAAGCACAACCCAACTATACACTGTACACAGACTTATCTTAAATTCAAAGACACAAATAGGTTGAAAGTGAAAGAGTGGAAAGAAATATTCCATACAAATAGTAACCAAATAGAGCTGGGATAACTATAGTAATATCATATAAAACAGATTTTAAGTCAAAAACTGTAATGAGGGACAAAGAAACTCACTATATCAGTGAGGTTTCCATGCTTTCCATTGAGGGAGAGCACTCACACAGGTCAATCTGCAATGACTGGGAAAGGTGTTTTTCTTCTCCTTCTCATCCTTCTCCTTCTCCTTCTCCATCATTTTCATCTATTTTTGTTAGCTCCTGGCACTCAAGGAAAGCTCTACCAGAACACTAGCTAGATACAGATTTAAGGAATAGATGCTTCAGAGTCTAAATTCCAGCAGCAACACATTAAAATATCAAAATGTCCAGATTTCAACAAAAGGTAATAAAACTTACAAAGAATCAGGAAGCAGTGTCCCAAGCAAAGGAAAAGATTAATGCATCAGAAACCATCAATGGAGAGGACTAGACCTGAGACATACCAGAAAAAAGACTTAAAAATGGTCCCTAAATATGCTCAAAGGCTAAAGGAAAACATGGAAAAAGAACCTAAGGAAAATGGGAAAATGATAGAAGAATACAAAGAGAATATCTATAGAGACATGGAAATTATGGAAAGGAACCAGAGCTGATTGAACTTGGCAGAAGAAAGAGTCAGAGAACTGAAGATATGAAAATTGAAATCATTTGGTCTGAGGAACACAAAGAAGAAAGAATGAAGAAAAGTAAAAAGAGTCTGAGGAACCTGTGGGACATCATCAAGCAAACCAATATATGCATTGTGGGAGTCCTAGAAGGAGAAAGAAGGGGACAAAGAAGAAATAAAGAAAGGGACAGAGAGAATATTCAAAGAAATAAGGGCTGAAAACTTCCAGTTTAACAAAAGTTATGAATATACACCCCAAGATGATCAGTGAAGTCCAAACAGGATAAACACAAGTACACCACACCATGACATATTATAATCAGACTGTTGAATGGTTAAGATAAGGAGAGAATTCTGAAAGCACCAAGGGAGAAGCAATGTGTCACATACAAGGGAGCCTTAGTAAAATTAAGTGCCAATTTCTCATTGGAAACCATGGAGGCAAAACAACAGTGGGATGACATATTTAAAGTGCTGAAAGCAAAAAATTGCCAACCAAGAATTCTATATCTGCCAAATATTATTTGAAAAATGAGGGAAAGATCAAGACATTCCTGATAAATAAAAGCTGAGGGAGTTCATCACCATTAGAGTGGCCCTACAAGAGATGCTAAGGGAAGTTCTTCATGTTGAAAGGAAAGGACAGTAGACAAAAAACTGAAGATGCATGAAGAAGTAAAGATCTCTGGTAAGAGTAATAACATGGGAAAACATAAAAGTACTTTTGTACTTTTCATTTGTAACTCCACATTTTACTTCTTACAGGATCTAAAAGGCAAATGCATAAAATTCAATGATGAATCAGTGGTTTTGTACTCATAATGTATAAACATGTAATTTGTGGCAAGAATTATATACATGTGGGGGACAGAGGGATATAGGAACATAGTTTGTGTATACTATTAAAATTAAGCTGATTTGAACTAAATGAGATTGTTTTTAAATGTAGTATGTTAAATTTAAGCCCCATGGTAACTACAAAGAAAATATCAAAGATTATGTAATCTCCTGGAGACAGAATTAGAGTATAGGTTGCCAGGGGGGGGGACAAGGGGGAAGGGGAAGTTAATTCATAATGGGAGTGTGGGAATATGGGAAAGTTTTAGTGATGGAAACTGGTGAGGGAACTGCAATGTTGTGAATGTGATTAATCCCATTGAATGGTGAGCTTGGGACTGGTTGAGACGGGAAAGTTTATGTTGTGTATATGTTCCTGAAACTAAAAACAAATAAAGAGCAACTAAAGAGACTTAAAGGCAATACATGACCCTAATGGATTCTAGCAAGGGAGGAGAAAGGTTTAAAGGGACATTATTGGAACATGTGAAAGAATTGCAATACTGTAAGCTTCTTATCAATGTTAAAGTTCTTGAACTTGACAACTGTACCTAAGGTGGTTATATAAGTGAATACTCTTATTCTTAGGAAATATATATGGCAGCATTACATGTTCAGGGAGCATGATGTACACAACCTATACTCAAGTGTTCAGAAGATAGATAGATAGATAGATAGATAGATAGATAGATAGATAGATAGATAGATAGATAGAT
>JAKSZT010052319.1:23952399-24002488 GCA_026826555.1 Tolypeutes matacus | reverse complement strand
GATAGATAGATAGATAGATAGATAGATAGATAGATAGATAGATAGATTCATAGATACATAGATACATAGATTCATAGATAAAATGATAGGGCAAGTGTGGCAAAATGTTAAAATTGATGGGTCTGAGTATCTAGGAAGGTATGGTATGTTGGAGTTCTCTGTATAAGGTTTGTATTATTTTGTAATTGTCATGTAAGTTTGAAAATATTTCAAAGTTAAAACTTTTTTAAAAATTAAAAATAACCTATTTTCAGTCCTGAAGAAACTAGAAAAATAAAATAATCTAAAACCAAAGTTAGTAGAAAGAAAAAAAATCGTAAAGATTAGAGCAGAGATAAGTGAAATAGAGAATAAAAAATAGAATTTACAAAACCAAAAGATCAATAAAATCAACAAACCTTTAATAGAATGACAGGACACAAATCAAGAATGAAAGTGGAGACATTACTACTGACCTTACAGAAAAAAAAAAGGGATTACAAGAACTATGACCAATTATATGCCAACAAATTAAAAAACCTAGATGAAATTGGCAAGCTTCTAGAAATGTACAAATTGCCTAATCTGATGCAAGAGGAAATAAAAAAAATATCAACAGACCTATATTAAGTAAAGAGATTGAATCAGTAATAAAAATCCTCCCCAAAAATGAAGCCCAAGACTGGATGACTTCACTGCTAAATTCTACCAAACATTTAAAGAAGATTTAACACTAATCCCTCTCAAATTCTTCCAAAAATTAGAAGAGGGAACACTTTCAAACTCATACTGTGAAGCCAATATCACCTTAATACCAAAGTCAGATAAAGATACTTAAGAAAAAAGAAAATTACAGACTAGGGTCCCCTATGAATATAGATGCAAAAATCCTCAACAAAATACTGTCAGACTAAGTTCAATGGTATATTAAAAGGATTATACACCATGATCAAATAGGATTTTCATTCCAGGAATGTAAAGATGGTTCAACCTAAGAAAATCAGTCAATAAACTACATTAATAGAATGAGGATTATAGAGAAAGAGGAACACGTATACATTGTTGGTGGGAATGTAAAATGGTGCAGCCACTGTAGAAAGCAATATGGCACTTCCTCAAAAAAGTTAAATATAGAATTGCCAAATGACCCAGTAATTCCATTTCTAGGTATATACCTAAAGAAAGTGAAAACAGGGTCTCAAACAGATAGTTGTACACCAGTGTTTATAGCAGCATTATTTACAGTAGCCAGAAGATGAAGACAACCCAAGTGTCCATCAACAAATGAATGGATAAACAAAACGTGGCACATACAGTGAATATTATTTGGCTATGAGAAGGAATGAAGTTCTGAAACATGCTGTAACATGAAAGAACCTTGAAAACAAAATCAAGACACATCAGACAAGTATTACATGATATCACTTATAAGAGATTTCTGCAAATAGCAAATCTGCAGAGAGAAAGATTACTGGGTGCTGGACTGAGGGGGAAATGGGAGTGTATGTTTGGTGGATATGGTGGATTTGTTAAAAAATACAAAATAAATTTAAAAAATAACAAAACTAGTGAGTTCATCTGAGAACCAGGTGCTGCTTGTTTTCCCAAGCATGATAGTGGAGAAACACTTGGCTTATATGTTTTGTAAAAAATAAAAAATTATCCTTTGCCCAAGTAATCCCATTACTAGGTCAAAAATGGATTCCATTTTGGGGAAATTGTCTGAATTTAAGACAAAGCTTTATGCGTGAAAATATTAATCATAGCATATTTTTCAATAACAAAATAAGAAAAACTTTGTATTTAATAGTGAGCAAGTGATGGTATATCCATATGTTGGAATTCCTTGCAGCCATCTACAAATGTTTGGACAAGGCCTTTTGTAGAGCATTTTGGTTCTGCAGTTAAGGGAGGCTCCTCAGTGTAGAGAAACGTACCTCACCAGCTCTTTGTGACTCCTGCAGGCCTGGGGGACTTCTCTCTGTTCCCCCACATTGCCCTGCTCCATCTTTACTGCTTTTGTGCCCCTTCCACCTCTTTTGTTGCATTTGGGCGTTATCTGCAGACTTGGACAAAGACAAGGCGTGAGCCTCCAGAGGCTTTTGAGAGGTTAGTGAGGACGGGGGACGCCATCTTGCTGGTGCTGCTTGACCTACTTGGCTTCCTTCATTTCTTTACAGGCATTGCTCATCATCAGTGGCTTTCACTGTGCATATTTTACCTGTGGCACTTGATACGACCAACCAACATTACCTAGGCTTTTAGACATTTTTTCTTGAGGTCTCTGCACACTGGTTGTTGATAGAGGTTGAGTGAGGAATCATAGACATTTTCACTTCAAATGACTTTGTGACTTGGATCGCTATTTAGCTGCTATTTTCCTACTTCTGGGTTCTGGATTCTTAGTTGGAAAGCACAAACCCACCCTGGTTTATTGGCTCAGAAAAGACTTCTCTCCTCTAAGCTCCTAAGTAGTTTATAGAATTTCCAAGAGGCCTGGAGAATTAGGTTCAGGGATGTGTAGCTGGAAACCTCTCCCAAACCTCTGCCTTGATTGCCTGATTCAAATTCTGGGACGAGGTGGAATCTGGTGGAGCTGAGGTCAAATCCTTGAACCCTGGCTATGAGGGAAGTTGGGAAGCAAGGTTTGCAGCAGCTTCTGTAGGTTCTGCCTCCCACTTAAACTAATAAGCCGGGTGATTTGTCATTCACAGGATGGTGACTAATTTGTTAAGTAGCAAGAAAAAATAAACAAGATTTCCACTCTTGTCCACCCTTTTGGCTGCTCCACACCAGCATTCACTTTACTTTTCACACTTTATTTAATGTGTGTATCTGCTCCATCTAACGTAATGTAACTCTCCCTTGTACAAATATATGCTCCGTCTCTTCCCCAAAGAAGGATGAACCAGAGCCTCATATTACTGTGTCCTCCCCCAAGTTCCCGGTTTCTTGGTCATGTTCATTTCTTGTATGATGAAAATGTCTTCAAACATAAGACAAGTGTTCAAATGCTGGATATTCTTTGTGGTAAAAATAGTCTTGTACAATTAAAATGTATTACTTGAAAAGTGCAGTTGGAGAGATGAAGGGGTCACTGTTTAATGTGTGGGCACATGCCTGGCTGGCTGGCTGCCCGCTGGCTGGCTGGCTGGATAGATAGGTGGATGTATAGGTGGATGGATGGATGAACACATGCACCTCCCATGAGCCTCACATAGCCGGGACTGGGAGCTGCTCACTTGTGTTGGTGAATGAATGAGGCCAGGGACTGTGACTTAGCCACCAGGTGTTCAGGGGGTGGGCACTTGGGAAATGGTCAATGGATGGATTCTGACCCCCTACGCTGTGAGGTCTTGCAGGCTGGAACTCTGTCTTTTTCATCCCCATCTCTCCAGCACCCAGCACCAGGCCGGTAATGAGCAGTTCAATGACAAGGATCATTTCAGAGGCATTTATTAATCAGAAGGATCAGGAAACTCAGTCCAAGGTAATAATTGCCAAAAAAGGGCTTTCTGGAACACCTCTGCCTCCATCAGGAATCTTACATCTGCAAGGCATCACTAGGGCCCTGCCTGCTCAAAGTACTTGTGGCAGGCAGACGTGAGTGCAGCCACGAATACGATGAACTCGTTGAAGTCCACCTCCGCGTCTCCGTTGGCATCCAGGTCCTTGAGAAGTTTGTCCACGGCGTCCTTGTCTCTTCCGTTCTGGAGGAGAAAGAAGCCAAGGGTCAGCCATGCAGATGCCTAGTGCAGGGCCTCAGGCTCAGCCAAGCACTGCTGCTGGCAGAGTTTAATTTGCATTTGCTGACAGGCCAGCTCAGGGCCAGGCCAGCAGACATACCATATACTCGGCATCCGTGGAAAGAACACATGGGCTTACAGAGTTTGTGGACTGCCCTGGGGAGGTATAGGACATAAACTGAACTACCTGTCATTTTTCCAGTCCAAAATTGAATTGCACACTGAAAGCTTCTATGCAGGAGGGAGTGTTTATTTTTTGAAGGAGAGTGTTTGATTATGTAATGAATGCATTTTAAGATTAGGCTTTTTTTCCCAGGAAACGTGTCCACTCTATTCTCTGTGACCTGCTGATTCATGCGTGTCACCTTATTCAACTCTTAGCATTAACGTTTCCTGAACACACATCTCCTGCTGGCACTGACTGTTCAGCCACTTTACACAACCCTCTGATCCTCACGACCCCCAGGCAGGGAAGATGCCGCACCCTGTGCTACAGATAAAGAAAATGAGGCCACAAAGGCCAAAGGGGCCTGCCTGAGGTCACACAGGGAGAGGAGGAGATCTGAGGTTCCCAGAGAGTCCCTGCCATGTCCCAGGTCTTCTCTGAGGGGGGTGGGCTGGGGTCCTCACCACAGGTCCAAGCCGGGCCAGAAGGCGGGGGAGCAGCAGCAGGGGCACTGGCAAGCTGGCCCGGGACAGAGCAGAGCGGGCGCTGTGGCTCCCAGGCTGCTGCGCCGAGAGCGCCACAATGTAAAGTGGTCAGTGCATCTGGGATGCGGGTTGTCACACCTTGAGACAAAGCTTTATGCATGAAGATGTTGTTCAGACCATGATTTTTTAATAGCTAAAGTAAGGGGGAAACTGCAAATATGAGAGTAAACAAATAGGGGTCTGCCCAAATGCCGGGAGGCCTCAGCCATCCAAACCCCATGAATGACAAGCCGGCCACATCAGTCCCCAGTGCCGTGAGGCTGGGCTCTGCGCCGGGCAGCAGGCTGGGCGCAGAGGAGTCAGAGTGACCCGGTGCACCTGGCCACCCTCGCCCAGCGCTTGTGCGCTTTGTGGCTTCGGTGTCCTGGAGGCCCGGTGTGGCACATATGACTTTGCATTTTCTCCCTCAACCCTTCCAGCTCTTTCCCCCCCTCCACCGAGCAGCAGCATTCCTAAATAGCTAAAACAGCAAGCCTCTGTAACCCGTGACTGGTCAGCAGATCTCGGACTAGATGCGTAACCTGTTTTTCCAGAAGCCGGCCATGGTATCTGTTTTCCTCAATCCTGATCACCTCTATGTCAGTAAACCTTTCCATCAATGGATAACTTCTGCCCTGCTGAAAACACCTGTTCCTCTAGGGTCTGTTTCCTATAAAAGTCACTTACATCCCCGGGTGCCTTGATGATTATTGTCAGGTCATGTACCTTTGGCAACGCCCTGCGGTCTTTGGGAGGCAGCTTCCCCCAGCTGTGCGTGGACACGCCCCATAGAAGACCCCTTTCTTCTGGTGGTAAGCACAGACGGTCAGGCTTGGAAAATGCCGCCTCTCCTCCCGCGGCCAAGGTGAGGACCCCCGGTAAGCCCCCTAAACAAGCGCTCATTGCTTTCCAAGCTGACTTTGCCCAAGTCTTTGGTCTGACGTCTCCACCTCAGTTCGGCGGGAAGCTGTTGCTCTACACAGCTCCTTGCCATACTTGGGACACCCGGCTTGTTGAAACAGGTCCTCAGGTAACTGTGTAACCCACGTCGGACAATCACGGCCGAGCCATGGTTCTCAAAGTGTGTTCCCTGGATCACCCCACTCCCCAAACCTATTGGATCCAAACCCCCAAGGGTGGAACCTGCTCTTCACCAGTTCCCAGACTGGGGTGGGAGAGTTCTGATTAGCATGGAAGTTTGAGGCTATGCTACGATGTGAAGTCCAAGAAGAAGTTACCTGTGCAAAGTTAGGGCTTCACTCACACACAACGTTTGTAGGGGATAAAGACTGGAAGGCAGAGGGAGACTGTGCCAGGGGTGGGAATTTCTTCCCGCCACACTTTCGTGTTTTCCACATTTTCTACCACAAATACATATTTACAAAGAGAAACAGATGAACTTAATTTTTTAAAGTGCATCTTCACTGCATTCACATTTAGGAAAAGAGGGACATAAAATTCTGCAGTGTCTCTTGTCTTTGAAGTGACACTTTAGGCCGGAAAGTTCAGTCTTCCATTTTCAAGAGTGAGTATCACACACCAAGGAGGGCAGGTGGGCAGATTCTAGTGGGGCCAGAATAGGGGAAGGGAGCAGGGGGAGGAGGAGGGGACTGGAGGGAGAGGAGGGAGGGGGCAGGAGGAGGGATAGAGGGGAGGAAGCAAGGGAGGGGGAGCGGAGAGGAGACGAGGAGGGAGAGGCCCTCTGTCTGGGCCTGCCAGAGGCCCCCAGTGCAGGGGAAAGCCTGAGCTCCAGGCTCGGTGGTCCCACACGGCGAGCCCCGGGGAGGCTGCTGGCTCCAGCAGACAGGGCCAGCACGGGGCTCCCCACCCCTGCTCCTGTCAATCCAGGGATACCAGGCAGCCAGGCCCCCAGCAAACTCAGAGGTGACCCTGGATTCTGCCCCTGCCACCCTCTCAGTTCAAATCTCACTCTCTCCTACTGGGAAAGGATCCTGGTCACTGACAAACTGGCCGCAATTTGTAGTTTCAAGGAGCAGCCTGACCACAGGTGGCCTCACCATCCCTTGCGGGGGGCACTTGGCCCTTCAGGGGTCTGCCCGTGTGCCGCCAAGCCCCTCCGCAGGCTGCTCTGCCCCCACCCTGGGGCTGGGACTTTAGACTCCTCTGTCCCTTTGGCCGCTACACCCACCTCCCTGTCCTCCCACCGCCCTGGCACAGCCCCCGCCTGTGCCCCACCCGCCTTGGCGCTCACCTTCAGGAAGCCTGGGAGCTCCTTCTCGAGCAGCGCCTTCAGCTCGCCCTTGGTCAGGCTCTGCTTGCTGCCCTCGCCGCCTGCGTACCGGGCAAAGACGTCGATGATCATGCTTATGGCCGTCTCCAGTTCCGTCATGGTGCCGGCTGGGGCCCACTGTGCTCCCGAAGCCTGGTGTGGCCGAAGTCACGTCCTGCTGGAGGCCCCCCTTGGTGCTTTATAAGGCGGAGCCTTCTGTTGACCCAGAGGGAGGGACAAACGGGGTGGAACTTTCGACACGCCCTGCCCCGACCCGTCTGCTGTGGCTCAGCTCCCATGGAATGCACTGTTGCAACTTCCTCCCTGGGAAGGGGGGATTCTGGGGGTGAGCAGATACCTGGAGGGGGCTTCCTGGGTGAGGAATACAGGAGCGGCCAATCCCCTCTGCTCCCCTGTGCCCTAGCTGCTAGTGACTCGGCGGGCAGGCAGGACGAGGTCTGGGGAACGAGCAAGGGCTGCGTGTAGGATGGCACCCATGCAGGACGCCCTGGAGGTGCTGGGAAACTCAGCTCCCACCTCAACCCACTCCCCAAATCCAAAGGATGCTCCCCTGAGCCTCTTGGGGAGTTCCCGCACCTCCCCGTGCTGCCTCTTACCCTCTCTCCACCCTGCACGTGGGGTGCCCGCAGGATGCAGGGGGTGCCCCGGGAGAGGGCTCTGAGGTCAGGGGACCTGGGTGTGAGCCGCTGCAGCCTCTTCCAGAGGGAAGACAAGGTACCTGGACCCCTAAGGACAGCTTGGAGCCTCAGCCGCAGCTGTAAATGGGGAGACTGATTCCCCCCCAGGGTGGGGGAGACCAGCCAAGGTCACACACACGAAGTGCCCACAGAGCCAAGCCCTGCACGAATCCAGGGCCGTCAGGGCACTCGGCTTTCCTTTGCCTGCGTCCCCTTTGCCCAAGTCTCAGGCCGTGGGATTCAGAGGTGTGCAGCTGGGAGCAGGGCAGTGTCAGGTCCACCCCCGGCTTGGCTGGGCAACTCCTCTTAAGATTCCAGGCAGAAGTTAGTCACACAAGGAAACGGTCCACCAGGACCTTATCAGGCAGGGGGAGGAGCAGAGGCCCCCCTGTGCAGCACCCCCAAAGCCACTGGTTAACTTTAAGCTTTCACACGTGAGGGAGGAAGCACCCCAACATCAGGACGGGCTGCCCTTGCCAGAGGAACTCATCCTGGCCACCCTGAGCCCAGGCCCCTGCAAGGATGGGTGCTGGCCCCGTGGAGCCCCTGGCGACGCCCTGCTCAGAGGTTGGGTGCCACATTTTCCAAGGGCAGGTTGTGCTCAGAGGAGAGGCCCCTGGACCCATGGGTGAAGGCCAGGAGGAGGGCCCGGGCCTGAGCTGCCTCCCCCGCGGTGGCATCTGCCCACAGTGGGCCTGACCAAGGTGCCGGGCTGGCCGGTGGTGGGAGGGGCAGGTGTGTGCCCAGGTAAGGCCCGCTGAAGGAGGGTACGGGGGGCCTGGGGCAGGGCCCTCGCCCCTGGGCGGTCGGTCCACCTTGGAGCCCTGGGCGTGTAGACTTCCTGGGTGGCTGCAGAACCATCTCCATCTCCCCCAGCCTCAGTGTCCCGGCCCCAGAAACTGCTGTGAGCCCAGATGCGATCGTGCAGGGATGAGGGCCGCACGCTGGAGCCGTCGCACCCACGAGCCCCACCTCTCGCGGCAGAAAAGTTAGGAGAATGTGTTTGTTCCAAAGCTTTTATTTCACACTTGTCACAAAACCCAAAGCTGGCCCACTCCAAGGCATCTCTCTTGGCAGAGACCTTTGTAGGGATTTAAAAAACAAAAACCCAAAACATCCCCCAACCAGTGACTAGAACGTCACGGTTACAGTGAACACAAAAAGGAAGGAATGCTGGTTGAACCCCGGCCAGCTGTCAGGCTAGCCCTGGGGGGTCCCTGACTTCCCAGACCAGCTCGAACCCTAGTCAGAATTGAACAGAAATTGCTTAAGCGTTCGTCTGGAAAGCGAGTTTCTTCCCAAAAGGAGGCTGCGACTTGCATCATACAGAAAAAGCCGCCTTTCTGCCCAGACCAGGCTGGGCTCGTTTCTTTTCCGTCCTCCAGCCCGGACTCCCTTCCAGCAGCCCAGGCCTACGGGTGCCGCAGCCGCCTGAGAAGCTGGGCTGGTTGTGTCTTTTGCTCGGTGCCCACGGCATGGCGGGAGCTGGGGAGGGCTGCCTCCTGGCTCCGGCCTGGGCGCTGGCTCCAGCTCCTGGGGGGCTGGTCTCCCTCGGTCTGGAGGCCAGCAGCACCCCCAGGCCAGGCGTGCGAAGGCCTGCGCCCCTCCGGAGGCTCGAGGGGAGGCCCCTTCCTGGCTCCTCCGGCTCCTGGTGGCTGCCGGCTGCCGTCGGCCTTCCGTGGCTCGTGGCACATCACCCCAGCCTCTGCCTCTGGCGCCGCATCACCGTCCTCCCCCGCGTGCCTGTGTCCTCCTCTAGAAGAACACGAGGCGTGTTGGATGAAGGGCCCACCCCACCAGTAGGACCTCATTTCCACTAATTCCATCTGCAGCGACACTGTTTCCAAACAAGATCACATTCCGAGGTCCTGGGGATCAGGACTTCAACAGTCTTTTGGGGGGACACACTTCAGCCCGTGACAGATGCTGGTTTGGGAACAAGGCAGATTTGGGAAAGAAAAGCTCTTCAGCCCTCGGCACAAATCCGCCAGGTTGAAGCCCCCCCTCCCCAAGAACTCGCGCTGCTGCATCGATGGAGGGTCAGGGAGAAACGGAGGAAGCAGCGACCTTTGCCCTCTGGCCCCGCCAGACATCAGGGTTCTGGGCCGCTGCCAGACAAAGAACTGGAAGGACGGGTTCCTACCTGTTAACCAGGACAAAGAGGAGCCCCTGACAGAGCCACCAAAGCTCATGGGGACAGAGGGGACAAAGGGGACAAAGAGAGCCACCTGCCTCTGGGGAGCCCAGGATGCTCTCCAATCCTGGCTCAGGCCACCTACATGCCAGGGTGAGGGTGCAGGCGATGCTCCTGCGAGCCCCAGCCTGCGGTGGGTGGGAAGGTTCCAGAAAGCCCCAGATGGAGGGGGCGAGTGGCGGAGCGCAACACACGGTGTCCTCTGCGTTGGGGTCGGTCAAGGAGCATTGACAGGGATGTTGACACTCGGCCAGCATGGCCGACAGGCCCTCACGTGTGGCCCCAGGCCCCGCACACAGCCTGGCAAACAACGGCCCCAGCCACCTTGGGGCGGGGACCTCGGTCCACGCCGCCCCAGACCCTGCACAGTGCCCAGGGGTGCTTCATGGACAAGACTGGCACGAGGGGTCCCCAGCCAGAGCGGGGCGGCATGTGCTAGTCAGCTGGAGGAGGCGAAAGTGGCAGTGGTGGGGCGAGGAGGAAGGTGGGGTCCGCGCTGCCCGTGTGGAAGGGTCCGGCCGTGTGCAGGGCCTCGAAGGACGCAGGGGCACTTGGAGAGGGGGTGGACTCGGAGGAGGCAGCATCAGGACGCAGAAAACAAAGGAACGGAGGCGCGGAGCCCAGTGCACTTTGGGGAGATGGGACGTTGTGGGGGGCCATGGGGATACAGAGGGAGGTGGGGAGGCGAGTAGGGGACAGACCGGGAGGGGCCCTCAGGCCGGCCAGCACCTGGGCCTTCACCCCGTGGCCGGGTCCTCCACCCCTGGCCGCTCATCAGAGCTCCTGCATAACTTCACACAGCTCTGCCCAGGGGCGCCGACGGACAGCCAGCCCGAAGTGTCGGTGGTCTCGAAGGTTCCGCTGGAGAGAGACAGGGCCAAACCTGCCCTGGGGTCCCCCGGCAGCTGGCATTAAAGATGAATGAGCCCAAGTGTCCATCAGCCGGTGGGTGGATAAACACAATGTGGCACACGCATACGGTGGGATATAATTTAGTCCCAAAAAGCAGTGACGCCCTGATACGTGCGACAACATGGATGAACCCTGAGGACATCATGTGGAGTGGAATGAGCCGGACACGGAAGGCCAAGTACTGTCTGATCTCACTGATATGAACTAGAATAAGCAAACCCATAGAGTCAGAACCCAGCACATAGGTCTCCAGGGGACAGGGTGGGGACAGGGGGTGGGGAGTTGAGGCTGCAATGTGCAGGGCCCCCATCTGGAAGGACAGAAATGCTTTGGTAATGCAGGTAGCAGTGGTGGCACAACCTGGTGCACGTAGTTAACAGCTGAAACAGGGTCCGGATGTGGTCAAAGGGGAAGTGTTAGCTTGGATATTTGGTAAGAGAATTAAAAAAAATTTTAAATCCATAGAACTATACAAACGGTGAACCCTAAGTTAAACCATGGACTATAGCTACTAGAACAGTTGTGAAAATGGGTCTTCATCAGTCGTAACAATTGTTGCACACCAAGGCAAGGTGTAAAAGGGTGGTAGATGGGAATCCTGCATTTCATGCATGATTTTTTTTTTAAAGATTTTATTTTTTATTTATTCATTTATCCCCCCCCTGCTGCTTGTGCTCGCTGGGTCAGCTAACCACGCTGTGCGGGCGGGCCTGCCTTCACCAGGAGGCCCCGGGAACCGAACCCGGGGCCTCCCATATGGTAGATGGGAGCTCTACTGATTGAGCCACAGCCGCTTCCCTCATGCATGATTTTCATGTAAACCCACAATTCTCTAATAAACAAAGGGGGGGGGGTTATTGGCAAAAAAGATGGATGGAGGAGGCAAGGCTGGAGGAGGTGAGGCTGGAGGAGGTGAGGCTGGAGGCAGGGAGGCCGGCAAGGGGTCTGAGGAGAACGGAGCCCTCCAGCACACCTGGTTCAGTGTCCCCTGCTGCCACCTGCCCAAAGGACATCAGGAGCAGGAAAGTGAAGGGTGAGGAGGGGGCTCAGCCACCATCTGATTCAACCTCCACACTTTGCAGGAGGGGAAACCAAGGCATAGCGTGAGGAGGGTGAGCAAGGCCAGGCCCCCTGACCACTGCGCCTGCTCTGCACTGCACCAAGAGCTCCTAGGCCAAGCCGGTTTTATCCCCGATAACGTCTCAGGCAAATATTTGTTGAGGGAGGAGGTTGGAACCGTTGAGAAAATGAGTTTCTCCGAGATAAGCTAACTGAGTGTAGCTCTGAGGGCAGGGGCCACGTTTTCACCTGGGCACAAGCTCCTGGGTGCCATGCCCTTTGCCAACCTCTCTCCAGGCTGGGCAGCCAAACGACTCCATCTCCCGGCTTCCTTGCAGCTGGGGGTCTACACACCACGGTGCTGCTCAGATGCTGTTTTAAGCACGGCCAGCAGTGGCTGCGCTGCCTGGATACAAAGAAAGGCCTGTGGGGAGGCGGCCTTTAGCCCTCTGCCTTCTTGCTGAGCCCTTCAAGTGACATCCGGAGGCGCAGCAGCCATTTTGCAACCATGCGGATCATCTTCTTGTTTCACTCCTGCCTGGTGCAGGGATTGGTTACTGCCCCAGCTGCCTGACAGCAAACAGTCTGGCATCACAGAAAGATCGGGGCTGACTTTGCTTTGATTCCAACTCTGTCCTTTCTTTGTTGTGTGACTCCTTGGCCAAATTCTGTGTCCTGTCAGAGGGTCAATTTCCCATGAAATAGCAATCATAATCCTTACCCCTTAGAGATGGAGAGAAGATTCACAGGCGAAGATTAGCTGCGGCCCAGCTCATGAGCGCCTGGTGAGGTGTGGGGCTCAAGTGTCCTCGTCCCCATCCCTCTCCCCACCCTGCTCACGGCCCCCTTCCTTCCCCGCCTCCCGGGAGCCTTCTCTGTGCTCAGTGGGCTGAGGCAGGGGCTGTGCTTGGCTCATGTCTGGACCTCAAGGAGACATGGCGAGGAAGCCAACCAGGGCAGTGCAGTGTGGAAAGTGCTGTGCCAGAGACCTGGGGGAGCCCAGGAGAGGGGCTCCCCCAGGCAGCGGGGCCAGGAAGGCTCCCCAGAGGACGTGATCCTTGCGACGAGATTTGCAGCAGCAGAGTGAGCTGGACAAAGGGGTCCATTTAGACAAGTGGTCCTCACACGGGGCCCCCACCCCGCGGCCGCCAACATCACCCGAGTCAGAAACCCTGGGGCAGGGCCTTGGAGTTGATTCTCACGCACTCTCACTCTTGCCCACACACAGGAGGGTGAGCTCCACAGAGGACCACCCAGGCAGCAGACTGGAGCTGGGTGGCGCATGGCCCATTTGCAGAGACCCGACTTGGGGTGGGGGCAGCAGCCACCAGGACACAGCTCAGCGTGGAAGGTGGCAGCAGGGATGTGGCTGGAGACGAAGTCAGCTGAGCTGGGCCCAGGAGCCTGGAGTTTACCTGGAGCTGGAGGTCGACAGCTCAGGGCCCCTGCGAGCTGAGGGTGGTGTTGGGTCAGGGCTGGAGGCGGACAAGAGGGCAGGGGCTGCAGACAGGTCGCAGAAGCCAGGGCTGAATGGTCAAGGTCAGGGTGTCAGGTCCAGCTGCAGGGCAGTATCTGGTCAAATTCTACTCCTCGTGACAGGCTTGTCACGCGCGCTCTACAACCAGGAATGAGGGAAAGCTGGCTTTTTTACTATTAAAAAAATGTTTCCCCAAGTACATGGTTCTAAAGGCTCCTTAAAAACAAATTTAATACAAGTGATTTTTTTCCTTAGTCTTCTATTGCTAAGTACAGCCAAAGCTTTTTCCCTCTTTTTTTTTTTTTTTTTTTTTGAGGTACCAGGGCCAGGGATTGAACCCAGGACCTTGTATGTGGGAAGCCAGCACTAAACCACTGAGCCACATCATACTCAGCAATTCAAGACTAAGAAAAAAATCACTTGCATTCAGTACCCACTTCTTAATGTGGCTTTGTGCTATGTAAATATGATATGATGAAGCAGTGGTTGTTACCGTCAGGAAAACAAATCTGTTTCTTGCAGAGCAAGGAGGGTAGTGAAGCTGCTGAACTAGATTTGGGTATTTGGGGTAATGAAGAAGCAATGGCAATCTTGAGTCTATCATTGCATAATTTAACAAAAGAAAGAACTGTTGGTGATACTGCGAAGGCAAGGCAGCGGTGACGTGGCACTGAGGAAGGTGTGCGTGGCCTACACTGCCCAGGGTTTGTGAAGCCCTTACATTGTGGTACAAAAGTCGGGGTGTAACTTTTATACTTGAATCTACCCAGCAAGTTTACATTTCTCAATTCCTTTTTTTTTTTTCTTTAAAGATTTTATTTATTTATTCATTTATCCCCTCCTTGCTGCTTGTGCTCGCTGGGTCAGCTAACCACGCCGTGCAGGCGGGCTTGCCTTCACCAGGAGGCCCCGGGAATCGAACCCGGGGCCTCCCACATGGCAAACGGGAGCCCCACTGATTGAGCCACAGCCACCCCCCTCTCAATTCCTTTTTGTAAGGTGCTATTTCTGTATTTAACAACTTTTTTTTTTTAATGTAAAGCTGCTCTTTATCTTACTGCACTGCTAGTTTTATGTAGGTATTCATTTTATTGCTGATTTCTGCTTCGCTTTTTTCCCATGTGGCTATATTATCTATAGCAATTTTCTTATAACTTTACTACCTGTAAACTGATTTTTTTCTTTTACAAAAATATTAACATTTATAAAATAGCAATAATAATTCATTCGTTTAAAAAACAAATTTAAAACAGTACCCCTTGCCCCTTTCCTCAAATACCTATTTGATGACATCACTTCATGTCTTCTGGTTTGAGAACGTTTGCTGCAGCTGTGGGTTCTTTATCCTCCTTTTCTAGTTTGCAGGAAGTTTTCAAATGAATGAGTGCTGCACTGGACTGTATGAAATGCTTTTTCTGGGTCTAATGAGACCTTGGGGTTTTCTTCCTCCACTATTCTGTCGATGGGGTGAACTGTATTTATTTTTTAAGGTTTCACTATCATTTATTCCAGGATAAGCCCATCACAGTCAGATCTTACATTGCTGGGCATGGTTTGCTTAAAAGAAGTTTATTTCCAGTTTTACCTATGAGATTGGCTTGTAATTTCCGGTTTTGATATCAAGGTTATCTTGGCCTCATAAAATGCGCTGAGGAGCATCTTCCTTTGCTCAATTCTCTGGAAGTTTGTATTAAAGTGGAATTGTGTCTCTCTTAATGTCCCCAGTATAGCAAGGAACTGTGTAACAACAACAGCTTCCTGCCCAACTGACATGGATACGTCAGACCAAAGACTCAGAAAAACCAGCTTGGCGAGTACAAGAGGATTTACCTAGGGGGCTCTCGTGGGGTCCTCATCTCGGTGGTGGGAGGAAAGGCAGCATTTTCCAAAATGAGGGGGTCTTTTATAAGGCAGGTCCACGTGCAGATAGGGAAAGCATAAGGGGCAGCAAGACTGCTAAAGAATGCAGTGCTGCAAGATTTACTGACCAGTCAGGAATGCTGCTACAATTTGGGGAGTTGAAAAGAACTGGAAGGATTGGGGGTGAAGATGCAAAGTCATATATGCCACACTTAAATATTTGGTAAATTACCCCTGTAAAATCATCTGGGCTAGGTGTGTGTGTGTTTGTGTATATTTTTAACTATTGATTTGATTTCTTCATGAGTTAAAATACTAATTCAGACTTTTTCTTCTTGAGAAAATTCTGGCCAGTTATGTTTTTCTAGAAAATTTCTCTAAGTTGTCTTTTTTGATATAATTAAATCTCTTACTAGATTGGTTTTTCTGTTTTGTTTTGGTCTTTGCTCCTTTTGTTTGCTTACTAAACAGTTATTCTGTTTAGTGTCAGGCCAGGCCCTCAGAGCACATGGGCAATCTCTTTGTGACCTGCTTCACCAAGATTAAGCAAACAAGGGGTCAAATTACTCTTATCCACCTGATAGAAGCCTTCTATGCTCACTCTGATATTCAGTTAACCATCCCCATTTGAAGCATTTTAGCAAAGCTTTGCAGGTGAGCTTCTGGCCTATTTCATAGGAAATTTGACCCTCTGACAGGACACAGAATTTGGCCAAGGAGTCACAGAACAAAGAACGGACAGAGTCGGAATCAAAGTGAAAACAACATAAAATGAAGTGAAAGGGCTGATTTCCACCTCACCTCTCATTCCCAGGTCCTTAAAAATTCCTATGGGAGGAATGTTCCCAAAACGAGGTGTTAAAGCCAAAGCCTGCGGAGCTCTGGAATTCCATGGCTCCATCAATGGCGCTGCCCACACCCGGCCCGGGCTGTCACACTGCGTCACTTCTACCACACTCTATAATGTAAGCAGGCACAAACCCACTCAGATTCCAAGGGCTTCGACATGTCCCCATCACTCTTGGAGTCCACCCAGACTTACTAGCACGAGATGACAGCTGGGCGTATCTTGTACTCTCCCTGCTCCAGCCCTGGAATCAGCCATTTCTCCAGAGGCCCTGGTTCCTCTTAGTGGAAGAGAACCCAAACTCTGGGCCCACAACTTCTTGGCCGAAGCCCAGGCACAGGGGTTTTGCCTGAGGTCCAGCATCCCAGGTCCTTTCCCTGCAGTTGCAGCTTGGAGCATCTTCTTCAGATGTGGTATTTACCCCTTTAGCAACTCCAAACGGACTCACTCCAACCACAAGTGTCTTGCGTTTCTCATTTTTCCAAATGTCCCATCAGCTTCAACCCCACGAAATTTAGAGAACAAGCAAATCACCTCTACCCAGCAACTTTCCATGTCTTTTCCAAGTACAAATGACATCCCTAGAATCTGACACATGGAATAGCCTTGACCCATACTGCTGTGCTGGCTGGGCACTGCAGCAAACTCGGAGGGCAGCAATTTAAACTAGGAGAATCAGGAGAAAGAAAAGAAAAAGTCCTTGATGTTGGCTTTGCCAGCATGCCTTAGTAGGCAAACTTAAGATTCATTTCGTAGACATCACCCTTCAGGCAACCCAGCTGCAGGAAGTGGAGAGCCTGTGGAAGGTAATTCTTTCCAGCTTTGTGAGTTGTGGGCCTCAGTCACTGAAGGAGCTGAGGCTTCCTGGGCTGCCTGCAGAGTAGGGCAGAGCCTGAGGGGAAGCCGAGGGGCCCTCACTAGAGCAGGGAGAAGGCCACAAATGAGGACGCTACACAAGGACACAGCACAGCCATCTCAGGCCTCCAGGAGGATCCCTCCAGGTCACTCCCCATCAAACAAAGGCAGAAGCCCTCCCCCAGGGACTCCCCAGCCACTGAATTTCTCTACTCCACAGCACTGCTCCTCTAGAGTCCTCCACTTTCTATTTTTACCACCTTTCAGCTACAATGGAGTGTCCCAGTGAGAGGAATCAACATGGGAAGAGCCCTGAGGCCAGCACGTGCTTGTCACGGTCAGCAGACACAGGCAAGCCCAAACGACAGGAGGCAGGGAGGAACACTGAGTTAAGGAGATGGGGAGACTGGACACATCTGCTCCTTCAAGTTGTAGTCTTTGGTCCAGAATTGGGTTTTGTTCTAAGTGTCAAAAACTGGATTCATGAATTCTCAACAAGAGATACCAGAATCAGTGAAATAATTTCTTAAAGGTGCTAGGAGAAAATAATTATCAACCTAAAATAGTATACCCAGCAAAAACATCTTTCAAGAAAGAGGGGAAAGAAAAATTGAGGAAGTTCACCATCATCACTCCTCACAAAAGGTAATTCTAAAATATGTATTTGAAGGCTGAGGATCTCAAAGGGAAGGAGTAGATGCAAGAAGGAATGGTGAGCAAAGAAACTCACAAGAATGTGAATAAACATAAATAAAAATGGATTACATAAAACACTAACACTTATTTCTACTATATATGTCAGATTAAAAAAACTGCATAAAAGAAGTTCTTAGATCCTTGTATATTTTAGGAAGAGGGTAAAGTATTGATGAACTTCCACTTTTGGGAAGCTAATTTTGTATGCTAACATTTTGAGGGTAATCATTAAAGGAATAGAAAAAGAGTATACAACTTTTCAACTAGTAGAGGAAAAAAAAGAAGTTAAAACCTCTAATCCATAATATGGCAAGAAAGGAGGAAAAAAGGAAACAGAAAAGGGGAAAAAACAGGTCAAAATAATATGGTAGAAATAAATCCAAATATTCTAGCAATTCCAATAAAAGTATAAGGATTAAATTTTCACATTACAAGACAAAGATTTTTTATTTTGACCTGTATAAAAAAACAAAACCAAATGAATGCAGCTGTATGTACATATGAGAGATGCTTACAATATAAGGGCACAGAAAGGTTGCAAAAAAAAAAAAATAATGGCAAAAAGACTTACCAAATACTAACCAAAGGAGAGCTAGGAAAGCATATCTTATGAGCAGACAAAATGGACTTTAAGACAAAAAGTATTATTAGAGCTAAAGGGGGTCACTACGTATGATAAAAGTTTCAATCCAACCGGAAGGCAGCATATTTCTAAACTTGTATGCACATATTAGCATAGCCTCAAACTGCCTAAATAAAAAATTCAGAGAACTACAAGAAGAAATCAGCAAGTTCATCACAGTAGCAGAGTTCATTAAGTCTCTCTGGATAACTGGTAGATCAAGCAGGTAACAGGACTGCTTTTCAGACACCCATGATTTAAGGGACCACATGTAGGGAACTTTCCACTTGTGACTCTGAGTCAGAGTACATATCCAACATGGCTGTGGTAGTTAGAAAATCTAGGAAAATGGTGTGATTTAGAGGACAATGAATAAATGATAAGACTGAGCGATACACTGACTCAAGTTCAGGATGCTTTTGACTACTCAAGAATTAACCAAGAATTTTACCAGATACCCATGGGGGAAGAAGATCAAAGACAGATTTCATTTGTTCTATAACTTTTTTCCAGTTAGAGAGAATGTCTCAGGGCATCTTCTGCTGGCCAAGACTATTTGGAAGTGCTAGTGTAACTGGGCCATATAATTAAATTCCAAAAGACTTTGAAAGGGCTTGAGACACCTGTCCTCAAAGTGCTGCCTCAAGGTAGAGGTAAAACAGTCCAAGAGGTGGTTGGTTACTTTATATGAAACTGAGTCAAATGGAATGGGAAGGATGCATGGAAATTCGGAGACAAGACAGCACATTTTTTTGGTGGCCCAGAAAGACCATCACTTACCCAGGGTCACACAGTGAGTGAGAAGCAGAGCCAGGAGTGGAAGCCAGCCCTCCTGACCCCAACCCTTGCCCTCGGTGTGCCATCCTCTGTGTGTTTTTAACTTCAGCAGAGTCAGCTCTTTCTCCCTGGGCATCTTTCCTTTCTCTGGGCTCAGATGTGAATACTTCCCTGGTTTCCAAGAGGTGAATTTCAGGAACTTGTCTATGGCCAGTTTACCATGATGGTATCCAAGATCTGAACTGCCTTCATCTAAGGGGTCAGCTTAGCTAACACCCAGAGGCAGAGGCCTGACAGAGGGTAGGGCCAGATGGATTGGAACTTTCTACACACCCTGCCACCCCCCCCCATACCTCTTCAACCATGTAACACATTGCTACTCCTCTGGGAACCCTTCCCCAATTCCCCTGGCTGGGTTAAATACCACCTCCATGTTCCCCCAGCTCCTGGGCTTACCTCAATCTCAGTACTTCACACCCCATACCCATATGTGGGGTCTGTTAAATTGGGCATCTCATCCCCTAAGGTGGAAGCCCTCTGCAGTACCAACTGTGTAATAGCTGTGGCTACAATGTCTAGTCCAGGGCTTAGGTCTTCAAAATATATTTATTCAAAAAAGGATGCTTAAATGAAGTCAACTGCTCTTTGCTGTTGCTGGCAAAATATTTCTTGAATGAATAAATGAACAAGTGAATCCATCCTGTGGAAACCTATGAAATCCACCAGTCAGTGGAAGAGATCTGGAATGTGAGCAGAAGGATGGATGCCTGCACCCAGGCTCCCTCATCTTACCCAGCCAAGGGACTCCTCCCACCTCTCTCCAGTCTAGAGATGGTCAATGATGGTAAATCCTTCTTGGAACATCTTAGGAGGCCCGGAAACTCACTCCTCTGTTTGCTGCTGCATCCCTCATGGTCAGCGTTTTGAAACATTATTTTAAAAACCATCAAAGACCTGGTTGCTGGGAGAAGGGGTAGATGCCACAGTGGTGCCAACTTAAGGGCGAGGAAAGAGTTCTGGCAGCAGCTCAGTGCCCCAGGCACGTTTTTTGAGTCATTCCCCACCCCCCAGCCCAAGTTTCCTCACCTAAACAATGAGGATAAGAAACTGGCCTCTGAAATTTGTGAAAATAAACGAGATGAGGTATGCTAAGTGTCTAATCCCAAGTAGATTCTTGTAACACAGACTTTTGTTTTCTTCTTTTCAGTACCCAGTATCCTGATATTTGCTCTGAGTGACAGGATTTCAACTGTGAAGTGACAGAAAAAACAGAATCAACTCATACTGCTCCCCTCTTTGGCCCCTTGAGTGGTCTTGGATTGACCTACTCATCCTGTATACATTCTATAGATTGATTTCCATCTTTATGGATTTGCTGAAAGCAATGTAACAATCTCAATTTTCATTTTAAAAGAGATGCATTTCTTTTAATAAAAAGATGCTTGCCTTAACAGAAATATAATATTCATAAGCAAAGACTCCTAAAGGATTTCCCCCATTTTCTCCTCCTTCCCTTCTCCACCTGACACTGTTGTACAATACCCACGGCCCGGCCTCTGGGCTATGGCCAGAAAGAGAGGCTGGGGCTGGCAGAGAGCCACACAGACCCTCAATTCTCAACCCTGGCAACCCCAGCCCCGCCTGGCTGCTACCCACAATGGCTCCTAGGTATTATTCATTGGTCATACCATGCACAAGATATAAGCGCCCCTTGAATGCTAATAAACAAGTAGCAAAGAGTTGAGGGAGGGAGATGGATCTGAAACTGGCTGCTGCAGCTGCAACACTGACGGACATTACAAGCAGGCAAAGGGAGTTGAGGTAACCAAGCTAAGTCAGGTCCTCAATTCCCGTCCGTACTATGAGCAGTGACACCTCCAGACTCACCTCACACTCGATACTCATGTAGCTCTTACTATGGTCAGGTACTGTTCTAAGCATCTTATGAATATCAGATCCAAGAGCATGAGCACTATATGTCTATTCCCTGATGTACCCTCAGCCTCCCCAGGCACTCAGGATGTGCTGAAACAAGGCACACTGTGCTGGAATTATGTGTTTACAGACCTGTCTCACCTTACTACAGGGCGGTCTTTTCTTGAAAGTCCTAATGTCTAGCATAGAGTCTGGAGCAGCACAAGGGAACAGCGATCATTTGTCAAGTGACCGAATGAACTTGAGCTCCCGAAGGCAGGGCCAGACCCGATACTTTCATGAGGCCCTTCCTGCTCAGAGAACTGCTCTTCCTTCTCCCCACCTCCACTGCAGAGCCTGCATATCAAACCTCCAGGGTTGAACACCTCCTAAATCAGAAGCAGTTCACCCCCACTGACAATAACAACAATCCAGGAGAAACTTCCATTCTGAAAAAAATTTATTTACCTCACCTTTTCCTGGCCACCTCAATGGCTTTGGTCACTGGCACAAAGATTCTAAAAATTGGCTTTCTGCTTCTGTCTTTTCAGGCAAATGAGCTTTACCTAACAAGCTAGAGCTCTCGCCTCAATCCCCGTAAAGTCTGGGCTCTGGTGACTCAGGCTGGACGTCATCTAAGCCTCAAGGATGCCTCTTGCCTAGCAGTTTGGGATCCGCCATGGCCAGCCCTACACTTCCCTTCCCCATCCCTTCCAGGCCCCTGCAGAGGTCACGTGCATTTTTAAAGAGAAGCCCCTGTAATGCATGACTATATTATATCAAAGAAGTTTGCCCCAAAGTCAGCACATACACATACCTAGAACTCGCCCCCTATTCTAGGTTACTCACCAGACAGGTTACATGATGTGCACCAGTTAACATGCCACAGAAAAATTACATTTCCGGAAGAAAAAACAAAAAACAAAAACCAGCTCTTCTCCTTTGATTTGATGACTGCAGAGTCCCCAAATTCATACACCATCACTCTTTACGCCAAGCCGTCCTCTGCGCCTTCTCAGTCGCATCCAAAGTAGAGGCATCTATACCCTTGATTGGAGTTTGGGTTCTTCATTCAGCAGCTGCAGCCAAGCAGTGTTTTCTCTCTTGGAGAAGCGTGACTTCATGGTCTCTCAAATTCCAGGAAACATAAAAAAACAAAAACAAAAAAAGACCCCAAAAAACAGCAAAGCACAAGGGTATACTTCCCAAGTTTAAAAAAACAAAAAACAAAACCCACAATAAACTCACAGTAACAAATATGACCATGGCAGCAGCCAACTGTCTAGGAATCTAGGACTTCATTTCTTTATGCAAAAGCATTTAATTAAAGGCTGTCCTTTCAGAAATGAAGGTGCTTGTTAACCTAAAACTGCATCTGATAATCTAATGCTGATGTTATCCAACAGGATGGTGCTGAAGATTTAGTGCTTAAGGTGGTGAAAAACAGAGGTGAGAAAACGAAAGGCTCTCTGGTTGCAGCCTCTCCAAGAAGTCAGTTCTCCTTACCAGCTGAACAGAGTTCATCAGCCTGGAACCTGGAGTACAAGTGGGGGAAATTCATGACATTGCAAATTGGGAGTCTAAGATTCCCACATCCTGGAGTCAAACCAACCCAACCACCTGTACAAAATGCCACCACTTGCAGAAAAGTTATCTGAACTATTCCAATCTCATAAGAACATTTACAAATGTCTATAATGTACTTGTTTCACACTTCTCTATTTTTCTTCCATCCTCTTATGGCGAGGTATTCGCTCCTTCGTGAATAAAGTCTACATTCTGCATATATTTTTACCAAAAGTGGTCTTTACGTTTTCACGAAAAACAAATTATTTTCTTCTCATTACCAACGTTTAAAAAAATAATAAAATGTTATCTACTAAGCTAAAAACTTGGCTATGTTTATCTTCCCTTTTCCCCCAGCCTTCCTCCCAAACCCGGTCTTGCGCTAAACTGGAAACGCAGAGCAGACCGTTACAAACGACTCTCCCAGCACCGCAGCGCTCCCCGGCTGCCAGGCTCCCCGCGGATCCTTGCCGACCCGACTTACCGCTCTCGGCCCTTCAGTAGCATTCGTAGCGGTCTATCTGCTGGTGAAGCTCCACTATCCTCTTCCCCATCAGCGCGGCCTCGAGGGCCTTTTTCTCCACCTTCTCGCACAGCTTCATCACTCGCTCCTCGGCCTCACCCCCCGGGCTCCGGGCGGGGTCCATGGCGCTCTCCTCCGAGGCCTCCACCTCGCTTTTGATCTCGTCCAGCAGGCTCTCGATCTCCATCAGCTTCCTCCTGGCCCTCAGGTGCGCCCTGACGTGCTCGCGCTCCAGGGAGGCGATGTCCTCCCGAAAAGCATTGAGGACGGGGTTCAGGAACCTCTCGAAATCCTCCTCGGCTTCTCGCACCTCGTCCCCGTCCAGGGGCCGCATCGCGCCGCTCACCGGCCGCCGCCCCTTCGCCGCCCGCGGCCTCGTCTCCGCGCCCGAGAGGCCGGTCGGTCCCCTGCGAGCGCCCGCGCGGGGCTGCGCTTGGCCGGAGGCGTCACTGCCACTGGCGACACCACTAGCAACAGGTCCTCCCAACTTTTCGCAGCAAAGACGGATTCCAAAATGGATTCCCAGCCGCCTACCAGGGCTCTGTTGGTTTGCGGCCATTTCACGACGCTCCCTGGCTCCTTTACGGTCACACAATTGGTGGGAACAAAGTTCGGGCGCCCGTCGTAAAGAGCACACGCACGCGCACAAGCGTACCCGAACACTTACGTGCGCAGGCGCACACTCATGTCTGCCGGCCCGCGGCACGCCCCTTCCTCTCTCGGTAAAGCCCTAGATTCCTTGAGGGCTTACTAGGGCTGGACTTTAAACCTTCCTTAAGTTTTAAAATCTTTTCTTCCGCGCTAGTATAATAAAATCGCTTAGCACGCATAGCGTTTGCTATGTGTCAAGGACTGCTCTAAGTACTTAACGTCTAAATCATAGATAACCTAATTAAGTTGGTACTGTTAAAATTTCCTTTGAAGCCGTGGGAGAACTAAGCCCGGAGAAACTAGGTGACTACCCAGTCAGGATTTTGAAGTGGAGGCCACTGCCGTGCTCTTGACCACACACACATGCGTTCTGCAAACACTTGGGAGGTGTGATACCCCAGTACTGATACTAAGGACCCTGTACTCTTTACTGCCCTGCCCGACCTGCACCCCTACTTGTTAAAGGCTTTCTTTTTAACATTTTGACCACTGACTTTTCGTATTTATTCAAATATTTTAACACATTTTATTATATATATTATATATATAACAAACTTTGCCATTTTAACCATATTTGTCCTTTTTGTCAAGCTTATTTCCCTCAATGTGATGTCTTCAAGGTTCATCCATGTTGTAGCATGTCCAGCACTTCACTTCTTTTTATGCTGAATAATACACCACATTTTGTTTATCCATTCATACTTGGGTAGCTTCCATCTTTTGGCTATTGTGAATAATGCTGCAGTGAACACTGGTGTACAAATATCTGTCCAGGTGCTTGCTTTTAATATTTGAGGATTGCTAGGAATGGAATTGCTGAATCATGTGGTAATTCTATGTTTACATAGCAACAGTCTCTTTCACTTTTTTATTCACTTTCAGTAAAGACGGCATCCAAAATGGAATCCCAGCTGTCTTCCACAGTTCTATTTGTTGGTAGCCCTGTTGTGGCCGACGGAATGAAACCCAAGTGACACTCTTGAGGGTATGGATGAACGAAGTTTTATTCTGTGCGGGCCCAGAGGAGAATTCAGTCTCCAAATTCTGAGCCCTGTTTCTTGATTTTCATAAGTTTATATAGGAACACTAAGCGGCAAATTTCTAAGCAAGCGGTCAGGCAGGGTTATAAAAGCAGAGGTTAGCTTATCTTCCTAAAAGCAAAAGGCCATTAGGGAGGAAGTCATTATCTGTTTAGAGTTGTAAATTTCATTTCAAAGGGGCAGGTGGGGAGTGCTTATCTTCCTGACCTGGATTCCAAGGAGAAAAGGGGAGGAGGAGCGGAGAAAAGGACTGAGGGGAGTTTATTTTCCTAAAGCTGTGGGTTTCTGCTGAGGGGGGTTAGGGTCCCAGCACTTCCCTTATCATTCCCCCCTTTTGATGCCCTTATAATTCTTTTTGGGGCATCATCTGCTAACATGGGGATTTTTCTATAGTCCCCAAGGGCTGATATTTAACACGAGGCATCACTTTGTGTTTTAGGGCATTTAAGCGGGAAGTGATGTATTGTGTTAGGTACCGTAGAATGCATGGCCCGAAAGTTAAGAGGAAAAGACTGAAGCTATTACTAGCATAAATGGCAAAATCCAGGAGAGGAGATACTGGAAGAAGTTCCCATTGGCAGATGCCTGGTATACACAGTTTAAACGGTCTTTGGCTCATTCCTTCAGTAGGGCCACTTTGTCCCTAACTATTCCTGAGGAGTTTGCATAGAAACAGCATTCTTCCCCCAGGGCCTGGCAGATCCCCCCTGAACTTGCGGTGAGCAAGTCTAATCCTCGCCTGTTTTGTAAAACCACTTCTGCCAACGAGTCTATCTGGTCTTGCAACCCTTTGAGAGGCCCCAATATTTCTTCAAGGTCATTTGATGTTTCCCGTGCTAGTGTTTGTAAGCCCTCCTGACCAACTGCGAGTGAGGCCCCCACTACTCCTGCACTCCCGATTACTCCTAGTCCTAAGAGTATCGGAATTGCCTGTCTTGCTCGTTTGGCTCGGGAGAGCTCTCCAGGCAATTCATCTCCATACACCAAGAACAGTGGTACTGGCCAAGCCAGGCAGCAGATGCCCTGGCCATCCTGGGGTAGGCACCGGTAGGCGTTGGTGCCACAGACCCAGATGGTGGAGTTTGTGGCACATCAGTCAGGCTCATTGAGTGGGTGGCTGGTGTCACAGTTGGCCCTTCCAAGAGGGAGGATGGTTGAAGGAGACCGGGTAGTTATGTTTTTACAGTTAGCCAGTTTTCCTAGGGGTTCGTTTATGTGGACTGGGAGGGGCCTGGTTCCCGCCGCAGAGCTGTCATGGGTCAGGAGGGTTACGTTCCATGGGACAGGTGTGGGGAAGATGGTTAGACTGGAGGAAGCGCATAGCCAGCAGGAGGCAGCTATGTCAGGCTGAGATTCATTTAGGAGTTGGTGGAAATTTCGAACCTGGTTCAGAAGGACGTTGTGGGGGGTGCTCTAACTTTGGCTTTTAGCGTCTGGGCGGCTTTTCTCTGGGTTTTCTCTGGGGGTTGGGTTACCAGGATCAGTATGAGGTCCCGTGGTCCAGCCCCGATGGGTCGTATATTCCGATTCCTAGTTTTAGTCCTGTTTGGGCCCTAAAAAGGTATTTTCAGATTTGGTGGTTATGTTTAATAAGGTGAGTTTTATGGGGTCACAGGTTTCTATGCCACACCCTGCTGGGCTGGGGGTTTTCTGTAGGAGATACGGAGAAGTCGGTGGGACCCCCTTCCAGGGAACAGTGGCACCTACCAGCAAGCTCCAAGAGCGGCAGAATCCTCCGCCCTTTTGGGGGTCTCAGCAGAGGTATTTGTCATAAAACCCATAGTTGCGACCCCTACACCCTCTCCTGGGGGCAGGTATGGGGGTGTGGGGGTATGGGGCAATCAGCAAGGGGTAAGGAGCGTGATCTTGGATTGCCCTCCAAGCGTCAAATATTACAGAGACTGAAGTTGCACCTGCTGAGAATGGGACTGAAGCATTCAGCACGGATTGTTTGCCCCAGCTTTGGCTAACTTGTAGCTGCCATAGATTTTGGGGATGGGTATCGGCTCTTAGGGAGGGTGCGAGGACAAGCAAGTTAAGGCACAGAAACATCCTACTATACATCAGTAAGCAATTGCAATTAGGGCTCTATTCACAACAGTCCAGTCTGCAGGGGCCACAGCAGCGAGTCCAACCCCAAATACCAAGGCGATCAGGCCGGATAGGCACAGGATCCACCAGGGGCAGGGGGCCATTCAGCCAGCGTTTGACGAGGTCGGTGCTCGAGGATCCCGGGGGACTCACGCTCTCAAGGGGTGGCCAGGTACGGGTTGTGCTGTCCAGCTGTTTTGCTCTTATTGTGATGGGCCTTCTTGACCCTGGAATGATGGATCCAAGGGACGATGCCTGCAACTTTAAGAGCAGTAAGAGTTACTGTAGGACAGTATGTGGACCTGTCCAGGGAGGCTGAAGGGGTTCTTTTTTCCAGTCTTTGACCCAGACTAGGTCCCCTGGCCGGTGGGGGTGCACCGGGTGTCCCAGGGGGGTGAGATTCCAGGATAAGACAGTTTTATGTATTTTGGCTAGAGTTTTCCCCAGCTGCTGGAGAATGGAATCTTGGCTAGCCTCCCCCAGAAGTTTGAGATTTCCTTTGAAGGCCGGGATAATTGGGGGTGGCCGCCCAAATAGAATTTCAAAGGGTAAATAACCTGTGGGTCTTGGGGTGCACCTAACTCGGAGAAGGGTCAAGGGAAGTAAGTCTACCCAGGGGAGACCAGTTTCCTGGCAGAATTTGGCTAGGGTGGCTTTGAGGGTTCGATTCATGTGTTCACCTTTCCCTGAGCTCTGGGGCCTGTAAGCGGTATAGAGTTCCCACTTGATTCCTAACATTTTTGCTAGCTCTTGGACTACGGCAGCCAAGAAGGCCAGGCCATTGTCACTTCTATTTGACAGCGGCAGCCTGTGTCGTGGAATGATTTCTCTAAGTAAAGCCTTAGTCACTTCTCTTGCCTCTTTGGTGCGAGTGGGGGAAGCTTCGACCCAACCTGGAAAGGTGCATATCTTCACCAACAGATATTTGTACCCCCAACTTGGTTTCACTTCTGTGAAGTCTACTGTGAGATCTTCAAAGGGGGCCGTCCCCATGTGCTGGACACCTGCCAGGGCACGGGGGCCCTGCAAAGGGTTGTTTTTGGCACAAACTTGGCACTGGCTGCTGATGGTGGCACAGAGAGAAATTAGTTGGGCTATGTAGTAGTAGTATCTCCCGAGCAAGACTTCTAGCGCAGCTTTCCCTAGGTGGGTGAGTTGATGTTATCGCTGGATGAGGGCATGGCAGTCATCCCGGAGCAGCCAAGTTCCTTCGGGGGTTCGGCTTCCCCCTTCTCTTTTAGCCCACTCCTGTTCTTCCCGGGTATAGCTTAGTTGATTAGTTGATTAGTTTCTTGTCCTAAGAGGGACAGCTGCGGTGTCAATTCCTGGACTCCGTGGGTTCCTTCAGCCGCTTGCCGAGCTGCTTTGTCAGCTAACCTGTTTCCTTGAGCGACCACGTCCATTCCTTTCTGATGTCCCCGGCAGTGGATGATGGCAACTTTGTCTGGTTTCCAGACTGCTTCTAACAGTTGGAGGATTTCTTCTTTGTTTTTTATTTCCTTTCCCCCTGTGGTTAGGAGACCTCTTTCTTTATAAATTGCCCCGTGGATATGAACGGTAGCGAATGCGTACTTAGAGTCAGTGTAAAGTTTACCACTTGCCCGCTGGCTAGCTGCAGGCCTTGGACCAGCGCCCAGAGCTCTGCCCGTTGCGCAGACCATCCCTGCTGCTTCCACCACCCGTTCGGTAGTGGTGACTGCATATCCAGCAAGCTTTTCCCCGTTTTTAACAAGACTGCTCCCATCTGGAAATAGTGTCTGATCTGGGGAAGGGAGCCCTTTGTCTTGGAGGTCGGGGCAACTGGTTCTCTGAGGAACCGCCAAACTATTTTCCCCAGTGGCTGCACCATTTTACATTCCCAACAATGTATGAATTTTCCTATTTCTCCACATCCTTGCCAACAGTTACTTTTTTTCATTAAAAAAAAAAAAAAAAAAAAATAGCCATCCTTGTGGGTGTGAAGTGGCATCTCATTGTAATTTTAATTTGCATTTCTCCAACAGCTTATGATGTTGCACATCTTTTCACATACTTATTGGACATCTTTGGAGATATGTCTATTCAGATCCTTGGTCCATATGTTAATGGAGTTGTTTGTCTTTTTGTTTTGAGTTCTTAGTAGTTCTTTATATATTATAGAGATTAATCCCTTATCAGATGTACGGTTTCCAAATATTTTCTCCCATTCTATATTTTGTCTTTTCATTTTCTTGCTAATATCTTTTGATGTACAAAAGTTTTCAGTTTTGATGAAGCTGAATTTATCTCGTTTATTCTGTTGCGTGTGCTTTGGGTGTCATAGCTAAAAATCCATTGCCAAATCCAAGGTTATGAAGATTTTCCCCTTATGTTTTCTTCCTGGTTTTGTGGTTTTTGCTTTTATATTTAGGTCATTGAACCATTTTGAGTTAGTTTTTGTGTATGGTGTGTGGTAGGGGTCTATTTTCATTCTTTTTCATGTGGAAATCAAGTTTTCCCATCACCATTTGTCAAAGAGACTATTCTTCCCCTTTGAAAGGACTTGGCACTCTTGTCAAAAATCAATTGGTAATAGACGTGTGGGTTCATTTCTGGATCTCAATTCTATTACATTGGTTTTGTCTATCCTTATGCAGTACCACATTCTCGATTACTGGCTTTATAGTAAGTTTTAAAATTGGGAAGTGTGAGTCCTCCCCCCCCACTACATTTTGATTTTAATGGTGAGTTTCATTCTGCCTTGGGTGTTGAGTATAAATTAGGATCTGGTTTTAACCAGACTGTGAGCTCCACAGTGAAGAGTGTAGGTCTGATGCATCACCGTTGCCTCACCCCCTCTGGGTACTGTGTATATCCTCAGGGAATTCTTCTGAAGGATGAATTCTTCCCTGGACTATGTGAGCACATCTCTGAGACAGCAGGCCCTGAGGCAGGCAGGGGTCTAGGTCATCTCTTCCCCCACAGCTCGCACTGCTTGGCATACAGCAGAGCCCAGGTGACGTTGCTTGAACGTTATTTCTCAACAGATCTTTATTAAGCATATGTCATGTGTCATTGTGAAATGGATGATGCTTCACTTTGCTGAAGGCTATTGGGAGCAATATACCAGAAATATGTTGGCTTTTACAATGGGGATTTATTAGGTTAAAAGCTTCACAGTTCTGAGGCATGAAAGTGTCCAAATCAAGGCATCATCAGGATGAGCCTCCCTGGCACCGAGGGATTATTACCAAGCACCAACTAGTGATGCATTTGGAAAAAGACCTAGACCAAAAAAGGAAAATAGTAATACTAATGCAGTTTTATGGCTAAGAGATTTCAAAGTGAGTCGGGAAGTCATTCCAGAGAGTATGCTCACACATGTCTCAGCAGGATCTCATTGACTGCCCCAGAAAACAGTGCCTCACAGCAGGCCTCCTGAGGGCTCTAGAGACATCCAGATACTATAGGCAGGACAGACGTTCTCAGGAATTTGGCTCCCTGTCAGTGGGCCTTACTTGGAATATATGCTCCCCAATGTAATAGAGTTAGACTCATTTGTAATTTCCCTGCACATGGCTCTTCTGGCCCTTTTATTTGAACCTATACTTAGCACTATCCTCATTAAATATATGTCCCAGACACTTAAATCTTTGATCTGTTCTTATGCTGGTTGAGCCGTGAATCTCAGCAGAGTTGCAACATACTACTCTCCAGTCCATTGGACTCGCCTAGGACAACTAACAAAAGGATGATGATGGACAAACGCCCATCCCCCAAAAAACAGAGAGTATCTACAACTGCAAGCAAAACAGTTCCATCCATTGGTCCCATGGGATCTAAGTCGCCTCTCGATCAGAAACAGGGCAGGCATCACTGTCCCAAAATCCTCAAGACTGAGAAAAGAAAAAACATAACATAAGAGAGGAATGAAACTATGGACTAAAGTAGACTTATTATTATTCTAGCAATGAAAGAACTTGTATCATTGATACAAAGGCAGTTGCCACCAGAAGTTCTGAGGGGAAGAAGAGGGAAGAATAGGTGTAACATGGGGCATTTCTGGGACATTGGAATTGTTCTACATGACATTGCTATGATGGATAACAGGCCATTGTACATTTTGTCAAAAACCTATAAAATTGTGCAGTGCAAAACGTAAACCATGGTTAGTAGCAATGCTTCAGTATGTATTTATCAATTGTAACAAATGTACTGAAGCTGAATTCCTTTAGGTCCTGGCTATGTTACAAAAAAGAATTTAAGAACATGCTGGTTTAGTTAGGCCAGTTGTTTATTGAGAAAACGAGAGAACAGAAATAGGAGAAAATAACAGACTGTGCATCCCCAAGTGTAGATGTGGGCTGCTCCTGGCAAAGAGAGATTTGGCTTGTGTGGTTCCTTTTTTTTTTTTTTTTTTAAGGATTTATTTTTTATTTTATTTATTTCTCCCCACCCCCTCATTGTTTGCACTTGCTGTGTCTGTTTGCCTTCCTTGTTTCTTTAGGAGGCACCAAGAACTGAACCTGGGACCTCCGATGTAGTGAGGGAGGTGCCTAATTGCTTGAGCCACCTCTGTTCCCTGCTTTGTTGTGTCTCTATTATGTTTTTCTTCTTGTGTCTCTTGTTGCATCACCTGGTTGTGTCAGCTTGCCACACTTGCCCGTCATGCCTGCTTGCTGTCTTCTTTAGGAGGCACCAGGAACCGAACCAGGGAACTCCCCTGTGGTAGGCGGCAGCTCAATCACTTGAGCCACATCCGTTTCCCATGTGGTTACCTTTTAAGCTATTAATTATTCCTCCCCTTGCTAAAGTTTGGGGGAGGGGCCCCAGTGTTTGCTGTTCTGATTGATTACCCCACCCGTCAGTCCCCCAGGGGGCCCAATGCTGAGGCCCCTTGAGGATATCCAGGGCTTTCCCTTGACCGTGGATGAAATCTCATTCCAAATGGGTTCTCATGGCTAGGTTCTCACAGGGTTCTTCCAGCAGCCTCCTTGGTGGGGTCTTTCCCTCAGGGGGTTTCCAGGCGGGGTTCCATGGCCACATGTTTCATGGCCATGTTTTTCTGCCAGGTCTTAAACTTGTCTTCCCTTTTCCTAAGCTAGCCTGCCTCAACTCCCCCCTCAGAAGGTTTACACCCTTATTCTTAAGGGGGCACTGAAGGACAATGGTCATTTTTCTGTAACTACTTCCTGCTGGTTAGGGTGAGTAGGCCCTACCTGACAAGGTGTAAAACCCTCTGGCTATTCTATCATGGTTTAGGAAAGACAAGTCTGGCACCATGGTGGAGCTGGAGGAAATCCCCACATGGCTAATAAGGCATTGATTCTGGAAGAAATAAACCTAGTTAGAATTTAAGATACATGGTTTTACTAAAAGGATAAAGAAGATGGTGGTAGGCAGACCCAAAAAAGGGTCTAGCTATGACATACTGAATCATGAGAGTGAGAAAGGCCAGATGCTTTCAGAGGCTGCATCTTCCCAAAGAAAGTTGATGGGAAACAGCGTTCTTCCTTGAGTTCTTTTATGCTGTCAGTTCACTCTAGGGAGAGACTGTGGTAGATAAGCTGGGTTTGGTATAAATTGCCAACCCCAGATTTCCCATGGCAGTGGTTATGCTTAAAACAGCTAGGAGAGGTATGAAGAGAGCCACTGCCCTGGACATAAACTCACAAAGACAGTACAGGCAACATCAAGACAAACATATGTCAAGCAAAATAAAGACAGTACTTAAGAGAGTCATTCCTTTATCTCAAAGACACGTTCATCAATTACTTATAAAATGAACTATATTTACCAAGACTTTTAATATGGTCAATATCCTTCTGCATATGATCTAGAATAGAAGAGATGTTATCATATTCATCAGGTATATAGGTACTGTACTTAATACTAGTTTAGTTAATGCACAAGTTCCTCTTAGAGCTGCAATTAATAGATCTAAGCTCCAGGTTTGCAAAACCATACACCTTATCTCTCCATGGGAGCAGGCCATAATGCCAGTTGTGTTGGTTTAAGTTCTACTCACAGTACTTTGGAAATCCCTGCTCTGCTTCACACAGCCAGCATGCTGCAGCACTGCTGATCCTAGAGAGAAGCTAGGAAGGTAGGCTCCAGTGTTTCACCAGCCTAGTGCATAGTGCCTTCAGCACTATGAAACAGAGCCAGTCTGGACGCATTATCTATTGTACTTCTGGCCATTTCGAGCCATCAACAGCTGCTGCAGGAGTCTGAAACTGCAACATACTCTCCATTCATTTCAGAGCATAACCAGAGATGTAGTAGATACTTTTAGGGGTCAGTGACCAACCTAGCCAACAACCCAAATGTAGAGGCATCATGCAGGTTAGAGAGAGTTTGACAATACTAAGCCTATCTCTTTTAATCTTTATACACTTTCTAAACAATTCCAATGCAATGTATGACATATCAAATGAACTTAACTATTTTAGTACTTCACTTGTTTCTTTTACACCTTTACCATGATTATGTTAATTAACAGGTATTTTACTTTAGCAGCACAGGAAAAACTACTTTCTCCATTATTTTATGAAAATCGAAGATTCCCAGTGGAATCAAATCAAGGTTATCTTTCTTTCTTTTCTTTTTTCTTTTTTTTTATTTAATAAAGCTTTATTTTTCAAAATGTACAGTTGGTTGAACCTGTTTATGCATCTTCACCAGCATCTGGGGCATCTCCACACTTGGTGTTTCTGGTATAAATTACTTGAGCTCTCTGTTTTGAAACCAGCTTGATAAATCTTTTACTAAGCAGCTCCTGAAGGGCTGCCCTGGCCAGGGAACCACGAATCTTCAGTCTCTCGGAGACCACAGCAGGAATTATACGCTTGTAGTTGGGAACTTCCTTACAGGGTTCGTCATAAATGGCTTTGTCAAACAAGACTAAGTTATTGAGCTTGTCTCAAACTTATCCTTTGGGCCACTTCTTCCTTTTGGCCTTGCCTCCAGATTTTTCATTGGGTCTTTTGTCTTTCTTGGCCGACTTTCCGGCATCTTTCTTCTTCTTCTTGTCCTTGGGCGGCATCGCAAAGCTCAGGGAGCAGCTGCAGCCATTGCCGCCTTGCTAAGATGCAGACAGAAAGGAAGTCCAAGATTATCTTTCTTTACCACCACTTTAATATGCAGATTGAGGGGACCTCTGACAGGTTTCCCTGTTATAAACTTACTTTTTGTTGTTAATATCAATTTAGGTTTCTAATCAATAATGCCTTCCTGGAATTAGCAATTTAAATGCTTCAGTTTTAGAAGATGCTTTTACAAACTCCTTATAACTAACCATAACCACATAGACTGGTTACTTCACTTTAAAATAAGCTTACTAAATTACAATTAGTAACCAATAAAATTTACTTTACCAATTTAAGAGAGGGCAGATCTACATTTCTTTCTTTAACTTAATTACATTAGACATGAACTTACAACTTCCATTATCTTAAAGATTTAATACATATAATGTTGATTTGTTTTCTTTGTATCATATAAACCTAGGGAGATTACACCCAAGCTAAATAAAATTGAAACTATTATATTTTATGCAAGGAATGCCCCTTTTCCTACCTTTACAAAGGTGGCTAAAACCTCTTTAATAAAATTCTAAAACTGTGAATAATCTTAAAGCATACTGACTGCTAGGTTCTGGAATATATATTATAATTGTTTAATTTGTTTTAATTATAATTTAGAAAAGATCTTTCCATAGCTTTCAAAGACTTTTCCTTTACGTACAAAAATTTGACAATTGGATTATTAGACACCCTCATTTTAAAGCTGTTAAAAGGCTTAAATTCGGGAATTACAGGACAAACAATGATTCTTAATTCCCCAGCCTAGAAGATAGAGTTTTAATATGTCATACCTCACACCTCCCCACCAGCTCTTGCAAAAAGAAGGCCCTGGGGGCAGGGTAGGTCAAATAGCTTAGGAAAAACTTTCCCTTTCTCAATAGTTTCCATATCCAGATTTCTATATGACCTTTCTATCCTGCTTAGCCTAATTTGGGCTTCAGGAATACTTTTTCACATATATAAGCACATTTAATTTTACAATTTGAATAGAGCTCTTTGAAGAATTTTCATCTTGTTTTTTGTCTATTTTTTATTTTTATTATTATTGAAATAATGCAAATGCTCTAATAATGATTGAAGTGATGAATGCACAACTATGTGATTATACCAGATACCATTGATTGTACACTTTGGATGAATTGTATGCTTTATTAATATGTATCAATAAAATTGATTTATTTTTTTTAAAAAAAGGAAAAAAAAAGAATTTTCATTTGTCAATTCATACATCCATCTTGATGTATGAAGATATATCAAACAGGCACACACAAATAGAGAGTTAGACACAAAAACACAACTCACTAATGTTACTTATAATTTTCATTCTCTTACAAAATAAGTTTAACAGTAAGAGAACATTTAAAAGATCTCTTTGAAGGCTATTTCTAATTAATCTGCACTGTGACCATGCAATTTTGCACAAGAATTTTTTTCTTTAATTATTGGCTTATAACCAAAATGTCCCCAATGTTTGAAAATACAGTTTTCCTTTACTTCAGAACTTTGACTATTTCCCATTTTGGCTTTGGCAGAACTTGGATGAAAAACACTAATTCCAGTATATACTCACTGAGGTCATTGAAGCCTCAGGGAAACTGGTTTCTCATGAACTGCTGCTTTTAGGCACCTCAACACTAGAAGTCGGAGGCCTCCCCCACTTCCCAGTCCTCAGAGATAACAGGACTCCGGTGGCTGCTGTACTGGAGGAGTAGATGTTCAACACTGAGACTCGAGAATTCCACCAGGAAGCAATTTAGTCCACACTTGGAGTCACGAGAGAAAGCAGGGTTACTGGCACCAGTGGAAGGACAGGAGACAGGGGTGTCTCAAGTTTGCCTTTCCCTGAGCCATAGTGGGCAGAGGTTGCCAGGCTACAAACTGGAGAATAGAACATCACAAAGGTGAGGCCAGCCCTGAAATAACCATAAGCAAAGGCAAACTCAGTTTAGAATTACTATTACTATAATGCGAATATTCTCGCTGTCCAGATTTTGTGATAATCAGGGCAGGCTAAACATTCGCTATATTAGAAACCATGCATGTGTCCCCAGACCTAGTTTTTCTCCCTAGGTCTGGTTTTTAGAATGCTGCTGATAAACTAAGCCTGATTTATTATATGACTATCCTGTATGGGAAAAGACTGTAACTTTAGGTATCTTTGGTCAACCTTAAGGATATAGCAGGGGGATGGATGTGGCACAAATTTTTGGGCATCCATCTCCCATATGGAGGGAACTGGGTTTGACCCCGGAACCTCCTGGTAAAAATTTAAAAAAAAGAAAAATATAGAAGGTGTGCGGGCCGCCAGACCCTGTATGCAGGTGCGCCGTCAGGCCCCACAAGCAGGTGAGTCGCCCAGGCCCCGTGCGCAGGTGCGCCGTCAGGCCCCGTGATCCACGCAGCAAGATGATGATGTAGCAAGGAGAGTGACACAAGGGAGAGCCAAGATGAGACATGCTGAAAAACCAGGAACTAAGGTGGCACAGGTGGTAGGACGCCTCTCTCCCACATCGGAGGTTCCAAGGATCGAATCCCAGTGAAGACAGAAGGATGAGAAGAGAGGGCAGGAAATGGACACAGAGAGTTACCCAGCAAATGGACACAATAACAACAAAAATGGGGAAGGGTAAAAATGGATAGAAGTAAATAAATAAATCTTTTTTAAAAAAGTATAGGGGAGGAAGATACGGACTATAGTTAGTAGTAATACTTTGACGATGCTCTTTTATAATTTGTTAACAAATGTCACACAACAATGCAGGGTGTTTGTGGTGGGGTGATGTGTGGGAGCCCTGTATGATGTTAGGCATGTTTGTTTTGTAAGTTCACGATGTTTACTGAACACTTATAGTTTATGTATGTTCATGTATGAATGATATACTTCTGTAAATTTTTTTTTTTTTAATATATATGTAGAGAATTACTACTACTATAGTAGGTTCTAGGCTAAATTCACCCAGTTATAACAATTTCAGATATTCTCCTTCCCCTGTTTTATAATATAAAGTCATCTATGTAATGATCTTAACTCTTAGTTACAGTTTCCAGTAAGTTTTTACTTTAAAGCAAATTGTGCACTTTTGTTTATTAACTAAGAACTAAAATGATTTTATTAATAACAACGGTGCTAAGTTTTCCTGCTTTTCCAGCAGTTGAACTGATTTCATGTCATTTCTCTTATACATCAAATCCAATTGCAAGATAGTATTGGCATTTAAAGACTCATTTTTAGGTTATCTTTCACTGTTATCGAATTTGCAACAGGCAAACCCCAAATCTGATGTCCTAGGCACTGGCAGACTGACGAAGTTAAACACAAGGTTAACCACAGATTAGAACAGAAGAGAGAATTTTATACCCTTAGCATAGATAAAGACCTGCCAGAAGCCATTTTCTAGGAACATTTTAATCTTAATTGATGGCACATGAGGAGGTTCCTGGTTTTACAGGCGAGGTTTAGTAAACGGCCTAGATCTTGATCCCCATTCACTCCCCTTATTAGGCATAGCCGAGTTTAGAAAAGTCTGGAGTGCAGGCTAGGACCGAGCAATTGGCTCTCACGTTAAAAGGTGAGCCTGTTTCTGGGCCCCATGCCTGCCACTCCTTACCCTCTCCTTCTTGGCAGCGTGGTCTCAACTGCTGAAAGCTGAGAAGGCTGTTTCTAAAAGGGAGTTATTGGAAGTTGGAGGGCCCAGAGAAAGATTCTGCAGCTTTTTATGGGTTTCTGAGGCAGATGGCTGGATGTCTATGTTCTGCCTCTATGTCATTTCTCTGAGCTTATTTAAAATTGACCGGCTCTGGTGGTGCATTTCCTTATCTCTTTAAGGAGACATGACCACGTGGTCTCTGGCCCTCAGATCAGCCTGTCCTCTCCTTTTCTCTTACACAGGTTTAACTGGAATTCAGGGTCCCACGCAGAGGCGTCTCTCGGCCATACTGCGGCCACGTAGACCACGAGTAGGCAGGTTGTCCTGATTCCTCAGAAGCCACCCCTGTGGGGAGTCGGCCGGAATGTTTGAGACCCTGCCTGTTATTCTAGGAAGAATGAAGACGAGTTCATTAGCTGTTCTGGTGTCCCAGAGTCTGAGTCTGACTAAACTTTCTTACTCTGCAAACCGAAGCCCCCAAAATACTTCTACCTCTAAGAAGTCAGGAGCCGCCGACTGCTGGGGGGTTGCGTAGGCTTTGGGGGAGCTGGGGCTCCTGCTCTGTCTCAGCGTCCCGAGAATTCAGAGCCATGCCAATGTGCATCCCTGTGGCAGAACTAGGTCTTGAGAGATGCCTGAACCTGGGTTTCAGATCAAAGCCCCCAAGCCGGGGAAACATTGGGAGATTTCCCCCTCCAACCGAAGCCCCCAGAATACGGGATTCTTCCTAGGAAAGGGGGCTGGCTTGTTTATTAGGCGGCCTCATTTTATGGCCCTGCCTGGGAGTTTCACAGTTAAACCAGACCTTAAAGGTCCATTAAGAGCTGAAAGATCCCGGCGTGGCTGCAAGTCGGGCTGCCCTTCTGCGGTACATCACCTTCTAAAGGTGCATCCCAACTTACCTCCACACCTGCACCCTGAAGAATGAAACAGCGAGATTAACTTGCGAAAGGAATGTCACAAAAATCACAGCATTCTGAAATTTTTTGGTCATTGCAATGATCTTTATTGGGAGATGAGAAAATGCTTAAAGAATGAGTATGTGGCAAAGAGAATCAAGAGCAGGGAGCATGGCAATGTGATGCGAAAGAGACTTTAACCCTCGGGAGGAGAAATAAATTGTATTTTCACTGGATGCCTTGGCTGAGAAAAGACCTAGAGATTCTTGGTTGATAGCTGAAAAATTCTGTTAGGTCTCTTTGACTAGAAAGTGTGAAGCATTTTTGAACCATAGAATAATATAGGCACCCTGGAACCTGACTACTTGCTGGGCGGAGCCTGCAGTAGTAGCAGTAGCTCTCTCTCGCTCTCCTACCAACAGACCCGACTTCTAACATGTTTCTTCCCTTTGTTTGTAGCCAGTTCACCTCTAGTAACTTATCTCCTTCAATAAAATAATGTATTTTGATCATATTTCCTCCTTTCTCTTAGACTGTCCTGGAATTAGCACAAGATGGTACCACTAGACTTCCCTTTATGACAGCGTGATGATTCTGAAGCTTAAAAATTGAAGGCATATGCTAGGACAAAAGGAGTTGTAGAGAAATCACATCTATATGTGTTAACTATATGAAAATGTTCTAACTTTATTGTGATTTTTTAAAAATATTTATTTATTTATTTCTCCCCCCCATCCCACCCCCCGTTGTTTGCGCTCGCTGTCTGCTCTCTGTGTCTGTTTGTCTTCTTTTCAGAAGGCACAGGGAACCGAACCTGGGATCTCCCATGTGAGAGGGAGGCGCTCAATCACTTGAGCCACCTCCGATCCCTGCTTGTTATGTCTCTCATTGTGTTTCCTCGTTGTGTCTCCTCATTGTGTCATTCTCGTTGCATCATCTTGTGTCATCTTGTTGAGTCAGCTCACCATGTCAGCCCATTGTGTCAGCTCACTGTCTTGCTTGTTTTCTTTAGGAGGCACCGGGAACTGAACCCAGGACCTTCCATGTGGTAGGCAGGTGCCCAATTGATTGAGCCACATCTGCTTGCCAAACTTGATTGTTTTTAAAGAGCTGTTTTTTAAAAGGTCAAATATTTTTTAAATTAACATTGATAAAATTGCACCTTTGGTTAAGATTTTAATTTTAGTGGACTTTTCTTCCTTATTTGGTTGAATATGCCCACCTCAGTGTAAGTTAACTCTTGGGTATTAAACTTAGGCTAGCTTGTCTCTTTTCTCCCTGGGTAAGGGCTCTTTTTCCCAAAACTCGTTTCTAGATGACATCCCATCAGAGTTCCTTCTGCCAGTCGTTTCTTAGACTTGTGGTAATCTGGAAGTCAACAACTTCCAGCCACTGCCTCAGCAGGGGCTCGGTCTTCTTGTCCAATAAGGTGCCAAGGAATAGACTGTGCGCTGCATCCAGTGGGATATATAGATCCAGCGTGTGTAATGTCTAGCAGAAGGCCTCGTTGGTGTCAGTGCTCAATAAGTGATTTCCCCATCACAGGAGGTGTTCAAGGGGCTAGACAGTCACCCGGCAAGGTGGCTACTGAGGATAATAGACAGTAGATGAGGGGCTGGGGAAAGAAGCAGAATTAATTCTGAGACCAAGCCTGAGAGTATATCAATATATGAATAAATATTGCACAGGTACAAAAAATAAAATAAAACAGCACAGGTATAGAAATGAGACATTTTGCCTTTACAAGTGTGTAGTAAACTGACAAGTTGACTATTATAGTAGGGTGATGAGTGCCATGATTAGGTGTCTTACAAAGAAATCAGAAAGGACACCCATGGCCAGCCTTCAGGGAGAAGGGATTCATTCCAAGAAAGCTACTGAGAAAAGGTAACCTTGACAAGCTGAGAGAAAACAAGATACATTCTGGGGAACTTCAGATCGTTTAGCATGACTGGAGGAGGGGAGCTGATGGTGGAAGAAAATCATAAATGGCTTTGAATTCTGGTGGGATTTTATCTTCGATGCTGTGATGACTCAAGGGAGAGTTATTTGGAAGGGTCATGTGTCTCAATTTTTATTTCAGGAAGATTTTTAGGGTTATAGTTTGGGGGACAAATTGGGGGGGAAGAGAGAATAGACTCAGGGAGAACAATTGGATTTTTGCTCTAACTTAGGTGAGAAATGAGGGCCTAAATGAAAAGTAGCTTTGGGAGTCAAGACTAGACTTGAGGGGAGTTTGGCCATAGAAGTGACATGACTGACTAGGTGTAGGATTTAAGGCAAAGTCTAGGATGTCTCGGGTGTTTGACTTGTGCCTGGCTGCTGATGGTGCCCTGCCCCAAGAGGGCGGGAGGGCAGGGGAGGTGTAGTGTGATGAACCGAGTCTGAGGTGTGTGTGGGGGGGAGATCCAGTGGAGGTGGCTGATAGGCTGCTGGGGAATCAGATCTGGAGCTCGCTGGAGTGGCCTGGCCTGGGTCAGTGCTGGGAGACGCCAGCAGGCCAGTGGCAGTTAAAGCCCTGTGGGCCCATATCCATTGCCGACTATGAGGGTTGTGGTTTTGTGTGTGGGTGTGAGTTGTTTTAGAGAGCAGAATGAAACTTCAGGGGACCCTGAATTTTTCTTTTAATTATGTAAGTAATACATTAGTATATTTTTATGGAACAGTCAAACAACATATAAATTTTACAGAATAAAAGGTTGGTATCCTTGTTCACACCCCAGTACTACTTGGCTCTCCGGAGGTATCTAAAATGGATGCTTGGGTGGGTCTTCTATGCTTTTACATGAATGTATTTAAGGACAGGAGGAGGAGCCCCATGTGTGTGAGAAGGGGCAGGCAGACCGTGGGAATGGTGTCACAAACTGCCAAGGCGGTCACGGAGGAGGGGGTGTCACGAGATCAGGGTAAGGGTGATTTGGTTCCTCTGCCGACTGTGGCCTCGAACCGCTTGAGTGGTGTGGTGAGCAGTGAGTGGAAGCTGAAGTGGAGATGAAGGATATAAGCAACTTTGGAAAAACTTGGCTCTGAAGGTCAAGAGAGGGTCTTCATACAAATAATAAGGAAAAGAAGGGTGATTCTTGGGAATGGGTATATGCTGAAAGAATGCCAGAAAAGAAGGAGGGATTAACTCATGCGGAGTGAAGTCTTCGGGGATGTAGAAAGAGATGAGATTCAGGGCCCACACGGACAATTATTTACTTTTTCCACAAAACAAATCAGAAACCCTGAAAACCTGAAGCACTAGAGAAAATGTAAAGTATTCCTTTCATGGAGCAGTGAGTACCTGTTTGTGCAGGATGCATTGCTGTTTCTTCTACAGAGAATTAAGAGCACAGCTTCTGTTTCTGCTCTGAGGGCCAAAACCTCAGACACGCTGCCACAGTCACCCATAACCAGTGACATGCTTGTAAATGTTTATAACTGGCTCTTTCGAGGGGGAAGCCCTGACATGTAGCATTTGTCATTTCCCGTGGTGTAAATACTCCCGCCCTGGCTGATTGCAGGCTATCAGTCTGGCATCATGAAGGTGGAGTTGAGAAGAGATGTGCACAGCAGGCACTCCTGAGCTGGTACTAGGACTCCAGTCCACCCCTGCACACAGCTGCCGGGCGGAGGAGCCGTGAAGAATCACCAAGGCAACTGATTGCCCACCCAGGGGCACCTCTGCCACCTCCAGCGTTTTGTCAGTTGGAAGAACCTGTAACCTGAGGTGTATACTAGAGCAAGCAGCTGCAGTTCAGGACCACTGGGCTGTGACACTTCATAGAAGAGCAAATAACCATGGCCCACGTGGATTTAGGAGGGAAGTGAGGCCTGCCTCTGCCGTGATGGTGGGATTTGAGCCCCAGGACCAGACTTCAGGAGCTCAGATGCTCTGGCCTTCAACCGCCTTTCCCCCAATCACGTCACCCTCACAGCCATCTCGGAGACTGTGTGGGCCTTCAAAATCTGCATGGGATAATTGTGAGATGTTACCTAGCTGCATGACTTCTGACAGGGTGCTCAGCCTCTCTGGACTTCAACTCTTACTTAAATGAAGTTTTTGGACTCATTTACTCTGTTGTTCACCACGGAATCCTTAGAGCCTCAGGTCTAAGCACTAAATAATCAGTAGGGGTAACTATTTTTTTTTTTTTAAAAGATTTTATTTATTTATTCATTTATCCCCCCCTTGCTGCTTGTGCTCGCTGGGTCAGCTAACCACGCCGTGCGGGCGGGCTTGCCTTCACCAGGAGGCCCCGGGAACCGAACCCGGGGCCTCCCATATGGTAAACGGGAGCCCTACTGATTGAGCCACAGCCGCTTCCCTGTAACTATTTTTTTGCAATAAAAAATTCTGTGACCGAGGGAAAAATAAAACCCACAAACTTAGGGGAGCCCTCTAAAACCCAACTCTACCTTTCATACTGGATTTGATGAAATGGTTCTTTCCTCTCATGTCCAAAGAGCATATTGCCCACTGAGATTTTTCAGGTGATACACAGCACATTGCTCATTCCAAGGGCAGCCTGTGATGCCCAGGAGTCAGTCTGTGCATACACACATGGACACACACAAAACTGAGTACTGGTGAACTGATTAACAATGTCTGCTTGCTTTTTCCTCAAGGAGAAAATTAGATGATGATTTATCCTGTGCCAAGGGTAGGGAGAATATGCATCATAGAAGAGTGTGGGTCAGGGTTGGACTTGATAGATGTTTGGTCTTGGGTTAAGTTAAAGTTTGCATATCCTGGTGTTTTCATTTATAAAATGAAGATGGTACTATTCATATGTCACTTTCATCACATTCTGTTACCAGTGAATCACTAAGTGCAACCTGCTGTAATGGTTTGGAACTGTATGTACCCCAGAAAACCATGTTCTTAAACTTAATTCACTCCTGTGGCCTGAGCCCATTGCAAGTAGGACCTTTTGATGAGGTTATTTCAGTTTAGGTGTGGCCCACCTCAACCAGGATGGGTCTTAATCCTCTTACTGGAGTCCTTTATAGGAGAATGAAATTCAGACAAAGAGAGAGAAAGCTATAGGAAGCAAGAAGCTAAAATAGAACCTGGAAGAGAAGAGACCAGGAGACACCACCATGCGCCTTGCCATGTGAAAGAGGAGCCAAGGATCACTGGCAGCCAGCCCCAGAATACAGTCATTGTGGGAGAAAGCATTGCGCTTATGAGGCCTTGATTTAGACATTTTCCCAGTGTGGTGGTGGTTTGGAACTATATGAACCCCCAGAAAATCATATTCTTAAAGCTAATCCATTCCTGTGGGTATAAACCTATCCTAAGTAAGACCTTTTGAATAGCTTACTTCAGTTAAGGTGTGGCCAAGGGTGGGTCTTAAACTTCTTACTGGAGTCCTTTATAAACAGGATGAGTACAGAGAGAGAGAGAAAGCCACAGAAGCAAGAAGCTGAAAGCAAACTATAATACCCAGCCTCAAAACCATGAATGAATAAATTACTGAACCATTTCCTGGTATTTGCTTGGGCATCCTAGGAAACTGAAACACCCATATTCACAGGAAATTAGATACTTGTTTTTAAATGGGGCATGCCAAATAATATGTGGAAATAAATATATTAAAACTACCAAAAACAGAGTCCCAAATTTTCTAGAGATGGAAAATATTAAGTTTCTCATCACCGGTTCTCAAATCAGAAAAGGTTTTCATATTAAAATACAGTCTGGGAACAAAGATAAAATGCAGGATACTGCTGGTTGTTGGGAGAGGCCATCTGCTGTGGGCCCTGAGCATCCTTGCATGTTCTTCCTGGGTATGCCAAGAAAGCAAGGCCTGACCACTTTACTCAGGCCATTCCGCAGAGTTGTGTTTTCAGTGAGTTATCTTGAGGGATAAGGTAACATCTCCCCAAGACACAGAGCAGGTTTGCTTCTACCAACGATAAAAGTGTTGTATCCTCCAAGCTCAGTGTTCTCCTTCTGGAACGCTACCCACTATGTGTGTAGGCATCCATAATGGGTCCTTGCATCATCCCTGTGGGACTTGCAAGGCATAGGGAGCTGACATGAGCATGAAGCTCTGGCTATTACTTTTGCTGTGAGTAGTAATATCTTTTATCTCTGACCCAGGAATCTCACGTCTTCTGCTAGCATTCATGAAATAATAATAGGCTAAGTAGTTATCTTGAAAGTCATGTAAAATCTCAGACTGTAAATAGTTCTTTTTATTTTTAAACAATTTATTGAAGTATATCATTCATACATGAACATACATAAACAATAAGTGTTCAGTAAACACTGGGAACTTACAAAACAAACATGCATAATATCATAGAAGACCCCCACACATCACCCCAGCACAAAATCTTTGCATTGTTGTGACACATTTAAGAAATTATGGTGACTTCCGGGAAGATGGCAGACTAGTAAGACACGGGAATCTCTTCTCCAGAAAAATAGCTAGAGGACAAGCTGAAACAGCCCCGAAAAAGAGCTTCAAGGATTTAGGACAGCAGGTGAAGGCTGCACACCACCCAGAGGAGAGAGGGACAGAAGAGGGAAATCGCAACTACAGAACTGTGAGTTGCAAGTAGCAGCTTCTGCTGCTGCCGGCACCCTCCCCCACACTCTTCAGAATTCTCGGGCCTCTGGGCCTGTGACCACAGACAAAGGGGGCTTCAGGGATCTGCCACTCCAGGAAAGGGGAGAGAGAGGGACACAGCCTTAGGCTGACTCAGGTTCTGACCTGAAATTTGGGCTGTGGAGCCCCACGGACCCTTCCACACGGTGGTTTGCCCTGGGAGCCTAGGAAGGACTGGAAAAATCCTACCCTCGCAACCTCCCTCTCTTCTAGCCTGGACTAATTGTTGAGGACACCACGGGAGAGAGGAGAGAGAGCCTGGGGCTGACCCTGCTTTGGACTCCCAGGTTTGGTCTGCCCTGTCCCTTCCAGGCTGGGTGGGGCTGCGCCATTGTTTGCCTTGGAGCCTGCAAGGGGCTAAAGATATACAAACCTCCCAATCTCCTCCTCTACTAACAGAGACTGATTGTTGAGGATTCAGAAGGGAGTGGAAATATTTCCTAGCTGGGAAAAGGGGGGCACTATGAGAGAAGTCTGGAGAACTGTCTCAGAAAGTTTGAATCACAGGGCTCCTAGCCCCCAGACAGGAAGCTCTATCACATTGATCTGCTCTGTGTCACAACAAATACGCTCTGACCAGGCATTGAATTGAGAGCTGCCAACAACGCCATCTCCTGGCAGACCAAGGAAGTGCACAAAAGAAAATTAATAAGTAAGAGAGGCTTTTCCTGGCCTCTATAGCTTCCCTGCCCAAGGCCCTAGGAAACAACTCTACAACCAATTACTGGGTCGAGTGCTGAGTTTTGAGCAACAAGCAGAACAATCCTAACAATCAAGGTTGAGCCAAAAATCAAAGAGCGGTGGTAACTCACAGCCTCCTGCCACTAAAACCCCATAAAAGAGAAAGAGATAGAGCATCTAAGTAAAATACAAACTAACCAGATGCCTAAGCACCAGCAAAAAATTACGGGCCATACTAAGATAATAGAAGACATGGCCCAAGAAAAGGAATACAGCAAAGTCCCAGAAGAGATGCAGAATTTGAGAGAACTAATCAGTGAGATGAGCACACATTTCCAAAATCAAATTAATGAGATGAAAGAGAATATAGTTAAAGAGATCAATGACATCAAGAAGTCATTGCACTGGGGAAGCAGCTATGGCTCAATCAGTAGGGCTCCTGTTTACCATGTGGGAGGCCCCGGGTTCAGTTCCCGGGGCCTCCTGGTGAAGGCAAGCCCGACCGCACGCCGTGGTTAGCTGACCCAGCGAGCACAAGCAGCAAGGAGGGGATAAATGAATAAATAAATAAAATCTTTAAAAAAAAAAAAAAGAAGTCATTGCGCGAACGTAAAGAAGAATTTGAAATCAAGAACAGAAAAGTAACGGACTTCATGGGAATGAAAGACACAATATGTGAAGTAAAAAATACATTTGAAGCATACTCGAAATGATAGAAGAAAGAATAAGTGATACTGAAGACAGAGCAGCTAAAATTGAAGAGAGAAAAGAACAGAGAGAGAAAGAATGGAAAAAATTGAGCAGGGGCTCAGAGAGTTGAATGACAACACAAAATGCAAGAATATACATGTCATGGGAGTTCCAGAAGGAGAAGAGAAAGGAAAAGGGGCAGAAAGAGTATTTGAGGAAATAATAGCTGAAAATTTCCCAACTCTCACGAAAGAAATGAACTTACATGTCCAAGAAGCACACCGTACCCCAATAAGAATAAATCCAAATAGACCTACGCCAAGACACATATTATTCAGAATGTCAAATGTAAAAGATAAAGAGAAAGTTCTCAGAGCAGCAAGAGAGAAGCAAACGATCACGTACAAAGGACGTCCAGTAAGACTTAGTGCAGATTTCTCTTCGGAAACCATGGAGGCAAGAAGACAGTGGTATGATACAATTAGGAAACTGAAAGAGAAAAACTGCCAGCTGAGAATTCTTTATCCAGCAAAACTGTCCTTCAAATATGAAGGTGAATATAAAGTATTCACAAACAAACAGAAACTAAGAGAGTTTGCAAAAAAGAATCCACCTTTGCAGGAAATATTAAAGGAAGCCTTAGAACCTGAAAGAAAAAGACAGGAGAGAAAGGCTTGGAGGAGAGTATAAAAGAAAGAAAAGCAGAAAGGATAACCAAAAGAGTAAAAAGAAAGACAAAAATAAGATGACATATGAAAACCAAAGAATAAAATGGAGGAAATAAATAGTGCATTTTTCAGTAATATCATTGAACGTGAATGGATTAAATTCCCCAATCAAAAGATACAGGCTGACAGAATGGATAAAAAAACATGAGCCCGGGAGGCGGCTGTGGCTCAATCAGTGGGGCTCCCGTTTACCATATGGGAGGCCCCGGGTTCGGTTCCCGGGGCCTCCTGGTGGGGGCAGGTCCGCCCACACGGCATGGTTGGCTGACCCAGCGAGCGCAGGCAGCAAGGGGGGGATAAATGAATACATAAATAAAATCTTAAAAAAAAAACCAAAAAAAAAAAACATGAGCCATCCATATGCTGCTTACAAGAAACTCACCTCAGACACAAGGATACAAGCCGGCTGAAAGTAAAAGGTTGGAAAAAGATACTCCATGCGAATAGTAAACAGAAAAGAGCAGGGGTAGCTATACTAATATCAGACAAAACAGACTTCAAATGCAAAAAAGTGATAAGAGATGCAGAAGGCCATTATATATTAATAAAAGGGACGATCCTCCAGGAAGATATAACAGTCATAAATATCTACGCACCTAACCAGGGTGCCCCAAAATATATGAGACAAACTCTGGCAAAACTGAAGGGAGAAATAGACATTTCTACAATAATCGTTGGAGACTTCAACACCCCCTCACATCATTAGATAGAACAACTAGACAGAAGATCAACAAGGAAACAGAGAACTTGAACAATATGATAAACAAGTTAGACCTAACAGACATATACAGAACACTGCATCCAAACTCAGCGGGTTATACATTCTTCTCAAGTGCCCATGGATCTTTCTCCAGGATAGACCACATGTTAGGTCACAGTACAGCTCTCAATAAATATAAAAAGATTGAAATTATACAAAGCACCTTCTCAGATCATAATGGAATGAAACTAGAAATCAATAACAGACAGGAAAAAAGGAAATTTGCAAATGTGTGGAGACTGAACAACACACTCCTAAATATTCAGTGGGTCAAAGAAGAAATTGCAAGTGAAATCAGTAAATATATTGAGACAAATGAAAATGAGAACACAATGTATCAAAACTTATGGGATACAGCGAAAGCAGTCTTGAGAGGGAAATTTATAGCCCTAAATGCTTATATTTAGAAACAAGAAAGAGCTAAACTCAAAGATTTAACTGAACAACTTGAGAAACTAGAAAAAGAACAGCAAACCAATCCCAAAGCAAAGATAAGGAAAGAAATAATAAGGATTAGAGAGGAAATAAATGAAAATGAGAACAGAAAAGCAATAGAGAAAATCAGCAAAACCAAAAGCTGGTTCTTTGAGAAGATCAATAAAATTGACAAACCCCTCACTAGACTAACAAAGGAAAAAAGAGAGAAGATGCAAATAAATACAATCAGAAATGAAAGGGGGGAAACTACAAATGACCTCACAGAAATAAAAAGAATCATGAGGATATTATGAGAAACTATATGCCAACAAACTAGACAACCTGGATGAAATGGACAAATTTCTAGAAACTCATAACCAACCTACACTGACACAACAAGAAATACAAGAACTTAACAAACCAATCACAATTAAGGAGATTGAATCCGTCATCAAAAATCTCCCAGCAAAGAAAAGTCCAGGACCAGATGGCTTCACAGGTGAATTCTACCAAGCATTTCAAAAAGAATTAACACCAATCCTGTTTAAACTCTTCCAAAAAATTGAAGAGGAGGGAAATTACCCAACACATTTTATGAAGCCAACATCACCCTAATACCAAAGCCAGATAAAGATTCCACAAGAAAAGAAAATTACAGACCAATCTCTCTCATGAACATAGATGCAAAAATTCTCAACAAAATACTTGCAAATCGAATCCAACAGCATATCAAAAGGCTTATACATCACGACCAAGTGGGATTTATTCCTGGTATGCAAGGCTGGTTCAACATAAGAAAATCAATCAATGTAATACACCACATTAACAGATTGAAGGAAAAAAACCACATGATCATCTCAATAGATGCAGAAAAGGCTTTTGACAAAATCCAACATCCTTTTTTGATAAAAATACTTCAAAGATAGGAATAAAAGGAAAATTCCTTAATATGATAAAAGGCATATATGAAAAACCCACAGCCAACATCATACTCAATGGGGAAAGGTTGAAAGCTTTCCCCCTAAGAACAGGAACAAGACAAGGATGCCCACTGTCACCATTGTTATTCAACATTGTACTAGAAGTTCTAGCGAGGGCAATTAGACAAGAAAAAAAAAATTAAAGGCATCCAAATAGGAAAAGAGGAAGTAAAACTCTCACTGTTTGCGGATGACATGATCCTGTATTTAGAAAATCCTGAAGTATCCACAACAAAGCTACTTGAACTAATAAATGAGTTCAGCAAAGTGGCAGGATATAAGGTCAACACGCAAAAATCAGTAATGTTTTTGTACACTAGTACAATCTGAGGAGGAAATCAGGAGGAAAATTCCATTTTCAAGAGCAACAAAAAGACTCAAATACCAAGGAGTTAATTTAACCAAGGAAGTACAGGACCTATATGCAGAAAACTACAAAACAATGCTAAAAGAAATTTAAAAAGACCTAAACAAATGAACACATTCCGTGTTCATGGATTGGAAGAATAAATATCATGAAGATGTCAATCTTGCCCAAACTGATTTATAGCTTCAATGCAATACCAATCAAAATCCCAATAGCTTCCTTTACAGAATTAGAGAAGGCAATTACCAAATTCATCTGGAAGGGTAAGTGCACCCGAATAGCCAAAAGTATTCTAAAAAGGAAGAGTAATGTGGGAGGAATTTCGCTGCCTGACCTTGAAACATATTACAAAGCTACAGTGGTCAAAACAGCATGGTACTGGCATAAAGATAGACATATCGATCAGTGGAATAGAATTGAGAACCCAGAAATAAACCCTCACCTATACAGTCAACTGGTTTTTGACAAACCTACCAAGCCCACGCTGATGGGAAAAAACAGTCTCTTCAACAAATCGTGCTGGGAGAACTGGATATCTATAACCAAAAGAATGAAAGAGGACCCCTATCTCACTCCCTATACAAGAATCAACTCAAAATGGATCAAAGATCTAAATATAAAAGCCAGGACCATAAAACTACTAGAAGGAAATGTAGGGAAACATCTTCAAGACCTTTTAGTAGGTGGTGGTTTCTTGGACCTCACACCCAAAGCACGTGCAACAAAAGAAAAATGAGATAAATGGGACCTCCTCAAAATTAAACACTTTTGCACCTCACAGGACTTTGTCAGAAGGGTGAAAAGGGAGCCAACTCAATGGGAAAAAATATTTGGAAATCACATATCTG
>JAKSZT010052319.1:23934042-23952299 GCA_026826555.1 Tolypeutes matacus | reverse complement strand
TGGGAGAACTGGATATCTATAACCAAAAGAATGAAAGAGGACCCCTATCTCACTCCCTATACGAGAATCAACTCAAAATGGATCAAAGATCTAAATATAAAAGCCAGGACCATAAAACTACTAGAAGGAAATGTAGGGAAACGTCTTCAAGACCTTTTAGTAGGTGGTGGTTTCTTGGACCTCACACCCAAAGCACGTGCAACAAAAGAAAAATTAGATAAATGGGACCTCCTCAAAATTAAACACTTTTGCACCTCACAGGACTTTGTCAGAAGGGTGAAAAGGCAGCCAACTCAATGGGAAAAAATATTTGGAAATCACATATCTGATAAGGGTTTAATATCCAGGATATATAAAGAGATGTTACAACTCAACAATAAAAAGACAAATGACCCAATTAAAAAATGGGCCAAAGACTTGAATAGACATTTCTCCGAAGAAGAAATACAAATGGCAAAAAAACACATGAAGAAATGCTCAACATCACTCATGATTAGGGAAATGCAAATCAAAACTACAATGAGATATCATTTCACACCTATCAGAATGGCCACTATTAGAAAGACAGAGAACTACAAGTGTTGGAGAGGATGTGGAGAGATAGGAACACTTCTTCACTGTTGGTGGGAATGCAGGATGGTACAGCCACTGTGGAGGACTGTTTGGCAGTTCCTGAAGAACTTGAATATAGAATATAGCTGCAATACCACTACTGGGTATATACCCAGAAGAACTGAGAGCAGTGACACGAACAGACATCTGCACACGGATGTTCATAGCCACATTATTCACCATTGCCAAAAGCTGGAAACATCCCAGGTGTCCATCAACAGATGAATGGATAAACAAACTGTGGTCTAGTCACACGATGGAATATTATGCAGCTGTAAGAAGAAATGAAGTCATAAAGCATATGGCAACATGGATGAACTTGGAGGACATTATGTTGAGTGAAGCAAGCCAGACACAAAAGGACAAATACTGTATGAATGCATTACTATGAACCAAATATATTGTGTAATATATTGTTTGATTCACACACACACACAAAAACAACAACAACAAATGTACATGTATCCGTTACATTTAATTGAGAAATGTATATATTTATTCATCTGTGTTTACTTTTCAGTTTTTAATTGTTTATGTTTTCAATTATTAAATGTACAAAATAAAGTTAAAAAAAAAAAAAGAAATTATGAAAGAGCATCGTTAAAGTATTACTACTAACTATAGTCTGTATCTTACTCCCCTATACTTTTTTTTAAGGCTCTATTTATTTATTTATTTACTTTCATTCATTTTTAACCCCCCCTCACCCTCCGTTTTTGCTGTTTCTGTGTCTATTTGCTGGGCAACTCTCCATGTCAGTTTCCTGCCCTCTCCTCTCATCTCTCTCCTCCTGTCCTCACCGGGATTCAATCCTCGGAAACTCCGATGTGGGAGAGAGGCGTCCCACCACCTGCGACACCTTAGCTCCTAGTTTTCGGCATGTCTTGTCTTGGCTCTCACTGGTGTCACTCTCCTGTTACGTCATCATCTTGCTGCGTGGCTCGCGGAGACTGGTGGCGCACCTGCTCACAGAGCCTGGGGGGCTCACCCACTCACGGGGCATGGGGGGCTCACTCGCTCACAAGGCCTGGCGGCGTGCCCATGCATGGAGCCTAACGGTGCACCCACTTGCGGGGCCTGGCGGCACACCCACACGTGGGGCCTGGGGGGCTCACCTGCTTGCGGGGCCTGGCGATGCACACGCGTGCCTTCCTTCTATAATTTTCTTTTTCAAATTTTTACAAGGAGGTCCCGGGGATCGAACCCAGGCCCCTCCATATGGGAGACGGACACCCAACCATTTGAGCCACATCCGCCCCCTGCTATATCTCTTAAGGTTGACCAAAGATACCTGGAGTTAGTCATTTCCCAGACAGGATGGTCATATAATAAATCAGGCTTGGTTTATCAGCAGCATTCTAAAAACCAGACCTAAGGAGAAAAACTAGGTCTGGGGACACATGCCTGGTTTCTAATATAGCAAATGTTTAGCCTACATTGATTATCACAAAATCAGGACAGCGAGAATATTTACTTGTAAATAGTTCTTGACACTCATAAAATGTGGCCTTAGGGCAAAGGCCAAAAAGGCTGTGGCTGTTCAGACCTTTTGTTAAGACATATGAAGGAATTCATCTGGTGCCTAGTAGATCATCTCAGCTGAACCAAAGGGCTCTGTTTTCTATTGCTGCATGACAAATTACCACAAACTTAGCTGCTTAAAACAACACCCATTTAACCATCGTTGTATCACAGTTGTGTAGGTCGGAAGCTTCGGCAGGCTCAACTGGGTTCTCTGCTTAGGGTCTCACAAAGCCAAATCAAGGTAGTCCCTGGGCTGCATTTAGCAGAGGATCTAGGGAAGAATCTGCTTCCAAGTTCATTCAGGTTGTTGGCAGAGTTCAGTTCCTTGGAGTTGTAGGACTGAGGTTCTGTTTCCATGCTGGCTGACTAGGGATCACTCTCAGCTACTAGAGGCCACTCTCCGGCCCTTGCACACAGCTCCTGCTATCTTCAAAGCCAGCAACAGTGTATAGCATTCTTTTCATGCTTCTAATCTCTCTGACATCCTCTTCTGCTCCCAAAGAAAACTCTCTTCTTTGAAAGGCCCATCCAGATAACTTCCCTTTCATAATAGAGCCCTACTCAAGGAAAAGTCCCCATCCTTAAAGAATTTCAAAGTTGCTATAATCCAGTGACTGCTGTGCCTCTCATTCTTCCCTTTTCAAATGAGCATGGTCATATCTATCCCTCTCTCACCACTGTACATTGGGTCTGTGTGGGCAGTGGCCTTGTGTTTTTATTACACAGATCTTTTGACCAAGATAAGCTATATTTGGACCTGATGTGGATCACAAGATCTTGAACTTCTAGCTTGATGCCATGTTTGGAAGAAATTTGAGGAGAGGTGTGTGAGCTTGGATGGTGGTGAGCAAATTTCGTACACAGGAGGCACATAAAAAATTGTGGCTATGGGACCAATTATGGTAGTTTGTACAAATGATCCCAATTCTCCATTCCTCCTTGCACCCATGTCCATTACCTTGTGTCTTGTTTTGGCCAGTGGAATGTTAGCAGACATGGCAGAACACAAGTTTGAAACATTCTAACGGAGTTGGGCCCAACTGGGGGACAGCTCCGAAGGACCATCAAATCTGTATTAGTTATCTAACATAAAACGTAGAGTCTTGAAACAACAAACACTTACTGTCACACAGTTTGTGGGTCAGGAATTGGCATGGCTTTGCTGGCTGCCTCTAGCTAAAGGCCTCTCACGAGGTTGCAGTCAAGCAGTTGATCAGGGCGGCTGCAGTGTCATCTGAGGGTTCAACTGGGGCACAGGGTGGATCTGCTTCCAAGATCACCCTCATGGTTGTTGCCAGGCACTGGTCCTTCACCATGTGGGCCTCCATGAAGAGCTGACTCAGCTAGGACAAGCAACCCTAGAGGAAGAGAGGATGCCCAAGATAGAAGACATGGATTTTCATAACTCAATCTTAGAGGCAACATCCCACCACTTCTGTGGGATTCTTATACGTCAGAAGTGAGTCAATATGTCTGAAAATGAAAGGATTATACAAAGGTGTAAATGCCAGGCAGTGGGAATCACCGAGGGTCATCTTAGGGAATCCTGCCCCACTGACTTCAGAACTCCCTAGAGCTGGCTCAAGCTCTTGTTGAGCCTGCACTGCAGTAAGACTTCTGCCCAACCTTGCTTCTGTCCCTTCCTTCAACAGGGGTTGATCCCAAGAGACCACTAATAAGCCTCCTGCTGGCAAACAGACATCTCAGGGAAAGCTTCGCTGCAACAGATGTCTAACACAGGGACCAGCAAACTATGGCCTGTCGCACGAGCCAAACCCAGCCCATTTCCACTTACTGTAATTTTATTAGAAACTCAGCCATGCCCATTTGTTTACATATCGTCTATGGATGCTTTTGAGCTACAATGGTAGAGCTGAATAGTTATGATAGAGACCTTATGGCCTAAAAGCCCAAGATATTTAACCTTCTGGCCCTTTACAGAAAATGTGTGCTGAGCCTAGTCTAATGGAAGACACTCACACGGAGCTACTGCCCCAAGGGCTGCCCAAATGTGAACATACCATTTCCTGCTCAAAACCTTTCCATGCATCCTAATTTCTGTGCTTATAGCACTTTTCCATCAAAGAATTTTAATGACAGAGGAGCTTGAACCAAACATTCTAGGGGGCAGGGCACAGCCAGTGGTCACTACAAATAACAAATCTTTGTATTTTGATGGTTTATGATCCAACCCACCAGCCTCCTCCCCACTGCAGAAACTCATACCTGCTCTGAACCTCTGGCCTTTCTCCTGCTGCCCCCTATGCCTAGAAACCCTTTTCTCCACCTTGGGAAGCTGTGTTCATCCTTCAAGAGCCCATTTCAAGAAGTACCTGTTCTGAGAAGCCTTCCCAGATGACCATACTCCCATGTAGCGCTTCCAAAAGACATGGCATATACAGTTGCAAAGGCTAAAAGCCTTCAAGTCCTTGTTGAGTCCTCTCTCATACTCTACTTCCAGTATCAGCCAATACTTTAACTGTACTCACTCTACGTCAGGCACTAAGTGCTTTACTTAGTCACAACTCATTTAATTCTCATAGTAACCCTACAAGCAGTTACTAGAAATGTACCCATTTTAGGGATGAGGTACAGTGAGGTGGGTGGAGACTTGCCTACACAGTTGGTCAGTAGTGGAGCTGGGGTCCAATCACAAGCAGTCTGGCCCAGAGCATCCCTGCCCACCATCATCCTGCATCATGCTTTTTTTTTTTTTTTTTTTTTTTTTTTTCCATGGAGCATATCACTTTTTAACATATTAAATGTCTTCTCTTTCCCCAAGCTAAAATTTAAATTTCATTAGAGCAGAGACCCTGTTTTACTGTTTTATTTCAGAACTATAACTGGCACAGAGTATGCCCTCAATAGTTAAGGCTGTATGTGTGCCACTTGGTAAATGTATTAGAATTATTTTCTTACATATCTTCACCAGGTCTCATTTCTATGTTCCTACTCCAGAGTCTGGAGCACATTATGTGGCCAGTGATTTTGATCACATGTACTGAAGCCAGAAGCTTTGGCCAGAGGAGCCTGTAGGACATTTCCTGCTGCAAGAATTCCTTTCCTGTTGTCAGAATTGTGCCTACTCATTGCCTTCCCCAATCCCATTGCGGTACCTGGGGTATAGTTGGCCTTCCCAGTTTCAGGCTTACTGAGTGCCTTATAAACCACAAGCAGTGGGGGGCGGATGTGGCTCAGATGGTTGGGTGTCCGTCTGCCATATGGAGGGACCTGGGTTCGATCCCTGGGACCTCCCGGTAAAATTAAAAAAAAAAATAAATAAATAAACCACAAGCAGTTTACCATACTTGATGATGATGGCAATATGCAGAAACCATAATCCTGAGAGGCATTTTTTAACAAAAATCAATTTTACTGATACATATTAATAAAGCATAAATCCATCCAAATCATACAGTCAGTGTTATTAGGTGTAATCTTATATTTGTGCATTCATTACTTCAATCATTCTTAGAATACTTTCATTCTTCCAATAATAATAATAAACAAAAAGCAACCAAAACTCATCACCTCTCAATCTCTCTATGCTTTCCCTGCCGTACATAGCTGCTAATTCTTTCTCCTTCTCTCTAATATATTTGTATTTATATTTTGTAAAAACAGTCATATATGCAATATCACCCATATTTGTGTTTTACATGAGGTTTTAGTATCTTATAGAGTCCCATGTTACAGTTTTTTGCTTGAAAAGCATTTTTTATTATCTTTTTTTTCCTGACAAAGGGCTTTGGTTTATTTGGATAAAGATATATAACACATGGGTTTTTAGGTCTTACATTTTCCCAGGCAAATAAACACTTATTACATATATTGTTTTAACTCAGGTCTCTGTCAGGTCGCCTACTCAAACGAACTTACCCAGACAATTTCTGAACCTCTGAAGAAGCATTTTAGGTCCAAGGTGGCCAGCTCCAGGGTTCCTTCCCCAGCCCTCAGGTCCTTGGCGGATTTCACTTCTTTCATGCCTGGAAGTGCACGAGGGACAGCTGTCCCTGAAGCTGGCTCCTGAATCAACAATGTAAAAAGAACCCAACCATTCTCTAGTTTCAGGTCAAATTAGACCTAGTTAGGTTGTCCAAATTCACCCAAGAGGTTACATAACATAGACCAAATAACCTGATTTAATTTGGGGGTTGTGGGGAAGATCTCATTTATGTTCGCAGATAAAGGAAAGTTCCACACTGCAAATGAAATCATCTTCCATGCCCCCTTTCCAGGGACATCTTTCAGTGAAACTGGTGGAACCCTTTCAACAACTCCATTGTTTGAAGATTGACACTAGTGTCTTGTTCCAAAGTTTCCAGAAGCCATTAAGTCAACTCTGAGATAGTAAAATTTAAAAACAATGAGAAGTTCCAGGAAAAAAAAAAAGTGTGACCACTTAATTAATTTACAATCTAAACTCAAGTTCCCTTAAGAGCCTTACCCCAAATAAGAAATAATTTTCTTTCCAGAACTGAATATGTGGGACAATTTAAATCCATATAATGGTCAACACATAGACCATATAAGGACTTAGTGCGAAAGCACATATACAGGAAAACAGAAGAGTGAGAAGAAAAGATTCTGGTTTCAGCTTTTCCAGGTTGTCAGTTGAATTACCAGAGTTGTATTACCAAATAGGATTCACTGCCAGGTGTGCACAAAAGCTAATCTGTGACACTGGGGTCTCAAAGAGAGAAAGAGCTCTATTACAGAGCGCTGTGTAAGGAAACAGGAGGCAAAAGCAAAGCCTCTGATCTCTTTCCCCGAGTCAGAGAAACTGAGGTTTTTATGAGATTCAAACAAAGGGAGGTGGAGATAGTGACCTTGGGAGAGATTGGTTGATTTGTTTAATTGGAAATGTGTAAGGAGGCCTAAAAAGCTGCTCTAGAAGACTGACAAGAGCCAGCTGGGGTAAGCATCAGGTTACAGGTCACACATGGTTGTAAATCGCTTAATTAACATCAGATAACAAGCAAGGAAATGAACAAAGCTAAACTACTGGGGCCATTAAGAACTGACAAAGTCAGGCTGATTAGAGGTTACAGTGGAGTTGTAAACAGTTCAACCCACATAAAATAGCAAGTAAGGAAACTAAGCCAAATAGGCTCTAAGATTGACAAAAGGCTGCTGCGGCGAATGTGTAGTTACTGGTTACAGCAATGTTGTAAAATGTAAGAAGTTAAGGAACCAGAAGCACAAGAAAATAACATTTGTAATTAAAACCTTGTAGTCAGCAGTTATGATTTATAGGGAAACAGATTTTTCCCAAAGGAAATGTGTTAACTGGCAACTACAGCAGTTACACTAACAGGTGGGTGGTGAACCTAGCAATTGGGAGAAATTTACTATCAAGAGGTTACCTGTGAGTCAGAGTTCCTAGACCTGGGGTAAAAGCTGCAGTCACCCCTGCAGAAACGCCATCTCTTGCGGAAAGAGGCAAGTGAAATGCTCCAAACTCCTAGCAAAGTTTAGGCATTTTCAACAGTGGCCTTCTGTTTCCTGCTTTTAAACCTTGCTCTTTCCCTCTGCGCTTTGCTTGATGACCTAGGGTTTTCTGTGGGTTAACCCCCTTAGCGATTTGGCGGATCTACCCACCGCCCCTTATTCTTCTTCTACTAATGACCTTTTTTTATTTTTAATTGACTTTCTTTTTTCGGTGTACAGTTCAATGAGTCCGCGTCGTGCCCCGCCCCCCTTGCTGTCTGTGTCCATTTGCTGGGTGATTTCCTGTGTCTGTTTCTTGCCTTCTCTTCACATTTTTCTCCTTCAGGCTTCACTGGGATTCGATCCTAGGGACCTCCAATATGGGAGAGAGGCACACTGTCACTTGCGCCACCTCGGTTCCTGGTTTCTGGTGCGTCTCGCCTTGACTCTCCCCCCTCACCCCACGTCTTTCTTTTGTTGTGTCATCATCTTGCTGCGCAGGCCCAGCTCGCCCACTTTCCTTTTTTTTTTACCAGTAGGTCCCGGGGATCCAACCTGGGTACTCCCATATGGTAGACGGATGCTCAGCCCCTTGAGCCACATCCGCTTCCCTACTATGATCTTTAAATATCATTTTTTTTGGGGGGGGACATCGTATTGATTTTTTAAAAATATACTTTTTATTGAAGTATATAATTCATACACGAACATAAACAATAAGTGTATAGAATAAAGTGGTGAACTTACAAAATAAACATGCATTACATCATACAGGGGTCCCTTCCACCAACACCTTGCATTGTTGTGAAACATTTGTTACAAACTATGCAAGAGCATCTTCAAACTCTTACTACTAACTATAGTCCATATCTTACATTTGGTCTATTTTTCCCCAACCCACCCTATTATTTTTTTGAAAAAAAAAAAAAAATGAAGATATAATAATAACGTAAAATTCCCTAGAAATTCTTGTGGCTTACAAAAACTTTTTTAAAAAGCACAAATTTAAATCTCCTTATGCAAAAACAAAAAAGTTTTCTTACAGAGTGGAAAGAACTAAGCATTTAGCTTTTTAAATAAAAATGTTTTTAACTCACAACAGAAATAAGAAAAAATAAATATCTTCCAATTCTAAATATTCAATGAAGCACCTCAATTTCTCCTAATTTTTCCTAAACTAAAAGAGAAACAAATAACACTAGTATAATACAGAGTTCACTGTAGATTCAGTGCTATTTTCTTTATCCTGCTTTTCTCCTTCATGTGCTGATTCTAGTTCATTTCTGCTATATTCCTCCTCACTGGAATCACTGTCCAATCCACCTTCAACCTTGACAGATTTCTTGTCACATGAAGAACTTTCACAGGCTTTGTCTGTAGGAACAGCTCCTTTCCGTTGAGGTAAGATAGTGAAAAATGCTTCTTGCCAGTCTCTTGTTTCCAGGTATTCCAGAATAATCTCGAATACATGATTAACTGCCAAAACTTTTCGACTATTCATCTTCACAAAGTTTGCAAGGGGGAGCTGTGCATGATCGATTCCATGATCTGACGCTTGTTTATATGTGAGTCCCTCGTGATGATTGTCATCTACTAATCCTCCAATTACATAGGCCTTTGATTCATCTAGTTCCTTCAGTACATTAGGTGAATCTGATGTAAGATAAATCAGGTCTTCTTTCTTTATGAATTCACTATAGTGCTCTGGTTTGATGTGGATATCCTTCCAGTTGACCCATCCTTTGTCATTTTCATCCATGTTCTTTTTCAATTGGCCTCCATGGCTTGTCAAGTAAAACTGCACAGGATGCAATGCACGTCGGTTTTCTGCATAACATCGTTGAATCTGCTTATGAAGTCTCTTAATGCCCTTTAATACCATCAAGTCATCAAAACTACAGTCAATGATAAGGCGAAGTGCACTGTGAACAACATCTCTTCGAATACGTTTTCTATCATTTCCATCGGAGTTTGATTCCAGCTGACATTGTCGCTCTAATTTTTTCCTCGTGCGTTTTTCTTTCTGCTTTTGTTTGTGGAGTTCTCGTTGTTCTTCCCATTGTTTCTTTTCTGTTTTATTAGCTTCTTCATTTGTCGTTTAGATATAGGTTCAAACTCTTCACCCAATTTTAGCTTCTGACTCTCCTCTTGATCTTCATTTACATCTTGCTTTCTTTCAACATTAGAAGTCTCAATAAATGCTGGTAACATTTCAGATGACATTTTTGGTGCTTCGAACTGAAGTGCAGACGAGGAATATGAGAGCAAGCGCAGGAAGCCGTTCAGAGTGGTCTTTGTGCCGCTCATGAGTCCGTCTTCGGAAACTTCAACTCCCAGAGAGCCCACCCTATTATTTTTTAAAAAAATATTTTTATTATAGAGGTTGTGAACTTACAAAACAATCATGTACGTGTGTAGAATTCCAATACAACACCCCTTCACCAACACACCAGGTTTGACAGGCTTGTCAAAAAACTGTGGTGGAATATTTGTTACAGATTATGAGATAATATCATCAGACTATTATCACCAATCATGGTCCATAGTGTACATTTGGAATACTTTTTCCATACTCCCCCATTATCAACACAGTACATCTTTGGCATTGATGCAACATAATTACAATATCACTGTTAATACAATCCATAGGTCACACCAACTGTATTTTCCCCATGCTTCTCCACATTCCCACCACCCTGCAATAGTGACGTACATCCGTTCTAGTTCCCAGAAGGACATTCTTGCATTTGTAATATCAACCACAATTCTCATCCACCTCTGGGTTCACTGTGTTATTCAGTCCCTAGATTATTCTCTAGCTTTCTTTCAACTGACATTTACATCCCTAGACTACCCTTTTCAGCCACAATTCCACTTATAAACCAGCTGCTACTCATTATATTGTGTTACCATTAACTTTATCCATTTCCACACTTTTACAGTCAAGTTAATTAAAACTTCTACATACATTAAGCATCAGTAGTTCTTCTCAACCCTCCTCTTATCTCCTAATAACCTGTAATACTCTGGGTTTTACTTCCATGCGTTTATTCTTTGTATTTAGTTTATATTAATGAGACCATACAGTATTTGTCCTTTTGTGTCTGGCTTACTTCACTTAGCATAATGTCTTCAATGTTCATCCATGTTATCATGTGTCCCAATTTTATTTCTTCTTACTGCAGCATAGTATTCCATCAATGTTTATACCACATTGTGTTTATCCATTCATTTGCTGATGGACACTTGGGTTGTTTCCATCTTTTGGCAATTGTGAATAACGCCACAATGAACATTGGTGTGCAGATGTCTGTTTGTGTCACAGTTTTTAGTTCTTCTGGATATATTCCTAGTAAAGGAATTCCTGAGTCATACGGCAGTTCTATATTTAGCTTCCTGAGGAACCGCCAAACTCTCTTCCACAGAGGCTGCACCATTTTACAATCCCACCAATAGTGAAGGAGTGTTCCTATTTCCCCACATCCTCTCCAGCACTTATTGTTGTTGTTTTTTTTTTAAATATTTCATTGTCTTTTTGATTTACATTTCCCTAATAGCTAGTGATATGGAACATTTTTTCATGTGCTTTTTGGTCATTTGTATTTCCTCTTTGGAGAAATGTGTATTTCTTTTGCCCATTTTTTAATTGGATTGCTTGCTCTTTTATTGTTGAGTTGCATGATCTCTTTATATAGAATGGAAATCAAACTTTTATTGGTTTGATGTGGTTTCCAAATATTTTCTCCCATTGAGTGGGCTGCCTTTTCACCTTCTTGACGAAGTCCTTTGAATCACAGAAGTGTATAAGTTTGAGGAGATCCCATTTATCCATGTTTTCCTTTGTTGCTCTTTGCTCCTGCTTTTAATGTAAGGTTTAAGAATGTACCATCTACTACCAGGTCTTGAAGATGTTTTCCTACATTTCCTTCTAAGAGCTTTATGGTTTTTGCTTTTATATTTAGGTCTTCAATCCATTTTGAGTTAATTTTTGTATAAGGTATGAGATAGGGGTCCTCTTTCTTTCTTTTGGCTATGGATATCCAGTTATCCCAGCACCATTTGTTGAATAGACTGTTCTGCCCCAGCTGGGTGGGTTTGACAGGCTTGTCAAAAATCACTTGATCATAGATGTGAGGGTCTGTTTCTGAACCATCAGTTTGGTTCCATTGGTATATGTGTCTATCTTTATGCCAAATACCATGCTGTTTTTAACCACTGTAGCTAGGTAATATGATTTAAAGTCCGGAAGTGAAAGTCTTCCAGCTTTGCTTTTTTAAAAGAGGTTTCTGGTTATTCAGGGCCGCTTATCCTTCCAAAGAAATTTGATAACTATGTTTTCCATTTGTTTAAAAAAATGCTTGTGGAATTTTTATTGGGATTGCATTGAATCTATATATCAATTTGGGTAGAATTCACATCTTAATGAGAGTCTTCCAATCCATGAGCATAGACTGTTTTTCCAATTATTTAGGTCTTTTAAAATTTCTTTTAACAATGCATTGTAGTTTTCTGAATACAGGTGCTTTACATCCTTGGTTAAGTTTATACCTAAATATTTTATTCTTTTAGTTGCTATTGTAAATAGAATTTTTTCCCTGACTTCCTCCTCAGATTGCGCATTACAATTGTATAGAAACACCACTGGTTTTTGCATATTGATCTTGTATCCTGACACTCTACTGAAATAGTTTATTAGCTCTAGCAGCTTTGTTATTGAATTTTGGGGACTTTCTAGATATAGGATCATATCATCTGCGAATAGTGAAAGTTTTACTTCTTCTTTTCTGATTTGTATGCCTTTTATTTCTTTTTCTTGCCTGATTGCTCTAGCTAGAATCTCTAGCACTATATTGAACAACAGTGGTGACAGTGGGCATCCTTGTCTTGTTCCTGATCTAAACAGAAAAACTTTCAGCCTTTCACCATTGAGTACAATGCTAGCTGTGGGTATTTCATATATGGTCTTTATCATGTTAAGAAAGTTTCCTTCAATTCCTATCTTTTGTAAGTATTTTTTACAGGAAAGGATGCTGTTTTTTGTCAAATGTCTTTTCTGCATCAATCGATAAGATCATGTGATTTTTCTTCTTTGATTTATTAATGTGGTGTATTACGCTGATTGATTTTCTTGTGTTAAACCACACTTGCATGCCTAGTATAAAACCCACTTGATCATGATGAATAATTCTTTTAATGTGTTGTTGGATTCAATTAGCAAGAATTTTTTTGAGGATTTTTGCATCCACATTCATTAGAGAAATGGATCTGTAATTTTCTTTTTTGTGTGATATCTTTATCTGACTTTGGTATTAGGATGATATTAGCTCCATAGAATGAGTTTGGTAGCATTCCTTCTTGTTCAATTTTTTTGGAAGAGCTTATGTAAGATTGGTATTAAATCTTCTTTGAATGCTTGTTAGAACTCACCTATGAAACCATCTGGTCCTGGGCTTTTCATTTTGGGGAGTTGTTTGATGATTGTATCAATCTCTTTAATTGTGATTGGTTTGTTGATGTCTTCTATTTCTTCTAGGGTCAGTGTAGGTTGTTTGTATGTTCCTAGGAATTTTTCCATTTTGTACACATTGTCTAGTTTTTTGGCATATAGTTGTTCATAGTGTCTTCTTATGATCTCTTCGATTTCTGTGGAGTCAGTAGTATTGTCTCCATTTTCATTTTTATGTCATTTATTTGCATCTCCTCTCTTTTTCACTTTGTCAGGCCAGCTAAGGGTTTGTCGATTTTGTTAACCTTGAAAACCAGCTTTTGATTTTGTTCATTCTATTGACTTTTTGTTCTCAATTTCATTTATTTCTGCTCTGATCTTTGTTATTTCATTCCTTCTACTTGCTTTGGGATTAATTTGCTGTTCTTTTTCCTAGTTCCTCCGGCTATGTAGTTAGGTCACTGATTTTAGCTCTTTCTTCTTTTTTAATGTAAGCATTGAGGGCTAAAAATTTCCCTCTCAGAACTGCCTTTGCTTCATCCCATAGGTTCTGATATGTTGTGTTCTTGTTTTCATTCGTTTCAAGATATTTATTGATTTCTCTTGAAATTTCTTCTTTGACCCACCGATTATTTAAGAGTATGTTGTTAATCTCTATATATTTGTGAATTTTCCCTTTTTCTACCTCTTGTTGATTTCCAACTTTACTCCATTATGAGCAGAGAAAATGCTTTGTATAATTTCGATCTTGTTGAATTTATTGAGATCTTCTTTGTGACCCAACATATGGTTTATCCTGGAGAAAGATCCATGAGCACCTGAAAAGAATGTATATCTTGCTGTTTCGGGGTACAATATTCTATATATGTCTATTATGTTTAACTTATTTATCATATTATTCAAGTTGTTTCTTTACTGATCCTCTGCCCAGATGTTATATACAATGCTGAGAATAGTGTATTGAAATCTCCAACTATTATTGTAGCGATAGCTATTTCTCCCTTCAGTTTTTTTCTGTGTTTGCCTCATGTATTTTGGAGCATCCTGGTTAGGTGCATTTACATTTATGATTGTTATTTCTTCCTGGTGAATTGCCCCTTTTGTTATTACATAATTACCTTCCTTGTCTCTAATAACAGTTTTGCTTTAAAAGTCTATTTCATCCGATATAAGTATAGCTACTCCAGCTTTTTTTTGGTTACTGCATGAGTGGAATATCTTTTTCCAACCTTTCACTTTCAATCTATTGGTATCCTTGGGTTTAAGGTGAGTCTCTTGCAGACAGCATATAGATGGCTCGTATTTTCTTATTCATTCCACCAGACTGTGTCTTTAGATTGGGGAGTTTAATACATTAACATTAATGTTATTACTGTAAAGGCAGTTCTTATTTCATCCATTTTGACCTTTGGGTTTTATCTGTCATATTTTATTTTCACCCACTCTATTGACACTTTTAGTTACTGTTACTGATACATCTTCACTCCTAGACTCTCTTCTAAGCCTATCTCTCCTGTCTTTTCTTTTCAGGCTGTAACACTCCCTTTAGTATTTCCTACAAAGTCAGTCTCTTTGTTATAAACTCAGTTTCTGTTTATCTGTGAATATTCTAAATTCACCCTCTTTTTTAAAATTTTTAAACTTTATTTTGTAAATTTAATAATTGAAAATATAAACAATAATTAAAAATAAAAAGAAAACAGAGTTGAATAAAAACAAACGTTTCTCAATTAAATGTTCTGGATACATATAAATTTTTTTTTGAATCATACAATATGCTACACAATATATTTGGGTCATAGTAATGCAATCATACAGTATTTGTCCTTTTGTGTCTGGCTTGCTTCACTTAACATAATGTCCTCCAGGTTCATCCATGTTGTCATATGCTTTACAACTTCATTTTTTCTTATAGCTACATAATATTCTATCGTGTGAATACACCACAGTTTGTTTATCCATTCATCATTTGATGGACACCTGTCATCCTCATTTTTGAAAGATAATCTTGCCAGATATAAGATTCTTGGTTGGGAGTTTTTCTCTTGTAGTATCTTAAATATATCATAACACTACCTTCTTGCCTCCATGGTTTCTGGTGAGAAATCAGCCCTTAATCTTATTGGGTATTCCTTATATGTTATGCATCACTTCTCTCTTGCTGCTCTCAGAATTCTCTCTTTGTCTTTGGCATTTGACATACTAATTAGTATGTGTCTTGGAGTTGGTCTATTCAGATTTATTTAGATGGGAGTATGTTGTGCTTCTTGGACACAGATATCAATGTCTTTCAATAGGGTTGGGAAATTTTCTACCATTATTTCTTCAAATATTCCTTCTACTCCTTTTCCCTTCTCTTCTCCTTCTGGGACACCCATTATACGTAGGTTTGCATGTCTCTGTCTGTCATTTAGTTTGCTGAGACCCTGTTCATTTTTTTCCATTCTTTTCTTCATCTGTTCTTTTGTATATTTGCTTTCAGTGGCCATGTCTTCAAGCTCAACAATCCTTTCTTATGCTTCCTCAAATATGCTGTTATATGTCTCCAGTGTATTTTTAGCTTCATTTATTGAGCCTTTCCTTCCCATAAGAGCTGATATTTTTCTATGTATGCTTTCAAATTATTCTTTGTGCTCACCCAGTGTCTTCTTAATATCCTTAATCTCTTTAGCCATCTCATCAACTTTATTAAGGAGATTTGTTTGAACATCTATGATTAGTTGTCTCAATTCCTTTATGTCATCTGGAAGCTTATCTTGTTCTTTTAACTGGACCATGTCTTCCTGTTTCTTGGTATGGATTGTAATTTTTTGTTGGTGTCTTGACATCTGGCTTACTAGATGTATTTATTCTGGATTCAGTTTCTCTCTTTAGTTGAGAGCTTTCTTGCCTTTTCTCCCTTGCTGATTGTGTAGTAGGAGCCGAGGATGTAGTTGGTGCTGTAAGCTGTGGAGGCTGAAGCAGCCCACGTTGCCTCAGGAATTGATGAAGCTTCTCCCACCATTCTCCTCTGCCAGGGGTAGGGACAGAGCTGCAGCCATGTGTAATAATCCACATTGTATAGGACAAGACTGTCTATAGTTGCCCAGAGAGACTGATGAAGCTTCATATCCCTTCCTCCTCTACCTGGGGTGGGGATGGAGCTGCAGGAGTGGTTAGCAATCTATGCCATGTGAGTCCAATATGATTGCAGTTGCCCAGGTAGACTGACATAGCACTGCACCGCCCTCACTGGGGGTAGGGATGGACCCACTGGAGTGCCCAACAGTCTAGTCCATGTGGGCTGAATACTCCTGCAGTTGCCCTGACAGGCTGAGGGAGTACTGTCCCTTTTGCCCTTTAGGGGGTGGAAACAGAACCAGTGATGCCCCACAGTTCAGTCCGTGTAGGCCAAAAGTGCCTGCTGTTGCCCAGAGAGGCCGAGGAAACACAGCTCCTCTCCTATCCTATTAGGGTGAGGGGATGCAGGCCCAGGTGTCTGACTATTCAGTTTGTACCAGCTGAAAGTATCTGCAGTTACCTGGAGAAGCTGGTGCAAGTCACCCCAACTTCCTCCCTGCCAGAAGTGAGACTGGAGCCTAGGCGAGGGCTGCAATCCGATCTTGGTGAAAAGAAGCCAGTCCCTAACTTCACTGTGATCTTCAATCAGCCCCACTTCCTGTCATGCCAGGGGTGGAGTTAAAATGGTGGCTACTAGCCTCTTTCTAACTTGGACAGGTTCAAACTGCAGCTGTTCTTAGGATTATACTTTAGAGAGCTGTATTAGTCAGCAAAAGGAGTGCTGATGCAAAATACCAGAAATCTGTTGGTTTTTATAAAGAATATTTATTTGGGGTAGAAGCTTACGGTTACCAGGCCATACTTCCCTCACCAAAGTCTGTTGTCACATGTTAGAGCAAGATGGCTGCTGACGTCTGCCAAGAGTTCAGGCTTCCTGAGTTCCTCTCTTCCCAGGACTTGTTTCTCTCCAAGCTCAGCTGCCCTGCTTTCACCACAAGGCCAGCTGTGGACTTTCAGGCAAATGGTTAGTCTCTCTTCCTGGAGCCTCTGTTGTGTCTTATCGAGCCTTTTCTCTGCTCCTCTGTGTGCTTAATTCCTGGGCTCCAGCATTAAAACTCTAACCTCCCTTCTGTGCAGTGTGGTTTCTCTGTGAATCCCTGCCCACCAAGGGGTGGGGACTCAATGTCCTAATGACGTGGCCCAATCAAAGCCTAATCATTATTTAATCAAGTAAAAGTAAAACCTCTGAATCCAATACACTCTAATACACCCAGAGGAAAAGACCAGTTTACAAACATAATCCAAATTTCTTTTTGGAATTGATCAGTAATATCAAACTGCTATACCAGCCAAATTTACTAATCAGTAGCTGAAGTTGGTGGCTGTCTTTTCTTCCCCCATTTTTGGGAAATGGAGCTTCCAACTGCTGCCCTAGACTAGCTCTGGAGGCGGCTTGTACGGCCAGTGGAAGATGGGCACCGGCCTCTGCTGCGTGGCCTGCAGGTTCCGGGAGAGGCTGGTGCAGGTCCCCCCAGCTTTCTCCCTGCTGGTGGTGGGGCTGGGGTTTAGGCTAGGCCTGCAATCCAATCTGGGTGAAAGAAGCTGGTCCCTGCAGTCACTGTGATTTTCAGTCTGCCCTGCTTCCCCTCGTGCCAGCGGTGGAGTTAAAATGGCAGCTTCCAGCCTCTTTCTGATGGGAACAGGTTTAAACTTTAGCTGTTCTTAGGATTATACTTGAGCCAGCCAAATTTAGTAATCAGTAGCTGAAGTTGGTGCCCAACTGTCTCTCTCCCCCCTTTTTTGGAAATGGAGTTTCCAACTCTAGCCACAGAATAGCTCCTGAGGCGGCTTATGCTGCCGGCACTGGCCTCCATGGTGGAGGGCTCTACTCTTGAATCTCTCTGCAGGTGGGCATTCTCCTCCTTCCATACTTTCAAGGATGTCACAGGATGCTCTTCTGGTCTCCTGGAGCCCCCAAACACTGCTTTAGATAGCTCTGGGTGATTCCTAACTGCCCTTTAGCAGGAGCTGACTGAAGGAGCGCCTCACTTGGCCGCCATCTTGCCTCTCCCTTTAAGTATCATTTAAAAAAAAATGAAATTATTTTTCTCTAATTTCCAGCATAAAAAGGGAAAATGTATCTACTACACTAAAAACTTGGCTATGCTTATCCTCCCCTTTCCCCCAGCCTTCCTCCCAAGCCAGTTGTTGCGCTAATTGGAAATCAGAGCAGAATGTTACAAGC
>JAKSZT010052319.1:23870184-23933942 GCA_026826555.1 Tolypeutes matacus | reverse complement strand
CCCAGCTGCCAGGCCCCCCGGCTGCCAGGCCCCCAGGCTGCCAGGCCCCCCTCCTGCCAGGGCCCCCGCCTGCCAGGCCCCCCGGCTGCCAGGCTCCCCGGCTGCAGCGCTCCCCAGCTGCCAGGCCCCCCTCCTGCCAGGCCCCCCGGCTGCCAGGCCCCCCGGCTGCCAGGCCCCCCGGCTGCCAGGCCCCCCGCGGGTCCTTGCCGACCCGACTTACCGCTCTCGGCCCTTCAGCAGCATTCGTAGCGCTCTATCTGCTGGTGAAGCTCCACTATCCTCTTCCCCATCAGCGCGGCCTCGAGGGCCTTTTTCTCCACCTTCTCGCACAGCTTCATCACTCGCTCCTCGGCCTCACCCCCCGGGCTCCGGGCGGGGTCCATGGCGCTCTCCTCCGAGGCCTCCACCTCGCTTTTGATCTCGTCCAGCAGGCTCTCGATCTCCATCAGCTTCCTCCTGGCCCTCAGGTGCGCCCTGACGTGCTCGCGCTCCAGGGAGGCGATGTCCTCCCGAAAAGCATTGAGGACGGGGTTCAGGAACCTCTCGAAACCCTCCTCGGCTTCTCGCACCTCGTCCCCTTCGCCTCCCGCGGCATCGTCTCCGCGCCCAAGAGGCCGGTTGGTCCCCTGCGCGGGGCTGCGCTTGGCCGGAGGTGTCACTGCCACTGGCGACACCACTAGCAACAGATTCTTGAAGGTTTTTAAACATAAAACTTCTTTCAAACTTTTCTCCTTAGAGAAGGCGCTAAAGGCACTCCCAGCGCCACCGTGCTCCCTGAGCCTTTGCAGCCCCTCTCAGGACCCACTGGGGCCCTTTACTGTCACCGCATAGTGGAAACCCGGGGCGCGGGCGATGGCAGGCCCCCGTGGTGGGCGATTCCCCTGTCTCCTGTCCATCCTCCCACCCTGATCCAGGGACAGGCCTGGGGGGTTGCGACTTAAGGAGTTTCTAGGGCTTGGGATTTAAACATGGAGTTACAAAAGTGATTTTCCCACACCATAATGGTTACACCCAATACTGGGACCAAAGGGTTATGAAATTCACCGTGACGCCTCTTCTCCCTCCCCACCGCACTGAGCTCTGCCAAGAAAAGGGCAGGGTTGGCCTTGGCTCTGTGCCCGCAACCCCAATTCCCGCCAGGCCTGGGGTGGGTCCTTATGTTAGCGGAAGGCTCTGGGTTCTGGGCCTCTGGGCTCTTGGCTTAGGTTGCGGAAGAGAACTTAAGGACGCCCCACAGGGTAGGCAAGGGAGTAAAGAGCTTAGTAAGAGCCCAGAGAAGCATGCACCATCTGAGACACGGACTGCGGGCCTGGTACATGGTGACCCTGCTGCCGGGGCCCCAGGTAAGGCCTTTTAAGACCTGTCCTCTCCTCCTTCCTAATCTTGGGGCAGGGCCCAGCTGTTTGCTGTTCTGACTGGTTGCCTTACAGCCCCGGCCTGTTAGTTCTCAGGGGCCCAAAGGGAGGCCTGTTTGGAGTTACCCAGGCTTCCCCTTGAACCTGGAAAGAGTTCCAGATGGGACCTCGTGGCCAGCGTCTCGTGGGGGCTTTCCAGCTCTCTTCGTAGCAGGGGTTTTCCGGGCGGGGTCTCACGGCCATGTTGCCTGCCTGCTTCCACCTGGCTTCCCTCTTCCCCTGCACGAACCTCCCTATACTAACTCAGGGAGGCTTGCTGAAACGACAGACTCTTTACCACGCTGTAATCTTGTGTTTCCCAGGAGAGCTCTTTGAAGGTGGAATCCTGACTCTGCCACCCAGCAGCGGCTCCAGAAGTTCTGCTGTACCCTGTGTGCCATCCTGGAAGGGATGCTGGGCACCTAACTGTAAGTATCAGGGATGCTGCTTGCCCAAGCGCTGCAGGTTTGAATTTCAGTTTTCCTGTGTATTAAATGGAACCGGTAGTACCAGTTCTGAAAGCCTGTCGGGATTATTGAAAGGAAAAAGTGAGAAAATGAGTGTGAAAGTGCATTGTGGGAAGCGGCTGTGGCTCAACTGGCTGGGCTCCCGTTTACCATATGGGAGGCCCTGGGTTCGATTCCCGGGGCCTCCTGGTGAAGGCAAGCTGCCCCGCGCGGTGCGGTGAGCTTGTGCAGCAAGATGACACAACAGAGGCACACAAGCAGACACATAAAAATGCACAGCAAATGGGCACAGCGAGCACAAGCAGCAAGGGGGCATAAAAAAATAAAATAAATCTTAAAAAAAAAAAAAGTGCATTGTAAACTTGCTGAAGCACCGGGCACATGTAAGTGGCATTATCACTATCGCTGCTGTTATTGTGAAAAGACATAAAGCAAAGTAGCATTTCTATGGCTAAGAGATTTCAAATGGAGCCGGGGGGCCATTCTGGAAGCTACTCTTACGCAGCCAGATATCACAGACTGCCAAAGCACGCACAGCCTCGAACAACAGGTTTCCCCAAACCCCGAAGGCCATCTAGACACCAGAAACAAACTTCAAGGGACTCAGTAAGTTATCTAACCTGCAGGAGTTTTGAAGCACCAGGACTAGCCACCAATCACAATTTATGTAATCTTCTTTTTCTTTAAATCCCTTGCCTGGAAGCGCCAAGGCAGGACATGATTTGGTTTGCTCCCTTAATCTGTGCTCCCCCTATTGCAATTCTAAGGCCCTACATAAATGCCTTTGTTCCTTGCAGTTCAGTTTGTTATTTCTCAGTTGAAATTACAAGGTGTCGGAAATGGGATCTGAAAAGACCCCATCCTGACTGCGGAGTCACTGTTGGATTCGAGTATGGAACCGGCAAGAGACCCTTGACCTCTGTCGTCTCTCCGACAGCCGTGGGTTAATGTCAGTGAGCCCTCCTTTGGGTTGAGGTTCTAGTCTTTCTTTGGGTGTCTTCTGGCAAACAGCATTTGAACTTTTGTTCTTCTGGCTTGGGCGGGTGGCAGCAGTCCCTTTGTTTGCCCTTTTTGGCATACAAGGAAACTTTCCTTGCCTGGTGAGTATTCAGATGGGACTTTAAAAACTCCCATTTGGGTATTGAGCTCTTTTCAGTGGAGGGACACATCCCTAACCATCAAATTGACCTTTGTTTTGAATGTGAGCATTCAAGTAATTCTTTTGGTGGGCACAAGTTGGGCATTTAAACACTATTAGAGCGCCTGCCATCTTTTGATGAAAAGCCTCGGCCTCTGAAGACCAAAAGTCCCATGAAAGGATGAGGTGGTCACGGACGGGCTAGACTCACCCAAGGCAGTTTGCCATCCTCAATACAATTTCCATGCACCTAGGGACCCCTAGTCATGGGTCGGACAACTAGAACACAGGCTGTCCGCCAGGTAGAACAAGTATGCCATGAAAGGCACACTGTAAAACATCACACTTGCCCAAAACCCAGACAGTTCCTCTCAGGTTTAGGGTTTAGGATTGCTCACCATCAGAACTAACTAAAAGAACGGGCTCCAGTTCATCTAAGAACTCTTAGAGTTCACTGTCATCAGCACACCAGCTGGCTGTCCTGCCTCATGTAAAATCTTATCCCACTGGACCTGGTGCACTAGAGTAAAGCTCAGATTATCCTGCTACAATGGGGATCTTTTGATATACCTAAATTGGTATATTTGCTTGCTCAATTAGAAAACAGAGGCTCTAAAACTAACCATCCGAATGGGATACTTAACTGGTACTTGGAAGCTTCCAAATGTAAAACTAATTCTAAAATTGCCTCTCTTCAAGAAACAAATCCTAAACTAACAGACTAACAAAGACTTACCTAAGCACGTTATCAAGCCTGAAAACTTCCTGTAACTCCTGACTCTGACTGTTCTAACCCCCTTAAAATGCCTCCTGTCCTCCTCATGTCCTAGCTAACCCGAACTCCCCTTCCATAATGATTCCCTAGAAGCCCCTCGTCTTCTTACTCCCTTCAAAACGAAGCCAAAAAATAAAAGAAATAAAACTTTTAAAAATGAAGCCAAATGAAGGAGGATCAGGGATTTCATCTGTTACATACACCCCTTGGACAATGGCCGAATTGAGGGCAATTCTTAAAAATTTCCCCAGTCCTACTGAAGACCCAGTAGGTTTTGCAAATGAATTGAATCTTATCATTCAGATTTATGAGCCTGGATCTTGGCCAGTGAATTCCCATGACTGCTGGTGAAGATCATGCCAAATCTGAATAGACAAAGCTAAGGAAGCTAGCCTGAACGATCCCTTAAATGAGGTTCAAAAGGCCTAGCTACTGAAAAAACGGAAGCAGTTAAGCTAGGCTAAAAAACAAGGTTTTTTTCCCAAATTATTGATTGGAGAAAAATCCAACAATGTACCAGAAACCTGTTGAGTCCATATATGAATATTCTAAGTCTCAAAAGAAACTCTAAAAAATTCTCAGGCCTTGACCATATTAGCTGGGAAACCTCTGCCCTGTTTACTTCTGCTTTTGTCAACAGCCTTTCAGAAGAGCTAAGCGCCACTCCAAAACATCGGGGACTCCCCTGGGCCACAGAGGGCCCTAACGGCTCAGCAAGTCTTGCAGAGCAAATAGCCTGCACCTTTAAGAAGGCTGACGAGAGCAGCAAGCCCCGGGCTGGAAGGGGGCAAACACTAGAGCACAGACCCTGGGTTTCCAGGTACTGCCCCTAAGGAAGCCCCCGAAAGCCCTTCAGGCAGCAGGGTAGTTACCGCGCAGCCTGGGCGTTGGAGAAGAGACCGCCCCAAACTCAGAAAACAGGTGTAGAAACAGCAACAACAAAACCAACAGTAGCATCTCCCCAAATGCTCTCCTTGCCCCCTAAGGAAGCAAGAGGCCTTTCAATGCCACTGCCAGGACTGTTCCAGGATACGGCAAAGGTTTTTCCAATTGCCCATGTCACATGGCTCTGGTAGATCCTGGGGCCACCTTCTCTGTCGTCAGTCCCAGTATCCTCACTAATCCCCCTCCCTGGAGTACAGAAACAATTCAAATGGTGGGATTCTCCAATAAACCTGTGACCCCCAATTCCCTTTCACTTAGGACTTTTACAAAGCTCTTGTGGCCGTTTGAAGCTTTTGTGAATCCCAGAAAAGACCCTGTTCTTGGAGCTGATCCATTCCTGTGGGTGTGAGACCCTTGGCTTGGGGCCTCTGACTGGAGGACTTCAGGCACGACCCTCTTGCTGCAGTCTTATAAACGGGAGCAACATTCAGAGACGGAGAAAGAGAGCTGCCCGCTTACCCTACCACGTGGGAGAGGACTCCAGGATCGCCTGCAGCCACAGAAAGAGTGGCTGGGAGAGGGGCTGCAGGCTGGACTCAGAGGAGCAGCCCGAAGCTGAGGAGACGAGGCCCGGGGAGAAAGCAGCCGTGTGCTCGATGCCCACAGCTGAGCCCCGAGAGCAAGCCTCTTCAGATGACGCCATTGTGTGTCTGGTCACCCTCAGCTGCAACTTGGTGACACAGCAGCTCTGAAGATGCCTTGATTTAGACATTTCACAGCCTCACAGCTGTAAGCGTTTACCCTAATAAATTCCCATTATAAAAGCTGACCCATTTCTGGTATTTTGCATTGGCAGCCTTTAGCAAACTACAACAGGTCTCAACAACTTTTTTTTTTTTTTTTTGAGGTACCGGGGCCAGGGATTGAACCCAGGACCTCGTATGTGGAAGCTGGCACTCAACCACTGAGCCACATTGGCTCCCCTAAGTTGGTTTTTTCATTTGTTTGCTTGTTGTTTGTTTTGTTTTTGTTTTTAGGAAGCATCAGGAACTGAACCCGAGACCTCCCATGTGGGAAGCAGGCGCTCATCTGCTTGAACCACATCCGCTCCCCTCTCAGCAATTTTACTAGTCCTCTCTGCCCCAAGTTCACCTTCTCGGAAGGGATTTCCTTGGATTATTCCAAACACAAATCTTCTCTCAAAGAAGGGAAATTAATTTGGAACTCTTAGAACCAGATTCAGCAGATCAGGAGAAAGAATCTAGCCCCATACTTATTCCTGTCTTTTCAGTTAAAAAAAAAAAAATTTAAACACCACCGTCTTCTAGATTCTATTCCAACCCGTTTATGGTCCACATACTGATATTGGCCCCGTTCTTTCTGCCCCTTCTATCCCTGCCTGCAGGGCCTCCTCCTAGACCTTGACCAAATCCAAAGCATTCCAACTTTCCCTCCTCCCAAGACCAAACATCAATTAAGAGGATTTCTAGGCCTTGCAGGATATTGTGGAAATTGGATTCCTAATTTTTATTTGGCTCAACCCTCATGCTTTGCTTAAATCTGAACAAATTGAACCCTTAGTTGGGATGAAGCTAGTCAAAATTCCTTTAAGGAAATAAAGCATAGTTTGCTCGGCACTTCGGCCTTGTGACACCCTAATTACAAATTACCCTTTCTCCTCTTTGTCCATGAAGGAGAAGGGATTGCCTTAGGTGTCCTTACACAAACGCGTGGAGACGGCCAGAGACCTCTAGGACATTACAGCCAGCGACTGGGTGCCCTAGCCAGGGGACTCCTCCCTTGCGCGAGGTCCAGTGATGTGAAGGTAAAACTTCTAGAATCGATTGAAGAATTAATTATGGGCTCTCCCTTAACTATTTATACCTCTCATTCTGTTGAAGCCCTTTATACCAATAGATTAACTTCTTACGGAATTCTCTTACTTTGTTTGTTGTTATAACCTTAATCTGCTACTTTACCCCCTGCTCCTTCTGAGTAAACGCCTCATGACCTCAGAGCTTTAACTGACCAATTGCTTCCCCCCCACACACACACACACACCCCCGATTGATAATGCATATATTATCTCGTACATAGATGGTTCCTTCCTTAAAGATAACTCAGGAATCTATCTGGTTGGATATGCCAATACCTCTAACCATGAAATAATAAAGCAAAGTCCTTATCTAATGCCACGTCAGCCCAGTGGGCTGAACTTTTTACTCTCACAAGAGCCTGTATATTTGCAGAAAGGGAAACAGCAAATATATGTTCTGATAGTCAATATGCCTTTGGGATTATTCCTGATTTGGTGATGTTATGGAAACAGAGGTTTTTTTTAACCTCCATTGGAGGAAAAAAAACAAAAACAAAAACCAGCTCATGTTATGGCATTACCACAGGCTTTGGCTATAATTAAAATTCCTGGTCATTCTTGGGCAAATACAGAGGAAAGCACTGGCAACCACACGGCCAATACAGCTACAAAAAGTGTAGCCACAAATTATAATCCTATTCCTGTTTCTCTAATGACTTTTGAACCAAATACCTCTATTGGAAACATAAAAAAATTGCTCCTCGAGGCTCAGCAAAATGTTCCTCCACAGGAGATAAAAAAATGGAAGAGCACAAGTTGCATTTATGAGCTTGCAGTTAATAAATGGTTTGGCCTGATGGTAAACCAGTCCTGCATGAATGCCTCCGGAAGCAGCTTTGGAAATTATTCATAACATGACTCACTGGAATACTGATAAAATGGTAAGCTGGGGAAAGCAATATTTCTGGAAACTATCCCCTAAAATAACTATGAAAATATATCACATGTATTTAATTTGTCCCAGGCATAATCCAGGAAAACCTTTCCATTTCTCTCAAGGACATTTTCTCATACTAACTGTACCTTTTGAAATTTAGCAATTGGATTTTATTCGATTACACCTATCCCAAGGCTATAAATATTTTGTTGTTGTTGTTTTTTGGAGGTACTGGGGATCTAACCCAGGACCTTGTACATAGGAAGCAGTGCTCAAGCACTTGAGCTACATCCGCTCCCCTAAGTATGTGTTTTGTTTTGTTTTGAGGTGCCAGGTCTGGGGATTGAACCTGGGACCTTGTATGTGGGAAGCCAGTGCTCAACCACTGAGCCACATCAGCTCTCCTGAGTTGGTTTGTTTGATTTTTTTTTAGGAGGTACCGGGAACTGAACCTGGGACCTCCCATGTGGGAAGCAGGTGCTCAACCCGTTGAACCACACCTGCTCCCCCTAAATTTTTTTTTTTTAAGATTTATTTAATTTATTTATTTCTCCCCATTCACTTGTTTGCACTTGCTGTGTCTCTTCATCTTCCTTGTTTCCTTAGGAGGAACCGGGACCTCTGATGTGGGAAGGAGGTGTTTAATTGCTTGAGCCACCTCCAACCCCTGCTTTGTTATGTCTTCTCACTAAGTTTTCCTCGTGTCTCTTGTTGCGTCAGGCTGTCACGCCAGCTCGCTGTCTTCTTTAGGAGGTACTGGGAACCGAACCAGGAACCTCCCGTGTGGTAGGCGGGAGCCCAATTGCTTGAGCCACATTTGCTTCCAAATATGTGCTCCCATTGGGCTGAAGCCTTTCCTTGTAGAAAAACTACTGCTGCTACCATTGCAAACATATTAGGAAAAAATTCCAAATTGGGGAAATTCTCTCAGAACTTCACAGTGATTTAGGAACCCACTTTACAGGCTAAACTACAAAAACAATATGCAAAATATGGTCTATTTTGTAACATTTTCATTGTGCCTATCACCCCCAATCCTCAGGCTTAAGAGAAAGAAGAAATGGTATAATTAAAACTCAATTAGCAAAATTCATGGAATCCCTCAATCTATCACAGCCAAAAGCCTTACCTATAGTCTTATTAAATCTAAGATCCACTCCTTTTGGAAAACATAAGTTATCCTCATTTGAAATGATAACAGGGAGACCTATGAAAACAAACTCTGGAATATAGGAGCCCTGCCTCCTAAAAGGAAATATGCTAACCTTTTGTCAGGAACTTATCAAAACATTAAGGAAAAATGAAACCTTAGTAGAGCAATCCTTTTACAGCACACTCCTGGGATACGAAGATATTCAAAACTGCAATCTTCAGCCTGCTGACTTTGTATATGGGAAAAGGCATCTCCATAAAGATGCACCCCAACATCACTGGGAAGGACCCCATCAGGCACTTTTACCTAACCCACGTGCAGCTAAATTAGGAGGTATCGATTCTTGGAGTCATAGTTCTCATTTTTTTCAAAGAAAGTACCCAGACTTGCTTGGAAATCCATTCTTATCGGGACCTGAAGCTCAGAATTATGAAGGACCAGAAGTAGACAGCATCCAATGTAGACGGCTAACCCAAGACCTGCGACCAGGCCTGTGTAATTAATACGTACTGGGGATCTTAGACTTAAGTCAGCCAGAAGTAGACAGCATCCGATGTAGACGGCTAACCCAAGAACCAGGACCAGATCTGATTTTCATCAGACTGACAAGAACTCAATAATACCTGCTGTAATCTTCATTATGATCCTATTAGCTCTCTTACTCACATCTTTATTCCTCCCTCACTTCCTCTTTGTACTCCAGTCCATCTCTGTCCCTCCCATAATGAATCCTACCCCTTTTTAAACTTCTTGTTCTTGCCTTTACCCTCTCTTCCTGGTCCCTTGCCATTCGTCATCCTTTTCCCCAGCCATACAAAGCCACTGACCTAGGCAATCTATCAAATTGTCGGGTCTGCACTCACTTAGACTCCATGGAAGGGCCCCAGTTATTGGCTGCACCCATAGGCATTTATTTGGCTAAATCTTGGCTCTTGGGGAGGTAGATTCATAGCATATTTCAAAACTTGCTGATTATTTTTCTTATTATAGTCACTACAATGTCTCCTATTTGTTGTCTCAATCTCCAGAATAAGAGCCGCAACTACCTCCCAAGTCATGCTAACATGCTAAGTCCTAAATCTTGAAGCTTGCACTTATTTCTGTAATGCTGTAATGATGAAACTAAGCCTAGTTGTAATTAATGCCTAAGAGTCAATCCCTGAAAACCTCCTTTTTGCTCAAATGTAGCCCCTCTCTAAGCCAAACTCTGCAAATAAACTCAGTACGTTCCCCCCTATGTGGGACATGACTCCTAGGGATGAGCCTCCCTGGCACCAAAGGAGTAATAAAACTGTTTATCAGCAATGTTTTCAGAGAAAAATATTGATCAAAAGGGAGAAATGCAAAAAGAAATAAAACAAAATAGAGTTTCTATGGCTAAGAGATTTCAAGTGGACTTGGGGGGTCATTCTAGAGGCTACTATTATGCATATCTCACCAGGTATCACAAACTGCCAAAGTATGCAAAGCCTCTAGCAACTGTTTGAGTGTTCCTCAAAACCTTAAGGACATCAGAAACAAATCACAAGATAAAGAACTCAGTAAACTATCTAACCTGAAGGACATTTGGAGCACCCCAAAAATCCACGAATCACAAACAACTTATGTAATCTTCTTTTTCTTAAAAAACCTTTTCCTGCAAGCACCAAGATAGGACACAATTTGGGTTACAACCTGAATCTGTGCTCCATGAATTGCAGTTCTAAGACCCCAAATAAACACCTTTGTTGCCTTGCAGGTCAGTTTGTTATTTCTTGGTCAACAACATTATGTATGTAGTGTCCTCTGTATTGCTGATTGCATACTTTTATATTGTGAGCTTTACCCACATTATAGAAATTCTTAGAAAAGTGTAATGTTTGATGGAGATATACCATTTTGTCTTATGGCTATGCAATAATTAACTTAACTCATCCCCTCATCGTGGATATTTAGGTTGTCTCCAGTTTTTTTTTTAATACAAATAATGCTATTGATAAACCACCTTGAATATAAATCTTTGTCTCTTTTGTGCCTCTTCTTGGAACGGTACTGGGAATTCTCAGGGTGGTTGATGTAGGATTGTGTGTAGTTTAGGTGGCAGGGGCACTGTATATCTTTCTTGTGACATATCTGATTATCTTAGAAGTGATAACTGTATGTGGATGTAGCTTGTTCAGCTCAGCTGCTGTACTTTTATTCTCAAGAAATGGACAGATGTGCACAGCTGACTCTTCTAATCTTTACAAATCCAGAGTTTATCTCTCTGATTCATTGTGCGTTACATTAGGAGACTTTCTTTGTCCTGCAAGGACAATCAGGCCAGAACAGGTAGTATGAGTGGGAGATGGGAGGCGAAGGGAAGGAGAGGGGCAGAGGCGCTGCAGGTCCGTAATCTACTTCCTGCTTTGTATGCATCTGAATATCTAATTGGCAGAGGGGCCCAGGTATCTTTTTTTTTTCTTTTTCTTTTTCTTTTTCTTTTGAGGTATGGTGGCCGGGGATTGAACTTGGGATATTGTAAGTGGGAAGCCAGTGTTCAACCACTGAGCTACATCAGCTTCCCTGAGTTGGTTTTCTTGTTTGTTTGCTTGCTGTCCATTTTTGTTTTTTTTAGGAGGCACCGGGAACCAAACCTGGGACCTCCCATGTGGGAAGCAGATGATCAACTGCTTGAGCCACCTCCACCCCCCAGGTATTATTTTGATAGCTGCTATTTTCAGCACCTCTCCATGCAGAGTCCATGCCCTCCAACTTTGCAGGAACCTGACTCCACCAATTATGCATTTATTCATTCAATGAATATTTTCTATGCACCTACTATGTGCCAGCCACAACCAAAGACACTGAAAATATGAACGAGTGACTAAAACAAAGCCCCTTCCCTCATGGAGCACAAAGTGTAGTATGTGTGTAGGGTGGAGAGCAGGAAATAAACATAAGAGCAAATAAACATGCTCTTAACATGTCAGGTCATAAGTGTTATGACGAAAAATAAAGTAGATGAGGGATGGAGACAGCCACATTTAACCCATAAACATGTTCAATTCTTTCATATTAAAATAAAATTTCAAAAAAAAAAAAAAGAACAAAATAGACAAAAATAAAATCTCACTATGCCTTGTAACCACAGTTCACCCCCACTTCCTTCCCAGCAAGTTTCCTTAAAGGCGACATCTACACTTCCTTACATCCCAATCACTCATCAACAAGCCGTAGTTTCAAACCCAATAGGTCCAGCTCTGAACTCATTTTCCCCTGAGCCCCACCCTGCTCAGTTGGTGTAGTCATTTTTTAGGCCTTTTGAAACTGTCACTTACTGACCCCCTTGAAACTGCCACTTACTAATCCACTTTTCAGAGTGGTTACAGGTTTGTAGAAGTTTCTGCTTCCCTTTCATTCAAATGCCCACCTCCTCATGTTTATTCATAGAAGGCTTGCTGCCTCTCAAGATAAGTTACTGTTTTTTCTCCTCCTTACAGTACCTGCTTAAGAGCTGGTTCTAGTTCCTGAGCATGCTAGGCCTCCATTTTAAGACCAAGCATAACTTGCAACTGAACATGCTCTGGTTTAACCTGCCTTTCCCAAACTGGATTGGCCCACATCATCCTTTTTTTAAAATTTATTTTATTTATTTATTTCTCCCCATCCCCTCATTGTTTGCACTTGCTGTGTCTGTTTGTCTTCCTTGTTTCTTTAGGAGTCACGGGAAACCGAACCCAGGATGTGGGAGGGAGGCACCTAATTGCTTGAGCCACCTCCATTCCCTGCTTTGTTACGTCTCTTATTATGTTTCTTCTTGTGTCTTTTGTTGTATCAGCTTGCCACACCTGCCCATCACACCAGCTTACTATCTTCTTTAGGAGGCACCGGGAACTGAACCAGGGACCTCCCATATGGTAGGCGGGAGCTCAGTTGCTTGAACCACATCTGCTTCCCCCCAACATCATCCTTAACCATGCTACTCGGCCACTTTTCCCAAAATGGATTGGCCCATGTCACCACACCCCATCCTTAGCCACTCCCTTAAGCCTGCTTTCCCCAGACGGTATAAAACCCCAGTGTCCATTTTGTTTGGGGAGACTGATCTGAGGCTTGCCTCTGGTCTCCTTGCTGGTCGGCTATGCAGTAAAATTTTCTTATCTTAAAATCCTGGTGACTCAGTATTGGCTTCTGTGCACATGCAGCAAATGAACCCCCTTGGGCAGTAATTCTTTCTCTTCCTCACTCTCTTCGCCCACATCCAATCAATCACAGAGTCCTCCATTTGCTTCCTAAATATCTCTCACTTCACCTCATTGTCACCACCTCTGTTCAAGCCTTCATTATTTCTTACCTGTACTCCTTCAGCTTCCTAGGAGTATCCCTGCTTCGTCTTGTCTTTTCCACCCAGCCTCTACTCTGTCACCAGAGGATCACACAACACCTGTCCCCGTCAGGATGGATCTACGCCCCTCGCCACGCCTACACGGCCCTTTGTGGTCTGGCTGCTGCCTTGCTCCGCAGTCTTATTTCCCGCCTCTCGCGTAGCATAGCCGCGGCCTTCACGAACCACGGGCCATGGCCGCCTGCCTTTGAACTTGGCTCTGTGCGACCCCTCCACCTGCCGTGGTCTTCAGGCCAGCTCTGTGCCCCAGGGCCCTCAGCGTCTTCTACCATTCCTTTGGACTGGACTTTGCATTTACTAGTTTCTCCCCCTTACAAGGTCCAGGTCATCAGTTCCAGGCCTAGTCTACTAAAGGCGCTCGATGCACGGTTGCGGTACAAGCGAGCGAGTCCGTGAGTGAATCCTCGTTCCTAAAAGTTGCCTTGTCATTGTGAGTGAGCTGGCTGGTGGTAGCAACCACAACTTTACAAGGGAGAGGCGAGATACAGGGTGTGGTAATCACACTTGCTTTATAATTCGCGCTGGAGCAAAGAAACTGTTTTTCAGCTGCTGTCCCTGCTCTGAAGAAAGTTCTGCTTCTCCATCAACTCTTTTTTTTTCCACCCAGAAACATGACCAACAGAAAATAATTGCAGTATTTGGAGCAACGGGTGAAAAAAACAAACAAACCAAGTCCTGCGTTTTGAAGTGCACGCTGGCTCCGCTGGCGGCCCTGTCTCGCCTCCAGGGCTGCAGGGCTGTCTAAAAGCCCCTGCTGCAGGCAGTGGAGCTACCTCCTGGGCCGCACTGCAGCAGCTCTCCTCTGGGTAACGGACCCCCTGACGGACTGCTCGTAGTGGACAGCCCTCCTCACCTTTCTCGTGTTTCTTCTCTCCCCTGCCCCCTTGCAGGAGCTCAGGGGGGCTCTGTGGCCAGGGCCGTTTTGGAGAACAAAAATTTTGCCGTGAGAGCTGTGACCAGGGGCGTGACTCGACCCAACGCCCTGGCGCTCCGTGACCTTGGCGCCGAACTGGTAAAAGGCGACCTGAACGATGAGGTGTCGGTGGAGGCCGTCTTAAAAGGTGCCCACGGGGCCTTCGTGGTGACCAACTTCTGGGACCATCTCAGCAAGGAGAAGGAAGTGCATCAGGTGGGACCCCAACCGTTTTGCCTTGAGCCCTTTCCTCAGCCTCTCCTGGCTACTTCTGTGGGTCTTCAGCACAGGCAAAAATAGAAGCTCCAGTGTGCACCTCTCTGGTGTTTATGAAATGTATGTGCTTGAGGTACTTGCTGGAGCTGCCTTTGAATCTAAAATGAGCGTTACCATCACACCCGTCCAGATCTCAAGGCCTGGGCTATTCGGGAGTGACCATCTGATGGACCCAGGCATCAGGTGCTCCAGCTCTCACTGCTGGTTTGTGGATGGCATTTGGGGGAGGCAGCAGGGATACCCCGCAAGTGAAGGTTGCTCTGAGAGAGACATGGGGAGAGTAAACCTGTAATGGGTATATTTATACTTCTGGCAGAGAACTTAGTGATGGATTAGTGATGAGTACATAGACATAAGAAGTAAGCAGAGAAGCAAACTCACAATTCTAAACCCCAGGGAAAATGACACTTTGTAGAAAAAAATAAATGTAACCATAGGACATCATATGGCTTAGATGAAAATTTATAGTGCAAAATTATGATATTTGGAGGAAAATAAAAAAGGGAATTCTGTCTATGTGTGATGGGGGCGGGGGTGGACCGTGTGTGTGGAATAAACAGCTAAAGAACGTAATTAGCATGGGGGCAGGGAACTTCTTTTCTATTATCCAGTCGACTTTTTTTTTTTTTGCCCCATGACAGTACTCTTCGAAAATTTAACCTATGCCTATGTATAAATTTGGAAAGAAAATGTACATTACATTTTAAAAATATGTAATGGATCAGATCAACCACTTGCAGAAATGGCAGAATTCCGAAAGTGGAGAGTGGGATTGAGCCATTTCAGGACCACCCAGAATCCAAACCCAGTGACATGGCTGTACTTTCTAGAGGAAAAGAGATAATCAATGGTAGGTGGTTAAATAAAAAAGCGCTCTGTGCTAATCCAAGGCTTGATTGAAAAGCGCTCATAGAAGGCCCTCCTGTCTCAAAGGTAACTCATTTGATCTTGTCAGGAGGATTCCACTCGCGAGCAGCGTGACTGCACTGGGCCTCAGCTCCTCATACATGAAATAGGGACCAGACCAGGGCTCCCCCCTGAGGTCGCTGGGGGCCTGGGGCCGCGCCTGGCACGCATCGTGAGCGTAATAGATGCCTATGGCGCGGGAGGGCTCGCTCTCCTGGTCTCACACTCCCACGATGGACACCAAGATCTAGGCTCTTCCTGGCCTTCCATAATCCTTTTTTTTCTCCCCGATGGAAGCAGGAATAAGAGGACTGAGCTCAGCTGCTCTTGGCTGTCGGTCCCCTTTGCCTGAATAAGTGGTGTCAGCCCAGGACTGCCTCCTCCAGGAAGCCCGGCCTGATTTCTCTCTCCTCCTTCCTCTGGGTTAAGGCCCCTCCTCCGTTGTATTCCCACAATACCCCGTACACACATTCTCACCTGGCTCGGGAAGGATCTGTTTCTGCATCTGCCTTCTCCACCAGACCTACAGGCTTCTTGGCAGCACCAGCTGTGTCCTGTCCAGTTTTCTGTCTGTTCAGCCTAGATCACAGCGCCTGGTTCACAGGGCTCCATCCATGTCCCCTGAATTAATTATACTCTCCAGAGCCTGTCTTTTGACCACAAACTCCGGCAGGAGCTTGTTTTAGGAGGAGCTGTGCTCTAAGTCCGCTGTGCACTCACTGTGGAGCTAGGGCTACCTGCCGCCTCTTCACCCGCTTCATTTTCCGCACCTGTGAAGCCAGGTTAGTTAGGCCTCCCTTTCCTGCGGAGTGGGTTTTGTAAGGAAAAGAAGGAAAGGGTGAAAAGGAAGAAAGGGAGGAAGGAGGTGGGGGAGGAAGGGGGAGGGATGGATATGAGGTGCTTTGGAAAATTTAGAAACTAAAAACACCGAGAAAAAGACACACACACACACAAATATGTGCGGAGGGTTTATGTCATGCAGAAGTAGGGTGGAGGGGAGGGGAGCTCAGATGGAATAACTGGTTTGACCAACCCAGTGAGATGGGAAAACTCGAGGGTTTAGGAATTAGGAGCTAATCCCACTTGGCTCTTAGTATAAGGTGAAGGAATAGGAGGGGGTGATTTGGAGGCTTGAACACTTGGCAACCTACCCACTAAAGGTTTGGGGGCAGGGAAGTGGCACGAACTTAACTCATTTCAAAGGACACAGCAAAATGTAATGACTTCAGAGCCACACAACCGGGTTAACAGAAATCGCTCACACATCTGGCCCTCCCCTTTCCATGCCTTGAATTCATTTTGTTATTCTTTTAATGTTCACATGTTTGCATCTCTCTGCTCCCTCTCTGTAATTCCCATAATCTTGAACAGAAATATCATGCTTTGGGGATATTTTATATTTTGAATACTTAAAAATCTTTAAATTAAAAAGAGAGCGCACAGCTGGCAGCCTCTCATAATGTAACTTGAATTTTTTTTTAACTTGAATATATTTTGATGCCGGAAGAGCCGGCTCTCCACTCGGGGCGAGGACTTGTCACGTGCCCTCTAATGTACATGCAAACACACGTGCATGTCTGCAGACCCTCCACGAAGCGTGCCTTCTTGGCCTTTAGGGACAGACGGGCCCGGCGCGGCTAAGCCCTGGGCCTGCGGCACGCGGTGCTCAGCGGCCTGGAGACCGTGCAGCGCCTGAGCGGGCCGCCCTCCGACGGCAAGGCGGCGGTGGAGGAGCACTTCTGGGCCGCCGGCGATCCCAGGACCAGCGTGCACGTGGCAGCTTGCTTCGAAACTTTTTAACCAGGTGGAAGCCCGTGAAGGCCCCTGACGGCGACTACTACACGCTGGGTAAATGGGGGTTGTAGTGAAAGTTCGCCAGGCACTCCCCTCCTGCCCTCCCCTCCTGCCCTCCCTCCCTCCTACTTGAGCTAAGTTAGGGGCTTAGCTCCTCGTGCAGCTGAGAGGGACACCAAATTGTCCTAGATTCTCTGGGGCAGTTACACCGGAACTGGAATTTTGGACGAAACTCCAGGGGATTCCATCTCCAGTGTTAACACAGGGGCTCCTGTGTTATGTGACCTCGAGTCTCAGTCTCCTCACCTGTACTGGGGAGGTGGGGAGGTTGACAGGATGACGTCTTAGGCCCCTTCTAGCTCATGCATTTGACCTTCTGTCCTTCCTCGTGACCTGGGTCCCCTAGTTGGAATTAGAGTTCTAGAGGAACCCTGAGCCAGTGAGAGACTGATTCCGTAGGTCTGGGTTGGGGTTGGAAGCCTGTGGTCATTCCAGTGCTGCCCTTTGGGGACACTGTCTTTGGCCATTGTCAGGGGAGGCCTCTGTGGAGTGGAGGGAAGGTGGGCATATCAATGGCAGCAACTCAGTCCTTCTGCCTTGAAACATGACTCTCCAGGGGCATCCCAGTGGACCCCGGCTAGAGCCAGCATGTCTGCCATACATCACAGACTACTGGGGCAGTAGCTCAGCATTCACTAACCAAATGAACAAATATGACGCATCTCCTCACGAGCTCCCCTGTCCTCCTCCCTTGTCCCCATCAGCTTCCAGAAGCCAGCTCACCTGACATTCTGCAAACCCTGAATTAAGAGATTAAGAATATTGAGTTTAAAAATATCTATTAAACATGCAGGTAAGGATGTTGAGAAGGTAGTTGGTCGTGGGAGTGTGGAATTCAGCAGAGCTGCCTGGGATGGAGATATAATTGATTGTATTTTGCACACAGCAGATTCTCAGTAAATAGCTCCTTTTTGGGGCACTGTGGTACTTTCTCAAACTAGACTTTATAATTGTGCATCGACTGGGGCCACTCGGAGTTTCAGCTCCTTCCCTTTTGTTTAAGCAATTGATTAATTCGGGTTGAGGGGACCCACCAAGGCTATGAAGTAATTTGCTATTTTTCTTTTAAACCAGCCCTGCCCATAGGGGACATCCCAATGGATGGAATCTCCATCACCGATGTGGGAGCCGTCGTCTCTAGCATTTTTAATTCTCCAGGGGAGTTTTTAGGCAAGGCCGTGGGTCTCAGTGCAGAAGCTCTAACAATCCAGCAGTATGCTGATGTTTTGTCCAAGGGTTTGGGGAAAGAAGTCCAAGATGCAAAGGTGAGTTCTTAGGAGAAACAAAGGCTGCCACAAGAGGCTGCCTCAGGTTTGAGTAGGGCTGAATTTAGGATGTCAGGGGAAACGAGGAGGATTCCAGATCCACAGAACCGTCTTCACCTGTTGGAGCCATCTGAATCCCACCCCTATGGCTTTATTTCTTTGGCTTAAGGTTTATCACTTTGTTAGAGTAAACTTAGTTTTGAGGAGAGAATTTAGAATCTGAAGTCTGAAGTACAACTTTTTCAGATACATGGTACCAGCTCCTCCCATGAGCTCTCAGTGCTGGTCACTTAAGTCCACCAGGGCCAGCTGACACGGGGAAGGCATTAGTGTCTATGTGCCTCAGTTCCTCCTCCATAAAGTGCGGATGATAACATCTACTTTGGGGTGTTCTAGTGAAAATTGGAGAGAATATATTTGAAGGGCCGGTGTGTTTGGCACAACCTTTTTTCAGAAACATTACTTTTAATATCTGCATACTATTTTTAGAATGTATATACCACAATTTATTGTACCATTCCTCTATTGTTGGGCAGATAGGTTGCTGACTTTTCATTAATACAAATGGCATTGCGACAATAATTTTTTTTATGTAAGTCACTTTTGTAGGTAACATTTTTCTAAAGCCAAATGGAATAGCTAGGTCAGAGTTTATCTCTGGGAGCTAAAGCCAGATTACATTGGACCAGATGGTTAGAAGTATCTTTGCTAATTCACTAGGGGGAACTATTGATGTAGCTAGCAACAGAATGGACCACAGGAGGTGGCTCGGTAGGTATGGAATAGGCTGTGTTTCTCTTTGGGCCTGACCCTGGCAGAGGCGGGGATGGAGAAGGCACAAGCTCATCTCTACCCAAGGGAAAGTGTGATGGAAAGAACATCAGCCACGTGGAAGGACAGAGGGCCTGGTGGACAGACTTTCTCAGAGGACTGCTGGGAAAATCCCATGAGGAAATGTCTATGAAAACACTGTGCTGTGCTGTCCAGGTGAAGGATGGGACAGCACCTCATCCAAAACTCTCAGGGTTTGAAACAATTCAGATTTCAGAATCTTACAGCTTTTAGGTAGGTTATAATTGACATATATTATCTAACATCACCGATGGAGCTGGGGTAAGAATGTGTAACCGAACACATCAGTATTGCTGCAGAAAAAAATATGTGAATATTTCCGCTAAGTGGGATAATTAAAGACTCCAGATAGATTCACCTAAGTTCAGGTCAGGTTTCATCACCAAATTAATCCAGAAAGTCAGAGTTTGCTGCCAAATGGCTTATGAAAAAATGTTCTGAGTTTCTTGGATTTTGGAGTTGGGCTAAAGAATTGGGAACCTGTCTCATGATGAAGGTGAATGTTTTCAAAGTATTTTAAATGTGGGCTATAATACCTCCTGCCTTTTCGTTTCTTTTTGAAAGATCACCCCGGAAGTTTATGAGAAGTTGGGATTCCCTGAAGCGAAGGAAATCGCCGACATGTGTCGTTTCTATCAAATGAGGCCAGACCGTGATGTCAAGCTCACCCACCGACTGAACCCCAAAGTCAAAAGCTTCAGCCAGTTTATCTCAGAGAACCAAGGAGCCTTGAAGGGCATGTAAAAACTCAGCCGTTCAGCTAGGCCCCTGACCTCACAACCTCCTCTTTAGAGCGCAGGATCTACATTTCCAGAACAGATATGTTAGAATGCAATTGTTTGTGTCTCTCAACATTTCTCTGCAGTCCATTTTTTAGTAGGAGATACTCCATTGGTGATTTAACACAAGAATTTGTTCATACGTAGCTTTCCAGCAAGTGATAAGGGGGGGACACCTGATTGGCTAAATGAGAAGCCCCAAGCTTATATCCCCTTTTGCAAGTCTCTGTCCCCCAATAGCCAAATTACTTCAAGGGCTCTGCCCTGAGGAACTTGGGAGCTTCTTTCCTAAGATGAACTGGGGGGAGGGCACTCAGCTTACTCTTTTTTTTTTTTTTTTTTTAAAAAAAAACAGTTTTGAGATATTTTCAACTCTTGGGTGAGTCATTTTGAGTCCTGTCTCTGAAACTTCTCTAGGCAGTTCCAGTTTTCTCTGATGCATTGCAAAATTCTCAGTGAACTCAGAAATTTTAATTTCTTAAATAAAAATGTGTCAAGAATTTTCCGAGGAACATGGTATTCAAAGAACAAGTATGGGAGTTGGAAACTCTCAAATTTAGTTTTCCTGTAAGAGCTGCAAGTTCATTCTCTAAGTCATCCATTAAATCATCGGAGTCCACCATTCAGTTATTCATCTCTTCTTAGCCTTCATCCATCCATCCTTCATTTATCCATTCCACACACTTCTTTTTGGCGCCAGCACTTGTGGTACCTTTGTGGGCGTCTCCTCTCCCCTTCTCTGCATCTTCTTGCTGGAGATGTCTGCTCTCCAAAGGCCATGCACTGTCTCCTCGCGCTGCCATGACAGATCGCCACCAACGTGGTGGCTTCAAAAGCAGAAATGTGTCCTCTCGCACGCTGGAGGCCAGGGATCCAGGCGTGGGCAGGGCCTCCCTGGCCTCTTGCAGCTTCTGGTGGCTCCCGGCGTTCCTTGGCATTCCTTGGCTTCCAGCTGCATGTCTCCCACCTCTGCCTGTGTCTTCACGTGGCCTTCTCTGTTGTCCTCTTCTGATAAGGATAGCAGTCGTTGGCTTTAGGATCTACCCTAATCCAGTGTGGCTTCATCTTCACCAACTACATCTGGAAAGACCCTATTTCCAAGTAAGGTCACATTCTGAGGTCCTGGGTGGATGTGGAGTTTAGGGGGCACCGTCTGACCCACTGCCGGCTGCCCGGCTCCCTTTCAGCTCGTGGTTTATGCTATTCCAGGGCAAGGGAGTCCATCCAACCACTTAGCCACAAGTGCTGCCAGTGGCTCTGCAGTGGGCGAAGGCCAGCAGGCTTGAGGCCAGGGCTGGGGAGGGACCGGGAGGTGGAAGGAGGAGGTGAAGGACGAGCACCCTTCCGACGTCTCTGACTGAGCCCTTTCCACACCATGTTGTGCTTGTCCTCTTTCCTAGTCTTGCTTCTGGCTGGGAGTGACCTGAACTCTCTTTACACCAGTGCCTGGCACATAATTTGTGATCAGTGAATGCTGATGAACCAAATGAATGAATAAAGTTAATTCACCACATGATTATAAGAAAGGGAAATAAACCTGCACAAGGGCTGGGAAGCAGTAAGAACCAGCAGCTGATGCTTGAAGGGTGCAAGGTGGCCCACTAGCGGGAGAGGAGAGGAGCTGTGCAGCCCCGAGGCAGGCAGCCTGCCGTGCTGGGGGTGACTGGGCAGGGAAGGGGTGAAGGGAGGTAGGGGTCTCCATCAGCTCGGAGGAGGAGGAGCTTGGTGATGCCAGACGCCAGCCTTTTTGGTCTTTTAAGGCATAGAGTATTGGTTGAATGAATGATGTGGAAATTATTGCAGACAAATTTTGATTCTTGGGAGTTAATCACAGTCAAATGTATTTGAAGACTATTCTCCTTTTCCAAGGGCAAACAGTAAACTTCATGCAACTCCAGCACTCAACACTGAGAAATGAGTCTGGATAAATTTCTAAAAGAGGAAAGGAAAAGCAAAGCCCAGAACTTAAAATAGATGGTTTACCACTACTCCTTTGGGTAGATCAGGTAGGAAGGATGGCTGCTGGCCCCTAAATAAACCTCAGCCTGCCCTCAGTGGAGAGCAGCTGGGGGCTCTTGGGACCCCTGGCCCGTTGTGTGTTTGCTAGGGTGGCAGGATGGTGCTTTTAGTCTCTGGGACGAAGCTGGGCTAGCCCTGGGCTAGCCTGGGCGGTTGTTCCTGGAAAGCATGAGAAGCCCTTTCTGGGTTCAGAAGCAAACTTTACAGTGGCCGATCTGAAATGAGAGGTGCCTTTTAGGAGTTTGTCTCTCCTGCTCACACAACCAGTGGGTGAAAAGAACTTTGACAGCTGGTCTAAAACATTAGTATTTTTTGACAGTGGCCAAAGGACACCTCCCCACCCCCACCTCCATCTCAGGGCACAGGAAGTGGAAATGGGGCTGTGCACTGCACGGCCCAAAGCCCTGGGGTCCCGGGCATGGGTGGGGAGGGACCAGAAGGGGTGCAGATTTCTCTCTGTGATCCTAGAAGTGCCCCTAGAAACCCGAGCTATGAGGTCGGATCTTCCTGCCTCTGCCCCTGGCGTCTCCGGGCCTCGCTTTCCTCGTGCTCTCGTGGGCTGACTGGAAGCGCGGGAGCACTTAGTGGGCTCTTCCGCAGATAGTAGGTGCTCCGTAAGCGGCAGCTGTGAGAGGTGAGGGCAGTTCCTGCGTGCCTCCTTCGCTGCCCCGGGCTCCTGGGTGCCCACCCAGCCGCGGCCCGGGACCCCGCCAGCGGCCGCGCGGGGCGCCGCCCGCTCTGCCTTCGCCGGCCACCAGGTGGCGCCACGAGGCCGGCCTGCGAAACGCCCCGCGGGGCCTTGGAGCTCCAGCGCCGCCAGCCGCTCTGGGGACAGGGCCGCAGGCGGCGGTCCCAGCGCGCCAGCCCTCAGCCGCCCTCGGGGTCCTTTCCCCCAACGCGCTGGCCGCCGCTGCCCGGCCCCGCGGGCTCCGGGGCGAGGAGGGAGAACCGGGGCGCCGCCCCCAGGCCCGCAGCCCCCAGCCGCCGGCCCTGCCCCGCGACGGGCCCTTCCACCTGGGAAGTGGGTCAGGACTGGCCGCGAGCAGAGGCACAAAACAATCCTCTGCACGGAAAGGGGGCACTGCGCCGGGGGAGGAGGCGGGCGAGGGAGGCCGAGCAGCCCCCGGGCGGGCTGCAGCCCCTCCTAAGCAGCCGCTCCCTGGCGCGGCCACCTGCCGCACTCCTTGCCAACGCGAACAGGACGCAGTGGCCCGAGCTTTGAAGCGCCCCAGTGTTCGGACGGCGACAGCAGGTCTCAGGCTGTTGAGCTGAACGCTGCAAGAGCACTGACACTGCGCACCTTTTGACCTGGCAATGCCAGGTGGAGGGAACTGTCCTAAGCAGATGAATGCAAACAGAGCTAAAAAGAAAGCTTCCAGGAATTTACGGGAGCCTTGCTCATGAAAGCAGGGGTGGAGAGAAGCTAAATGTTCAGTATAAAGGAATGGGTAATTAAATTATTGAACAGCTTGGAAGTTCCTTTATTTTTTATTAAAAAATTTTTTATTCGTGTAGTTGTAGGTTTACAGAAAAACCGTTCAGAAAAGACAGAGTTCCCATGTATCCCGCCTCCCTCACATGGTTCTCCCTATTATTAACACTTCTCATTAGTGTTTTACCTTTGTTACAATTGATGAAACAACATTATTGTAATTATACTACCGATTATAGTTTATATTAGGGTTCACCAATTGTGGTGTACAGTCCTATGGGTTTTTTTAATTAGATTTTTATTTTAATAGTGTATATATATATATATATATATATAAAACCTAATATTTCCCCCTTTTAATCACATTCAAATATTTACTTCAGTGGTGTTGCAGTTGCAGTGTTTTGCTACTATCACCACCATCCATTACCAAAATTTAGCTAATTATCCAAAACAGAAACTCTGTGCCAATTAAGCATTAACTCTGCATTCCCTAACCCCAGCTCAGCCCCTGCTAATCTGTATTCTGTTCCCTCCCTCCCTCCCTCCTTCCCTCCCTCCCTTCCTTCCTTCCTTCCTTCCTTCCTCCCCTTTCAAAGAGAAGCTATAGGTTTACAGAAAAGTCATGAAGAAAGTATAGACTTTCTAGTATTCTATATGTATGTATTCTAGTTTCTGGCTCTACAGATTTGTTTATTCTAATTATTTCATATCAATGAGAGCATACAAAATCTGTCCTTTTGTATCTGGCTTATTTCATTCAACGTCTTGTCTTCAAGCTTCATCCATACTGCCACATGTATCAGGACATCATTCCTTTTTACAGCAGAATAATATTCCATTGTATGTATATACCATATTTTGTTTATCCACTCACCTGCTGATGGACAATTGGGTTACTTTCATTTTTTGGCAGTTGCGAATAATTCCGCTGTGAACATTGGTGTATCTGTTTGAGTCCTTTTCAGTTCTTTTGGGTATATACCTAGAAGTAGGGTTGCTTAACTTTAACTTTCTGACGACCTGCCAAACTGTCTTCCACAGTGGCTGCACCATTTCACACTCCCATCAAATGAAAGAGGGTTCCTATTTCTTCACATCCTCTCCAACACTTGTATTTTCAGTTTTTTAAAATAGTAGCCATTCTAATGGGTGTGAAATGATAGCTCATTGAGGTTTTATTTCCATTTCCCTAATGGCTAATGATGCTGAGCAGATTTTCATGTGCTTTTTGGCCATTTGAATATCTTCTTTGGAGAAATGTCTATTTAAGTTTTTGCCCATTTGTTAATTGGATTGTCTTTTGGTTGATTTATAGGAGTTCTTTATATATTCTGGATTTTAAACCCTTATCAGATACGGGGTTTCCAAACATTTTCCCCATGCAGTGGGTTGTCTTTTTACTTTCATGACTAAGTCCTTTGTGGAACAAAAGTTTTTAGTTTTGATGAAGTCCCATTTATCAATTTTTTTCTTTTGTTGCTTGTGCTTTATGTGTAAAGTCTAAGAAACCATTGTCTGACACAAAGTCCTGAAGAGGCTTTTGGGAGTTTTATAGTTTTGGTTCTTATGTTTAAGTCTTTGTTCCATTTGGAGTTGATTTTTGTATATAGTGTGAGGCAGGGGCCCACCTTCATTGTTTTGCATATGAATATCCAGTTTTCTCAGCGCCATTTGTTGAAGAGACTGTTCTTACCCCAGTGAGTGGGTTTGGTACCCTTGTCAAAAATCAATTGTCCATAGATGTGAGGGTTTCTTTCTGAACTCTTAGTTTCTTTCTGTTGGTCTATAAGTCTGTCCTTGTGCCCATGCCATGTTGTGTTGTTTTTATTACTGTAGCTTTGTAAATAAGCTTTAAAATTGGGGAGTGTGAGTCCTCCAATGTCATTCTTCTTTTACAAGAAGTTTTTGACTATTTGGGACCCCTCTACCCTTTCATATTAATTTGATGGTTAGCTTTTCAGTTTCTGCAAAGAACACCGTTAGAATTTTTATTGGAATTGCATTGAATCTGTAAATCGCTTTGGGTAGAATTGATATCTTAATATTTAGTCTTCTTATCCATGAAGATGGAATGTCCTTCTGTTTAGGTCTTTTTTTTATTTCTTTTAGCAATGTTTTGTAGTTTTCCATGTATAAGTCCTTTATATCCTTAGATAAATTTATTGCTAGATATTTGATTTCATTGTAAATGGAATTTTTCCTTGATTTTCCCTTCACATTGTTAATTACTAGTATATAGAAACACTACTGATTTTTTGTGTTGATCTTATACCCTACCACTTTACTGAATTCATTTATTATAAGCTCTATTATTTTTGTTGTGTTTTTTAAGGATATATATACATATTCATATACATATCATATACATATACACATATATGCATATTATTTGCACACATGGAAAGTTTTACTTCTTCCTTTGAAATCTTGATGCCTTTTATGCCTTTTTCTTGCCTAATTGATCTGGCTAGAACTTCAAGTAAATGTTGAATAAGAGTGGTAACAGTGGGCATCCTTGTTTGTTCCTGATCTTAGAGGGAAAACTTTCAGTCTTTCACCATTATGATGTTGGTGGTGGGTTTTCATATGCCTTTTATTGTGTTGACGTTTCCATCTATTCCTAGTTTGCTAAGTGTTTTTATTTTTATTTTTTTTATCAAGAAGGGATGCCAGATTTTGTCAAATGCCTTCTGTGCACCAATGGAGAGAATCATGGTTTCTTTAACCTCCATTCTATTAATGTGATATATTACATTAATTGATTTTCTTACTTTGAACCACTCTTGCATACCTGGAATAAATCATACTTGACTATGGTGTATGATTCTTTGAATGTTCTGTTGCATTTGGTTTGCTAGTGTTTTGTAGAGGAGTTTTGCATCTATATTCATCAGGCATATTGTTTTGTAATTTTCTTTTCTTGTGATATCTTTTTTTCTTTATTAGAGAAGTTGTGGGTTTACAGGACAATCATGGAGATTCCCAGACACCACCCCACTACCAACTTCATTGGTGTGGAACATGTGTTACAATTGATGACAGCACATTTTTATAATTGTACTATTAATTAAAGTCCACAGTTTAACTTTGGGTTCACTGTTTGTGCAGTGTAATTCCATGGATTTTTTAAAAAGTCTTATTCTGTTACCATATATGTAATCTAAATTTCCCCCTTTTAATCATATTCAGATATATGGTTCAGTGCTGTTAACTGCAGTCACCATGTTGTGCTCCCATCACCACCATCCATTACCAAAACATGTCCATCATCCCAAATAGGAAGCCCATATGTTTTAAGTCTTAACTTCACATTCCCTATTCCTACACTGTCCCATGGGAACCCATATTCTAGATTCTGACTCTATGAGTTTGCTTATTCTGATGCTCTCAAATCAGTGAGATCATAAAATATTTGCCCCTTTTTGTCTGGCTTATTTCACTCAATGTGTTGTCTTCAGGGTTCATCCGTGTTGTAGCATGTATCAGGACTTCATTCCTTTTTACAGTTGAATAATATGCCACTGTATGTCTATACCACATTTTATTTATCCATTCATCAGTTGCTGGACACTTGGTTCCTTCCATCTTTAGGCAATTGTGAATAATGCTGCTACAAACATCAGTGTGCAAATATGTTTGATTCCCTGCTGGCAATTCCTTCGTTTATATACCTGGATGTGGGATTTCCAGGTCATATGGTAGTTCTATACTTAGCTTTCTGAGGAACTGCCAAACTGTCTTCCACAGCGGCTGCACCTTTTTACTTTGCCACCAATAATGAAAGGATGTCCCTATTTCTCTGCATCCTATCTAACACTTGTTATTTTCTTTTTTTAAAGAAAATTTTTATTTCAACTTCAGAAAATAAAATAACAGACAAAAGACAGGGCAACAAATTATGGGAGCATTACTTTAAAAAAATCCTGTTCAGGCACAGTTATCTTATTTAATCCTAAAAACAAACTCGATTGTTTGTCCACTGTTCCAAAAGACAAATAAATGAGCACAGACTGGTTAAATGACATGGCCAAGGCCTCCTTATTAGTGATCTTACTCACATGTCATAAGACTAAATCCCATATTCTTTGTTGACACTTAGCATTGATAATAGTACTTCTTTGCTTTTGCTACAAGAAATGTTACAATATTGCTGTTAACTATAGTCTATACTTTACATTTGCTGTATTTTCCCCATGTATCACCATATTTCTTAACACCTTGTAATAAAGGAACATTCTTGTATTTGTATTAACCACATTCATCTACCACCAAAGTCTCTATATTATGGAGCCCCTAGATTACTCTCTAGTTGTCTTTCAGTTAACATTGTCCTCCCTAGACGACCCCTTTCAGCCACAGTCATATTTATAAATCAGCAGTGTCAGTTATACCCATTATAATGCATCAACTCTATCCATTTGTAAAGGTTATTTACAATCAACCTTATTAAACCTTCATATATTCAGCATCAGCATCCCGTCCTCAATCCACATTCTGTCTCCTACTAACCTGTACTCTATAGTTTAACTCCCTAAGTTTACTCATCGTATTTAGTTCATATCAGTGAGGCCATAAAATATTTGTCCTTGTGTGTCTGGCTTATTTCATGCAACATAATACCCTCAAGGTTCATCCATGTTGTCATATGCATCCCAAGTTCATTTCTTCTTATAGCTGTATTTCATCATATGTATATACCACATTTTGTTCATCCATTCATGAGTTGATAAGCACTTAGGTTGTTTCCGTCTTTTAGCAATTGTGAATAATGCCGCTATAAACATTGGTGTGCAAATATCTGTTCGCGTCCTTGCTTTCAGTTCTTCTGACTATATTCCTAGAAGCAGGATTGCTGGATCATACAGAGGTTCTATATTTAACTTGCTGAGGAACCGCCAAACTGTCTTCCACAGAGGCTGCACCATTTTACATTCCCATTTCTGTTTTTTTTTTTTTTAAATAGCAGCCATTCTAATGGATGTGAAATGGTATCTCATTGTGGTTTTGATTAGGATTTCTCTTATGGCTAATGATGTTGTGAGGGTTTGATGCTGGATGGACCCCAGAAAAATCATGTCCTTAGAGCTAATCCATTCTTGTGAGTGTGAAGCCATAGTAGGTGGGAACTTTTCCTCAGTTAAGGGCCTTTTAAAAATATTTTTAATTTTTAAAGAAGCTTTAGGTTACATAAATGTTACATAAAAAAATATAAGTAATTCCCATACACACACACACACACACACACTTTCCCACATTAACAACATCTTTCATTAGTGTGGTACATTTGCTACAATTGATGAACACATACTGAAGCATTGTACTAACCAAGGACTATAGTTTACATTATAGCTTACACTTTGCACTGCGCAGTTTTATAGGTTTTGACAAAATGGATAATGGCTGTATTCGTCATTGCAATGTCATACAGGACAATTCCAATGTCCCAGAAATGCCCCCATGTTGCACCTATTCTTCCCTCTCCCTCCCCTCAGAGCCTCTGGTGGCCACGGCCTTTATAGCAATGTTACAAGTTCTTCTATTGCCAGAATAATAATGCTACTTTAGTCCATAGTTGCTTTCCCCTCTTATGTTCGTTCATTCCTCAGTGTTAGGATGGTGATGATTATCATGCTTCTGACTGAGAGGGGGCTTAGATCCCATAGGGCAGAGGGATGGAACTGTCTTGTGTGCAGTTGCAGACACTCTCCACTTCCTGGGATGGTTGTTGTCCATCATCATCCTTTTGTTAGTTGTCCTGGGTGAGTCCGACAAACTGGAATTAGGTGTTGCAACTCTACTGAGATTCACGGCTTAACCGGCATATGAATAGACCAAAGATTTAAGTCTCTGGGACATATATTTAACAAGTATAGTGGTTATGATAGGTTCAAAAAGAAGGGACAGAAGAGCAAGGTGTAGGGAAATTATAAATGAGTCTAACTCTGTTACATTGAGGAGCATATATTCCAAAGTAAGGCCCACTTGCAGGGTGCCGAATTCCTGAGATTGTCTGCCCTGCCTATAGTGTCTATATGTCTCTAGAGTCCTCAGGAGCCCTGTTGTTTGAAGCACTGTTTACTGTGGCAGTCATTGAGATCATGCTGAGATGTGCATAAGCATAACCTCTGGAATAACCTCTTGACTCACTCTGAAATATCTTAGACATAAAAACTCTCATTTGTATTTGTATTTAATATTTCCCCCTTTTGGTCAAGGTCTTTATCCAGATTCATCGCTAGCTGGTGCTTGGTAATAATCCTTCGGTGCCGGGGAGGCTCATCCCTGAGAGTCATGTCCCAAGCTGGGGGAAAGTTAATGTGTTTATATGCTGAGTTTGGCTTAGAGAGAGCCCTCGTTAGAGCTTTAACAAGGAGGTTTCAGGAGGTAACTCTTAGGCAATATATAATACTAGGTTTCAATTTCACAAGAAAAGGTTCATAAGTACAACCATCAATATCAAGGGCCTGGTGTAACGGTCTGTCCTCCTTCGCTAGGCACTGCCCATGTACTTGGGGGAATTCTTGCTGCTCTATTAGAGAATGTAGCAGGACTTCCCACATTCCCCAGGTGCACTCCTCCTCAAACATCCTCCATCACTGACACTCCACATCAGTGATGCTCAATAAAAGAAAGTAGACCAATATGTCAAGCCCTCACTATTATTGCATGTAACTATGAACCTCATTCTTCAAAAACTGAAAGTTAGTGGTTACCATAGGTTCCAAGGGGAGGGGGAGGGAAAAATAGAATAGATAGAATATAGGGCATTTTTAGGACATTGGAATTGTTTTGCATGATTTGTGACAATGGATACAGGCCATTTTAAATTTTGTCAAAATTATAAAGGTGTACAGGCAAAATGTAAACCATTATGTAAACCATTGACCATGGCTAGTAACAATGCTTCAATATTTGTACATCAATTGTAACAAATGTACCATACACATGTAAAATGTTAATAGGGGAGAGTGGGAGAGTGGGAGGGGTTTGGGTATACAGGAATCCCCTATATTTTCTATGTGACTTTTCTGTAACCCAAAGCTTCTTTGAAGATAAGTGAAAAAAATAAGACACTGGGGAACATATGGAAGAAATTGTCACTGTACATAAAGATAACAGATCTTGGTGATTGATGAAAGACACAATGAAAAAATTTTTTTTAATTTTACTATTCTTTTTTATTTCTCTATTTATTTGTTATTTTATTTTCTTATTATTTTGATTTATTTTTGGGGGCTTTGTTTTTGGGGAGGTTTTGGATCACAGAAGGGTCTTTGGATTAGATTACTTCAGTAGGGCATGGCCCAGGAGGATCTTACTCCTCTTACTAGAGTCCTTTTATAAATGGGGTGAATACAGAGAGACTGAAAGAAACTACCAGAAGCTGAGAGAGAAAGTCTTGGAAGCCAGAAGCTGAAATCAACAGAACCCTGGAGAGAGAAAGCTACAGAAGTTGAAAGCAATGAGACCCAGAGAGAAGGGAGAGACAGCAGATGCCACCATTGTGCCTTGCCATGTGATAGGAGCCCAGGATCACCAGCAACCAGTCTTCAGGGAGAGAGCTTTACCTGGTCCCTTAATCTGGACATTTTTCTCAGCCCCAAAACTGTAAGCTTTTAAGTTAATAAATCCCCATTGTGAAAGCTTTTTGCCAGCTTTTAGCAAACTAAACAGATTTTGATGATCTTTTCATGTACTTTTTGGTCTTTTTTATATCTTCTTTGGAAAGATGTCTGTTTAAGTCTTTGCTCCCCCCCCCCTTTTTAAGATTTTTTTTTTTTTTCCCCCCCCCCCCATTGTTTTGCACTCGCTGTCTGCTCTCTGTGTGTTCGGCTGTGTCTGCTTGTCTTCTTCTTGGGTGGTACCAGGAACCGATCCTGGGACCTCCCAAAGTGGGAGAGAGGCACTCAATCTCTTGCGCCACCTCAGCTCCCTGGTCTGCTGCATCTCTTATTGTCTCTCCTCTGTCTCTTCCTTCTGTCATCTTGCTGCACCAGCTCTCCACACAGGTGAGCACTCTTCTGCAGGCCAGCATTCTGTGCGGGTCAGCACTCCACATGGGCCAGCTCTCTGCTTGGGCCAGTTTGCCACACGGGCTAGCTTGCCTTTCATCAGGAGGCCCCAGGAATTGAACCCGGGACCTCCTATATGGTAGACGGGAGCCCAATCGCTTGAGCCACATCTGTTTCCTTTGCCTGGGTTGTTTTATCTTTCTGTTGTTAAGTTGAAACATTGGATTATATATTCTGCATATTAATCCTTTATCAGATATGAGGTTTCCAAATATTTTCTCCCATTGTAGACTTGTCATTTTACTTTCATGATAAAGTCCTTTGAGGAACAAAAATTTTCAATTTTGAGGAGGTCCCATTTATCTAGTTTTTTCTTTTGTTGCTTGCACTTTGGGTGTAGTCTAAGAAACCATTGCCTAACAAAAATGTCCTAAAGATGTTTCCCTACATTTTTAATAGGAGTTTGATAGTTCTAGCTCTTATATTAAGGTTTTTGATCCACTTTGCACTGATTTTTTTGTAAATGGTGTGAGGAAGTAGTCCTCCTTCATTTTTTGTTTTTTCTTTTTTCCTGTTTTGCAAATGGAAATCTAGCTTTCCCAGCACCATTTGTTGAAGAGACTATTCTTTCCCAATTGAGTGTTCTTTGCCACCTTGTCAAAAATCAGTTAGCCAAAACTGTGAGGGCTGATTTCTGAGCTCTCAATTCTATTCCATTGGTCTATACATTTGTCCTTATGCCAGCACCACGCTGTTTTGATTACTATGGCTTTGTAATAAGTTTTAAGATCAGGAAGTGTGAGTCCCACTTCATTTTTCTTTTTCAAGATGGCTTTAGCTATTAGGGGCCTCTTACGCTTCATATAATTTTGATGATTGGCTTTTCCATTTCTGCAAAGAAGGTTGTTGAAATTTTGATTGGGATTGCATTGAATCTATAAATTGCTTTGGGTAGTTTTACATCTTAATGATACTTAGACTTTTCTAATCCATGAACATGGAATATCCTTCCATTTATTTAGGTCTTCTTTAATTTTTTGCAATGTTTTATAGTTTTCTGTGTACAAGTCTTTTATATCCTTGGTTAGATTTATTCCTAGATAATTGATTCTTTTAGTTGCTGTTGTAAATGGAATATTTTTCTTGATTTCTTCTGATAGTTCATTGTTTATGTTTATATATACTGATATTTAGATGTTGATCTTGTATGCTGACACTTTTTAAAATTCATTTATTAGCTCTAGGAGCTTTGTTGTGGATTTTTCAGGATTTTCTGTATATAGGACCATATCATTAGCAAATAGAGAAATTTTTACTTCTTCCTTTCCAATATGGATGCTTTTATTTCTTTTTCTTGCCTAATCATGCTGGCAAGAACTTCCAGTACAATGCTGAATAACAGTCGTGATAGTGGGCATCCTTGTTTGCTCCTGATCTTTCAGTCTTTCACTATTAAGTAGGATATCAGCTGTGGGCTTTTCATATATGCCCTTTATTATGTTGAAGAAGTTTCTTTCTATTCTACTCTTCTAAGAGTTTTTATCAAGAAAGTGTGCTTTATTTTGTGAAATGCCATTTCTGCATGGATTGATATAATCATGTTTTTTCCTTTTATAATGTTAATGTGGTGTATTACATTAATTGATTTTCTTAAGTTGAATCAGCCTTGCACCCCAGAGATAAATCCCACTTGATCACGGTGTATAGTTCTTTCAATAGGCTGTTGGATTCAGTTTGCTAGTATTTTGTTGAGGATTTTTGCATCTATATTCATAAGCGATATCGATCTGTAGTTTTCTTTTCTTGTGTTATCTTTATCAGGCTTTGGTATGAGGGTGATTTGGTCTTGTAGAGTGAGTTAGAGAGTGTTCCCTCCTATTCAAGTTTTTGGAAGTGTTTGAGCAGAAGTGCAGTTAAGTTTTCTTGGAATGTTTGGTAGAATTCCACTGAGAAGCCATTGTTAACTGCATCTACGACAGGGGCTCGCGAGGGAGGGCAAGCGAAAAAACACACAGAGGAGAAGTAAATCAGTTCATTCTGGGCTGCAGCCGTGGCAGGCAATCTCCCCGCCTTCTGGCTGACCCATGGGTTTTTACTAGCACGGATGAGCTCATCTTTTGGCAACAGTGAGGATGACATATTTATACAACGGTAAGAACCACACACTAATCATACCATACAACACACCCTGCCACTGTTCCCCAAACGTCCTCGGCCCCAATGTGCCCAGGGATTATGTGTGCTGGGCCAAGGATTTTATAAACTAAATTCAAGGTATACTGAGTCGGAGGACGCAAGAAGCTGAGCCGAGGACTTTGTGAGCTAATAGCTCATCTGGCAGTTGGGACGCTGCCCGAGTCCTAACCCTTACAGCCATCTAGTCCTGGGCCTTTCTTTGTTGGGAGGTTTTTAATGACTGATTCAATCTCTTTACTAGGAATTGGTTTGTTGAGATCTTCTATTTCTTCCTGAGTCAAAGTAGGTATTTTGTGTATTTCTAAGGTTTGTCCATTTCATCTAGGTTATCTAATGTATTGGCCTACAATTGTTACCAGCATCCACTTATAGTCCTTTTAGTTCCGGCTGGGTTGGTAATAATGTACACTGTTTCATTTCTAAGTTTTGTTATTTGTATATTCTTTCTTTTCTTCTTTTGTCAGTCTAGCTTAAAGGTTTGTCGATTTTATTGATCTTTTCAAAGATTCAGCTTGCGGTTTTGTTGATTATCTCTATTGTTTTTGTTGTTGTTGTTCTTTGTTCTCTATTGCATTTTTCTTCACTCTAATCTTTGTTATTTCCTTCCTTCTGCTTGCTTTGGGCTTAGTTTGCTCTTTTTTTTCTGGCTCTTCCAGTTTTGAGGTTAGGTCTCTGATTTGAAGTCTTTCTTCTTTTTTAATGTAAGCATTTCGAGCTATACATTTCCCTCTCAGCACTGCCTTCACTGCATCCCATATATTTTTGTATGTTCTTTTTTCATTTTCATTTGCCTCAAGAAATTTCCTAATTTTACTTCTGATTTCCTCTTTAGTCCATTGGTTGTCTAAGAGCATTTTGTTTAATTTCCACATATTTGTGAATTTTCTATTTCTCCCTATGTTATTGATTTCTAGATTCATTCTGTTGTGGTCAGAGAAGATACATTGTATGATTCCAATATTTTTTAATTCATTGAGACCTGTTTTGTGACCCATCATGTGGTCTATCCTAGAATGATCCATGTGCACTCGAGAAGATTGTGCATCCTGTTTTCATTGGGTGCGGTGTTCTATATATGTCTGTTACGTCTAGTCAGCTTAGTGTATCGTCCAAGTCCTCTACTTCCTTGTTGATCTTCTGACTAGATGTTCTATCCGTTATTGAGAGTGGTGTGTTAAAGTCTCCTATGATTAATGTAGAACCATCAGTCTCTCTCTTCAAATCTGTCAGTATTTGCTTCATATATTTTGGGGTTCTGTTCTTAGGTGCTTATATATTTATATGTTCATAATTGTTACGTGTTCCTGTTGAATTGTCTCCTTTATCAGTAATGGCCACCTTTGTCCCTTGTAACTGCTTTTTTAATCAAAGTCTATTTTACCTGATATTAGTATAGCCACGCCAGCTCTCTTTTGGCTACTACTTTCATAGTATATATATTTCCCATCCTTTTACCTTCAACCTACTTATATCTTTGTCTTTGAGGTGAGTCTCTTGCAGAAAGAATATAGTTGGGTCTTGCTTTTTTATCCATTCTGACAATCACCGCCTTTTGACTGGAGAATGTAATCCATTTACATTTAAAATCACTACTGATAATGACTTTCTCCTGCCATTTTGTTATTTGGTCTATGAAAGTCTTATACATTTTTTTGTCCCTCAATTCTTCTGTTAATGTCTACTTTCGTATTTATTTGATTTTTTGTATGGTACCATTTTGTCCCTTAGTTCTGTATATATATTTCATATATTCTTTGGGGGCTTATGATAGGGCTTAAATTTAACATTCTAAATGTAAAAAGTATCATGCTTGATTTGATACCAACTTAACTTCAATAGAATATATATTCACTGTTCCTATACTCCTATTTCACCCCATCTTTTTGTACTTGTCACAAATTATATATTTTTACCTAATATGTCCCAAACCATTGATTTATCATTACTTTTTATGCATTTTAGAACCTGCAAGAAGTCAACAGTGGAGTTACATACCAACAAATACAATACAATATTGTTGGCACTTTTAAGTAACCATAGTGTTACCTTTGCTGGAGATATTTATTTCTTTATGCTGCTTCAATCCACTGTCTAGAGTCTTTTCTTTTCAGTCTGGAAAACTCCCTTTAACATTGCTTGTAGGGCTGGTCTAGCGGTAATGAACTTCCTCAGCTTTTGGTTTTCTGAGACTGTTTTAATCTCTCCCTCATTTTTGAACAAAAATTTTGCCAGATATAAAATTCTTGGTTGGCAATTGTTTTCTTTCAGCACTAAACACTTATCCCCACTGTCTTCTTGGTTTCTGACGAGAAATTGGCCCCTAATCTTATTGGGACTCCCTTGTACATAATATGCTGTTTTTCTCTTTCAGCTTTCAGAACTCTCTCTCTTTGACCTTGGCATTTGTATTAGTCAGCCAAAGGGGTGCTGATGCAAATTACCAGAAATTGGTTGGTCTTTATAAAGGGTATTTATTTGGGGTAGAAGCCCACAGTTACCAGGCCATAAAGCATAAGTTTCTTCCCTCAGTGAAGTCCATTGCCACGTGTTGGAGCAAGACAGCTGCCGGCGTTTGCCAGCGTTCAGGCTTCTTGGGTTCCTCTCTTCCTGGAGCTCTGTTTCTCTTCAGGCTCAAAAACTCTGTTTCCTCCACAAGGTCAGCTGTAGACTATGAGGCTCTCTAGGCTTTGCCTCTCTCCACAAGGCCAGCTGTGAACTCTCAGGCGAACAGCTCATCTCTATCCCGGGGCCTTCTCTCCTTCCTCACGACCAAGCTCTCTTACTTCCCGAAGCTCCAGCTCAAGACTCCAACAAAAGAACTACCACAACTCTGTCCTTTGCCTTTTATATTCGATTCCCCACCCACCAAGGGGTGGGGCTCAACACCCTACTGATGTGGCCCAGTCAACACCCTAATCATAACCTAATCATGCCCAGATTAACAGACCAGATTACAAGCATAATCCAGTATCTATTTTTGGAATTCATAACTATACCAAACTGCTAAACTGCTACAGCATTTGACAGTTTTGCTTCCATGTGTCTTGATATGGTTCCCTTCAAGTTTATCCTCTTTGAGATTCACTAGGATTCCTGAATGTGCATATTCTTGTCTTTTGTTATATTTGAGAAATTTTCTGCCATTATTTCTTTGAATATTCCTTCTTCCACTTTCTTTCTTCTCTTTCTGGAACTCCCCTCATGTGTATGCTTGATGGTGTCCTACAGGTCTCTTATGTTGTTTACTCTTTTTTCGTTAATTTTTCTTTCTGCTCCTCAGTCTGAATCATTTCAACTGTCTTGTCATCGTGTTCACTGTTTCTTTCTTTGGCTAGCTACAATCTGCTGTTGAGACACTCCCTTGAATTTTTCATTTCAGTTATTGTGGTCTTTAACTCCAGTATTGTTTGGCTTCTTTTTAGAATTTCTCTTTATTGAGCTTCTAATATTAATCTTTCATTGTTTTCCTGATATCCTATAGTTATTTGTGTTTTCCTTTATCTCCTTGAGCATATTGAGGATCATTTTTTTAAATGTCTTTGTCCAGTATGCCCAATGTCCAATCTTCTTCATTGATGGTCTCTTTCCCCCTCCCCCTCCCCCTCCCTCTGAGATGGTTCCCTCTTCTGTTTGTTCATTGTTTTTGCCTGTTTTCTGTGCTTGTTTTTTGTTCGTTGTCTGCTTGTTGTTTTTTGCATGCTGTCTGCTTACTGTCTGCTTTTTTTCTTTTTTGGAGGCACTGGAAACTCAACCTGGGACCTCCCATGTGGGAGGTGGGCGCTCAGCTGCTTGAGCCACATCTGCTCCCCCATTGATGGTTTCTGGATTTTTATCTTGTTCCTGTGGATGGACCATCATTTTCTGTTTGTCTTGTAACCTTTTGCTGCATACTCTACATTTTAATATTTTAAAGTGCTAACTCTGGGATTTCGTCACAGAGCTGTTCGTTCTTTAAGACATTAGCAAGCTAGTGATACAACAGATTTCCTTGAGTGCCAGGAGGTAACAAGAACAAACTAGCCAATGCAAAAAAGACCTTTCCCTGTCTTTGCAAAGTGTCTCTGCGTTGGCTGGTGCCAATGCACCAACTCTTCAGAGTTTAGCTCTGCTATCAAGGCCACCCAAAGGTGACTATGAATTGCAGGGTCCTCTTTATTTTGGGGGTTTGTCCTGTCCTTGTGCCTTGTCCTGGGCTTGTGTAAGTAGACATTTTGTTTGGGGATGAGTTTAAACTTGGGCCCACAGAGTGTAAGCTGAGGAAGCCGTGCTGCTCTGGCCATCCCAAATAGCTGTGGTTTCTTTACATTTCAGTCCAAGCTGCAGCCTGAACACATGTATAATCATTTGGCTGAAAAGGTTTTTGGGGCTGGGCCCTGACACCTCCCTCCTCTACAGCTCCCTTAGGGCCCAGCAGAGACCCTAGGCCGGGATGTCTGAGAAACAGCAAAGGCCACTGAGACGGGTTTAGGGAGCCCCTACATGCGCAAGTATTTTACCACCATTCTCTCATCTGATGATCACAGCTGTCCCCTAAGGTGCAAGTTCTTCTCAGTTGTGTTATATCAGTGAGGAAACCAGGTCAAAAAAAAAGAAACAAATGTCTTAGACTCTTAGTTACAGAACACGCCCCAGATTTTCTGACTTCAAAAGCCAATTTCTTTCCATCATACTACTATATAATGAGCATTAGTTTTCTTTTCCATGATTTTCCATCTACCAAGGGAGGCAGAAACATGCAGAGATGGCTCTGTGCTTTCTCTATCTTGGGAACCCCAGAATCTACCCAGTTTACTCCTGCAGAAATCAAGACATGAGAAGTTATATGTTTGTAGTAGCCACAATGGTTATAAAATGTGGCAGGAAAACAAAAACAAAAGCACTAAATGACTTATTCTTTTTGTGCTAAGCTTCAAGCTAATTAGAGTTCTGACATAAAATGACTTTCCTTTCAGTTTCACTTCTTCTACTGGCAGGTCTTGAGCAGGAAGAAAAGAAGGGGAGCAAGTTGTCCCAACAGCTGCCAGTCTTCTGACCCCACGTGAACATGCCCTCTTCTTGTATTTTATTTATTATTTTTTAATATTCTTTGTACAGCAGAGAAAAGCTAGGGTGATCACTGAAGGGAAAGGAAGAGCAAGGAAAGGCAGGGTGAGGAGATAACATCAAAGAGGATGTCTGGACAGAGCCAAGGGTTGGCTTTAAAGCCAGCGCTGCCAAATGGGATGGGCTGCCTGAGGCAAAACTGCCAGCTGTGATATGGTGGTCTTACTGTTACATCCAAGTCCCCTTCTTGCCAGTCCACCTGCTTCCTCTCTGTTCTAAGGCCCCCTCCCTGGGTCCTCTGACTGGCCAGCCCCAACCCCTCCTGCTGCTTGCCCTTTTCCCAGAACCTTTCCATTGAAGGTTACTGAATCGATTCTTCCCAAATCCCCATTGCCAGCCAGGACCTCTCACTCCATTCTGTCCTGCATTCCCCCATTTTTTTTTCTTTTTAGACTTATTTTTAAAATTTATCCCCACCCCCTTGTTGGTTGTGCTTGCTGCCTGCGTTCTGTAACTGTTAGTTGTGTGCTCATCTTCTTTTTAGGAGGCACCAGGAACTGAACCCAGGATCTCCCATGTGGGGGGAAGGCACCCAATGGCTTGAGCCGTCTCTGCTCCCCATTCCCCCATTTTCATCACCAGCTACTTCTATCAAGCTCAAAAAAGGCAAAGTCAAGCTCATATCTTCTCTCTCAAACCAACTTTTCCTTTCTTCCTGTTTTGTTTTGTTTTTTTTCAACAGGGCCACTGCCAGTGTCCAGGAGCCCAGGCTTGGAATCAACATGGACCCTTGCTTCTCCATTAAATCCATATTCTATCACACTCAAAGTCTTATTTGTCCCTTGTTCCAAATCCTTTGCATTTTGTACTTGCCTCCTGCTCTCTCTGCCACCCTGCCCGGGGCCTTGCATCTGACTCTTGGCTGGTCTCCCTTTAATTCTTTCACTCTATTCACTTTTTCATGAGAAAAATATTTACTGAGCACCTAGTAAGTACCAGAGCCTGTACGAGACATCAGATACAGCAGTGAGTAAGACTGCCATGTTACACTTTGGGAGTCAAGTAATTAGACAATTACAGTGCCGCAGGATGTGTGGACGCCATGACTTCCAGGCAGGTGGGGTAGGAGAATGGCTTCCAAAGATGTCCACACCCCAATCCCTGGAACCTGTGACTGGCATGAAATATGTAACATGTTATATAATTATGAATTTGTTACATTACCCAGCAGAAGAGACTTTGATGATGTAACTAAGGTTAAGAGTTTCAAATCAGAGTAGCCTGGTGTATTAGTCAGGGTTCTCCTGGGAAACAGAATCAACAGGAGATATCTGTCAATAATATGAAATTTTATAAGAGTCTCTCACGCAACCCTGGGGATGCACAAGTCCAGGTCCCGCAGGCAGGCTGCAAACCAGTGGCTCTGATGAAAGTCCAATGAAAGGTCGTTGATGAGTTTCTGGGAGAAGTTGCCTGTCCAACGACGAGCTGGGAAATTCTCTCTGAATGTTGAAATCACTTCCCCTTTTAAGTCATTCAACTGATTGGATAAAAGCACCACCCATTGATGATGTAATCTCCCTGATTGATGCAGATGTAATCAGCCATCCAAGCAGTAAACTCACTGGTGATCAAAGTCCATAAATGCTCTTGTATTGCAATTAGCCCAGTGCTTGCTGGAACAAACATGTGGACACAGTTACCTGGCCGACTTGACACATTAGCCTAATCATCACAGTCCACCCCTTGTCAACTCGGCAACCATACACATTGCCCTAAACCATACTTAGTGCATTAGTCAGCCAAAGGGGTGCTAATGTAAAATACCAAAAACGGGTTGGTTTTTACAAAGGGTATTTATTTGGGGTAGAAGTCCACAGATACCAGGCCATAAAGCGTTAAGTTTTTTCTTTTACCACAGTCCATTGACACGCGTTAGAGCAAGACAGCTGCTGATGTTTGCCAGGGTTCAGGCTTCTGGGGTTCCTCTCTTCCCGGGGCTGCGTTTCTCCCCGGGCTTAGCTCCTGTTTCCTCCACAAGGTCAGCTGTTGACGATCAGGCAAACGGCTTGCTTCTCTTCTCCTGGGGCCTTCTTTCCAACATCAAAATTGCTTCTTAAAAGACTGCTGCTCAAAACTGTTCTTGCTATGCCTTTTATATTTGATTCTCCACCCACCAAGGGGTGGAGCTCAATGCCCTAATCATAACCTAATCATGCCCAGATTAACAGATTGGTTTACAAGCATGATCCAATTATATTTTTGGAATTCATAATTACATCAAATTGGCCAATGGTTACACTTAGTCTCTAAGTAAACTCAATAACAGACAAGCATACATATATATTTCTGCCTAACAATGTTCAACTCCCCTGCGAACAACTGGAAACGCATTAATTCCCCACAAAACAGGGTGCAAGTCCTTGGGTAATAGTCACTCTTAAACTTGACATTTAAATATTATGATGTGGGATTAATACAACTTTTCATGATAGGGGAAAAGGTTGGGGAAGAAAACAAAGAAATTCGTTTTGTGTACATAAACAATCATTCTCATAACATGGAAGAAGGGTTCATGACCATTACAGTCCTCATTTCTGTAACTGGTCACGTGGTCGAAGTTCATATTTATCACTACCTTCTTCCACTACCCATTCCATGTTCCCGTTACCTTCAGCAAGCACTTCGGCTGGCTGTGGTTCTTTGCCTGGTAGGGTGACCCAAACTTTCATTCCTGAAGATTCTGGGCCATTGTTAGTCCTGCTTGAATTGGTTTGTTGCAATTTTCCATTGACTTTAATCACAGGGCATAGCAGGACTAGGACACGCCCTAGAGGATCTCCTGCATTCCAGGCAAACTCTTCTTTACCCCCATTATGTAGATGGAGTCCTATTTCCCCTTGATAGTCAGGATCAATCACCCCAGCCAGTACAGTAATTCCCTTCTTTGCCTCTTGATTCACAGGTAAGAGGAGCTGAAAGTGGCCAGGTGGCAGTCTTAACTTCCAGTTCAATGGAATCACTGTTAGGTTCCCAGGTGGCAGCACTCCTCCTCTTGGGATTAAAATTTGTAGACCAGCAGAGCTTAAGGTCTCAGGGACAGGGAGCAAAAATTTTCCTAGTGGGTCACTAGGGGTAATAGTGAGTGGTGCCACTCCCATTTCCACCCCTTGATTCCTGTACCCATGAATCCTGGCTATGGGAGAAACAGCACCATAGAGAGGATGCTGATTCAGAGCATACACAGCCTCCTGGAGAACATTGCCCCAGCCCTGCAAGGTATTGCCACCTAGTTGGCGCCGTAATTGAGTCTTCAAAAAAGGCCATTCCACCATTCTATCAATCCAGCTACTTCAGGGTGATGGGGAACATGGTAAGACCAGTGAATTCCATGGGCATGTGCCCATTCCCGCACATCATTTGCTGTGAAATGGGTTCCTTGATCAGAAGCAATGCTGTGTGGAATACCATGGTGGTAGATAAGACATTCGGTAAGTCCACGGATGGTAGTTTTGGAAGAAGCATTGCATGCCGGAAATGCAAACCCATAGCCAGAGTATGTGTCTATTCTGGTTAAAACAAATCGCTGCCCCTTCCATGGTGGAAGTGGCCCAATGTAGTCCACCTGCCACCAGGTAGCAGGCTGGTCACCTAGAGGAATAGTGCCATATTGGGGGCTGAGTGTGGGTCTCTGCTGCTGGCAGATTGGGCATTCAGCAGTGGCTGTAGCCAAGTCAGCCTTGGTGAGGGGGAGTCCTTGTTGCTGAGCCCATGCATAACCTCCATCTCTACCTCCATGGCCACTTTGTTCATGAGCCCATTGGGCAATGACAGGAGTGGCTGGGGAAAGAGGCTGAGCATTAGCCACAGAGCAGGTCATCTTATCCACTTGATTATTAAACTCTTCCTCTGCTGAAGTGACCCTCTGGTGAGCATTCACGTGGGACACAAATATGTTCATGTTTTTTGCTCACTCAGAAAGATCTATCCACATAGCTCTTCCCCAGACCTCCTTGTCACCAATTTTCCAATGATGTTCCTTCCAAGTCCCTGACCATCCAGCCAAACCATTGGCAACATCCCATGAATCAGTGTACAAATGCACCTCTGGCCATTTCTCCTCCAAGCAAAATGAACAACTAGATACACTGCTCAAAGCTCTGCCCACTGGGAGGATTTGCCCTCACCACTATCCTTCAAGGATGTCCCAGAAAAGGGCTGCAGTGCCACAGCTGTCCACTTTCGGGTGGTACCTGCATATCGTGCAGAATCATCTGTAAACCAGGCCCGGGTTTTCTCATCCTCAGTCAACTGATTGTAAGGGACTCCCCAAGAGGCCAAAGCTGTGGGCTGGGAAAGAGAAGGTAACACGGCAGGGGTGGTGACCATGGGCATTTGGGCCACTTCCTCGTGTAACTTACTTGTGCCTTCAGGACCTGCTCAAGCCCTATCTCATATATACCACTTCCACTTTATGATGGAGTGCTGCTGTGCACGCCCAACTTTATGGTTTGGTGGGTCAGACAATACCCAGCTCACGATAGGCAACTCAGGTCTCATGGTAACTTGATGGCCCATGGTTAAGCGTTCAGTCTCTACTAAGGCCCAGTAGCAGGCCAAAAGCTGCTTCTCAAAAGGGGAGTAGTTATCTGCAGAGGATGGCAAGGCTTTGCTCCAAAATCCTAAGGGTCTGCATTGTGATTCCCCTATAGGGGCCTGCCAAAGGCTCCAGACAGCATCTCTATTTGCCACTGAAACTTCCACCATTGGTCTGCTGGATCATATGGTCCAAGTGGTAGTGCAGCTTGCACAGCAGCCTGGACCTGTCACAGGGCTTCCTCTTGTTCCAGTCCCCAATCAAAAGTAGCAGCTTTTCTGGTCACTCCATAAATGGGCCAAAGTAGCACACCCAAATGAGGAATGTGTTGTCTCCAAAATCCAAAAAGGCCAACTAAGCATTGTGCCTCTGTTTTGGTCGTAGGAGGGGCCAGGTGCAACAGCTTATCCTTTACTTTCGAAGGGATATCTCGATGGCCCCACACCACTGGACACCTAGAAATTTCACTGAGGTGGAAGGACCCTGTGTGCCTGCGGAACCTGGACTTGTGCACCCCACTCCTGGTACCAGCTGTATTAGGCAGGGTTCTCTCGGGAAACAGAATCAGTAGGAGATATCTGTCAATAATATGAAATTTTATGAGTCTCTCATGTGCCCGTGGGGATGCACAAGTCCAGGTCCCGCAGGCAGGCTGCAAGCCAGCGGCTCCAATGAAAGTCTGATGAAAGGTCATTGATGAGTTTCTGGGAGAAGCTGGCTGTCCAACGACGAGCTGGGAAATTCTCTCTGAATGTTGAAATCACTTCCCCTTTTAAGTCATTCAACTGATTGGATAAAAGCGCCACCCATTGTTGATGCAATCTCCCTGACTGATGCAGATGTAATCAGCCATCCACGCAGTAAACTCACTGGTGATCGAAGTCCATACATGCTCTTGTATTGCAATTAGCCCAGTGCTTGCTGGAACAAACACCTGGACACAATTACCTGGCTGAGTTGACACATTAGCCTAACCATCACACCTGGATTATCCAGGTGGACCCAATCTAATCACTGAGCCTGCAAAAGAAAGAGTTATTTCTTGGGCTGGCATCAGGGAGACGATGAAAAAGGAAGAGAGATTCCAAGCATGAAGAGGATTGGATGTGCTGTTGCTGGCTCTGAGATGTCAGGGGATTTTTACCCTGGCTTTACAATATGCCGGCTGGGCAATGCTGAATGAACCCAAAGCATGAGGATTCCAAGTGCCATTGGTTCTGACATGTAGGTGAGCATGTGCAAGGACAAGAGAGAGGCAAACCGTATCCTGAGGCTGAAAGCCGCAAGGAAAACAGGGAGCTCAGTTCTACAACCCCAAGGAACTGGATTCCGTAACACCCTGAATGAGCTTGGACACGGGTTCTTCCCTGAGCCTCCTGATGAGAGCCCAGCTAACCAAAAACTTGATTTTGGCCTTGTAGGACTCAGAGCAGAGAAACCTAAGACAAGCTGGACTTTTGACCTACAGAACTGGGGGATAATAAAATGTGTTGTTTTGAGCTGTTAAATTTGTGGTGACTTGTTACAGCAGCAATAGCAAATTGATACAGGAGAGTCTGTTTAGAAGTGGGGGCTTAAAGCTTAGCCTGCAGAACTTTCCCATAAGGTTCAGAACGTTAGTTATGCGACAAAGGACAGGGCAACTGGATTAAGATCCTTCAGGCCTCATCAACACCTTCTCCTCGGGGCTCTTTTTAAACTTTTGGTTTCTCATTTTTTTCTCCAGGGTGTGTGTTGCAAATATCTTCTCATAATTGTGGCCCTACTTTTTTTTTTTTTTAATAGATTTTTTTTAGAACGGTTTTAGATTTACAGAAAAGTTGACAAGATACGATAGTCTGTGACTCAACCTTTCACTTTGATTATGCTTCCTTTGATAGACACAATATTTTAATTTTAACCAATTCAAAATATCAAGCTTTTCTTTTATGGTTTGCATCTTGTTTTAAAAACCTTCCCTACCCTGAAGTCACAAAAAAACTTTCCTTTACATTCTCTTCTAAAATATTTAGCATTCGGTTTTTCATTTCTGTGGCTAATCCATCTGGAAATGATTGCCATGTTTTCAGACAGGATCTAATTGCAATTTCCCTCACATGGATAGCCAGTTGTCCTCGCCCTACTCTCTGCACATTTTATCCATTACTTCTGGTCTGCAATGTAACCTCGGTCAATCAAGTCTCTGTATTTGCTGGTGTCTGGATCTAAGCAGTTGAGAGCTAGTGGAGACCATCATCAACAAGGCAGGAGAAAAGTCTGGTGTCAGCTTTGATAGGTAGTAAACGTTCTTGGAAGAGGCAAAGAATAATAGGAGTAAGTTTCAGAATAAGAGAACGGAGGGTTCTGTGAATCATGGAATGGAGAGTTTGTGAAGGAAGGAGGGAATGGGACACAGGTCAGGAGGTAAGAACTGTGGAGCATGATGGAGACCAGAGAAGGGGCAAACATGATTGGCTAGGGTAGGGTCCTCTCTATCGTGGGCAGTGAATGAATATACTGGATGGACTGAGGGTATTTATCTGGCTACTATGTTAAACCAGGATAGTAAATCCCCACTTTGGACGATGGCAGAAACTTAGTCCATGATCATCTGCTGTCTGAAATCAGGAAGGTGGGGAATGGTCCAGCGGCGGGAACTTGAATTTGGGCTTTTACGTGGGAGTCATTTAGAAGGCAGAAGAAAGTAAATAGTTACAAATGAACAAGTGAGAGAGGAAATAACTTATTGGGCAATGTCCCTAAATAATTGGGAAGGACGTGATTACAATTGAGGTACAGGCCTCAGCAGAAGAAAAAACCCTTTCAACAGAGGAAAAGAAGGATGAACGTATCCCCCTCAGTCTAGGTCATTTCATGTAACAATCTCCAAATCTCAGTGGCTTAAAACAACTAAGATTTTTCGTACTTCTCGCTCATCTTAAATCGGCAGGGGAACGATGCTCACCACAGGCACTCAGGAACACAGGCTGACGGGTCAAGAACGGGGGCAGAAGGAAGAGTGGTGGAGGTCTCACATTGGATGTTCAGGCTTGGAAGGGACATGTGTTACTTCCCCTCACAATTCATTGGCCAGAATTAGTCACACGGCCCCACCCAAATGCACGGGGACAAGGAAGGGCAATCCTGCCGCGTGCCTGGAAGGCAAGAAAATTGGAATTTATTTGGTGACCAGCACTAACGACTCCCACAGCATTTTTTCCCAGAAGAGCTTTTGTTCTAGAAGTGACAAGGATTTTTTAAAGAAACTTAAGACATACAGAATGCCAGGGCTGAATAAGAACCTTCAGAGACCAGAAAACACAACCACCTTGTTTTAAGGACAAAGAAATTGAGAACCAGAAAGAGGTAGTTATTTGGCCAAGATCACACAGGAAACAAGTGGCAGGATGCCTGAAGTCAGGCCTACTGTTTCCAGCGCATGCGTTCCATAGCAGCCTGGCTCATCGTCATCAGGGCTAGAACACTTCTTCCCAATGTCTTTGCTTCACCTGGAGCCAGGTATCTGTCAATGCTTTTTTCAACCCAAAGTATTGCTTGTGCTTTTGGTGTTGCCAGTTCCAGGTCTACCATGACGTCCACCAGAAATAAACTTGCTTTCTTCCAAGGAGTCTGAGCTGAGGAAACAGATGCAGAAAGCTCTGCAGTAATTTACATGGTCTCCCTGGCTTCACCCTGCCCAAGGGTGGGACCAGAAGGGTTTGGACATTCTATATCCTCCACCTCCATGCTCCTCAGAGCTTGTTACGTAATATATCTCCTCCTGGATGCTCTTCCTCATCTCCCAGCTTGGGTTACGTGATGCCCCCGTGCTCCCTTCTGTAATAGTGCTTTGATATCAAAGGACACTTGTCACACCTGAAACACCACAATCTTGGGCAGAGATAGGTCCCAGCTTGAGGTGGGCTCCGTCTCGTCAGGAACCAGTTTAATTGTCCAGGCACCCCTGCACTGGCCTTTCTGCACAACCATCCATAACCTGATCTCTGGAGGAGAGCCAGGAAAGGGACCACCTGGGGCTTGAGGGGACACATGGGTCTATCAACAATTCTGGCAGCCCCAGCCAGACCCAATTAAGGACTGTATAGCCCTTCCCCTCAGAACAGCTCCTCATCACGAGGTCTTGCCTAGAACATGCAAAAGACGCGGCTGTTCCTCCATTCGCCAGCAAGCTGGGAGGACTGACTTAAGGAGCTGGGGGAACCGCAAAGTGCTGACTGCATCGCAATCCTGAAGAACCAAGGACTTACTGAAGACAGTGGTTGTCAAACGTTAATGTGCCTAAGAATCACCTGTTTGGATATTTGGTACAATGAACACTGTGCAGCCATAAACAAGAATGCAGATCTAGATATTTAGTTGGGAAAGATTCCTGGCTATATTTCTAAGTGGGAAAAAAACCTAATAAAGGACATAGTGCACAGTGTGTTACCATTTGTTTAAAAAAAAGAAGTCGGGGCTAGTCTATTCTTCAGACCCCCTCTGTTGGGAGAGCTTTCCAATAAACTTTCTGCCTGCAATCATCAGTCTCCATGTCCCAGTGGGTGCCATTTTTTCCCATTTAGTGCCAAAAACCTGGGACTGGGGTCACACTGAGACTGATTGGTGAGGAATCTCCCCCGTCATGGCCGAACACCCATCCAACACCTGACATCGAATCTCGGCTGGGTGAGTTAAGGATTTCTCTGCTGGAGGATCTCTCTTTTTCCTGTTGTCCAATACAATCCACCAAAAAACCCTAGCGCTAGGCCAGCGATCCTCATTGCTATCCCTGAGGGCCACGGCAGGCAGTAGGCCTGTGTCCTCGTGGGGAGAAACCCCTTGGCTCCAGAGATATCTGGCTCCAGTACGGTTCCGTTTCCTTGGAGATTTCTGATTGATTTGGGGACACCTGTATCACTCAAAATCTCCCTTAGTCTCACCCAAGCCACCTAAAATGTGGAATTCAATTTCAACTCCTCCCCCCCAAAAAAACCCCCACACCTCTGGGTCCTCTCCTTCATAACTTTAAAACTCTGAACCCAGAAGGAGACATCAAAACTAAAAAGCTCATTTTCTATTCGACCTGTGTGTGGCCGCAATATGAATTGGACAATGAAAATCAATGGCTGGAGAACAGCACTTTTAATTTCCAAATTCTCTGAGACTTAGAGAATTTCATCCAGTGCACCGGCAAGTGGTCAGAAATTCCTTACATACAGGCATTTTTTTTCCTTCGTAATCGTCTCTCCCTTGGCCAATCCTGTTCCTCTTATCAGATCCTTCTTTTATACCAAACACCCTCTCAGAAACTTTCCTTCTCCTCTCTCACCCCCCCTCCCCCCAAAAAAAAGAAGTCAGAAGATACACATACAAAGGAACTAGGAACAGTTGTTCCCAAAGGGGAACTGAGAGGAAGATTAATTTCTATTTGTTTCATACTTTTTGAATTTTTTGCCATTTTTGTTACCTATTCTAATGTGATATCCTGAAACAGGAAAAAGGCCTAAGTGGAAAAACTATAGTCTGGTTAGTAGTATTGTACCAATATTAATTTCTTAGTTTGACAAATGTAGCATTTTTGCTTCCTGGTTCATAATTCCATCCTACCCACTTCTCCCTATTACTGGAACTCACAGAAGATTTTGAACCTCTGGCATTCTCCCACTGTTCCCTGTGCCTGGGATGTCTCTCATTTTCTTCTTGATCTTGGAAGCTGTACTCATCCTTCAAGGCCAAGTTCACCAGCTCTGAAAGGCTTTCCTATACTCCCTGCTCAGTGCTCTCCTAAGACATGATATGGATCTGTACTGAGATTGTGACACTCGGTTTTCTATTGGTTTATATTTCAATGAACTGGGTCCCTTCCCTAGGAAGCAAGTCTCTGAAATGAAGATCAGAATGCAGGTAAATTTATTAGTGATTAACGGTGGCAGGATTGGACAGAAGTTGGGCTGTCATACAGTCCCAAGGAAAAGCCTCATCTGACCCCACAGGAAGCTGAGGAGCCCTTTGAAGTTGTCCCACATTGGAGTGAGAGGGGTAGAGTCCTTATACTCCCAGTCCATTAGAAGGCTGACCAGGAAGGGCTGGCTGGCTGTGAGCAACACTTCTAGCAGATAATCATTCTGAAAAAGGGTGGTGCGTCACCACACCTACTTACCCCATCGTTCTCATGTCTTATTCCTACAGTCCTAGTGCAAGGACTCGAGTAGAAAATGCTTCCGTTAGTAGTTTAAAAGATGACAAAGTATGGGCCAGGACTACAGGATCATAAGGTTTCTTACCACCCTAAGAACAGAGTCTATTCTTTCCACACCCAGTTCCCACAGCAGCACGTAGACATCAATCTCCATCACAATTAGAAGCTTGCTGAGAGCCTCATAAACCATAAGCACTTCACCACCCACTTGACAGAGGCAATAATCAAGGAAAAAGAAAAGATCTCATTCTGAAAGAACTGAAATTTCTTAATAAGTAACTTTTTAGGCCTTTTATCTTTTCAAGCAAATGGATACTTTTATTAACATGGTAAGTTTTTTTTTTTTTTTTTTTTAACAGGTAGGGTTTTGACCTCAAATATTTGTGTCAGGTTTGTTACTTAGATGAACTTACAGCTGGGCAACTCATGAACCTTGAAGAAGCCTCTTCCCTGTCCAATTTAAGGTCCAATGCAGATGGTTCCATGTTTTCCTTCCCCAGTCCCTCAAGGGACTTCGCAAATACTTTTTTCAATTTTATGCCCAAAACATTCTGAAATACATCAGGGTATTAGAGCAACCTATACAGAACACCAAGATCTCATCCCCTATTCTAAGTTCCAAGTCAAATAAAGCTGAGTAAGTTTGTCCAAACAGACTGACTAGACAGGTTACTTCAGATAGTATGTGCCACAGAAAATTTAAATTTTGAACAAAATAAATCTCTCCTCCTTTGGTCTCACAGAAATTAAAGTCCCAAAACAGACAATACCATCCTCCCCCCTGTTCTGATTCACCTTAGTCCTACCAGATCAGCCCCATTCGCATCCCCAATTGAAGTCTGATGCCTTCTTCAGCTTCTTCAGCAGTGGCTGCATGGAGTTGTCTTCTAGAATTAATGCAGCTCCTTGAGTACCTCCAGAGCTGGAGAATTCCAACTCTGAGTCTCAGGTGTCACAAAGACACCCAAAGTTCCAGGGAGCTATCAGGTCACAAAGAGCAAAGCACCTCAAAATTTAGAAATAACAACCAAAGCCCAGGAACAAATGTGACTGCTGCAAGAGCTTACAATCTAGGCCCTAATTCCCTTATGTGCGAGCATTTTCCAAATGAAATTATTTCCAGAAACAAAAACATTTAACAATCAACTTATATTGAGGTCATCAACCACAGACCATAGCAGAAACGTAGTGTAATTGAGGACAGAGTGTAGACAAAGAAAAAAGAGAAAACAAAAGGCTCTCTGGTTTCAGCTTCTCCAGGGTGTCAGCCAATCTCCATCAGTTGACCAGAATCCATTGGCTGTAAACCTAAGGCACAATTGGGAGAAATTTATCAAGAAATTAATCCTGAAGAGCCAACCCAAAACCCTCAACCATGCAGGCCACTAACTCTTTTGGAATGCCACCAGACTCCTGCCAGTCTTCTAATAAATTCTGGAATTACCCCATAACGCCTTCACCTCTTGTAACTCTTTCTATTCCCCTATGTTTATTTCTGACCCCTTAGTGATATTTAGGCTTACTCTATCTTTATTCTACTGGTGTGACCTTTGGTTTCAACCAAACAACACCAAGCCAAAATAACAAGAAAAACAAACAAACAAACAAAAAAAAAAAAACTTATTTTCCCTAATTACCAGCGTTAAAAAAAAAAAATTTTTTTTAAGTGGTATATATTAAGACCCAAGTTAAAAATCAAGCATGCTCGTATTCTTCCCTCTCTCTTAACTTCCATCTCACGTGGGTCATCAGTAAATAATTTTCTCAGAGATAACTGACCAAGTTTAAAGCATCAATCCAGCTCCCGCGGGGTGGCCAGCCTTACCGCCACTCCCCCTTCACGACGATTCGCTCTTCTCTATTCGCCGGACTAGCTCCACCAGCATCTCTGCCATCTTCGCAATCTCTTTGGCCTTCTCCTCGGCCTTCTCGCACCTTTTCGTCGCTCTACCCTCGACTCCATCACTTGGGCTCTGGAGATGATTCAGAGCGCTCTCCTCCGAGGCCTCCACCTGGGTCTTTATTTGGATGAGCATATTGTCCATCTCCCACAACTTGCTCCTATTCCGCATATAAGCTCTCCCGTGCTCTCGGGTAAGAGACGCGATATCTTCCCGCATCTCGTTGATGACTGGAAGGAGAAACTGCTCGAAATCTTCCTCCGGTTCCAGCACTTCCACCTCCTCCGGTTCCGCCAGCTCGACGATGTCCAAGGGCCGCATTTTTTCCCGCTACTTGAGAAGGGCAGGATCGACGTCTACTGGAGCGATTCAGGTGGACACCGACGACGCTTATCAACACAGCTCCAGAAAATTCTTCAAAACTTTTAACCTTTTTAAACTTTCCGTCTCAGAAAGCCACGAAAAGAAGCGCCTTACGAGCCGAGAAGCAGCGAACAAAATGGAGTCGCAGCCGTCAAGCAGCGCTCTGCGTGTTACGGCCCCTTTCACGACACGGCCCTGCCTCTTTACTCTCACGCCGTTGGTAGGGACTGAGTGCGGGCGCGCGCACGTAAACAATGGCGGGCGCCGCCACGCCACCGCGGCCCTGCGTCCCCAGGCACGCACGCGCACGCAGCCCGTCTTCCCACTCCCACCCCTCCCCTCTGTGTCCGCCGCCGTGCTCCGTCTCTCTTCCCCCCGGGCTTTGCGGCTGTTTTCTGGGTGTGCCCCTTCCGGGGGGCTTCTAGGACGTGGGCTTGCCCTTTTTGAGATGTAAACGCCGTTTTCCTGCGCTAGGAGAGGTGGACCTAACGTAATAATGTAGTCAAAGACAGACTTCCGGGGCCAGAGCTCATAGGCCTTGCCCCATTTTGTGCAGTAACTTGACCCACTCCTCTTAGCCCTTTTAAAGTTTATAATTAGTTCTTCACTGGGTTACATCACAAGTGTCTGGGTGTCCCTTGACCAAACCGAGTCTCCGACACCCCAAAGGGAAAGGGCTTGTTCTGACCCATCTTGAGGTTCCAACCCGCGGAACCCAAATCTCCATTTGTACCGAAGAAGGCTTCCCTGACTAGCCCTTATGCTTTTCTACCGCGCTCTCTGTTCCTAACGCCCCGAGCAGAGCTTGCCACACGTAGTAAGTCTGCTTTAATATTGACTCAACACAAAATGTTAAGGAAGGATAAGTTAATTTCCTAGGTTTGACCCAGTGCCCAAACAGCAATAAACATTGTGGCTTCTGTTTTCCAATCTGCTAAATGGATGCAAACCCCAGTTTTGAATGTAGCAGAGCTGAGGATTAAGAGAAACAAGTCATGAAAATGCTTTGTAAACACCAGGTATAGACCTAAGTGCACTTTTGTTAGGCTTTTCTGAGATCCTGTATATTTTGATTATTATAAAAATCCAATTTTTGAGCTTTCTTGATCTACCAGAAGCAGCCGTAAAGCTCATAAACTTTTTGCGTGAATAAAAATGGCTACCCACCAGGTGAGCGGACTGGGAAAAAAGAAGTGCTTTTTGTCTGCATGAGCTCAGTTTGGACCCCACTCAGGCACTTTTGTGTAGGGCAGAAAGCTCAAGCTGCACAACTTTCACCAGGGGCCGGCTCTGTGTCATTCCTTTGTTTTCTCTTTTATTAGTATCTGTTCTTTATTACGTCCTTCCTCCTACTTTATTTGGTTTATTCTGCTGTTCCTTTTTAAACCTCTTAGGCTGGAGTCTTAACTCACTAATCCTTAGCTGCTTTTTCTAATATAAGCATTTAAGGTCTTAAATCTCCATCAGGTATGGCTTTAGCTGCATCCCACTTTTTATATTTTTTTTTAATTTTTAAAAAATATACTAGAGCATTTTATTCGGACACCAAAATTTTGCCGAGGCACAGGAAACCAGATCACTTGCAAGAATAGAAATAGCTTCCGGGCTCTAATAATGGCAAAGGAGTTTTATAGAAGTAAAAAAAAAAAAAAAAAAAAGGAAGGTAGCTTGATTCCTATTGACTGGATGAGGGTTTGTCTGTCTTATAGGGGTGGGTTTAGGGCAGGTGGGCTTTATTTTGTATTGGGTTAAGGTAATGAATAGGGGCTTGATTGGATGTCTGGATCAGCTACCTTAGTGGGTGTGGCAGTTTGGTATTGTTTATAAATTCCAAAAATAGATATTGGATTGCATTTGTGAACTGGTCTGTTCCTCTGGGCATATTAGATGTTATTAGATTCAGAGGTTTCACTTTTACTTTATTAAATCAAAATTAGGGCTTTTATTTGACCACGTCATTAGGGTGACTCGGTTTGAGTCCCTGCACTGCCTCCCCCTTTGTGGGCTATATAAACGGATGTTCAATCAAAGACAGGGAAGTAAATACACAGAAGAGAACATAAAGAGTTCAGTTTTGATGCTGGAGGCCAGGGGAGAGAGCCAAGTTGTTCTCCTGATAGTTTACAGCTGGCCTTGTGGCGAGACCAGAGCAGCTGAACCTGGAAAGAGAGGAGCCCCAGAAAGAGAGAGAAGGCTTATACCAGTCTACAGCTGAGATCAGAAGAAGCTGGGACCATGGAGCCTTAAGAGGAAAGAAGGAAGGCTGAACCCTCACAGATATTGCCCGCCATTTTGCTTCAACACATGGCCATTGACTTTGGGTGAGAAAGTACCTCTTATGGTACCTTGAGTTGGACTCTTTAGGGCCTTGTGACTGTAAGCTTCTACCCCAAATAAATACCTTTTATAAAGCCAACAGAGTTCTGGTACTTTGCATCAGTACCCTTTTGGCTGACTAATACAGTGGGGATTTCAGATTTCAAAAGATACCAAGAGTAAACTCAAGAGAAGGGTTCCAGAGGAAGGAAGGCAGAGGGGTTTTTTTTTTTGGTTCTGAGGGGTCCCCAGGGCTTTCTTATATAATTTTATTACACCCTGCCCCCCCCACATCTTTGGTTATTCCCTTGGTTATGAGGATTTGACCAAAAATGTTGTTTTTCTCATTCACCACTGAAAGTCTTTTGTGTTTCATCACCAATTTCACAGGTTAGCCGAAGTTTGATATTTTCGTCTAATTCACACTGTTTTTATATCCTCAGTTTTATTATTTGTTGTTGGTGGCTGTGAAGTATACCTTAACAGTCTAGAGATCAGACAACAAAAGGGGGATATAATGATTAAGAGGATAACAAGTACCCCTTTTAGGATATCTCTGAGCCAATGTCTCCATGACCCTAGAAGTCAACCAAAGAGACACAAACCGTTCAGATTCGAGAGCTGTGTCACCTGATTTGGCAGCAAGTCTAGCATGGGCTTTTAGAACTTTTTCATGATGGTCATTTACAAATACACAGCACTGTGTCCCCACTAGTGCACATACCTCCTTGGGGCTTCCCAATCAATTCTGTACTCATGTTGTGAAGTTCCAATACCTCATCAGCTAGTGAGCTGATGGCCTGCCCTAGGTGGAACATAGATTTCACTAACTCTAAAGTTACTTTTTCTAATATCATATGTAGTTTTAGTGTCTCTTCCAATAGCTGCCCTAATGACAAAGGGAACAATACCCAAGAATATAACATCCCATGAAATTTACCTGGGTTGTTAATTAATTTTTCCATGCTCTGTGTAGAGCTATCTCTAGCCTGGCAATAGTCACTTCACAAGTTTCTATAGTAGGGGAAGAGGTTATAAAGGCCCTCATATTTCTAATTTCTCCTTTTGGAAACTTATCATATATAGCTATCTGGGAAACAACAGAAGCTATATAACAGGAATCAACCCAATTTATAGGTAGTCCTTTGCATGTCTTGTGTCCACATACAAAATAATGTCCTTGAAGAGCTCAATAAAGTTTTCTATTTGCTTTAAGGAGGGGGATAATTGGCTTGTAGAGCTAATTGGGTGTAAACTCTGAAAGGAGAATCATAACCATCATCTCCATTATTATCTGATATCTTATGTCTCATTGAACCCACAGTTTCCTTTGCCTGGCCTTTCCAGCCCACCAGAAATTTCTGCCTTGGGTGCAGTAAATTCTTGTTATTAAAATCTTAGGTAATTAGAGGAAAATGATGTCTCTAAAGGGGGTCTGGCTCCTGTCTCAGGCAAATGAAAGGAGTCTTGCCATACAGAAGCAACTTTTACTATGCCCTCCAGGGTGGCCATTTTTAATCTGTCGGGTTTTTAGTAAAACACCACATTCCTTGGGTGCCACATCGTAATCCCAGTCGTGGGGGCTCTTGAGGGGCAGCCCACAGTGATTCGGAAAAGGGGATCAATCTGATTTGGTCTATCTGATGTTTCCTGTCAGGGCCAGGTCTACATGTGTAAGGGGGATGGTTATTAGAGGAGTAACTGTGCACAAAGTAGGGGGTGAGCACACGTTGGTTTCATTTGCTGTAAGGTGTGCTAGATGCATCCCACAACTTCTGATATTTGGAATTTCATTATTATTTAGTTCTAAGTATACTTTTATTTCCACTATGGTTTTTTACTATTCTGATTTCATTTATATATTCTCACAAGCATTTTCTACATGCTATACATTGTGCTCAGAGCTTTACACCTTATTACTTTAAAGAAATTTTTTATTGTGGTAAAATATACATAACATAAAAATCATATTAACCATTTTTTTGGTGTACAAATTCTGCGACATTAAGTTCATTGACAATGTTGTGTAACCTTCACCTCTAAATATTTCCAGAATATTTTCATCATCCAAAATAGAAACTCATACCCATTAAGCAATATCCACCCCCCATTCATCCTTCCTCCCTGCCCCTGGTCACCATGATTCTGCTTTCCGTCTCTATGAATTTACTTATTTTAAGTATTTTAAAAAGAGATATGTGAGGGAGTTCTGGGAAGATGGCATCAGAGTAGGCAAGCAGGGCTCAACTCCCTCACAAAAACAACGGACAAAAAGCCAAAAGCTTTCCAAGGGACCTGCTTTGGGGGTCAGCAGACCAGCACAGTGCTACACAACTCCCAGGAAGGCAAGGGATAGAGAAACAAAGAATCCAAAAAAACAAACGTGACTTACCAAACCCCCATGGAGGCTGGGAAGGGCTCTACTCTCCCCACCTCCAAGATATGAAGCTGGGGTAAAACCCGGAGCCCACTGCAGCCAAATGAGGGGGAACAGATGCCTTCCTCCCTGTCAGCTGTTTCAAGGGAAAAGGGAGGGGGAGTCAGGGGGCTTCTCTTTAGTGAATTCAGCCAGCAGAGCCCATTTTGAATCTTGGGTCTGGCCAGACCAAAACAAAGGAAAGTGGAGTCTGAAACACCTCCGTGAAAGGTGTGCTGACGAGCACCATCTGCTGGCCTCTCTGGAAATTGCATGGACCAAAACAGCTTTTGGGTCATTCTGTACCCGAACTCCTGGGAGAAAATCTGCACCCGATTAGTGAGTACCTGACCCAATTTTGATACCTTAAGCTGGGCGATTTTAAAGACTTAAAATAAGTTGAACCAAATGTCAAAGAAGAGCTGTGGGGGAAAAACAAGAACAACAACAATAGGCAAGAGAAAGAAATTGGCCATTAGAGTACATTCACCAACATATTCAGATGCCTAGACATGAACAAAAAATTACAAGCTATACAAGGAAACAGGAAGAGATGGGCCAGCCAAAGGAACAAACCAAATATCCTGAAGAGGTACAGGATTTAAAACAATTAATCAATGATAATCACACACTCTCCCAAACCAATTCAAAGAATTTAAAGAAAATATGACTAAAGAGATAAAGTATATTAAGAAGACACTAGGTAAGCATAAAGAACAATTTGAAAGCCTAAAAAGAAAAGTAACAGACCTTATGGGAATGAAAGACACAATGGATGAGATTAAAAATACATTAGAGGGAGTGGATATAGCACAAGTGGTTGAGTGCCTGCTTCCCACATACAAGGTCTGGGGTTCTATCCCCACTACCTCCTAAAAACAAAGCAAACAAACAAATGAGAAAACCAACTCAGGGGAGCCAATGTAGCTTGGTGGTTGAGAGCTGGCTTCCCACATAACAGAGTCCTGGGTTCAATCCCTGGCCCTGGTACCTAAAAAAAAAAAAAATCCACAAACAACAACAAAACAAAAAACAAAAAACATTAGAGACACATAAGAGCAGTTTTGAATTGCTTGAAAACAGAATTAGTGATTTTGAAGACAGCATCTGAACTGGGAAAGATAGGAGAATGCAAAGGGAAAAGAATGGAAAAAATGGAACAGGGCCTCAGGGAATTGAATGACAATGTGAAGTGCTCAAACTTATGCATTATCAGTGTCCCAGAATGAGAAGAGAATGGAAAAGGGGAAGAAAGAATATTTGAGGAAATAATGACTGAAGACTTCCCAACCCTTATGAAAGACATAAATATCAATATCCAAGAAGGATAACACACCCCAAACAGAATAAATCTGAATAGACCTACCCCAAGACATCTACTATACAGAATGACAAATATCAGAGATAGAGGATTCTGAAAGCAGCAAGAGAAAAGCAAAGCATCATATACAAGGAAACCTGATAAGATGAAGTGCCGACCTCTCATCAGAAACCATGGAGGTGAGAAGAAAGTGGTATGATGTATTGACTGAAAGAGAAAAACTGCCAGCCAAGAATTCTGTATCCAGCAAAACTGTCCTTCAAAAAAAATGAAGGTGAATTCAAAGTCTTCACAAACAGAAATAGATAGAATATGTTACCAAAAGACCAGAATTACAAGAGATACGAAACGGAGTGCTGCAGCCTGAAAGAAAAAAACAAGGGCAAGAGACTTGGAGAAGAGTGTAGAAATTAAGATTATTAGGAAAGGTAAATTAAAGGGTAAAAAGTCAGACAATAGTATGATATGACAACAGAAACCCAAAGGACTAAATGGATGAAGTAAGTAATGCCTTTACAGTACTAACATTGAATGTTAAATCCAGAACTCCCCAATCAAAGGACATAGACTGATAGAATGGATAAAAAAAATATGAGCCATCTATATGTTGTCTACAAGAGACTCACTTCAGATGTAAGGACACAACCAAATTAAAAGTGAAAGGTTGAAAAAAGATATTCCATGTAAATAGTAACCAAAAAAAAAAAAGCTGGAGTAACAATAATATCGGATAAAATATATTTTAAATGGAAAACAATTATAAGAGATGAAGAAGGTCATTATGTATTAATAAAAGGGGCAATTCACCAAGAAGAAATAACTATACTAAATATTTATGCACCTAACCTGAGTGCCCCAAGATACATGAGATACACACTGGTAAAACAGAAAGGACAAATAGATGTCACTACAATAATAGTTAGAGACTTCAATACACTACCCTCAGTATTGGATAGAACACCTGGACAGAGGATAAATAAAGAAACAGAGAGATTGAATAATATTATAAACGAACTAGCCCTAACAGACATCTATAGGGCACTGCACCCCAGAACAGCAAGATATACATTCTTTTCAAGTGCTCATGGATCCTTCTCCAAGATAGACCATATATTGGGTCACAAGACAAGTCTCAATAAATTTAAAAAGATTGAAATTATACAAAACACATAAAGGAATGAAGCTGGAAATCAATAATGGACAGAAAAAGGGAAAATTCATACATATATAGCAATTAAACAACACACTTTTAAATAGTCAGTGGGTCAAAGAAGAAATTGCAAGAGAATTCAGCAAATGTCTTGAGATGAAAGAAAAAAGAACTGAACATATCAAAACCCATTAGACACTGCAAAGGCAGTGCTGAGAGGGAAATTTATAGCCCTTAATGCTTACATTAAAAAAAGAGGAAAGAACTGAAATTGAAGATCTAACTGCACACATGGAGGAACTAGAAAAAGAACATCAAACTAATCCCAAACCAAGTTGAAGGAAAGAAATAGTAAAGATCAGAGAAGAAATAAATGAAATTGAGAACAATAAATAAATAAATAAATAAATAACAGAGAGAATCAACAAAATCAAAAGTTGGTTCTTTGAGAAGATCAACAAAATCAACAAACCCTTAGGTAGACTGATAGAGAAAAAAGAGAGAAGACATAAATACTAGAAATGAGAGGGGGGACAAACACACAAACCACCTACACTGACCCTAGAAGAAATAGAAGACCTCAACAAACCAATCACAAGTGAGGAGATTGAAACAGTCATCAAAAACCTCCCAAAGATGAAAAGCTTGGGACCAGATGTCTTCAAAGGTAAATTCTAACAATTGTTCAAAGAGGATCTAATACCAATCTTGCTCAAGCTCTTCCAAAAAAATAGAACAGGAAAGAATGCTATCACACTCATTCTATGAAGCTAACATCACACTAATACAAAACCAGATAAAGATACTATGAAATAAGAAAATTACAAACCAATATCTCTAATGAATATAGATGCAAAAATTCTTAACAAAATACTTGCAAACTGAATCCAAAAGCACATTAAAAGAATTACACACTATGATTAAGTGAATTTTATTCCAGTTATGCAAGGGTGGTTCAACACACAAAAAAAATCAATTAGTGTAATAAACCACATTGCTAAATTGAAAAAGAAAAATCACATGATCCTCTTGATTGATACAGAAAAGTCTTTTGACAAAATACAGCACCCTTTCTTGATAAAAACACTCCAAAAGATAGGAACAGAAGGAAGCTTTTTCAATATAGTAAAGTGCATATATGAAAAACCTACAGATAGCATTGTACTAAATAGTGAAAAACTGAAAGCTTTCCCACTGAGATCAGGAACAAGACAAGGATGCCCATTGTCACCATTGTTATTCAATATTGTGCTAGAACTTCTAGTGAGAGCAATTAGGCTAGATAAAGAAATAAAAGGCATCCAAACAGGAAAAGAAGAGGTAAAACTTGCACTATTTGCCAATGATATGATCCTATTACTAGAAAATCCTGAAAAATCCACAACAAAGCTACTAGAACTAATAGATGTGTTCGGCAAAGTGTCAGAATACAAAAATCAATAGCATTTCTAAACACTACTGTTGTGCAATCTGAGGAGGAAATTAGCAAAAAAATTCCATTTATAATAGCGACTAAAAAAAATCAAATATTTAGAAATAAACTTAACCAAGGACATAAAGGACCTGTATTCAGAAAACTACAAAACATTGCTAAAAGAAACTGAAGAAGACTTAAATAAATGGAAGAACATCCCATGTTCATGGATTGGAAGATTGTTATGATGTCAATTCTAATCAAACTGATTTACAGATTCAATGCAATCCCAATAAAAGTCCCAACAGCCTTTTTTGCAGAAATGGAAAAGCCAATTATCAAATTTATTTGGAAGGGTAAAGGGCCCCGAATAGCCAAAAATGTCTAAAAAAGAACGAAGTTGGAGGATTCTCACTTCCTGACTTTAAAGCATATTACTTAGCTATAGTGGTAAAAAAACAGCATGGTACTGGCATAAAGACAGATAGATTGACCAATGGAACCAAACTGAGAACTCAGAAATAGACCCTCACATCTACAGTCAAGTGATTTTTGACAAGGTGGTTAAGCCCTCCCAGCTGGAACAGAACAGTCTATTCAACAAATGGTGCTGGGAGAACTGGATAGCCATATCCAAAAGAAAGGAGGAGGGCCCCTATCTCACACCTTATACAAAAATGAACTCAAAATGGATCAAGGACCTAAATATAAAAGCAACAACCATAAAACTCCTAGAAGAAAATGTAGGAAAACATCTTCAAGATCTTGGGGTAGGTGGTAGTTTCTTAAACCTTACACCCAAAGCATGAGGAACAAAAGAAAAAATAGATAAATGGGACCTCATCAAAATTAAACACTTTTACACCTCAAAGGACTTTGTTAAAAGGGTGAAAAGGCAGCAGACTCAATGGGAGAAAATATTTGGCAATCACATATCTGATAAAGGTTTAATATCCATGGTATATAAAGAGATCATACAATTCAACAATAAAAACACAAACTAGCCAATTAAAAAATGGGCAAAAGACAATTGTCCAAAGAAGAAATACAAATAGCAAAGAAACACATGAAAAAATGTTCAACATCACTAGCGATTAGGGAAATCAAATCAAAACTACAATGAGATATTTCACACCTATTAGACTGGTGTGAAAAAGTTGAAAAACTGTAAGTGTTGGAGAGGATGTGGAGAGATAGGAACACTTATTCACTGTTGGTGGGAATGCAGAATGGTACAGCCACTGTGGAGGACTGTTTGGCAGTTCCTAAAGAAGTTGAATATAGACTTGCCATGTGACCCAGCAATACCATTACTAGGTATACCCAGATGATCTGAGAGCAGTGACACGAATAGACATCTGCACACTGATGTTCATAGTGGTGTTATTCATGATTGCCAAAAGTTGGAAACAACCCAGATGTCCATCAACCGATGAATGGATAAACAAATTGTGGTGTATACACACAATGGAATATTATGCAGCTGTAAGAAGAAATGAAGTCATGAAGCATATGGCAACCTGGATGAACCTGGAGGACATTATGTTCAGTGAAGCAAGCCAGACACAAAAGGATAAATACTGTGTGATTGCACTATTATGAAGAAAATATATATGTAAACTCATGGAATTAATAATTAGAATACAAGTCACCAGAAAATAGAATGAGGGTAGAGAATGGAAAGCTGAGAGTTAATCTGTGCAGAAGTGGTTAAAACGTTTTTTGTAAATCTTTGGAAATGAGTGGAAATGGTGAGAGCACATCATGGTGTTCGTGACTAGCAGAGCTATTATATGGGTATGACAGGGGTTGAAAGGGAAAGTCAAGGACATGTGTACTACTAGAAGGAAAGCTAAAAAATGTAACATGGGACTGTATAATATAGTGAAACCTTCTATTCCCTTGGGCATGTATCTAGAAGTGGAAATTTCTCTTTTGTCATAGTAAATAATTCTTTATGTTAACTTACTGTTTCACCTACTGTGTTGTATCTGGCCCTTAATTGGACCAGACTTCTGCTGCAGTGCCTTTCCAGCCCGGCAGGCGGCTCTCCTGCAGCACAGGAGGGGCACACACACTCTGGGGTCTGGGTTCGAGTCCCAGCTCGGCTTCATTGTACCTGGCGGCTTGGGGCAAGCCTCTTCCCAGTCAACACTCCAGGTTCCACCCTGTCCAACAGGCACAGCCGAGCACCTTGCAGGGCCACCCCAGCGTGGCAGGTGAGAGTGCTTGGCACCCAGCAGGCTCCGTTAGCACGGGGGAGTCTGCACCTTAGTGAGGCCCGGCAGGGACTGGGCGGCCGACGCGTTTTGGTAGCGCTCTGGCATTGCACTCTGCCTTTTGTAGAACTTACAGGTTTTGACTTTTGTAGATGAATGAAGAAGTGTGTGTGAAACTATCACACAGTGAAAAGGGAAGGCTGGCTCGAATGGGGCACAGGAAGAAAGAGGATCTTGGAATTTGATTTTTATTAAAAAAATAAGAAAACCCCAAACATGATCATTTACCATAGTGAGCCAGCCAGATGCGTGGCTTATTCCAATACATAGGCTCTGCCTCCCTGCCCCTCCATGCCGCCCTTCCATGTCCTGAGATTTCTTCTGTTCCCAGAACAGCCCTGGAGCCAGCAGCGTCCGCCAAGGGTTCACGCCCCCCGAAAGTGAATGAAGAATGTGCGGATTTCCTTCGGGTGGACTGTGACGGTGAGGCCTCCCGGTGGCCCTGATGGAGAGCTGGAGCCACCTGTGGGGGTGGAGGGGCCCATCCAGCACAGCCCTTGGAGCTGCCTGCTTCCCCACAGCGTCTCCTCCCAGCCTCCCCCTGTCAACTCTGTACCTGCCTATAGCCTGCTGTGGCTCCCACTGGGATGGTGGGCCCTGGCTGCCCCTCTTCCAGCCAGGACCCCGGCCGTGAGTGGGTCTCTTGCATTTTGCCCCTTCTCAGAGGGCAGCTAATGGCCCCAAGTGGCCTCATTCCCTTCCCCTGGGGTTATTGTCCTCCATGCCTAAGGGCCCTGCCACCAAAGCCATCACAAGCAGGACTGGTGGAGCAGCCTCTGGGCTCCCTGGGTCTGGAGATGCTGTGTGCTCTGCCCCCCTACAGCATGTACTGGGCTTAAAACAGGTCAAAGTCACATATGTGCAAAATGAAGCTTGCACTGTCCCAGAGCAGAGCAGGGATGGAGGGCTGGGGATCTGATATAGCCTTCGGGGGAGCACCAAGGTAAGGGGCACTGACCCTCCACTCCAGAAAGGTGTGGCCACAGGGAGGGGAACAGAAGGTGCCCACCTGGCTTTGGTCACAAACTCAGCACCTGACACCAGGCCAGGACAGAGAGGTGGGTGGAGGAGCAGAAGCCCCCCCAAACCCTTAGCCAAGGAGACCAGGGACTGTTCCATCAGTCCTGCTCTCAATGAGCTTGGTCCAGACTTTAGTTTCAGACTAAACGTAGAGCTTTTGAACTCTGCCCTTTTCCTCACTGGGCTCCACTGAAGCAGGCCTGGGGGTTTGGGTTTCACCCTTGGAAGGGAAGCCTGCTCATTCATCTGTCCATCTGTCCATCCATCCATCCATCCATCCATCCATCCATCCATCCATCCATCCATCCATCCATCCATCCAT
>JAKSZT010052319.1:23800778-23870174 GCA_026826555.1 Tolypeutes matacus | reverse complement strand
CATCCATCCATCCATCCATCCATCCATCCATCCATCCATCCATCCATTCATCTGTCCATCCATCCATCCATCCATTTTTCTATCCATCCACCCAACTGCCCATCCATCTACACACCCATCCATCCAACTGTCCATCCATCTGTCCAGCCATCCATCCATCTGTCCATGCACTCGTTTATCAGGGACTGAGTGTCTACTATGTCCCCGGCCCTATGCTGTGTGCACTGGAAATCCACAAGATAGAGATCCACAGGCCGGGGGAGCAGAGCAGGTGCTGATCCAGCCTGGCACCCAAGGGAGGCTTCCCAGGGAAGCATGAGGAGCTGGCCAGGATGAACAGGTCCAGGGAGTTGCAGGCAGTGGGAGTGGCATGGGCAGAGTGCGGGTGGCAGGAAGCTGCCTGTGGAGCCAGGCGCTCCCAGCCGTGTGTGCTGTGTGAGGCTCACGACGGCAGATGGAGGCTGGGCACATCCCGGGGGGCATGCCTGAGAGCTTGGGGCTCTCACCCAGCACACGGGAGGGTGTACACAGGTCGATTCTCAAGAAAGAATTGATGGACAGATGGATGCACACAAGCACTTGGCAAAACGTGTGCTTACGCGGGTCTGTGTGGGAGCCCCGCAGGTGGAGGGAGGTGAAGGAAGTCTACATTCTTTATGACTCATTCTATGGCACCCAGGGGCAGGCTGAGGCTCAGAGAGGGCAAACATCCCGCTCAAAATCACACAGTTCCTAAGAGCAGAGCTGGGATTTGAACTGGGTCTGCCCAGCTCCTATGCCTGGTGAGGGGCAGCGGGGAGTCCTGGCTGGGGCTGGGCCAGGGGCTGTCCCACCTCTGTGGCGGCGGCGGGTCTGCGTCCTCCAGCGCCAGCGGTGCAGTGTGCTCACGTCCCACGTCCCTGTGAGGGAGCGCTCCTCCACGGCCACCACGGACCCCAGCCCCTGCAGCACAGCCTGCGGGGACAGGAGCAGAGGCAGAGATGAATGACAGGAAGGCGGCTCTAGAGCCAAGCACAAAACAGAATCAGCAGCAGGGGCGGCAACACCATCACCGAGTGTCCTCGGGGCACCAGGTCCTGCCCCAGCACGTGACACTCCCCCCTCATTTAATTCTCCCAGCAAGTCAGCGAAGCCTTCCTGGATGGGGAAACTGAAACTCAGAGGTGTGTGCTTCACCTCGCGGCCCCACTGGATGAGCGGACCTGGGAAGGGGCAGGCATTTTTACCTGCCTGCCCGATGTTGCATCCCCCCTTCCCCCGGGTACTGCTCACCAGCCTCAGGACTGAAGCCAGGCAGTTATCCTGTCCCCCTTTGTCAAATAAGCATCGTCCCTGCTTCCCTCGCAGCTAGGGCAGGCACGTGGCCCAGCCTGGCCACTGTGGAGAAAGGACAAGTCTGCTGAAGGGAGGGGCAGGGTTGCTCCTGGGGGGCTTCCCCGTGCCGACAGGAGAGAGTCACCCCTTCCTGCCTTAACTATACATGAAAGGCCTGTGCCAGCCTGACCAGGAGGCAACAAGCAGGAAGACAAACACCAACATGCTGAAGGCGGCCAAGGGAGTGGAGGAAGGGGGTGGTCCTCAGGACAGCGCCGGGCAGCTGAACTGCCCACGGCCTCCGCCACCCCGGGCCTTCTCGTGAGGTGAGAACACACCACGTCTCCAGGTTGTTATGGACTGAACTGTATCCCTCAAAAAGACATCATCGAGAAGATGGTGGAGTGAGACGCTTCAGGGCTCCGTCCCCCCGAAGAAGCTCTGAGCGTTCAGCAAGGACTGGCAGAGGCATCTTTCTCAAAGCTCGAGAAACAGTTAAAAGACTGTAGTGACAGGGCAAGTGCAAAATCGAGAGAAAGGCCACTTTCCGTGCACTTGCATGCACAGGAAGGACCAGGGAGGCCCCAGGCTTGGGCCTGCAGCTCTTCTCTAAACTCATTGCATGGCTAAGCCCTGAAGGAGAGCACGGCTCAAGTCAATCTGCAAAGACTGGGAAAGGTGTTTTCTTTGTTTCCTCTCTCTCTCTCTTTTTTTTTTTTTTTTAGCTCCTGGCATTCAAGAAAAGCTCTTTCATAACACCAGCTCGATTCAAGTTTAAGAAACAGACACTCCAGAGTCTAAATTCCAGCAAAAACATATTAAAATACCAAAATATTCAGGTTCCAACAAAAAGTTACAAGACATAACAAAGAAAAGGAAGTGATGGCCCCGGCCAAGGAGCAGATCAAAGCATTAGAAACCATCAGTGAGGAGGACCAGAACTGGGCACTCCAGACTAAGACCTAAAGAAAATGGGCCTAAATATACTCAAGGAGCTAAAGGAAAACATGGACAATGAGCTAAAGGAAATTAGGGAAACAGATGAACACAGAGGGAATATCAACAGAGAGATGGAAATTCTGAAAAGGAACCGAACAGAGCTGAAGACCACAGAAATAGAAATTTAAAACTCCCTGGAGGAATTTACCAGCAGACTGGAGCTGGCAGAATCAGTGGACCCGAATATAAGAAAATTGAAACCATTTGGTCCGAAGAGCAGAAAGAAAAGACTGGAGTACAGTGAGCAGAGCCTGAGGAACCTGTGGGACACCATCAGGTGTGCCAGTGTTCAGACTGTGGGAGTCCCCGGAGGGGAGAAAGGGGTAGAGAGGATATCTGAAGAAATAGTGGCTGGAAACTCCCCAGTTTAAAGAAAGACATGAACGGACACATGCAAGATGCTCAGTGAGCCCCACCACCCACACCCAGAGGTGCAGGGTCTGAGCCAGGCCGGCCCGGCTCCCCCACGCACCCTAGGGCTTCACCTGTAGAACGAGGGTAGCACAAGGTGACGACTGCCAAGCCCGCGTTCGCCTGCCTTCCTCCTGCTGTCGTCCTCCTTGGGGGCCCACTGGGCGCCTGGCCCTGTGCTGGCAGTGGGACCCCCCTCACCCCCGCCCCCGCATGGCTCAGGCCTGCTCTTGGCCCTCCAAGGTGCCCACGGTCAGGGCGGGAGACCCCGGAGGGAAGAGCCCACCCCCACCCAAGGTGGCAAGGGCTCCACAGGAGAGGCCGAGGGGCGCCAGGAACGCGCCGCCCAGGAGGCCTCTGCGCCGGGGCGATCGGGGTTTCTCTCTGACTCGGTGGCGCACGCAGCCGTCTACACACAGCCACAGAGCTTCAGAAGGAAATAAAGAGCTCACTGGCCCCAGAAAGAACGCGAACGGGGGAAGAAGTTAGGCATTTCTGTGGTCTTCTGGGTAAAGAAAGTGGTCAGACTGAGTGCTGGAAGTCTCAGAGGGCACCATTAGGGCCAAGAGGGGAAAGTGGGAAGGGGGCCGGGGGGCTGTGGGAGGTGCAGGAGGGAGGGAGGGGCCGGCAGCGCCCCCCTCCGCCCCAGCCGGGGCCACGTCCACGGCCACGTCCACATGGGAGTTGGATGTGAAGACCCCCTGCCCTGCAGCTCTATCTGCAGAGGGGGCTTCTAAACCACAATGCTCACACCTGGCGCTGGCTTCCCGGGGACAGCGTCCGCTCCAGGAGGCCTGGTGCCGCAGGGCGGGGACGGGATGTGGGGAGGGGGCACGGGTGTGGTTTACCTTCAGATCCACAGTCACCGGCTGAGACAGGATCGGGTCCTCCCCCGCCTCATACAGGTGGTGGAGCCGCAGCAGGACGCGGCGCAGGTCTGCTTCGGCCTCCCCTCTGCGGCCTGCGGGGAAGGAGGCAGGTGGCAGCGGGACCCCCCCAGGGCCCCTTGTCGGTGTCAGCACTTTGGTCACGACTCTCATCACATTCCTAATCCCTGCGAGGCGGCCGGCCGGGTCTCCCGCTTGACCCACGGCGCTGAGACGCGGCCACGCAGCCAGCGGGCAGCAGAGGGAGCCTGGTCCCCATCACACCTGGCCTCGGTGACTCCCCTTCCCCCTTCCCTGCCCCTCGCGACTGCTGTGGCCGGCGCAGAGCGAGCAGAAGTGACCTGCCGGTGGCTGAGAACGTAAATGTGGCAACAAAGCCGCTCTCAGCTGGGGTCCCTGGGGAGCACAGAGAAGAGACCCCCCTGCTGAGGCTGTGCCATCGCAGCGAGGGGCTGGGGCTGCTGGCTACGGCGGCACAGTGGTGCGTCAGTCTCACCACCACGCACACACCTGACCTCGGCTTCTTCCCCTGGCCGTCGTGCCTGGCCAGCCTCACCGTGGTGGCACCCATTTTAGAGGTGACATGACCAAGGCTTGAAGGAAAGCACGGAGGTCAAGGGCCTGGAAAGGGGGTCTGCTTGGCCTGCAAAGTGGGAGTGTCCCCTGACACCCACTTTTGCTCAACACTGGCTTGCAGGTTCTCTGCTGTGCTTGGCCAGCACCAGAGTGGGAAGGAAAGGTCTGCCAGGTCGGGAGGCTGCCCTGCCGGATCTCCTTTGGCGGGGGGTGCTGCCCTGTGCCTGGGGTTTGGCGTTAGGAAGACCCCTTGGCTGCAGACACCAGCCAGTTCTCCAGGGTCAGCGTCGTCAGGGACAAGGCTGTATTTGGCCTGTTCAGGCTGATCCTCTTATCTTTCTCTTGCATTGGCTCAGAACTTGGGAATTAATGCCGCTTCTTTTTCCTCCTCCTTCTCCTCAATTCTGCATTTACTAAGCGCCCATCTCTCAGGCATGCCAGGCCCTGGGTGGGTGCTGGGGACATGAGTCAGCCCAGTCTAGAAGGAGCAGACAGGGTGCAGCAGATACAAACGCTTCACAACAGGACGAGACGAGCCGGTTCCTGGCAGGTGCCACCTCCTCCAGGAAGCCTTCCCTGATGCCCCTGCTGGGGGGTTCCCTCCAGCCACTGTGTCCTCCTTGCCTGCTGCCTTTTATGCTTCCTCCCCTAGGAAAGCCCAGGGACGTGCCTGCCTTGTTGGCAGCTCTAGTCCCAGACCCTGGCACGAGGATACATGTTGTGTGAATGAGTGGCAGCTCCTGACAGGGCTGCCTGAGCTCAGGGGCCCAGTGGGATGGATATTCTGGGGCTCCAGGAGGGCTCCTAGAGCAGGGAAGTGGTCCTCTGAGGGTCAGGCAGGATGGGGACAACGGTCTGGAGTGGGGCTGGGGGGCTGGGAGGGCTCCCGTGGGCCCTGGTCTCCCCACCTGCCGGCTGACCTCGTGGAGCCAGGACCGGCTCTGAGGGGAACAGCCTTTGGGTGGCAACGGGGCCCAGCCTGGCCCCCGGGCATGCCCACCTCACCTGTCTGGAGCCCTCGCACGTGCTCCCTGTGGTCTGAGCTGTAGTTCCAGCCGGGGATGCTGAGGAGCTGCAGGTAGAGATTTGGGGGCAGTGTCACGGCCTCTTGCTGCCATCGCCCTGGGGGCTCTGGGGCGGTCCCTGTAAAATAGAGGGGCAGGGCAAGGAGAGGGTGTGGGGGCCTCCACAATATGGTCCTGCTGCCAGCCCGGCTCCTGCCCACCCCGGGTGCCCTACACCACAGCCCGAGGCGCCTGCCGCCCACTTCCGTGCCTTTGCTCCCACAGGCCTTTCCTCCCACATCCCAGCCGCCGAGATGACGGTCTAAGAGTGGGAATGACCTTGAGCCTCATCCGTCCAACCATTTCAGGCTACAGGTAAGGAGACGAAGGCCCAAGAGGGGACACAGCTTGTTCAAGGTCACATGGCAAGTTCACTCAAATGCCGCTCGTTTTCCAAGGCCTCAGGTGCCAGCTCTGTCTCTCCTCTGCTCAAGTCACTGGGCTTTGGCTGGAGCTATCACACTCCCACAACGCCCCGGGCCCCGGAACAGGTGCAGGCGTGGAGCACCTGATCTGAGCAGAACCAGCCAGCCTCCTTCCTTGGGGCTGTCTTAAGACCAGAAAATCCGAGTCTCAGATCCTCCCAGGTGGGGGAGGCCTGTGCCCCAGAGCTGTTCCCGGGCATGTCCTCAGAGGGAAGGTGTGAAGGCAGAGAAGCTCAGGTGAGAGGTGGGCAGAGGGACAGCCTCACATAGGTTCCAGACCCTGGGCCCAGCGTCACCCCTGCCATCTCCTTGGCACTGTGGACCTGGGAATCAACCCTTCCAGCGCCCAAGCTGGCTCAAGGTGGGTGTCTCTCACATGCACCCAAAAGAGAAGAGAGCAGGGCCAGGTGGGACGGAACAAACAACTGTGGCGTTTTCCCAGATAAGGCAACATCCTCCTCATCAGAAAGGCCTCCAGAGGCCAGGAAGGAGCCAGGAGCGGGCCATCAGATCCCGTTTGGGGTTTTGGAAGCATGAGAAGTGGAGGTGCTGGGCAGGCAGCTCAGCGGCAGTCCTGGGAGGGGTGGCCGTGACCTCCTGAGATGCCCAGAGCTGCCCTCCCACCTGCCCAGGCCTCTTGTCAGCTCATCCTTAGATTCTGAAAGCTTCCCCAGGCTCTGCTCAACTACCTCCACTTCAGTTTCAGTTACTTCCAAACAATATCCCCAGAGCCGACTCCTGACCTCTCCCCGACTTTCTCCCGAACCCACAAAGCACCAGCTGTCTTGACGGCACATCTCCCTCAGCACCCTGAATTCTAGCTCTGCATGAGCAAGTCTGCCCTGAGAAGTGCTTCTTGAGAAGTGCACGTCCTCAGCAGGAGGTACATAGCAGGAGCTCAGTAAATGCTTGTTGCACAAGCGACTGCCTGTATGCTCGCTGCTTCTGACTCTAAAACTGAAGCAGGAGAATCTTAAAACCACATTTGAACCAAAACCTCTGCAATTAACTAACGAGAGAAAACAGTTCAAGGACTTGTATGATGATGGTATCAAATTGGATCTGTTTTAAACTTATTAAAGGCTGCTCGAAAGTATTATCTTTAAATATAAATATTGCTTAATGTTTCCCGTGTTCAGCTATGTTAGTAAAGATATAGAACTACATGGTTGTAAATCTACAGAAGCCTAAATGGAGGCAAAGCAGAAGCCTTGCAGATCAAACCATGGACTGGAAGCACCCTCACCTGGTGACGGCATACCCAAATTCAGGCCAAACTAGTCTTTTAAATGCTGAGCCTCCAGACCTGAAGTAACATGGTGACATTGTCATATTCAGAAAGAACAAGGCACATAGAGGAGAAATTGGAGAAGACGACTCAGGGGAGGGGTTAAGGTAGAATGGGGATGAGTCTCCACTCACACTTGCTAGCTGTCTGACCTGGAGTGAGGCCCTGAACCTGTCTTCTCTCCAGTTTGCCCACCTGTTAAATGAGGGGCTTGGAAAGGCCGGTTCACGAGCCGCTTCCTGCTCAAAAGCCGCCTGGATCCCGGAGGACACAGCCCTCCTGAGGCCATCGTGCTCCAAGAGGGGGCCTCCTTACCAGCCAGCTCGCCAAACAGCACCACGGGCCTGTGCTGCAGTGCCAGCCCGCTCCTCGGGCGCAGGGCGGCCGTGACCGGCGGCGGTCCCAGGACAAGCCAGAGCATGGGGTGGACAATCGAGGTATCGTTCAGGGTGAGGTTGTAGCCCAGGTCCCATTCGAAGTTGTTCCACAGCCGCCGGTGGAGCATGACCTGCAGGAAGGCTGCGCCTGAGGGGCCTGGCCTCACCCCTGCACCTGCCCACGGGGGGCCGCGCCGCCCTCCTCCTACCTCCACCTGCCCGTTGCCCTGGCTGGAGACGCCGTGAGCCCGCTCTGCCAGCAGCACCAGCCTGCTTCTGTCGTCCTCGATGAAGGCCGACTGGACCATGGGGTAGTAGTTCTGCAGACACCAATGGCATCGAGCCGGCAATCAGAGCGTGGGGCCAGGGGCCGCTGGGCCAGGGCTCGCCCTCGGGCCGCCCAAGGCAGCCCTCTGCAGGCACGGCAGCAGCAGGAGGCCACGGACCTGGCGTCAGATCCCAGCTCCACTGCCTCCAGCCGTGTGGCCTTGGGGGAGACTTAGCTGGCCAAGCCTCAGTTTCCCCATCTGTGAAATGGGGTCAAAAAGACCCATTCTGAACAACTGCTGGAAGTTGGGAGGGGGGTGGTGGGTGCCTCAGCCCATGGCCACTGCATAGAGAAGGGACTCGAGGCAGGGCTGGAGAAGCAGTGGCACAGCCACTCTTGGGGTTCACAGACACCCATGTTCAGGTTTCCCAGGACGCAGCAGTTGAGAAGGAGCACCCCAGGGTGAAAGGGAACAGCAGCATGGGGACAGCAGGGCAGGGTGGGGACACATCCAGCGAGGGGCTGACTCCCTTACGGAGAACCACGTGGCAGGAAAGAGAACTGGTGATTCTAGAGTGCGGATGAGGCAGGGAGCACTGCACTTCCCCTGGGTCCCCCACGGACCCCTTCCCCTACTGCAGGTGTCACTCCCTGTCCCAGGAGAGCGCCCAGGCACGGGGAACTGAGCACCTGCCCGGGGCCACGTGGCTCCGAGGCCAAGGATCCGGAGCTGAACCCGATCCAGCCGTGCGCTCCCCGTTGTGCCCGGCTGCTGGTGTGCTCTCGGCTGAGAGCGGCTGGCGGGGGCCCAGGCACTGGACGGGCACCGTCTCATTGCATCCTTGGGACCACCCTTTGCTGGGGGCGCTCACTTTACAGCAGAGGAAACAGGTTCCGGCAGATTCGGGAGCTCGCCCAAGGTCACCTGGAGCTCAGACAGCCGCCGGAGCCGGAGCCCCCGCTCTGAGCCCCGCAGCGGGCGGGGGGCTTTGCAAGCTCTCTCCAGAGGCCCACGCTCTGAAGTGGACTGGTGTGGCCAGCGCTGGCCTCTGGAAAAGCCCTTTGCGCCTCGCTGGTGCCGCGCCCAGGGGCCGGGCGGGCCGTACCCGAGCGATGCTGTTGTTTCTGTAGGGCCGGAAGGGCCTCCGCTGCATCTGGTACCCGTTGTTGTCCGTGTAGACAACCTGCTGGCTGTTGAGATCCGTACTGGTCCTCAGCATGGCCTCGCGGTTCAGCTCCAGGGGGCCCGCCCGGTACTCCTGCTCTACCCGACGGCAGAGCAGCTCCCCGCTGTGGCCTGGCGGCACGTGGGCGACCCGGGAGTGGATGGCGTACATGTATTCCTCGGCTGTCTCATTCCTGGAGGAAGAGACGGAATCGGGAAATAAAGTTCCAGGAGACTTCCAGGCGCTCCTTCCTTCCTGTCGGCAGGGCGGGTGGGATGGGGCAGACCATGGGACAAGGGCACCCCTGGGATACTCTATGCTGGGAGGAGCCTGGTCCCTGAGATGGTGGGGACGCCTGTGCCTGCACCATTGGAAGGACGAGAACACCTCTCCGCGGCTAAGTCACCGTCACTGAGGGTCTCTGCCAGCTCTGAGCTCAGACCCTAACCAAGAGATGCAGACAGCCGAATGGGCAGGGCCAGACCAATTCACTTCTTCATCCCCTGCACGGAGCACAACCCCGCTCAGGGCTGGAGCCAGGAACGGAGAGCGGAGCAGGCCCTCGTTGGCTCAGCCGCCGCCTGTGTACACCCGGTCGCGCCGAGCACACCTGTAGAAGTACTGCCGGATCTCGGTCGTGAGCTTTCCAGCCACGATCTCCATCCCCACGGCTCCCCACGCTGGCTCTGCAGCCTCGCTGGGCGCAAACATGTAGTTGTCAGAAACGGGGCCCCGTTTCAAGTCGGCATTGACGTGGTATTCCAGGAACTCCTGGGTCATGTGTACTGTCCGGTTACTCTGCCTGCAGAGGCAAGAGGGAAAACATCGTCATTCTCACGGGCAAGAAAGTAGAGGCCACACGATGAAACTTGAGCACGTGGTCCAGACGGAGGCCCTTTAGACCCAGAGCCAACTGGTTCCACGTGATTCTAACATGAGCTGCTGAACCCTGTCCCAGGGCAGATGACCAATCAGGAGAGGGACAGGGGCTCCCAGCAGGTGCACTGACAGCCGGAAGCTGAGGGCACTGACGCAGACAAGGGAATCGCCGCCTGCGAAGGGGCAAACCCCCTGCCCGTGTCCGTAGACCCGACACCACGCTGACTCTGAGCCGTCCAGCAGGAAAGCAACAGTCACCACGTGCTTGAAACCTGCCAGGGCCGTCACTTCACCTCGTCAAATTCTCACCAGCACTGCAGCAGGGACTCTGAACCCATTTCACCGACGAGACCTGTGGAGGCATGGGGTGGCGACGGCGCCTGCCCAGATCACGCGTCTAGGAAGTACGCAGGCCAGGGCCCAAATTCAGCCCCAGCTCCAGTCCACGTTCTGGGGTCCCTCTATGTTAGGTTTTCCTGGTTAGGATGGAGCATGGGTGGACAGTGCGGTGGTGGGGACGGGAGTCTGTAGACACATTTTAAATTATAAATACACCTAACAGCCAGGCAAATGCACATGTAATGCACCTGCTTTGGGACTTGGCCCCGGCTTTGGAGTTTTCTGTGGGGCTGTGGTCGGGGAGCGGAAGGAAGGTGAGGAAGGGAGGGAGAAGCAGGCCTGACCGAGAAAGATCTGCTGAGCCCGAGGAGGAGGAGGGACGGAAGAGTGTCTTCTCGTTCGCGGGGCAACACCTTTCCCGTGTCATCCCAGCTTCCTTTCCCAAAAGCTCCCCCCACCAAAGCTGCCCTGGGGTTGCTCTGTGCACCCGAGGCTTCCCACCAAGGCCTCGGCACAGGCAGGTTCCTTCTCTACAGGAGAGATGACACAGCAGGCCTGAGGATGTGCCGCTGGGAGCCGGGGACGGAATCAGTCCCCCACAAAGACACGTCCGAGGCGTTACCGCGTTCCTGTGGGTGTGGGACCTCTGACGGAGCTATCATTGGCTAAGGGGGGGCCTCGGGTGTGAACAGGATCTTCAAAGACCCTAGTTAGCTGAGGCCAAGCTGAATCAGGGTGGGCCTCAGTGGCTGGGGTCCTTAGAAGGCAGAGAAAATTCGGACACAATCAGTGGAAGCCAGAAACCAGAAGAAGCCCGAAGCAGGAGAAGCCAGAGAGCGAGGGACTGCTGTGACGGGGACACTACAGCAGCCTGCCATGCCTTGATTTGGGGCTTCCAGCCTCCACGATGGCGAGCCAATAAACCCGTTGCCAAAGCGAACCCGTGTGCGGTATTTGTCACAGCAGCGCTGGCAGGCTGAGACGGGGGTGTGACGAGCCCAGGCCCCCTGCACGCCTCCGCCTCAGCGCCAGCACTGGCTGCCCCACCTCTCCCAGATGCCGTGCATCAGGTTGGTGTCCTGGTCCAGGAGCAGAGTGTAGCAGTCGTTCTCCACAGGTACCAGGCGCCGGCCCCCACGCCCGGGCTGTCTCCTCGGCCTGCGGCCAAACCGGAGGGTGGCAGCCACGGTGGCAGCCAGCTCCCCAGTGCCCTCCTGGGCCCCCAGGCTGGGCCGGATGCTGTAGTGCCGGTAACTGAGGCCCGGGACTGTGGCCAGGAGAAGCAGGGTGTATGCAGACGGGGTGCTGGTCGAGTTCTGGACCTGCAAGGCAGAGGGACGGGAGAAAACAGCGGGTCTCAGGGCTGGAAGGCACCTCGGTCTCCCTGGTAATCCCCTCCCCGCCAGCTTGCATGCCTCCTGCGAGGGGGCGCTCACTACCCACTGAGGCAGCTGAGTCCCCTGCCTGGCTTGGCTTTGGCTCCAGCATCAGCAGCTGCCCTCCCTGCTCCTTCCTGCTGCGCCCGCTCTGTTCCCTGCATCTGGACTGCCTTCCCTTGAAGGGCCCCCTTTTCCCCAATCCCCCAGGCTCCCCCGGGGTGGGATTCTGGTCAGGTTAACCGCCCCCCACCCCCCGAGTTATCCCATGTCAGGGGCTGGAGGGCCCTGGCCCACTCAGCTGAGCCCCCCAGCTCCCTAGAAGCCTGTAGGCAGTGGGCCCCGGCGGGGAGGCCTCTGGGGGGGGGTCCTGTCAGCAAGCCCACCGTTGCTCACACAGCCTCCAGCCCAGCCTTTCTGGAAATCAAGCTGGCATTTTGTTCTCCTTGCCTGATCCTGGCTGAGCCGACCTCCGTGCCCTATTTAAAGCCGTGCCGACCCCACATGCTGAGCTAATTCTCTCCACTGCTGCGTCTACCCAGCTCAGTGGGTTTCCTCTTTAGCCTGTTGCCTGTCTCACCCCTGTAGACTGAAAAAGCCCCCCAAGGTCAGGCAGGCCACCTGGTCCCTTCAGTACCCCTGGCACCCAGGACAGCCCGACAAACAGCAGGAGCTCTGGAGGAAGGTGCCGAGCGAGCTCCCTCCTCATCGGTCTCACAGCCGGGTGGGGGGCAGCGCTATGTATTGGGTCTGCTCAAACCAACGCCCTTCCCTCGCTCCTCCCTTGGACGACAGACGTCTCCTGATTCTTGGTCTCAGCTGGGTGACCTCCCTGGGCCCCACGCTGGCACCACAGCTGTCTGTCTCCGTGGCTGCTCCCCATCTGGACGATGTGGCCTCAAGGGCGGGGCCTGGATGTGGCTCCTGGGCCTCGGCCCCCAGCCCAGTGCCGGGCCCAGAGTGGGCATTCTGGGAGTGTTTGCTGAATGACTGAGTGATGGTTCAGCCCCTCCTCCAGCTCCCCAAGGCTGGGTGACACGTAGGGGGCCTTCTGGAACCAGTGTCCTTTCCAGGCCATGGAAGGGGACGAGGACGGACCCCTGACCCACTCTGGATGGGTGCCCTGAAGCACAGTGCAGGAGAGCAGCCTGGACCCACGGCCCCTAACATCAGTGCTTCTTATTAAAGCACCCCCTTAAAGAGACCCCCGAAGGCTTTTCCACACACCAAAGTGGGGATTTACATTCTACTATAAATATTCGCAGAAGGGGGAGAGGGAGAGGGGACGCTTCCCATCCGATGCATGCCATGGGCATGACCCCTTCAGCGTGGGGACAGAAGACAGGGCCCCCGGAACAGAAAAGGGAGCAGGACCACCAAAGTGGTGCTACTGCTGGAATCCTAATCCACTTGGCCCGAGGGAGGACCTCATCTTCCGCACGTGGGAGCGTGCCAGGCCGAGGGAAAGAGGGGAAGGCCAAGCCTCGCAGCCGGTGGGACCCAGGTGTGAATCCTGCCCACCTTTCACCCTGGGGGACGCCAGACAAGTCCCTTAGCCTCGGTGAGCCTCGGAGCAGATGCCAAAGGCCGGTGTCAGTCCACGGGGGCTCCCACTGAACTCACTGGACCGGCAGCCCTGGCAAGGCCCTTTTGCCGAGGGCGGGGCTGGCAGGCGCTCACCCTGACCATGGCTGTCTGACCGAACAAGGCTTGCAGGGCGAGAGTTCACTCCCTCCCATCCTGATCTGCTTTGCCTCTTTCTGATGGTGTGACTTCAGCGACCCTGCTTCTCCAAGCCTCAGTTTCCCCATCTGCAAACCAAGGGCGATCCCAGCTCCCTGGCTGGGCCAGCGCCAGGGTCAGGTGAGACTGTGAGTGTAAAGCACGGCACGTGCTCTCCAGCAGGACTTTTATACCTGGGCGGGCACCGGGCGGCCCAGCTCGTCTGTGATGCTGACTTCAGGGAAGCTGATGGTCAGGGTGACGATGGAGGTGATCGTCCAGGCCAGCGGGTTGTAGACCACAGCCAAGTGTCGGGCGTGCCCTGCGCCCACACACAGAGAAGAGGCTTTACTTCCCACCTCCACGCTCATTCAACTCCCCTGGGTGCCCCTCGGTACAAGGGAAACGGAGGCACGTGAGACTCAAACCTCCAGGAGCTCCAGGGGGAGCCAGGGATAGGGAGAGGCAGGCAGGTGGTGCTCGGCACTCAGCACCGTGGTCCACTTCAGTGGCAGGGCAGAGGCCGGAAGGGGACGGCCTCGCTGTTTGCTCCGTGCACTTGTCTCCCAGTCAGTTCCACTTTACAGACGGGGAGACCACGGCCCAGGGGACTTGGCTGCGAACAGGCCTGACCCCCCGGCTCTGAGCCCTCGGCACCGTGGGCGACTCCCAGACCCCCAATGACATCCCTGCCTCCGCCTGGCTGCCGCCTTTGCCCAGGATGTCTCTCCGTCTCCACCTATTCACCAGGCAGGGCAGCCGGTTCACCCACACCACAGCTCTCCATACACCCGCCTCCCCACATGGCTGGAGTTCGGAGGGCAGGGCCCCGGCTGCTCCACTGCTGCCCCCCCCCAGGGACGGAAGGGGAATGGTGAGCGCCGACACCTCGAGACTGCTGGGAAAGGCTGAGGGGAGACCTCAAGGAGTTCAAGCCCACAAGTGAGGGCTAAATGTGGGGGGTGGGGGGGCGGAGCAGGCCTTGCACCCAGTAAAATCTCGTGTATGTAGAGTGGTCGACTTGTCCCCATTTTCCTTCCCCGTTTTAAAATGGACAGTCCCGTGTCCCAGGAATCCTCTCATTCCCGGGCCAGCTGTGTGTGTGACACCCTCGTGGTCGAAGAGGCTGGGCAAATGGGCGCCCCGGGATGATTCGCACCCAGGCCGTGCCGGGGAGGAGGCTGCGGGCCAGGCACCGGGCGGGCCCCTGACCACATCCGCGTCCTCCGCAGGGCGGGCAGCACAGCGTGAGGGTTCAAGTCCCTGCCGTGCCCCTCCCAGTGTGGCCTCGGCAGGCACACCACCTCTCTGCGCTAGCTCGGCTTCCTCAGCGATGAAATGAGGACCATAACAGCTCACATCTTAGAGGGCCTCTGTGGAGCTTAAGCTCCGCGTGCAGAGCGTTTAGGAAACGCTCAGGACGCGCCAGCTGGCTTTTTGCTCTAATTGTACCACCAACCCTTCCTGTTGCCCGGGTGAGGAAACGGAAGCTCGGAGAAATGAGCCACTCGTCCAAGCTCACGGCGCTGGCCAGGGACAGACGAGGGAGGCACCTGAGCCTGAGGGACCCTCCCCACCCCCCGGCCCTCTCCTCAGATTGGGGCCGGGCCTCCTGCTTACCCCAGTCCGCCGCCTCCTGCCACGCCCCGGCCACGGGCCCCAGCCGGTCCAGGACGATGGTGGCCATCAGCTTGCGCACACCCAGCATCCCTGCGGCCAGGTGCTCCATGTACATGTCTCTCACCTTGGGGGACTCGGTGCCGGTGATGGCGTCGTGGTGCTGGACCTGCCAACCCCAAGGCCGGGAGGAGGGGATCAGGACCCGACTCTGTGAGGGCACACTCTGCGCCCAGTCCCTACCTGTCCTGGCTCTCATTCCCTCCCAGCAGGTGCTGGGAGGAGGTGGGGGTCGAGCCCGTTTCACAGAAGAGGAAACAGGCTCAGAGAGGCTGATGAACTTGCCCAACTCTTTCTGACCTTGCAGAAACAAACCCCCAGTCAGGGTCCTCACTTTGGGCAGAAAAGAGACGTCTGGAAAGGACCTGCCTCTCCCTCACCTCCACGATTCCACCTTCCCAGACATGCTACATAACAACGGGACTCCTCTATGACTCCAAGAGATTCCCTCTACCTTACAGAAGGGGAAACCAAGGCCCCACAAGGTGGTGTCACTGGGCCAGCCCCTCTCTGATGGGACTTAAAAGTCAATCCATTTTGCTTCGACACAACGAAAAACTCTGCCAGCAGTTTCCTTTAAACTGTCAAAACGTCATGGCTTGTGTTTCCATTTTCTGGCTAGGTGACTGAGGACAGGTTTCAAGACACTCAGTTTTCCCACCTGTACAATGGGGGGCAAATGGAGACGGAAATATATGAACTTGCCATGTGGCAGACACTGTGCCAGGTGGGTTACTTATGTTATCACTTTCAATTGCCCTACATTCTCCAGGGTGGGCGTACATTCTCTTTTTCGAGAGGAAATTAGGGTTCAGAGAGGGAAAGCAACAGGCCTGAGGTCACACAGCTGGTAGGAGGCAGAGCTGAGACTTGAAGGCAGGTAGGTCTGCTGGACTCTAACACCGCTCCACTCTGCCCATTATTCCTCCCAGTAAAACTTGCCACATGTAAACCTTCGAAGCTCACGGAGGCCCTCGGCTGGATGCCATCAGAGCTGGTCCCAGCCTTAGGCCCAGCGTCACCACGCACCTCCCTGTTGACCAGAGAGATCTCAGCTCTCTGCTCTGTAGAGCGGGGTCTCGAGTGCCCCGGGGCTGGGAGGACTTGCTGGGACAGCCAGAGCTTCCAATCTTGTTCTCTCTTCTGAGAGGTGTGGCCTTACCTCAGACACAGCCCAGCGCAGCTGCTGCAGCTGCTGCAGGGCCCAGGAGGGGTCCAGGGCTCCGTGGGGGGCCGGCCACATGAAGCGGGTGAACATGGACTCCCCGGCATACAGCAGGGCACTGGCCCGCCGCGCCAGCCCCTTGAGTGCGCTGCGGGATGTGTAGAAGCCGGTCCAGGCCTGAAACGGTTCTGAGACGAGTGCAGGCAGTGAGCGTGAGACTCGGTGCCCATGGGACCTGCTGACCCCAGCCTGGAAGAGCTGAGGACGTGGAGCCAGAGAGGTGCCCCAGGGGTGATCCTGGGGCTGCTGGCTCCCCAGCAGTGCAGCCCAGGGGGGACCGGGGCCCTTGGGGGGCCGGGGCAGTGTGGGCGAGTCAGGCTGGGCTGGGGGTGAATGACAGCGACTGGAGACCAGAAAATCCAGGCGGAGGTGGGCAACCTGGGGCAGCCTTGTGAGCAAAGGGCCTGAGAAGCCCCAGGGGGAGTGAGAGGGTGGGGTGCCCGCAAAGCGGGCCGCGTCCGGCCGAGCGGGCAAAGCGCCGGGCAGACGCGGCGGTAGGCGGTCGGTGGGCAATGAGGCGCGCTGCCATTCCAGCAGCCCAGGGAGCGGCGCGAGCTGCGGGACCCCAGGCCGAGCGGACGAGGAGAGAACCAGGGCAGGGCTGGGAGGCCGGGGCGGGGGCGCCTCAGGGGTCCCTATTGCTTCTGCCTCCTGGCGTCTCCGCTCCGCGGTCTTGCCCCGCACACCCCGGGCCACACCCACGCGGTGCGGGCCCGAAGCCCGGCCGTGGGGCTCTGCAGGTTGGGCGCCGACCAGCCGCCACGCCCACCCGCCCGGCGTGGCCACGCCCACCCGCCCTCGGGCCCAGGCTGAGGGTCCGCAGGGCTACGGAGTCCCGCCCGCCCTGGCACTGGGCGCAGCCGGCGCGGGGGCCGCCGCGGGGCGCTCCACGTGGGGCCCCGCCTGGCCCTCCGCGACCCCGCCTCACCAGGCCAAACCGGGGCTTCGCGCGGGAGGAGCTGGGGTCCGCGGCCGGTGAGCCCCGCTCCAGCCTCAGCCCCTCACCTGTACGGTGGGGACCCCGCAGTGCCCCCTCGGTGGATGCCCCTCTGTTCCCGCCCTCTCCGGGCCGGCAGGGGCTGCCTGGGGTCCCCGAGCGGCCGCGGGCCCGGCCCCAGCCCCCACCCACCTCTCTGCGCTGAGATAGAGCAGGACTTGGGGGTCCTCAAGGGCTCTGACGTGTGAAATAGAGATTTCAGACGGAGGTGGGGAGTGGGGTGCCGAAGGGCGAGGCTGGGTTCCGCCCGACACCTGCCGGGGCCAACCTGGTGGCATCCAGAGCAGGCTCTGGCACAACAGGGTGGGGACGACATCGTGGTTCACGGTGCACCTCGGGGTGGGCTTTTAGGGTCTTTAGACAACCTGATGCGCCCCGTTACTGTCCCGTTTCCCAGAAGCAGGGCGGGTCCATGGCCGGAGCACCCTCACGGGGCAGAGGTGATGGGACCCGAGCCACGCAGGCTCACTCCACGGCCTGGCCGGGAGACGCACCCAGACCCCACAGCCCGAGGACTCAGGCATGAAGCAGACTGGGTGCCCCGAATTATTGACAGCAGCAACAGAAGGAATCCCAGGGCCGAGGGCACCCGGAGAGGCACCTGCCAGCAGGAAAGGCTTCCTGGAGGAGGTGCCACAGAGGCTCAGGAGGAATAGAGCAGGCGAAGGCAAGGCCTGGAGGCAGGATACGGCTGTGTGTGGGTCCAGCCTGGGGGGCATCCCGGTCCCAGTGCTTGGCACCCCTGGCAGGCTGGAGAGCAGTGCAGGAAGCTCCGTACCCTGCCTGGGCCCAGTCGCCACCCTGGCGCATACCTGTGGAATAGGGCAGGAAGTCGCGGTGGTCGCGGATGGGCCAGGTAGTGTTGAGAGCGTGCAGGGCGCGGAAGTAGTCGCCCAGTGTGGCGTACTGCACCGAGACGCCGAGCTCGGCCGCACGGCTGTTGATACGCTCCAGCAGTGGGTCCATGTTGGCAAACTGCACCGAGGCGTTGAAGAACTGCTTGTCACACCCCTGCGGGGCCGGGCACGGGAGGGCGCCATGTTCTTCTGGAAGCAGAGCCCACACCGGCACAGGTGGGCTCCTCTCTGCCCCCACCTGGCGCCATCCCGCCCTCCACCGCAGCCAACGAAGTCCCTAAACTGGCCCCCACAGCTGCATCTCCCCTCCCAGAGCTGCATCTCCCCAAGTCTCTTATTACTTATCAGGGTTGCTCCTTACCAGTATCACAAATTAAAACAGGATAATTATAAATAAAGATCATGGCCAGGACTCACGTTACTGACCTGGAGCTCACTTAACCTTCAAAAAGGCAGTCAAGGGTTCAGACTGCAGAGCCGGCCTGACGGGGTCTGAACACAAATCCCCCCACTCCCAGCTCCCTGCTAACTAGCTGAGTGGCTCAAGAAGCTTCCTTAACCACTCCAGGCCTCAGTTCCTCAGTTTGCAAAATGGGTCTACCCACAGTGCTTGTCTCCTAGCTCAGTGGTTAGGTTAAATGGATCAAGCAGAGATGGTCCATAGAATGGCACCTGGCACACAGTAGGTGCTCAATAAAGGTTAGCTATGATGATGATGTCATGAGGATACCTCTCCTCGTTTAGCCTCAAATCAAGCCTACGAAGCAGATGCTTTTGTTACCCCGTTTTACAGATGAGGAAACTGAGGCTCTGAAGGGTTCTAAGTCACACAGGTGCTAAGAGGTGGAGGGGGAAGATTATGGATTGACTCATGCCCCCCATAAAAGCATGTTCAGAAAAAATAAATAAAAAAAGAAGAAAACAAACAAAAAAAAATAAGAAGAAAAAAAAAAAGCATGTTCAAGTCCTAAACCACAGTCCTGTGGATGTGAACTCGTTTGTCAATAGGGCTTCGAAGATCCAGTTAGTTAGAAAGAGGTCTAATCAAGTCTGGAGGGGACGGACCTTCACCCACTGAAGCTGGAGGCCTGATTACAAGGAAGTTTGGACACAGCAGCAGCAGGAGACAGATGGGGAGAGAGCCGGCCTTGACGGAGGCAGAGGTGGAGTTAGGGAGGCCGGCCAGCCGCCGCCAGCACCCTGCACACTTCAGAGGGAGCCTGACCTTGCCGACACCTGGATTTTGAACGTCTAGTGTCCAAAACTCTGAGAAAGTAAGTTCCTGGAGTCTGTTACAGCAACACTGACAAACGAGGACAGGGGCCAGCTGTGGATGCAGGCTTTGGCCTCCCTGGTTGTGACATGTGAGTGGAGAGCTGGGTGGGAGCACGGGCGGGGGTGGCGCATCTGGTGGGAGGGGCTGGGGTGAGTCCAGCGGGAGGGGAGGGGGCCCGGAAAAGGGGACGGAGCCGCTGGGCTGCGATGGCTGCCTGGCCCGGGCAGGATGGAGCTGGAGAGAGCCCTGAGCGGTCCTGGGCTGGGACCCCCCCTTACCCAGGGCCAGAGGACATGGGGCGTCTGGAACCAGGCAGCCCGCTGCTTCATGTTGGCCGCCAAGGCCTCCGCGTAGAGGTCGACGTTGGCCGGGGTGACGGGCTCACTCATGTTGGGGTACACCCCGTCCCGGGGTGGGTCTGGGAAGACGGCCACGCCATTCCAGTAAAACCCTGACCTGCAGGAGACAGAGGGTTAGCAGAGCCCCCACCCTGAGAAGGGCAGAGCCTGGGGGCCAGGAGAGCATGTGGGGGTGGAGGACGGGCAGGGCTCAGCCCCCCAAACCCCGCTCGGGGCCTCGTCTCCTGCTCTGAGGGGTGGGCAGGCAGCAGGCTTCTTTGCGGGGAGCAGGACCAGAGCTCCGTGGGCAGATGGCTCCAACCCCAACTCCACCCTTGGGTATGCCATTGCACCCCAAGCCTAAATTCCCAGAACCCCCTGTGTCCCCATGACCATGGGAAGATAGGACCAGGACCAAACAAGATTCGTTTGCTCACTTGCTTGTTCAGGCCACCTCCTTGCCCATCAGGACCCCCGAAGTGGGGCTGGAATGGGGTGAGGCGAGCGAGGCACTCACCTTGGGTGCAAAATTTAAGGGGGTGCCAAAAATCTTGGTAATGAAAATTAATGATATTTTAATACTATATGTTAAGATATCAAAATTAATGCAAAAATCCACAATGAACAAAATATCAAAACTTTAAATAAAAATAGGATCAGACTCCAATATGGCTCAGCATGGTACTGACCCCAGCAGTGAGCCCCGGGGGTCCAGACAGCCCCCAGGTAAGTGCCTTCCTTGTCTCATGCCACAAAGCCAAAGGGGTAACATCTGTGGACTGCTGTCTGGGGCCCGTAATTCCAGGCGGCATCCCAGCTCTGCCACCTTCTAATGGCTCTGAGCTTTAGACTCCTCGTTGGCAAAATGCTTGCAAGTTGTTAGGAGGATTAAATGACAATAATTTGTAGAAAACGGCTAGAGACAACGCCTGGCACATAATAGGGCTTGGCAATGGCAATGACTGTGAACAATCCCACTTGGCGTTCTTCCTGCCAGCTCCCTCTTCACCTTGCTCGCTAATCTTTCCCATTTGCAGAGGGGCCAAAGGCCTTGCCCGAGGCCTCCCAGGCACCAGGAGGCAGAGGTGGGATTTGAACCTGGGTCGTCCGATTCTAAAGGGACGCAGGCTGGCGGGTGCCCCATGTGGAGACTTAGGAGCCAGCTGCCCAAGTCTAGCACTGGCTCTGTCACTTTGGCCAGCCATGGGACCTGGGGCACATAGTGTGTGGAAAAGGGGAGGGGAGGAGGGATGGCTGGAGGGGTCCCCAGGGATCAGCTGGTCCAATTCCTCCCCTTGCAGATGGGAAAAGCCGAGGCACAACGCGGGAAGGGACCTAGCGGGGCCAGGGTGGGAGGTCCCTGGGAATGCTGCCATGAAGGCCCCATCCTTCAAATAATTCTGCACTGGGGACAGACACTCGTAACAAGAGGCAGTTTGGAGTCACACAGAACTGGAGTGAAATCCTGAACCTCTGTTTTCTCATCTGTAAAATGGCTGATGACAACACTCCCTCTGGTCTGCTGGGAAACTTGAGAACGAGAAACCTTTTATGGAAAGGCACCACGAGTTATGTTCAAAAACGTCAGCAAAGCTGAGGAAGACGGGCTGGGCAAAGCCCCCATCCTCAGATAGCCAGGAGGGTGCAGAGGCTCCAGGCAGGCTGAGACACCTGGAGTAAGGCACGCACCTGTTAGAGAAAGGGATGTGGGACGGGGTGCAGTAGCTGTACTGGTCCATGACGTGCGTGAAGATTTCCTGCTGCTCCGACAGGGATGGGGACGCTTGCCACACGAACTGCAGCCCCTGCAAACCCGGAGGGAACAGGCTGAGGGCCGTGGGGCTCCATCTCCTCCAGCCCCACCTGGGCCAGTCGGGCCTGCCCTCACCTTTGCCCATCTCTCCATGGTTCATGGACAAGATCCCCCTTTGCTCACTCCTCAGTAAGATTTTTCTCTGACCTCCCAAAGATACCTCCAGCACTGGGATTTGCCCTCTGGCCGGGGCCTGCGTGCCCAGCCAGCCCAACGCCCCCTAGGGGCAGGACTCTCTGCAAGGTCTTCAAGGGAAGCTCGGTCTACCTGCTTGCGTATTCCAGGGATGGGGAGCTCATCACCTTTCACCAGGTATGCAATCTATTTTTTAATAGTTCTGATGCTTAGAAATTGCCCAGGATGACAAAGCAGGGATAAGATCCTGGTTCTGCTAACTCCTAGTTCTGGGACTACACACAAGTCCCAAACCCCTGGACATGGTTTCTGCACAGGATAAACGGGGAAAGCCTCCCCCAGCTCACAGGCTCACCTGCAGGTGAAATGAGCTGACATAGGAAATGTGTTCAGTGTGGCACATGGAAGGGGTGCAATAAACATGTTACTTCCCTTGCCTGCCCAGAGCCCAAACCCACCTTTGTGTAACTTCTCCGGCCAGGTGTACCCCTGCTCTCTACATCTAGAGAATGTCAGCAGGGTTGGGAGGGAGCGTGGGGGGGGGTGGAGGATTAAGAGAAGCAGCTCAGGGGCAGATGCTGGGTTCCCATCTCAGCTACACCCTTACTGGACAGGTTCCTTACCTCTGGGGCCTCAGTTTCCCCATCTGTAGAATGGGGATAATTATAAGGGCTGCCGTGAGGAATGAACCACATGAAGGAGGAACCCTGGCACTCCGTCTATAGCTGCCATTGCCGTCATTTCATTTCCAGAATGGCAGCCCACAGCCCTGAAGAGTTTCAGGGTCCCCCCTAACCGTTCTCCTGGAGGACCGCCCTTCCATTGCCTCTAGTCTGCCCAGCTCTGTTTACTGAGCACATGGAAGGCCTCGGCCCCAGGCCCTGCTCCAGGGCAGGGGTCTTGAAGCAGGAGGTGCCAGGCAGGGCCTGAAGCTCGGCGGGAAGCCAAGCACGCAGGAGAGGGGGTTCCTGGAGCAGGGAGTGGCAGGAGCAAAGGCGTGGGGCGGGGGGGAGGCCGTGGAGAAGTCCCGTATGCCCGGAACTCGCAGGGGCCGTGAGATGCACGGGCAGGAGGAGGGCAGGAGCTGGCGGTGAGTCCGCAGCGGCAGGCATGGAACCTCTCACCTGGGACGCCTGCAGGGCCTCCTTCAAATCGTAGTCGATCCGGGAGATGAGGTGGGCATCGAAGCCCGCCAGGGCAAATAGGGTGGGGGTCGTGGCAGATGCACCAAAGGGGTCGACGTGCCAGGAGAACCGTGGCCGGACCCCAAACGTCTCATAGAGAAAGCCGTGTCCTTCTGCAAAGAGAGTGCTGCCTTGCTGGCGGCTGGTAGCACGGGCACCCTTGCGTCCACGTCACCAGGGGCGCCCTGCTCGCTGGGGTGCCAGCTCCCTGCCCAGGTCACCCGGGGGGGGGCAGAGGTGAGGACTTTTGAGTGACCCTGTGGACATCACCAACAAGAAACGGCTAAAGGGGAACTTCAAAGCCAAGGGTGTGGTGGTCTGAAAACATGTCCGCAAATTCTTTGGCGATTCTTCCTTCTGGAAGCGAGGCTTAGGGCCTCAGGATGCGCTAGGCTTAGGGCCCCGCTTCTCACAAAGAGAATAAGGCAGAAGTGACGGTGTGTGCCTGGGGCCAGGACAGAAAGGGGCCTGCAGTTTCCTTCTCGAGCACTCTCGGCCTCTCTCGTGCCACTTGCTCCGTGGCAGCCAGCTGCCCTATCTTGAGCAGTCCTAGGGAGAGGCCCTGAGGAACTGAGACCTCCAGTGAGGCCAGCGAGGACTCGAGGCCTCCCTCCAGCAACACGTGCATGAGCTTGGAAGGAGCTCCTTCAGCTCCAGCTGACAGCTGGACCATTACCCTGAGCCAGAGCCAACCGGCTGAGCCCCTCACAAGTTCCTCGCCCACAGAGATGGTCAGATAATAAATGTTTGTTACTTGAAACCAAGTTTTGGGGCAAGTTGTTACGCAGCAGGAGATAACGAATACAAGTGGCTCTATCCCAGAATGATCCAACTATTAGTTTATTCATTCATGACTTAAGGGTCGCCCCAAAGAGAGGCACTGGGCTGAGCGTTGCAGGGAGAAACACAATCCAAACTTGAAGAAACCTATTGATTAGTGTTCCCTCAGCGCTTTCCTGTAATATTATCTTCTTAACTCCCTGAGAGAGGAGTGTTATAATCCACAATTTAAGGAGGTAGAACTAAGACTTGGAGACCCTGAGGCTAAACACTTTTCACTGATAAACTCAGCCCTGGAAATGCTGGCCAAGGCCCAGATGGTGCCTGGGATTCTGGGGACGGGGCAACAATCAGACCCACAAGCGAGGCCGAGACAGGGTAAAAGGCGATGACTAGGAGGCGGGAGGAGGGGCTAAGGAAGAGTCCAGGTCAGAAACACAGAAATGATCAGTGAGGACCAGGCAGGAAGCATGGACTGAGTGGGCCTCTGAGCCCCCCACGGGGGCAGGTGGAGGCTGTGCGGAAAGCAGAGGAGAGGTAGAGAGGTGGGAGGAGAGCCGAGGGAGTGGGGCCCAGGGTGCCCAAGGCGGGCGGGTTCAGGAGGAGGGTGTGCTCAGCAACGCCACCCTAGGAGGGGCAGGTAAGCTCTGGAGGGCGACCTGAGGAGGGAGGCCGGATGGCTGCCAACTCAGCAGCCCCTTTCCCCTCACTCAGAAGCCCTCGCTTTGCACTTCAGGGGGCACCATGCCCTGCTTCAAGGGGTAGGTTATGATTGGTCTAAGCAGCACATAGCAAGCTCATTCTCCTCTGCCAGATATATTTGTTTTCTCAGCCTGTCTTGCAGCTAGAAGTGGGCATGGGCCATGGATATGGCTGATAAGATGTGTGTGTTAAGCCTGCTTGGAGGTTTCAGGGGGTGATTTCCTACTTTAATTAAAGGAGAGAGTCAGGGAAAAAAAGCCCTTTTCTCCTTTTTCCTGCTTTGAACATGGCTGTGTGGTGGCATGATGCCTGGAGCTATGGCAGCCACCTTGTGACTACGAGGGAAAGGATATGAGAATCACACACATCAAGAAGCTGCCTATCGATCCCCCACATCATCCCCATCTTGTCAAATAAACAGTAAGTGTTTAAAGAACTAAAGCCACAGTTACTCAGGTTTTCTGGCCCTCCAGCATAAAGCAGGACTAACTGACACCAGACTGAGGAGGTAAGTAATGACTGAAATTACATTCTCCCCTTCCTTCCAGTAACTGATCCACACTTCCTCCTGCTTTTAGCAGGGCGCATGGCCTCCCAGCTAGAGACTACATTCCCCAGCCCCCTTTGCAGCTAGTAGAGCTCACATGGCCAATAGGATGCGGGCAGAATGACAACTACATTCCCCAGCCTTCCCTGCAGCCAGTGGCGGGCTTGCGACTAGGTTCTGAGCAATGGACGTGAGCAGGCGTGGTGATGTGGGCAAGCTCTGCGTCAGCCCTCAAAGGAAGCTGCCTGTCCTCCGAGGCAGACTCCCCCCCGGAAGGGCAGCTCAGTCGGGCCACCCGAGAGGGACTCCCTAGGGGTGGCAGAGCAAAAAGACAGACGCGCCCGGGACCCCTGGACCATGCCGTGGAGCAGTCACCCAATCGCTGCTGACTCGTCCACGAGACAGAAATAAACCTTCTCGCTTTCCGAGCCCCTGTCGTTGGTCTCTGTTATGGCAGCCGAACCAGCATCCTAACCAGCACAGTGACCAGGTCCTGATGACACCTCCCCCCCACCCCCCAAGCCTGTGGGGGGTGGAGGCTGGACTGCAGGGCCAAGGAGCGGAGGGAGGTGGAAGAGGGGCAAGCAGGGAGGCTCTGATCTGAGCTGGAGGGGCCTGCTTTCCTTCTTTAAAAAAATGTTAAGCCTGTCTTCAATACTGCTGGGAGGGGACAGGAGCCAGGAAGGGAGTCTGATGACACAGGAGGGGGAGGAATTACAGGTAGAGCTTGGTTGGGGGCGAGGGCTGGGATTTGACTAGCCCAGGGCAGGGGTGACCACCCAAGGCAGGGGTGACTGCCTAGCAGGGCTGACGCCCCAGCAGGGGTGACACCAGGCAGGGGTGAAGGTCAAGGGAAGTCCAGCATGAAGTCCAGCATGAAGCCCGTGCTGGTCTCCCGTCCCTCCACCTGGACCTTCCCTTTCTTCCCAGACCTGCCAGACCAGAGGTGGGAACTACCCCAGCTGTGGGCATCCCTGAGGCAGCACCTGCCCCCTGCCCCGCCCCACCCACCCAGCACTTGCCTGGGCCAGACCCTGCCCTGGGTCCTCTAGAGACGAATCAGACTGGGTTCATAAGAACCGTGGGAATCCAGAGCAGATCTTCTAGAGGAGGCAACTCTTCAGGTGGCTACTGAAGGATGAGTTAGTTATTCAGGTAGAGAACAAAAGGAAACGTCACCAAAGAAAGCAGAGGGGTGAGAAAGGGCTGCTGTGGCTGGAGTGGGCAAAGGGTGGCAGGATGCAGAAGAGGCAAGGCAGGAGAGGAAGGATGTGAGGCCTCGAGTGCCCAGTTCAGGAGCCTGGGGAGCGCTACTGAAAGATAATTAGGGGCTCTCTCTGCCTAGAGGAGCCCGCACCTTGGTGTGTATTTCTGTCAATCTCTCTCATTTCTCAGCAAGCTCTGTTCTTTCCCCCATTTCCCAAATTCTTTTTACTGGCCTAACCAAAAAAAAAAAAAAAAAAGATAACTAGGGAGTAGATGTAGCACCTGCTTCCCATGTACAAGGTCCCAGTTTCAATTCCTGGTACCTCCTAAAACAAAACAAAACAAACAAATGAAAAAACCAACCCTCACTGGGGAGTGAATGTAGCTCTGCCTGCTTCCCATGTATGAGGTCCTGGGTTCAATCCCTAGTACCTCCAAAAAAAAAACAACCTAATTAAAAGAGATTACCATCATGGCCCCAGTTACCTTGCTGCAGTGTCAAAACTAAGATTTTAAGTGCGGGAAGGAGAAAAACACAGGCTCTGGAGTTGGGGCTCGGCTGGGTCGCTGTGGGCACACACTCTGGGCCTTGCTTCTTTCATCCACTGTACGGGGAAAACGGTCTCCACCTGCTAGCGTGGTGGGGCGTGCAGCGAGGTGCACTGCACAGGCAGGGGCTCTGTCTGTGGAAGCCGGCTTGAGCAAGACAGTGATGGAACTGGGGACTGAGAAGAGAGGGCTGTGTCTCCACCACCAGCTTCTAGATGGAAGTGGCCAAGGCTAGTGGTTGAGGAAGAACAGAAGGCGGTGACAGAATCGGAAGGGCCCTAGATTAAACGGGGGAGGGGAGACAGTGCTAAAGGTCCTCCGACAATGCCCAGCTCTGCCGTGACGTCTTACAGAGGGGGACACTGGGGGCCCAGGCCCCAAGGGAGTGAGCACGTGGCTCGAAGCTGAGTCACCAGGCCCAGGTTCAAGACCTGGCTCTCCCACTGACTATTTGCTCTTGAGAGAGGCCCCTCACGTCTTTGGGTCTCGGTTTCTACATCTGCCAAATGAGACCAAAGTCATGATGCCCCCTCGTCAGCCTGCTGTCAGGTCTGGGTGAGGTGCTGCTTGGGAAGAGCCCTTGGTGAGTGACGATGGTGATGGTGGTGACGTTGGAGAAGGTGAGGATGGTGACGACGAGGATGGTGGAGGTGGCTGGCGATGGCAGCTAACATTTTCTGAGCATTTACCAGGGACCACACACTCCACTAAACACACTTTATATGCATTAACCTAATTTATTGCTGTAGACACGACTGTCAAACTCATTTTATCAAAGGGGAAACTGAGGCCCAGGGAGGTCACTTTCCTGGCCAGAGTCACAGGGTTGGGGACTGGCAGAGCCAGGTGCATCCAGGTCATCTGGCTCTAGGACCCGCACTCTTTTTTTTTTTTTTAAAGATTTTTATTTATTTATTCATTTATCCCCGCCTTGCTGCTTGTGCTCGCCAGGTCAGCTAACCACGCCGTGCGGGCGGGCTTGCCTTCACCAGGAGGCCCCGGGAACCGAACCCCGGGCCTCCCATATGGTAAACGGGAGCCCTACTGATTGAGCCACAGCCGCTTCCCAGGACCCGCACTCTTAACCCCATAGCCCTCCGCCCCTGCCCTGGCACGGATGTGACACTATTGAGAAGCTGGTTTCACTGGCCAGAGACCGGAACCCGTGTCCAGACACCCAGTCCCAGCCCAGAAGGAGGCCCTGAGGAACTCCAGGTACAGGGCAGGGGGCAAACCTGTGAGCTGTAGGATCTGGTCATCAAAGTGGGTCACGGCCTCGTCGTGCATGACCTGGCCTCCAAGGACAAACTCCAGGCGTCCCTCATCCACAAGCTGGCGGACCTGGGCACAGCGAGGAGAAAAGCCAGGTCACGCCCCCGGCTCGGTTGGGTCTGCGGGGGACACGCCTACGGCACCTCACAGTGCCCCGCAAAGCCCCTCGCCCCAGTTCAGCCCCTGCACCGTGAATTTTGCAAAAGTGGGACACTGTCCTGTGTCTCCCGCCCAGGATGACACCTGGCCCACGGCTGGTATTCAGAAATGAACGAGTAAATAACTAAACAAGAGTATGCGTCTACGTATGTATGCCTGAAAATATTTAAGATGTTTGGTTTTTTTTTAGGAGGCACCAGGAACCTTCCATGTGGGGGGGCAGGCACTCAACTGCTTGAGCCACACGCACGCCCCTAAAACGTTTACTTTTGAAATAATTTCAAATGTATAGAGAGTTGCAAGAACAGTACAAAGCTCCCACATAAAAGACATATTCATTAATGTTTTGTCCTATTTGCCTTAACACTCCTCTTCACGTACACAATTTTTTTTTTCTAAATCATTTGAAGAGTAATTTCATAATATCGGGCTCCTTCATCCTAAATACTTTAGTGTTTCCGAAAAATGAGGATAATTATAATCACAGTATAATGATTAAAATCAGGAAAATAACATTAATACAAGACTACTACCCAATCCACCAACTTTATTCAAATATTGCCAATTGCCCCACTAATGCCCTTTTTCTGGCACATACTCAATGTAGGCTCACACGCTGCATTTAATTGCCCTTTCTCTTTAGTTCTTTAGTATGCTTTAACCTGGAGCAGATCCTCAGCTTTTCTATTTCTTTCTTGGAATTGACAAGTTTGACGATTATAGGCCAGTTATTTTGTAGAATGTCCTCCAGTTTGGGTTTATCTCATAATTAGATGATAAGTATCGTTTTCTATCAGTGAACAAAGGAAAGCTAATCGTGGCCAAAGGATGTGAGTGTGCTGGGCCACCAGACCATTTAGAGACCAAATTTCTTTGCTTTTGGAAGGTGCAGTGTTTACATTTCATTTCCTCAACAAGTACTGAGTGGGCACCGACTGTGTACCATATTGAATGAGTCTGTCCAGACACTGGGCATTCAGCAGGGAATAAAGCAGACAAAAATCCCTGCCTTCAAGGAGCTGCCCCATGAGTTTCCTGCCCGCCTCTACATCAGGACACACCAGCCCCTGGACACCCCTGGAGATATGCTTTGGGGCACACACACCTGCCTTGGAGTCCCACCTGCCGCTTATAAGCTCTGTGACCACGGGCGTGGCTTGCCCTCAGTCCCCACTGTACTGGGCTGCTGGGAGGATCTGACCAGGTGGTGTGTCAAATGGACCCACCCAGCGCCTGGCTCGCAGCCAGTGCCCGTCATATGTTGGGTTTCTCCCCATGTCGTGCCCTCTGTTCTGCCATCTTAGCTTTGCTATCTTGAGCAGGTTACTCAGCCTCTCTGAACCTGGAGTTGTCACTCTGATGGAGGGTGAATGGCGGGGGAGGAATTAAGAGCCCCTGAGCATGCTTTCATCCTCAGAGTGACCTCTCTGGGAAGGGGGAGGGCACCCCCATTTTGTAGATGTGGATCTTCAGCTCACAGAGGCCAGTTGCCACGGTGATCCCACTGGGAGGTGGCAGAGCTGGGACTAGTCCTCTCTGCAGGGTATGAAGTGAATCTGCTGCCCCCCTCAAAACCCAGGCTGCACCCCACCCCAGCAACTGTTGCCCTCTCATTGAGGATCGCCAAGCCCTGTGCCCATGGGGCCAGGTGGCTAATGAAGGAAGAGGGGTGGGGGCTCAGGGCCACTTGGGGTGCCATCTCAGGAGGCCTCCAGGAAGGGAAGGCTGCGCTGCCAGAGCTGGCATTATTTCCAAGAAACAGCCAGAAAGCTGGGATTTAAAAAAAAAAAAAAAATGCAGCTGACCACAGCCCCGTCACTCCCGTTGCACACGAGCCCCGGCCACAGCCAGAACTGCCCTCTGTTGGTCCTGCTGGGTCTTCACCAGGACACACGGCTGCTCCTCCGTCTCCCGCACCCCCCAGGCACGGCCACCCCAGCAGGCCATCACGTCACCTGGCGTTTCTGCTGGTCCGAGGCGACGCGCCCCCACCAGAGCCGGAAGAACTCCTGCTCCACGGCGATGAACCGGCGCTGCGTCCCGCGGGTCAGCTCTTCCACCACGGAGCTGTAGACGTTGGCCGCGTACGCCCGCATGCTTTCCTGGAGAAGGGGGGACACCACGGTGCCAGCCCCAGCGAGGGCTTCTGGAACACCCCAAGGGCCAAGGAGTAAAATCCGGGGGGCCTGCCTGGCCCAGGAGGGGGCTTCCCACTTCCCGCTCCCACCAGCCAGCGAGGGCTGTGGACTGAGAGACTGGCATGGGCTCTCCCGCCTCTGATGCCAACGTGCTCTATGGAGAAGAGAGGTGGAAAACGCACCAGCCCGCGACGCGAGCAGAGGGACACACGGGCCCAGCCCAGGGCTCAGGGACGGCTTCCCAGAGGAGGCGGCAATGGGACATGGCACTGTGAAGCCAGAGGGGTGAGCCGGGGGCACAGCCCAGCTGGGGACCCCAAAGGGGCCTGCATGGGCTGAAACAAAGGGGGAAATGGATGGCCGGGGGGGGGGGGAGACCGTGTGGGTCTAACTGTCTCCCCCACCGCACCGGGAGCTCCCAGGGCTGGAGCCTCGGCTGCTTCTGTTCTGAATGTCCAGTGTTAGAACACGGTGGGTGCCCAGAGATGCTCGCTAAGGAATGGAAAGGGTCCTGGGTGGGGTCAGCAGGCACGAGGGCTATTCCAGAGTGGCCTTGGGTAAGGTGCTGACCCTCGCTGGGCCTGAGCCTCTTCTGTAAACTGGGGAAGCAGGCACACTTCCCCAGCCCTTAAACTGTATCTGTGGGGGGGTTAGCACCCCCAAAGGCAGCCAAGGGCACCAAATGACCGGATTTGACACTCAGCATCCAATCTTCTTCCTGCCTCTCTCTTTAAAATACAGCTCCTGGCTTTGCAAAGTTAGTCTAGCCACAATTTCCTTCCTCATTCCAAAAGAGCTCGAGGAGGCCTGAGGTAGTAATATCCAGTTCCCTGCCCCAGAAGCCTAAGGAAACCAGGCTTTCCTCTCTTTTTCTTTTGTACTCTGATCATTCATCTGTTCCACGTGTTCCTGGGACACCTGCTCTGTCAGGTGCAGTGAAAAAGATGCACGAAGCCCCTGCCCTGCAGAGCTTAGGTTCTAGGGGGAAAAACAGACAAGCCACACACTAGAAAGTAAAATCTATGCATGGCACACCAGCTGGTACAGGTGCTAAGGAGGAAAACACAAAGGAGGGAAGGGAGACGGTTGTTGGGGAAGGCCTTGCCAAAACAGTGGCTTTTGAGTAACAATCCAAAGGGAGGACAGAGGCCTGCCAATGTCTGGGAGGAAAGCAATTCGGCCACGGGGACAGCCAGTGCAGAGGCACGGGGCACTGGGGGGACAGCAGGGAGGCCAGACTGGCTGGGTGGAGTGAAGCAAGGGGAGGAGTGAGGCAGGGGAAGGTGGGGGAGGTAATTCTGCTTCCTTCAGAGTTTTGGGGACTAACAAGTCACTACAGGCCTCAGCTCGAGCCGACTGGGGTTCCTCCTTTCCCTCACATTTAGGGAGCAGGGGAGCGGTGGAGAACGCAGCTCCGGGTGTGCTTTTCAGAATTCTGAGACCAGCTCCCAACCAGCTCTGGCCACCCCGGGAATTCCTGCTGTGCCAGGTCAGACCAGTTCTAGGGACCCCAGCAGCGCCGGGTGCCCGTGCCTGGAATCCCGTATCCACCTCTCCTGTAGCTCCCGGGCATCCTGGATGGCCACCAGGGATTGCTGTTCTCACTTCACAGATGGAGAAACTGAGGCTCGGAAGCAACACCCGTTGCCCAAGGTTGGAGCAGAAGCTTGAGGTGACCACAGGTCCAACCTTGGGGAATGCTTGCCGAAAGAACCCTGGCCTGGCCCACTTCCCAGGGTCACCTGACATCCACCTGACCCTGAAGCCAGTCCCACCCCCTCCTGCCCGGGCTTCCCTGGGAAACGGATCACCCCTGTCAAACTCCACATTGGGGATCCCTACTCCTGGGTTTCCACTCCCCTCCCCAGTCGGGAACACAAGGACCCATCCAATCAAAGTACCACCCCAAATAAGGGGAAACTGAGGCCCAGAAAGGTGGACTTGCACAGGGCCCCCAGACCAGGACCGTGACAGCCGAGCACTCTCAGGCCAAGGCTCCCTTCATCTGACCCCAGCTGCCCACAACTGTCCCTACCACAGAGGGGGAAACTGAGGCTCAGGGACAGGTAGAGACCAGCCCAAGGAGGACAAGCCACTCAAGCAGGCTGTGGTCAGGGCTTGAACCCATGCCCACCCTCCTCCTGCGCTGGCTTCAGCCCCAGGTGGCCCCCGCAGGGCCGGGCCGCACAGCCCAGAGAAGGAAGCTTCGGGAAGGCGCGCGCGGAGCGCCGGCGCGGCCACCCACCTGGACCGTGTAGACCCAGCCCACGTCCATGTGGCTGTGGGGCACCACGAAGGCCCGGATGGGGCCCGCGGGCCGAGCCCCCGGCGGTCGCAGCAACGCGAGCAGCGCGAGAAGCGGCAGCGGGCGCAGCGGCCCCATCCCCGCGGCGGCGGCGACGCGCTCCTGCCGGGGACGGCGGGGACTGCAGGGGCAGGCGCGGGGCCGACTTCCGGGTCCGCGGGGCGGGCCGCGCCGGCGGGGGTGGGGGGCGGTCCCAGAGACCGCGGGCCCGGCGCCCGCCCCAGCGTGGGGGGCCGGGGGAGGTGTGGGACCCGCAGGGCTGTGGTCGCCTGTGCCGAGGCGGCGGCGGCTGGTGGCGCTTGCTCATTGCCACTGAGCGCTCTGCCCCAGTGGAATGCGAAATGCCACCTCCTCCGGGAAGCCTGCCAGATTCCCCCCCAGCCGGCGGAGACTTCCCTTTCCCCGAGGCCCGCGGCCTAAGCCACTTCCCCCTAATGCGCATCACTGCTCTTCCGGCTTCGGCTCCTGGACTCCAAGGCGGACATTCAACACTCAGCTTGGGGAGCTCCACCACCAGGCAGCCTTCCCTCTGGTGGTGCCCCTACCTGGGCTCCTCATGGGGATTGCTAGCTCCTTTCTGGGAGGAAACCTGGCTTTTGGGGACAGTACCTGACTTGTCAGTGGTTTCATAGCCAGTAGAAGAGCCAAGACTGACTGGAAACTCTAGAATTAGATCTGGGTGGCAGGGTGGTAACCTTGGGCAGGATATCTCACCTCTGAGTCTCCACAAAATGGGGAAGATGATAAGGAGCTGGGAATTAAGAGAGAGAAAATGCACTTTGATGCACTCCTGCTCAACCGTGGAGGGGTGTGAGGGGGTGCAGTCTCGGATGCAGCCTCGTGGGGGCCCGTGTTGCCAGGAGCCCCCTCCATCCTTCCCCAGCTAGTAGGGCATCTGGGGTTTGGGTTTACTGCCTGAGAACCATTTGGCTGGGTCTCTGGCATTCCCCAGCAAGGCCCGAGCTGTGGTTCTGGAGGGAAATTTGGACACAGACTGTCACGAGGGGAGAAGGCCATGTGCCCACGGAGGCAGAGATGAAAGTGCTGTGGCTGCAAGCCAGGGAGCGCCGAGGAGGCCGGCAAACCCGCAGAGCTGGAGGGGCAAGGAGGGACCCTGGCCCACAAATGTCAGAGGGAGCTCAGCCCTGCCGGCGCTTTGATTTCAGACTTCTGGCCGCGAGACAAGACGTTTCTACTAAGCCACTGTATTAGTCAGGGTTCTCTAGAGACACAGAACCAACAGGAGAGATCTGAAATAGGAGATTTTATAAAATTGTCTCACGTGACTGTGGGAAGGCACAAGTCCAAATTCTGTTGGGGGGGCCACAAGCTGGGAACTCCAATGAAGGATTTTTAAATTTTTTTCCCAATGAAGGATTTTGATGAATTCCCCAGGAGAAGCTGGCTGGCTGAAGCAGAGATGGAAATTCTCTCATCTGACCGCTGAAGCCATCACTTCTCCTTTGAAAGCCTTCAGTTGATTGGATGGGACCTCTCTCATTGTTGAGGGAAGTCCCCTCAGTCATTATAGATGTCATCTGCCACAGGTGCAACAACTCACTGAGGATTTAAGTCCCTGAAATGTCCCCACTGTAACAATCAGGCCAGGGCTTGCCTGACCAAACAACTGGACACTGTCACCTGGCCAAGCTGACCCAGGAACCCAACCATCACAGCCCACCCCTTGTCAACTGGGCAGCCACACACATCACCTTAAACTGCACTTAATCTCTAAATAAAAAACAATAACAGATATTTTCACCTAAAAATACTCAACTGTACTGCCTACAACCAGAAATGCACTAAATCTCTCCAGAATAGGGTGCAAGTCCTTGGGTAAAATTCACTCTTAAATTTGATATCCTATTACGTAAATACTACAAAATGAAACTAATACAACTTATGTCATATGATAGAGGGATAAGATAAGGAAGAAAGTAAAGATATTCATTTTATGTACATACACAAACATACTTATAACAAACCGGAAGAAATATCCATGACCGTTACAGTCCTCATTCCTGTAACTGGTCACGTGGCTTGTATTTATCACTACCGTCTTCCCCTACCCATTCCATGTTCCCTTTACCCTCAGCAAGCACCTCAGCTGGCCGTGGTTCTTTGCCAGGTGGGGTGACCCAAACCTTCATTCCTGAAGTTTTTGGGCCATTGCTGGTCCTGCCTGGATTGGGTTGTTGCAGTTTCCATTGACTTTAATCACAGGGCACAGCAGTACTAAGAGATGCCCCAAAGGATCTCCTCTAGTCCAGGCAAACTCTTCTCTATCTCCACTGTGTAGGTGCAGTCCTATTTCCCCTTGATAGATCAGTCACCCCAGCCAGTGCAGTAATTCCCTTCTTTGCCTGTTGATTCAGAGGCACGAGGAGCCCAAAGTGGCCAGGTGGCAGGTTTTAACTTCCAGTTCAATGGAAGCGCTGACGTGTCTCCTGGTGGAAGCACGCCTTCATTTGGAACTACGACCCTAGACCAGCAGAGCTTAAGTTGCAGGGACAGGAAGCAAAAGGTTTCCTAGTGGGTCACTAGGGGTGATAGTGAGGGGTGCCACTCCCATTTCCACCCTTGATCCCTGGACCTGTGAATCCTGGCTATGGAGGAAACAGCACCATAGAGCAGATGCTGATTTAGAGCATACACAGCCTTCTCGAGAACTCTGCCCAGCCCTGCAAGGTATTGTCACCTAGTTGGTGCCATAACTGAGTCTTCAAAAGGCCATTCCACTGTTCTATCAATTCAGCTGCTTCGGGATGATGGGGAACATGATAAGACCACTGAATTCCATGGGCATGTGCCCATTCCCGCACATCATTTGCTGTGAAGTGGGTTCCTTGATCAGAAGCAATGCAGTGTGGAATGCCATGGTGGTGGATAAAGCATTCGGTAAGTCCACGGATGGTAATTTTGCCAGAAGCATTGCATGCAGGGAAGGCAAACCCATACCTGCAGTGTGTGTCTATTCCAGTTAGAACTAATTGCTGCCCCATCCATGATGGAAGTGGCCCAATGTCACCAACCTGTCACCAGGTAGCAGTGACACCTAGAAATTTTACCAAGGTGGAAGGACCCTGTATTTTTGTTGGATTTATCTCCCATCCTCTCTCATGCAAATGCCTTACCAATAAGCCTGGAGTAGTTGCTACTTCTAGCTCGCTAAGTCCAATAAGCATGATATCATCAATATAAAGGACTAGTGTGATATCTTTTGGGAGGGAAAGATGCTCAAGATCAGCAAACAATATTACGACATAGGGCTGGAGAGTCGATATTCCCCTGAGGCAGGACAGTGAAGGTATACTGCTGGCCTTGCCAGCTGAAAGCAAACTGTTTCTGGTGGTCCTTACTAATGGCAATTGAGAAAAAAGCATTTGCCAGATCAACAGCTGCATACCAGGTACCAGGGGAAGTGTTGATTTGCTCAAGCAATGATACCACATCTGGGACAGCAGCTGTGATTGCAGTCACCACCTGGTGACGATAATCTACTGTCATCCTCCAAGATCCATCTGTTTTCTGCACAGGCCAAATAGGAGAGTTGAATGGGGATGTGGTGGGAATCACCCCTGCATCCTTCAAATCCTTGATGGTGGCACTAATCTCTGCAATACCTCCAGGAATCTGGTATTGCCTTTGGTTTACTATTTTGCTAGGCAGGGGCAGTTCTAGAGGCTTCCACTTGGCCTTTCCAACCATAATAGCCCTTACTCCACAAGTCAAGATGCGTTAGCACTGCGTCCTTGCCTGGGTGTCAGATCCTGCACACCAGGAGAGGGCTGCCATAACAAACCATTCCTGAGCCCACCGTTCTTTCCTGCCCACCTTGATCCCACACCTTGGGACCCAGGCCCCCATGCACTCTCCTGCCCCTGCTGCTACCTGCCGCTGAGTCCTCAGCCCCTTTGGGCTCGAGTCCTCGCCTCCCTCGGCAGGTCCAGCATGGCCCCGGCTGCGGGTTGTTGTGACCTCACCCTCCTAACTCACCTGGTAGCCAGGATGGAAAATGGGAGAGGATTTAGAGGGTGGCCTGGACCCGTCGCAGGCAGAGGCCTTCGCAGCATCTTCCGGCAAGGACGGAAGGGCAGCCTTCATGGGAGGACCTGGCCCCTTCTGCAGGTCCAGTGGGTCAGGGAAATCGGGGAGATCGACCCCAACATCCAATCTACTTTTCTCGGGGTCCCATTCCTTCCCCAGCTCATTGGAGAATTCTGCCTCCTCTGGCACTCTGCTCCTCTTAGAAATACGTCCTGGGCTGCTTTGCAGTTTTTGCTGCCTTCCAGGAGAGGAGTTTCTTTATGTGCCGCCAAGGAGGGCCTCTGGCTTTCCCACATGGCCTTCACTGGGTGAGTATTCACCCTCTGCATTCCTGAGTCTTTCTCCAGAGCAGTGCTAGCCCCGAGAGAAGGGCCATAAAATCCCATCCCCATAGTCAGGATTTCTGCCTTTCCCCCCAAACCCTGGCACACTGCCTCCGTCCACAGAACCTCCCAGTTCTCCCCCAGCGAGCGTTTCAGCAGCTGCACCACTTCATCGTGCAGGCACTCTTTGGGCTCCCGCCCCACCCTGTGATGGGGGCCTTGTCAGCAGGGTCAGCAGATGAACCAGCCCCAAATCCACTCCAGAGTCTCCTTTCTCTTTCTCAGAACACTCCTGGGACCCACTGTTGGGGGATGGGATCCTGGGAAACAGACTGGGAGATGGAAATTTGCAGGCAGGAAGTTTGGGAGGGGGGGCTTTGGGGTTGGTGGTGGGGAAGGAAGCAGGATTGGGAAGAAGGCGAAGTTGTAGGCTTATTCAGTCACGACACAGGACTCGGCTGACCCCGTGGGAAGCCCTGGAGCTTGGATGGTGCCTCCAAATTGTCCCACTTGAGGCCTGGACTTTACTCCCCTGCAAAGAGCAATCATTGGCTGCTTCAGGGAAACATTCTTTTCTTTCTTTTTTAAAAGATTTATTTTATTTATTTCTTTCTCCCCACCTCTTCGTCGTTTGCAGTAGTCGTGTCCGATTGTTGTATGCCGGTCTTCTCTTTTTGGGAGGCACTGAGGACCAAACCCGGGTCCTCCCTTGCAGGAGAGAGACGCCCAATCGCCTGAGCCACCTCCACTCCCTGCTTTGTTATGTCTCTCATCGTGTTTCCTCGCTGTGTCTCTTGGTTGTGTCATCTTGCTGCGTCAGCTCGCCACACCAGTCCATCAAGTCAGCTCGCTGTCTTGTGCATCTTCTCCAGGAGGCACCAGGAACCGAACCCGGATCTCCCATGTGGTAGGTGGGAGCTCAGATGACTGAGCCACATCTGCTTCCCCATTCTTTTCTAAGTACAGGCAGGACCTTGGGCCAGGCAGCTCTGTGGTTGAGGGCAAGTCTCCTGGAGAGGAACTCAGCAGAGAACTCAGCAGGCAAGATTGCCAGCCACTGGTCCCCACACCCACTCTATTGGGGGAAAGGTGGGATACTGTGACTGGTGGCATTCTTGTATTAACATGGGGAAGGGGAAATCCCTCCCAAAAGGGAAGATGCTTTTGCGGTAAGAGCAGATAATAAATGTCCACTACAACACTCAAATAGAAAACAATAACAAACAAATTCTACAATGCCATGAATATTCTGGTGACTTCTGGCGGGCTAAGGCCAGCCTCTGCGACAACAGTGTGGGGCATTTCTTTTAGGTAACGTCATCCCAGTGTCCCAGTGTTGCCTGCCTCAATTTCTTAGGTAGCAAAGAGAAAAATATTTACTGAGCACAGACTATATGCCAAGCACTCTGCTAAGGACTAGGGGCCAGCAAAACCGAGGAGCTTCATTCTTGCCTGTCAGGGAGACAGACAGTAAACAAGATAAATAAGCAAAATATACTGTATTGGGTAATAAGTGCTAAGGAAAAAAAGATAAAGCAGGAAAGAGGGATGGGGAGGGGTACAGTTTTAAATAGAGAAAGCCTCACTGAGAAAGTGACACCTGAGCTGATGGAAGTGCAAAAGAGAGTGATGTGGGTATTTGCGGAAAGAGCTTTCCAGGCAGCAGGAAAAGGCAAGTGCAAAGGCCCTGAGGCAGGGCTGTGCCTGGTCTGTTCAAGGACCATTGAGGAGGTCGCTGTAGCTGGAACAGAGTTACTCAGGGGAAGAACAGAGATGAGACCAGAGAAGGAGGGGCAGTGGGTAGGTCACAGAGGGCTCTGTAGAACTTTGGCTTTTACTCTGAGTGAGGTGGGAGCCACTGCAGGATTTTGAGCAGGGGAAGGCCGTGCTCTGACTTACATTTTATCAGAATCCCTCTGACTGCTGTGCTACTGTGTGGAGAACAGACTCAACAGGGCCTAAGCTGGGAACAGGAAGACCATATAGGAGGCTTTTGTAAAAAATCTGGGTGAGAGACAAGGCTGGTTTGGACGGAGGCAGCAGCAGTGGTGATGGTGAAGAGGGGCCAGCTGACGAGATCTGTGGATGAGTCTGTTATGGGGTGTGAGGGAAGGAGGGAGTTGGGGCTGACTCCACGATCTACCACAGCGCACTTGGTCCAGTGGAATGTGCTCAAGTCACCTGCCCTCTGTCATCCTCATTGGCTGGTATGAGAGCTCTCCCCCCACCCTTTCTTCAGCTGTTTTAAACTCTGCCAGAGGAAGAGAAAAGCATAAATTGTCCACCTTGGGCCCTATTGCTGAAATAGGAGACACACCTTCCATGGTCACGAATGGTGGACTTGTTGGGACTGGGGGAGCGGGGGCTTCCCAAGGGTGGAGGAGTCTGGGCAGTTCCTGTGACCACTTTGGAGGTTTGGCTTCACTTCATGGAGGGAGTGGGGGGCATTTCACTGCAGGGACAGGCTATGGCATAAAGGCATTTCTTTCTGGGAGTGGGCTCTGGCATGCCCAGCCTGCAAAGGCTTTTTTAGATTTTGGGTTCTGTTACTCTGGTTACTAGTATCAAATTGTCAGAAGAGAATCTGGAGGCAAATGTGTTTTCCAGTTAGATGCACCACAAATGCTCCACATTTTAATCAAGGAAAAACGCAGGATGCTGGCAGCTCCACATAGCAACGTCAAGTTGTTCTTAGTGGCAGACACAGGTCCTCCTGCTTGTGACCTTTTCATAGATCGGGCTGTTGCTGCACACGGAAAGAGCACAGCATGTCTTCTGCCTGTTTCTCGCCCAGGCTGGGTGGGATCTAGAAAAATCACCAGGCTGACCTTTCTTGGCGGATGTGTGGGAGGAAATAGCACGTGCAAAGGCCCCCACCAGCGCCATTCCCTATTTAATCTGGAACTGTGTAATGCCAGTGTTCCCCATCTTCTAGAGGAAGGGAAGCCGGTCTGGGGGGTGGGGGTGGGGGTTGGGGCACGTGCCTGCCCGAGAGTGGGGGCTCTGCTAAGAAAGAGCAGGTCCACCCACCCCAGGGTCCTCTGATCAGTAAATACCTGCTGAGCTCCAACCGGCACCAGGCTCTGTGCTGGAGACCTGCGTGCACAGAGAACAGGCGATGGTGCTGCCTGGAGGCCCTTGGGGGGGCAGCAGGCCATGGGGATGGTCGGGCCAGTGCTGTTCCAGAGGAGGCTCTGCTATGGGGCTGCAGGGTCCATGGGAGGGTCCGGGAGGCCTTCCTGGCGGAGGTGGTGAAGGAGCTGGGCCTCCAACGCCACAGAGGAAGAGAGAGAGGATCAGAGGCTTAGAGAATAGAAGAAACAGGGTCAGCAAGGGTGCTGGGTGGGAGGGATGGGGCAGCGGGCTGGCGAAATGGCTGGCAGGCCTCCTAGAGCCGGGGGCCCTGGGTCCAGAAGGAGAGCCAAGGCCAGGTGGGGTGGCCTGTCCTTCCAGCCTGTGGCCTCTGGGTCTCTTTCTGTGCCGCCCTCCTCCTCTCTGTCCTTCCTGAGTGGTGATGGCAGGGTGGAGAGACGGGGTTTGCCTGTTTTTCTGCTCCTGCCCCCAGCTCTGGCCCAGCAACTCTGCACACGTGGGGGCCAGGTGTGGGTTTTGTTGTGTCCATTCAGGATGAGGCAGCTGGGACCTGGACAGGGTCAGTCTGCTCCCTGCCCCTCGGGACCGCCCCCTTGGAGCGGCTTCTCCAGGCCCTGACCGCCCCCCCCCCCCCGCAGGACCTTAGGGCTCACTAGGGGACACCACAGGGGCTTGGGCAGAGGAGTGGGGTGAACGACACCAAAGGGGGAGGGGTGGGGACACGACCTCGCCCCCCCTCCCCCACCTCCCTTCAGCAGGGCCCTGGCTGTAGGGAAGGGCACCGGTGCAGCACGGTCCTCAGGCTAAGTCCCACGGTCCAGGGTTTGAGTCCCCGAGGCCACGGGCTTTGGCGGGGTCCCTTCCCCTCTTCCCGCCTCCATTTCTCCTCCAAAAATGGGTATAATACCAAGGCAGGCGACCCCAGCGCGGGATCTCCGCGCCCAGTAGGCGGCCGCGGGGCAGGCGGGCAGAGCCAGGGGGCGTCGCGACCCCAAGGCTTCACACCCCGCACCCGCACCCGCACCCCGGGCGGAACTTCCCGGGTGTCTTCCCGTCCCACCCGCGTGGGAGTCGGAACTGGAGCGGGAGAGGAGGGGGAGCAGGGGGAGGAGGAAAGCAGGGGGGCAGCAGGAGGAGAGGCAGGGGAGGGGGGAGGAGGAGCGGCCGCCACGCCCGGCCTCCCGCAGCCTCCCGCAGCCTCCCGGCGGACGCGGACGCGGACGCGGCCTCAGCCTCGGGAGCCGCGGCCTCATGTCCCAGCAGCCGGGTTAGCCTCTGCGCCGCGCCCCCGCCCCGGCCCCGCCAGCCCCGGCCCCCGGGGCCCCCGCGCTCACCGCCCCGCACCCTGGCCTTTTGCAGCTGGCTGCGCCCCCGCCGCGCCTGCCGGTGCTGCCGCCGCGGACCGAGCCTCCTGGTGCCTGTGCCCGCTCAGTGGCAGCGCCGACTTCGAGGTTTCCGAAGGTAAGCGCGGGGCTCGAGGGGCGCCCCGGCCCCAGAGCTCCTCGTGCCCCCACCGGCAGCCCCCAGCCCCCGCAGCCTCCCCAGGCCGCCCTAGTCCTCACCCCCTGCCCGGGACGGGGCTCTCGGGTGCAGAGAGAAAGCGACGTGCCGGGAGGGCGCGTCTACGCGGGCTGGAAGCGAGGACCCGGAGGGCACCTCTGCACTGACCCAGGGCGCCGACATGGGGCAGAGCCGCTTCTGCTAGGCTTGGAAATAACCGGATCACTCCAGAGCCTGTGCTCTCGAGGTCATGGGGGAACCCGGGATCCCACACTTGCCTGCTGTGCAAACCTGGAAAATGCCTTCACCTCTCTGAGCCTCGGTGTCCCATCCGGAAGGCGGGGCTGACCGTGCGCCCCCCGCTGCCTGCCTGGGAATTGCACAGCAAGCGAGTCGGGGCACGGAGACGTCACCCAGCGAGCCGCGTCCACAGGGCTCCTCCGGGTGGCCCCGTGCAGTGCGGGGTGCTGGGCCAGGCCTGCGCTGCTGCCGCTCCTGTTTGGAGAAGCCTTTGCTGGCAAGTGTGGCAGCAGCCAGAGGGGACAGATGGACGGCTGGACGTGGGCCACCCCGGAAGCGTTCAGGGCCGTTAGTTGGCTTTTCGGTTGAGGCTTCCCTGGGCCAGGGGCCTCTGCGGGTGGGCCAAGGCTGAGAGTTTCTTTCTGGCTGGAACAGTGCCCAGAAAGTGGGCTGCGCAGGACCCCATGCCTTTGCCCCGACCCCTGAGGGCTGTGTGACCTTAAGTAAGTCACTGTCTGTCCCTGGACCTCAGGGCCTCTTCTGTAAAGCAGGGGTGACAGTGCCTGCCTGGAAAAGTTGTTGCTAAGGTGGAAGGAGATGCCCGCCAGAAACATGGGCAGTGCCCAGGAATCTTAGTTTCTGCACCCCCTTTCCCTCCTCCCTTTCAAGGGACCCGGTGGGACATGGACAGGTACAGAGTGGCGGTCCGTGCACTTTATGTAACAAACTCGCGGTGGTGCCCACTGTTCCCAGTGCTTTCAAATACCCACCCGTGAAATCCCCCCACAGCTTGCCAAGTAAATACCATCATTACCCCCCTTTTACGGAGACTCTGAGAGATTAAGCAACTTGCCCAAGGCCACACAGCGGCCAGGACCTGGCTCAGCTTCCCTGCTGGCCTGTGCCTGCTTTGCCACAAGGGATCCATTGTGCGATGGGGGTGACTGGTTGTTGCAGGGATTGGGGCTCCCCACGGGCTGGGTATGCCCTGGCCTGCTTCCCAGCCTCTCCGCCCCCCACACCCTCCCATCTGGCCTGCTCACCTGCTCACACTCAACTCCCTCCTATTCCCAGACACGTCTGCCCATTTCCCACCTCCCTGCCTTTGGGGCCCGTTCCCTCCCACCTGGGACGCCTTTCTCCCCTTCTCGGTCTCCAGTGCCCTCAGCCCAGGTGTCCTTGCCTCTAAGAATCCTCCCTGACCCTCCCCTTCAGGGCCTGGACTGTGCTGGAACATGGAGTTGCTGACCGAGTGACCATAGATGAGTGCACATAGGTGAGTGAATGAATGAATGAATGAGTGAACAGTACAGCGTTTCCCTCTGCTTTTGACAGCAGGGGCAGGCCGTTGGCCCTAGAGCCTCCTCTCCTAACCGCCATGCTTTGCCATCTTCCCGGGGCCCATATGGAAATAGTCGGAGTAAAAGGTACAAGTACCCCCCATCTCCGTCCAACCCAGAACCTGCTAGTGACTTGCCAGGCCCAACACACAACGAAAAGGTGGGGCCCCCTGTTCAAAAAGTTGGGGAAAAGTGCTGTTAAAGCTACTGAAGTATAAAGCTTTTTCCTCCCGTCTCTCTCTCTTGACCTGCCATGGGCTTTTCTATTTGCAACTTAGTGTTGTGCTCCCTCAGGCATGGGACAAGGGGCAGACCCTAACAGGTGGCCAGGGGCCCCTGTGCAGCCCCCTCCCCTTCTGTTTGTTGCTGAACAATCCATGTGCTGTATACCCTGGCTGGGGGTGGGGAAGTCAAGTCAGGCATTGCCCCTTCCCACGGGCCCACCGCCCCAACCCATGGAAAAACAGATAATGCACAAAGGTGTTGCAGACTGTGGGCTGAGACACGCTGGGTTTCTGGAGCCTCCCCAACGTGGGTGCCCCTGAACGCCCCCATGGTGCTGCCAGCCCTGCCCCAAGAGGCGGAGGTGTGTGTGCCTGACCTGGACTCTCCCTGCCCCCACCCCCAGGCCCATGCCCATGCAGGGGAGGTGGGATTAGTGGAGGCAGGACCCGCCATCATCTTCCAGGCCCCCGGCTCCATTGTCCCATTGGACTTCACTTGTGAAACACAAACTCACAGATACACTTAGAAATTTCAAGATGGTGACTGCAGAGTTCTGAACCCCAAGCATGGGACCCCTTCCTAGCAAGGATCCCTGGGTGACTGCGCTGGTCTCCCACCCAGGAAGCCAGCCCGTTCTAGGCAAATGGCATCTACTCGTCGACCAAGCTTTTGTGGCTGGAGCCAGGCACTGCTCTAAGGATGTGCCCTGCAGGACCTAAGTCCACCCTCATGACATCCCAGTGAAGAAGGCACTCCAGTTGGCCCCTTTTTACTGAGGCACAGAGAGGTTAAGTGATGTGCCCAGGGTCACACAGCTGGTGAGGACAGGGTGACTTGTAGCCTGCTCTAGAGCCCGCACTCAGACCCTGTGCTCTGTGGCCTCTTGGGGCCAGTGTATAGCACGTCATAGTCTTTCATTCTTCTAGGGCTGGTAGCTGCTTCTAGAAAAGTGGAAGTCCCAGTTCTGCCCCGGAGCGCCCTTGCCCCTTCTCCTGATGCTTTCTCTTTGGGGGGCTCCCCTGTGGTTCCTCCATCTTAAAGGCAGTGTCAGTTTCAAAGCTGACTCCCCAGGGTCTGACTGGTGCATTGGGTCACACAGCACGTGGTTGATGAGTGAGTGGGTGGTCTTGTCTGCTGAATCTGCTTGCCACACCCCGGAGGAAGACTGTAGGGGGAGGGAAACTTGTGGGATGAGTGTTGCCTCTTGCAGGCTGCAGCCCCGCTGGCTGTTAGTCTCCTTTGCGCTCTCTTCTGTGTGTGTGTCCAGCCTGCACTCGCTGTCCGGGAGCAGCCTCCACGGAGCACTTCCTTGAGCCCTGCCCCGTGCCAGGGCCTTAGGTGCCACCGCCTTGTCCTCACGTCAAAGCTGTGAGGAAGTGGAGCTCCTCCTGTCCCATTCTACAGTGGAAGCCAAGGCACAGAGAGGCTGAGCCACTGCCCAAGGTCACTCAGCAGCAAGCGGTGGAGCCGAGATTTGAACCGTCCTGCCTGCTGGGTGGGTCTGTGGGCTGCCCTCCTAGCATCTAAATTTAGGTCCTGCTCTGATTCCTGCTCGGAGAGGAGCAACCGGGGGTGGCGCCTGCCAACCAGGACCCCAGCCTCTGCCTGGGGTGGGCGTGGGTTTTAAGAGCCTTCTTCCCTGTTCCTAGGGCAGACCAGCTGCTTAGGTCTTCCCGCTGAGCCGGGGCCCGTGCCGGGCTCCCCGAGATGGAGGCACGCAGTGGGGCCCCTCCTGCCCCTGGCCAGCTGGAAACCAGCGTCCCCGTCAGAGCGGCAGTGTCCTGCCATTGATGGCCTTGCCGTCGCCGGAGTCCCAAGCCCGCCCCAGTCCGACTCAGGCATGTCCACACGTGACTGGGCTATCAGGGGGGCGGTTGGGGGGTGCCCTGGCTTTAGGGGTCTGCCCTCCCCGGCGTGATCTTATGGGCAGGGGAGCCCAGGCTTACAGGCCTAGAGGCCTCGGGGAGAGCGAGGAGAAAGCGCCTTTTCAAATCCTGGAAAGGGGCTTTCCAGGGTCCCCCCTCTGGTCACCTTCCGGGGACTGGGGCTCTAGGATTGGCCAGCTGGGCCAGGCCCCGCCCCCAGGGCAGGGGAGGGGCTTGAGTGACAGCCCTGTGGCCCCCCGAGGGCCGCACCAATTCTATTAGCCAGCATGTATTGAGCACTTACTGCATGCCAGGACAGGCCGAGTGCGTCAGGCGTGTCATTCCATTTGGTCCTCACAACAGCTCGGTAACGGGATTAGTGTCACACCCGATTTGTGGATGATGGTGAGGCGCCCAGCTGGGCAGCTTCCAGAAGCACATGGGGGGAGACTCTTCCTTCCTCCTGCCCAGGGACAGGAGAGGCTTGCCTGCAGTCACCCGGCAGGGCAGGGCAGCGCTAAGGCCTCGGGTGCGTCTGCCCATTTCCCGCCTCCCTGCCTTGGGGCTTCCATTCTGCCTGTGCTGTCTGGGGTCTTTGGGGCTCAGGTGGGTGACTATTCTGCTGCAGGCCCGTGCTTCTCTCCTAAGTCTGTGCTTGTATCTGTCTCCTCCCCTCTGTCTCCACCCCCTCAGTCAAGCCACTGTCCCCTCTCTTCTGGACAACTCTCAGAGCCTCCTAAGCCAGATTCCCCGTTTGTCCTCTAATGTAGCCGTGCTGATGTCTGCACGCTCATCCCCCTTCCAACATTGCATACCAGCCTTCTTTCTGACCCTGGGAGCTCTCTCCTGCCACAGGGCCTTTGCATATGCCACCTCCAGTGCTAACATAGCGCTGACTCTTTCTCCTCCTTCAGGTTGCCTTCTTGCCCTTCATCCAGGTCAGCTCCACCCAGAGGGTCTTCAGCACAGCACCCAGCAGCAGCATTTTTTGTTTGACCTTGTGCCCAGCACCCCTGACTGCAAGGTTCTGGAGGGCAGGGCTGTCTGACCTACTCCCCACCAGGTTCTTAGGGCCTGGCTCATCATTCCTGCTCAAGGAACGTTGGCGCATGAACGCGTCAGGTGCGTCCACATAACACCGATGAGAGGTTCCAGTATTCTCCCCAGATTTTTTGTTTTAGAAATTTTATTTACAAACAAATAAAATTTACCCCCCAGGCAATAACTGCCCCTTCCCCACTCCCCTTACCCCCAGGCAACCTCTAATGCATTTTTCTGTCCAGAAGTGCCATTTCTAGTCATCTCTTATAAGTGACATTGTACAATTTTTGCCCTTCTGTGCCTTGGTTATTTCACTGAGCACAATGTTTTCTAGGTTCTCCCATGTCTCAGCATCTCTCAGAACTGCATTCTTAGGGTGGGCTAAGATTCCATCGTGTGTGCGACCTCCTTTTCTTTGTCCGTTCGTTTGTTGGTGGGCACTTAGGTTGCTTCCCCCTTTGGGTGATTGTGAATAATGCTGCAGTGAGCTTTGGGGTACAATGTTTGAGACCCTCTTTTCACTTTTTTTGGGTATAGCTCGAGGTGGAGTTGCCAGATCCTATGGTAATTCTATGTTTAACTCTTTGAGGAACCGCCACATTGCTTTCCACAGTTTTACATTCCCTCCAATAGCGCACTGGAGTTCCAATTTCTCTGCGTCCTCTCCAACATTTGTTATTTCCATTTTCAAACTAATAGTCACCCTCGTGGTCTGCCCAGAGTTTTCATGTTCAATGTTGCATGACTGCGATAAAGAGAGTTTAAAACAAACGTTTCTAGTCTTTCTCGGAAAAGAACCACTATCAAATAAAGCAGTAATCGGCCATGACCTCCTTGAGGACGTCCTGGTAATGTATTTTTTTGGCTCCAGGCTCCCTCTCCCTGTTCTGTGCTGGAAGGCTGACTGCTGCCACCTGTGCCACCTCGTCTCTGGTAGGTGGGCTTCGGGGTGGGCTTTGCTGACAGGAGGCATTGCCTGGAGCTGGGACGGCAGAAGGAGAGGGAGGTGGGGTTGCTGCCTTCCCACTCCCCCCTCTTATGGTGGTTGCTGCCTCCTTCCTGGACACAACCCAGCTCAGAGGTAGCCCTGAACGAAGGCCAGGTCCTGCCCCTGGGTGGGACTTCAGGTGGCACATCTGGTTGTCCACTTGGCTTGGAGGGAAAAATAGCCTGAGGTCCAGCTCTACACGAACTCATGGGCAGCTTGGCCGGGCAGGGACTTGGAAGGAACAAGGCTGGAAGCTGATGACAAGGTGGTCTGGGAAGACGTATATGGGTGGACCTCTCAGATTGAGCACGGCGGCCAGGAAGGTCCAGCGGTTGACCTCCAGGAGGGCTCTTTGGTGGCACAAGACCAAAACAAAAGTGTCACCCTGGGATGCTCAAGGTGTCACCTAGGATGCTGGGGAAATACCATAGATGCCCTGGAGGGCATGGAGGGAGTGGTGGGCAGGCAGTGCTGCCTAGGCGCTGGGGGCAGCTTCTGGAGTAGAATAGCCCTTCGCTGGCCCTGGAAGGAGGGGACGTTCCCGGCAGAGGGGGCAGCACGGGCTTGCCCGGGGAAGGGCGAGATGTCTGGGCGGCTGAGGGTAGGATGCCAGGAGGAAACCAGAAGATGAGGCTGCAGAGGGCTGGGGAGGGGCTCACGTGCCAGCCCGGGGGCACAGAACTGGTGAACGGGCCAGGCTTCTGGGAGCTCCTGTGCTTGGGAACATGCTTGCTGGTCCTGGGGAAGGAAGCTCGGAGGTGCCGGAGGGGGTGGTGCCAGCCTCACCGACCAGCTGGGCACTGTGAGGCTCAGAGAGGCTGTGATGAGCCCAAGACCACCCAGGCGGTAAGTGTGGAGGTGCGACTGGAGCCCAGGCCCGCGGGACCAGCTGCTGCCACGGCCCTTCTCGTGGCTCCCCCACCCCCATGCTGTGACCTCAGCAGCACCTGTGTTGAGGTGGCAAGTGAAAAATAAAGCCCTCTTGGATGCCTTTCCTTTATTGGCAAAGGGTGAGGCTGGTTTTTGTCACTTCTTAAAAAATATTTCTCTGTATGCATCCTCTAAGCCTGCTTCTCCCCACACTGGGAGCCACGTGCACTGACCACACGTTGCAACACCTGCCCCGTGAGGACTAGCAGGGCCACCACTCACGAGGCGCCTGCTCTGGGCCAGGCCCCGTGCTCGAGAGCTGCCAGCGTGTTTGCTCTAACTCCGCAGTGGCTCCCAGCGCCGCACGCAGCCTCGTGTCACCGACGAGGACGGAGGCTCAGAAGAAGGGGTGGTGTATTGGCTTCTGTGGCTGCTGTACCAACCCCCCAGCGGGTGGAGTGAAACCACAGAAGTTCATTCTCTCACCGGTCTGGAGGCCAGAAGTCCAAAATCGGTTCCCAGGGCTGAAATGGGGCGGCGGGGGGCCTCCTCCAGCCGCCGCTGCTCCCGCACTCCTCTGCTCGTGGCCGCGCCACGCCCGCCTCTGCCTCGGTGGCCACACCTCTCCTCCTTCCTGTGGCTGGGGCACATCTCCCTCCACCTCCTTCTCATGAAGAAAATGGGACGGCACTGGGCGCAGCTGGATCATTGAGGACGGTAATTCAGGCCGTCTCCCCATCTCTAGACCCCTGGTCTGCACTGCAGACTTCCCCCGCCCGAGGTGACACAAACAGCTTCCAGGGAGTAGGACGTGGACGTCTTTTGGGGGCCGTTCTTCAGCTGGCCACAGGTCACTTACTCGGAATCACATGGCCAGCAGGTGGCAGAGCCGGCTTTTGAACTCGTGGCCTTTTGGCCCAGACGTGGGGATTGTCTGGCAGTAGCAGGAAGGAGGCAGGCGTTCTCAGTCTTGTTTTACAGGTGAAGAAATGGAGCCTCTGTCCATCCCTGGCCGAGACGGAACGGTTGGTGTGGCAGGGCGGGGCCCTGGTGCCCTGCATGTGGGGTGACCACTCCCGCTGGAGATGATGCTACCGCAGGGCATTTTCACGGCACTAGCCACGGCCCAGGTTCATTGTACACACGCACACGTGCTAACTCGTGTCCATCCTCCCTGTGCTCCTAGGAGGCAGCTGCCATGACTACAAACAAGGAGACTGAGCACAGAGTGGTTCGGCGTTTTGCCCGAGGTCACACAGCTGTGAGGACCAGAGCTGTGCTGCAAACCTGGGTCCAGAGTCTTTACCGTTGACCATCCCGGCACTCACCGAGCCGTGCCCCGGCTGGCAGTCACGTGTTCACACTGCTAAGGGGAGCCGTGGGAAGGAGGCCTTTGGCACTCAGGGCACTAGTGACAGAGTTTAGTGAGGACCTGTGTTTATCTGTCATTCATTCATTCATAGTGAGAGAACTCCCACTCTGTTTCTGGCACCATTCTAAGCCCTGGTGAAATAGCAGTGAGCAAGACAGACCAGGCTTCTGCTCTCAAAAGCTTAAACTGCACGAGGGAGGGAGCATTAAGCATGTAGGCCAATGAGGGTTTCCAATGGTGACAAATGTGACAAAGTCTAAGTCAAGGAATGGGATCCAGTGATGGGCAGAAGTGCCTCCAGGTGGAGGCTGGTCAGGAAGGCTTCTTGGAGGAGGTGGCCTTTTAGCTGAGACCTGAATAATGAGAAAGAGCCAGGGGAAGGGAGTCCCAGAGAGAGGGCAGAGCAGGCCCAAGTCTGGGAAGTGAAATCAGCCTAGGGTGTTCTGGAACGGTGAGGAGGCCAGTGTGGCCAGGGTGGAGAGCGAGGGGAGGGGGATGGAGAGGGGCAGAGAGGGGACCCGGTTTCCATTTTTAGCATATCACTGTCTACTCCATGGAGCATGGATTTTGGGGCCTTAGTGGAAATGAAGACTATTTTGGAGGTCGCTGCAGAACTGGGGTGAGTGAAGACGTGGCTTGGGCCAGGGAGGGGTCATTCGTTCAAGAGACACTTCCTGGGCATCTGTTATGTGGCAGGCTCTGTGCTGGCATCGGGGATCTGGACGCACAGAAGCTGCCAACTTCCGGCCCTCGAGGACACAGTCTCGGTTTCCCTCCGCTGCTGTAACAAAGTCCCCCTAGCTGGGGGCTCAGCACAGCAGGAATTGATTCTCCCCCAGCTCTGGAGGCCAGAAGTCCAAATCCAAGGTGTTGGCAGGGCCGTGCTTCCCCAAGGTCTCGAGGGGAGGGTCCTGCCTTGTCTCCTCCAGCTTCTGGTGGCTGCCGGCCATCCTTGGTGTGTTTGGTCATGGCTGCACCCTCCGAGCCCTGCCTCCTCCATCACCTGGCCTTCTCTGTGTGTACCTTTGCATCTCTGTGTCCCAATCTCCCCCTTCTTATATGGGCACCAGTCATAGTGCATTTACGGCCCGTCCTTGCCCAGGATGACCCTGTCTCAACTTCTTTTCATCTGCAAACACCCTATTTCCAAAGCAGGTCACAGTCACAAGAGGACTCAGGACTTGAGCATATCTTTTTGGGGGACACAGTTCACCCCATGGCAGATACATCAGTGAAAGGATCAACACGTGAACATATTAGGTGGTGAAAGTGCTACTCAGAGAAATACGGCAGGGGAAGGGGCTGAGAGGGGCACATGCTGTTTATTCAGGGAGCTGGGGCCGCAGGGAGGCTCCTTGTTCAGCTCCCCCTTCAAGAGAGGCGGCGCCACTGCCCAGCGCCTCCAGCTCGCAGCACTTTTGGGATCTGCCTCTGCTGCTGATCTGAGACCACACTTTTCCAGGTAGCCCCCAGCTGATGACTGCACCTGACCAGGGTGCTAGCACCTGGCTGATTCTGCCCAAACTGCAATAGGCCGTCTGCTCTGGAGCTCCCCGTGGGGTTGGCCGAGACTCGGTCAATTCTGCTTGGAGGCCGAAAGACTTTCCTTGTCCAAGCCGGCCTCTTCCCCTTTTATATAAACTTTCACCAACACTCCAAATTCTAACTCAACATTCTCATATGGGTAAGTATGTTTTTAACATTATAAAAAATGATAAAATGTTTTCCAGAATGGCTGGACCATTTTTGCATCCCCATCAGCAATATATGAGAGTTCCAGTTGCCCCACATCCTTGTCAGCACTTGTAATTGTCAATTTTTTTTTTTAACTTTAGCCATTCCAGTAGATGTGTAGTGGTATCCCATTATAGTTTTCTTGCTGGTGTTTTGTTGTTGTTGTTTTTTTGTTTTTTGTTTTTTTTTTTAGGAGGCACTGGGGACTGAACCCAGGACCTCCCATGTGGGAAGCAAGTGCTCAACTGCTTGAGCCACATCTGCTTCCCCCATTATAGTTTTAATTTTCCTTTCTCTAAAACTAAAGATGTAGAGCATCTTTTCAAGTGCTTATTTGGTGACGTGTCTGTTTACATTGTTTTCCATTTTTAAAAATTGAGTTTGTTTTCTTATTGTTGAGTTTTGAGAATTCTTTATATGTTATATTCTAAATACATGTCCTTTGTCACATATGTGATTTGCAAGTATTTTCTCTTAGGCTATGACTTGTGTTTTCATTCTCTTAACAGTAACTTTGGTAGAGAAGAAGTTTATAATTTTGATAAACTCCAACTTATTATTAGTATTTTTTATTTTATGGATCATCTGGTGGTGTCATGGCTAAGAACTCTTTACTGACCTAAGATGACAAAGATTTTCTCCACTGCTTTCCTCTACACGTTCCATCATTTTAAGTTCTACATTTAGGTCTATGATACTTTGGGTCCATGAGTTAGCTTTTGCATGAGGTGGGAGGCATATGTCCAAGTTCATGACGTTCGTACATGGATATCCAATGGTTTGGGCACCATTTGTTGAAAAGACTGAGCTGGCAGAAGCCGGGCCTTTTTTTTCCTGTAGGAGGGCCTACCTTCTGGATGTATGCTGGCTTCCTTGTCATGTCAGCTGACATTTCCTGTCACTCCCTTGGTAGGTATCTCTGTGCGTGTGGGGTTTGAAGCTGTATGTACCCCAGATGCACATGTTGTTAGGCTTACTCCATCCTGTGAGTGTGAGCCCATTGTAAGGAGGGCCTTTTGACGAGGTGACTTCAGGTTAGGTGTGGTCCAGCCCAATCAGGGTGGGTCTTAGTCCTATTCCTGGAGTCCTTTATAGCAGAGTGAAATTCAGGCAGAGAGAGCGCCACAGGAAGCAAGAAGCTGAAGGTCAGTGGAACCCAGAAGAGAAGGGAGAGGCCAGGCCAGGCCACCACGTGCCTTGCCGTGTGACAGAGGAGCCCAGACCCAAGGACCGCTGAATGCCAGCCCCAGAGCGCCAGTCTCCAGAAGAAAGCATCGCCTTGGAGATGCCTTGATTTGGACTTTTTCCCAGACTCAAAACCAGGAGCAAATAAAGTGCCATTGTTAAGCCCAGCCCTGGCATGGTGTTTGCTTGAGCAGCCAAGGAAACTAAAACAACGGGTTTCATTGGCTTTTGTTGGCAGGAATCCTTAGTCACTTGGCATTTTTGGAGGGGTGGGCTTCCTAGTGCATCCCACCCTGTGTCCGGTGGTCCCACTGTTACTGAAGTGCAGGGCAACCCGTGGGTCCAGGGACCAGAGCCTCCCTGGTCAAGTTCCTTCTCAACTTTCATCTCATGGTTTCATGAAGACGTTGGGGAAAATTAGATTATGGACGAACTAGATGGCTCCGAGGAACTGTTGTTTGTTCTGTTCGAGGCGATAATGGCATTGTGGTTATGTAAGAAATGCCCATCTTTCTAGAGATGCTTGCTGAAGTGTAAGGGTGCGATTTTACTCTAAAATCTCCAGTTAATAAAAATAGGCAGGAGGAAAAAGGAGAGATGAAGCAAATGTGGCGAAACCTCCACGATTGTTTAATCTGAGTGGCTCTGCATTTCGAGTATGTGTAAACGTTCTCAGAAGCGGAGGTCTGGGTTATGCACGCCTCCCCGCCGCCCCCTCTCCCAGGTCCTCAGGTGAGTGTGAGCAGTTAGGAGCTTTGCTAGTGACCACCTGCTGCCTGTGGTTGGGGCTGTTGCCATCCCCCGCACCTTCTCTTCCCTCTCTCCTTTTCCTGCTTCTCACCCCAATCCTTTCTGCATCTCTGGACCCCTTCACGGCTTCTCCTTCTAGCCACCAGAGGGCGCCCCGAGCCAAGGGCGCTGCCGTCCCGGTCCTGGAATTCTGAAAGCCCTGGGAGCACACTGCGAGGCCAGGAGCTCCTGGGGAGTCCGGCCCTGTTTTCTGTTCCTTTGAAAACACATTTTTCGGTCCAGTGAACCTCCGCCTTTAGCCTCCTGAGCTCTGGTCCCGGCTCTGGGCTGCAACGGCCATCTCTGAGGTTGGACAGGCAGGGACGGCGGTGATGGCTGATGCAGGGTGTGGCCCTGGGCTGGTCACTGCACCCTGAGCCTCGATTTCCTCATCTGTGAAATGGGGCTGATTACTGCACGTTGGTGGAGGGGCTATGGTGAGTATTAATGGGATTGTGCAGATTTTTGTAATCTCGAGACGCGAGCGTTTCTGTTCCTCCCATCACTAGAACTGCTCACTGAACCCCTGCTGTGTCCCAGAGCCCCCAGGCTCCCAGAGCGCTCCGTGCGCCCCCTCCCCACGTGGCGTCAGCAGGTGTGTCCACCCAGCCCTGCCTGTCCACGACCAGCCGTTTGCCTGGGGGACGGTGGAGCCCCTCTCTTGATTTTACACCGTCCTCTTCTGTGTAATTCCGAGTATAGCCCTTCCGAGTTTCCATGGAAATTCCCACAAAGTGCCCAAATCCGTGGCTGGCGCACGGGGGGTGCTAAGCCAGCGTCGGCTGCCGCCTCCGGTTTGGCCCCGTGTGGATTCTGGGCCTTGTGGGTGATGCCTCAGTGGCCCTGTCTCTTCAGGCTTCCGGGGGGACCACCTCCTCGGGGGACTGCGGGGAGTGTTTCCTTCCACGGCTTCATGCCTCAAATCGCTACTGGCATGAAGAAACACATTTTGATTTTTTAGAACAAAATCAGCGATGAACATTTGTTCGGCGATTTGGATTTTGCTTCCTGTATATTGTTTGAGTCCATGTGGCAACCCCGAGAGGGAGAAAAGCCTTGGTTCATTAGCCCCAGTTTCCCCAGCTGTAAACGGGGGAAACTGAGGCCCAGAGGAGTGCAGCTGCCTGCCTGGGTCTCCCAGCAAGGAAGGGGCTGGACGCTCCTCAGAGAGTTGCAGTGTGTGCCCTCGACTTGACTCCACAAGGCAGGGAACTGGGAAGTCATAGAAGAGGAGGGTTCCCCGGGAAAGTACGTTAGGGGAGAGGAGGCCAGGGAGGCCGCGGCTCGCCAGAGCAGGTTGGCGGCAGAGCCGGCGCGAGAACGAGGCCCCAAGCGCAGAGCAGAGCCCCTTCCTTTGAGGGCTCCTTTGCCTTCGGGAAACTGACGGGGCCGGGGAGAGGCCTACCAGGTGCCGTCCTCCTGCAGGGAGCCCTGCTGCGTGGGCCGCGTGGGCCGCGCAGCGCACAGGGAGGTGGGGGGACGGGACTCCATGAGCCTGCGGGTGTCGTGGAGAACAGCTGCGTGAAGAGGGACATGCCGGGCTTTTCGCACTCAGGCTCCGAACAGCGATTTTAGGCCTCTGGTCTCCAGCACGGCTGATCTCCCACAGACCGCCCAGCTCCAACACCTGCTTTCCCGCGCTGCGCCCTAAAGCGCCTCGTCGGTGGAGGTAAAGGGACATGCTGCTTGGAGCGAGGCTGCTGCCGTGAGGACTCAGGCATTCTCCCGTTATTCAGGCGTTCGTAGAAGGATCAGTGGTTGGTGGAGCTTTCTGAAATGAATGTTCAACGAATGAGTTCTTTAAAAAGGATGAGTATTTCCTAAATGCGCGGCAGGAGGTAATGGGCCGGAATTTTCACAAATGTGCTCTGTGATCGGTGTCTCCCCAGGTGCTGGCAAGGTGACGGGGCCCGGTAGAGCCCTGGGCTGCAGGCGCCACTCCTTTTGGAAGCCAGCCTGGCATTAGACAGCAGGGACCGTGGAATCGTCACCCTCCCTGACACGGCCTTTACGATTGTGGGGATTTATCCTAAGGAAGTTATCCAAAGGGGGGAGGAGGAGGAGGAAGAGGAGGAGGAGGGGTAGGAGAAATAAAACCTTGTATGCCTAAAGCTCTCAGCACAGAGTCATTTAACAGTAGAAAGAACACCAAACAAAACTGGAATCCCCCCAAATGTGCAGTGGTAGGGACGCTGGCTTTCGGTTGCAACATTTATTTGCTGTTAGGAGTTCCAGTCAATTTGTTCCCTTTCGGTGCCTGGACTTGCAGGACGTGGGGAGAAGGCTGCTAGTCGGCTCGTGGTTTTTATTTCTAAGGAGAAACTCTTGCTTGTGCCTCTTGCCCGCCTGCCTGTGACTGGGCACATCTGGACATCTGCGTGCAGGTAGCTGCACAGGTAAGAGAGCACACGGCTGCAAGTGACAGGAAAGTCGGCGAGCAGGACTTTTGATGACTGGAGTGGAAAGCAGTAGGGTTTTGAGTAAATCTTGGCCACAAGATGTTGGGGGGGGGGGTGCGGTCCAGGGCTTCTGCTCTGCCGAGCTCAGCAGGTGGCTCTCGCTCACGCTCGGAAGGTGGCAGCTGCATCCAGGTGCGGTGTGGGAGTTGTGGGGAGCAGGATGGCTGGGGCGAGGGTCTGAAACCCCCTCACAGGCTTGCCTTGTCATCCAGGGAGGTCTTGCTTAGCGTCTTGTGCCTCGGTTGCCAGGGCCGGGTCTGCTCGCGGCTTTGCCCACGTGGTTGAACCCCGTAGGAGGCCTGCAGGCCAGCTCTCCTGCTGGTCGCAGCTGGGAGCAGGGCCAGCGGCTGTGGCGCGTGTCCTGGCAGCCGGCCTACGGCGAGCCGGCGGTGCTGGAAGCCTGTCCCAGCAAGGCCGCGGTGCCCAGGGTTTCTGAACACCCCTTTGGGAGGGACCCCCGGGGCTCGGGGCTCTCGCTGTGTCACCTCCTTGGTAGAATTTGGTCTTTGGGGAGCAAGTTGGGAGATCGTTCCCGTTTGGTTGAAAAGAAGGAAAACAATAGCCACAGTGTCCAAACTGGCCTCCGCAGTTTCCAAAGCCCTTTGTGGACATGATCTCCTCTGGGCTCACTCACCCTTGGGATGCTGACGGCGGAGGAGGCCACACAAGACAGGGCCGTGATTTTTTGTGGGGTTGGGGGGTCGTCTGATGGCTACCCCTGCGTTCTCCGTTGGCCCAGGCCTGGTCTGTGGTAGCTCTGCCAAAGCCCACTGAGGCTCTGCTTGGGTGTTTTCATCCATTAGACGTGAATACGGAAGAAGCCCGGCTGTGGGGAGGGCATGTCCGTGGTCCTTCTGTGAGCAGAGCTAGCGCAGCAAAGCCTCGGGTGTGGTCAAACCAAGCTCGGCAGACACAAGCAGCACCGAACCTGCCGACACCTTCCACAGCGCATGCTTTAACCACGCGGGTTTCCTTTCGCACAGTCCAGTCTCAGGCGCAGCAGGCCTTGGGATTGTTACGTACGGTTTCCAGTGTCCGGGAGAGCTCTCTGCCTGTCTCAGTGAGCGGCTCAGAGGCCGACCTAAACTCTGGACAGCAAGACACAGAATGGGGTGTGGACGCCACCCCGTGTGTGGTGTGGGTGTACAAATACTAACCTTTTCTCCAGCGCGTTAGCAGAATGTCACGGCTGCCCCGCGCCTCGCTTTCCCACAGAGCTTCGGCCCACACTCAGGCGTTCGTCGACCCCTGTGATCTAGACTCAGAGCTGACTTCAGTGACGCTTTTTTTTTTTTTTTTAGCCAGGACTGAAGTGACCATCATGGGGTTGGTAATTTCCTGCCTCCTCAACTCAGAGTCACCCTTCTGCTTCTGTCCACCATGCAGGTCTCTGTGACCTGCCCTTGATTCCTACCAGAGTGTGTGTAACCTAGATGGGCAGTCAGCCAAAGGGGTGCTAATGTGAAGTGCCAAAAATGGGTTGGTCTTTATAAAGGGTGTTTATTTGGGGTAGAAGTCCACAGATACCAGGCCATAAAGCGTTAAGTTTCTTCTCTCACCACAGTCCATTGCCACGTGTTAGAGCAAGACAGCTGCCGGCGTTTGCCAGGGTTCAGGCTTCTGGGGTTCCTCTCTTCCCGGGGCTGCGTTTCTCTCCGGGCTTAGCTCCTTTTTCCTCCACAAGGTCAGCTGTAGACTATCAGGAGAAGGCCCACTTCTCCTCTCCTGGGGCCTTCTCTCCAACATCAAAACTGTTACTCAAAACCTGCTCCTTCTGTCCTTGGCCTTGCCTTTAATATTCGATTCCCCACCCACCAAGAGGTGGGGCTCAACGCCCTAATCCTAACCTAATCATGCCCAGATTAACAGATCAGTTTACAAGCATGATCCAATTATATTTTTGGAATTCATAATTACATCAAATCGGCCAACTGTTACAGGCAGTAAGAAAAACAACAAGGTGAATATCTGTGCATGCCCCACCCAGGCTCAGACATAGAATATTCTAGTACATTAGAAGCTCCTGTGTACCCTGTCTGGATCTCATCCCGTCCATCCTCCCAGGTATCTTGAATTTTATCCCTCTTCCACTATCCTGAATCTCACATTAGTGATTCCCTGGCCTTTTAAAATTGTGAGTACTCTTCAACAATACCCTGTTTGGTGTTGCCTGGTTGTTTTTTTTTGTTTTGTTTTTTGCAATTCAAGTGAGACGGCAGAGCAGGCCTTGCTTTGGGCCACCTGCCTCTGCATTTCTGGAGATGCCTGACATGCTTTGTTCAAACATTAGGAAGTGACTCCCACTCCCGTGTGAGGTGTTTGGCTCAGGGTAGGGCTTTGAATCCTCCCATCCCATTCCCCTCTACCCCAGGGCTCTCATTGAGAAGGAACCTACACAACGAACAACAGGCCAAGAGAAACAGACACGCTTTGTCTGGACAGCACCCAGTCACCCCCAGGTGCTGCAGCCCTCTGGAGACAGCTGAGTCGAAGATGCGGCATGGGACAGTGCCAGTTCCTTCCCTGCTTCCTTGATAACAATGCTGAAGTAAGTCAGGGACTGCTGTGCCCAGCTGAAACCCATAGTCCTTGGTCTCCAGCAGAAGTGATCATGTGACCCTGTTCTAGGCAAGGAAACATAGCCGAGATTACTGGGTGGCACTTTTGGGAAAGCTCCTCTACCAGGGATGACTCAGCCAGCAGGGCCGTTTCCCTCTTGTGTTTTTCTTCCTGCCTGGAATGTGATGGCTGGAGCTGTGGCAGCCATTGCTGTTCCTGAGGTCACTTGAGAAAGCCACATGCTAAGGATGGCGGAGCAGATAGGTGGAAGGAGCCTGGAGCCCAACATACCACGGAGCTCTGCCCTGGTCCTGGATGGCCTTCCTCTGGCTTTCTTTTATAGAAGAAAAGGAGAAAGCCTAAATTTGTTTATGCTGGTGCTTTCGGGATTTCTATTCCTAGCTTTGTAACTCAGTTCTTAACTGATTTAGGCAAGAAGCCTAAATGGGGATTTTTACCTTTTCCACAATCATCCCGTTAGTTTCAGCCTGCCACAAGAGGAGAGGCCAATCTGGGTACACTCATCTGTGTGCAAAAAAGTGTATGTGGAACCCTCATCCATTGCTGGTGGGATGGTGAAGTGGTGCAGCCACTTTGGAAAACAGCCTGGCAGTTCCTCAAAAGGTTAAACCTAGAGTTACCATATGGCCCCGGAATTCCATTCCTAGGTGCCTACAAGAGAAATGAAAACACGTGTCCACACAGACATTTGTACACGAGTGTGCACAGCAGCGTTATTCAGATAGTCCGGAAGTGCAGGCGGCCCACGGGACCACCAGCTGACGAAGGGAGAGCAGACTGTGGCCCATCCAAGCAGCGGAGTCGTATTTGGCCGTGAAGAGGAACGGAGTGGTGACACGTGCTACGGCACGAGTGAACCCGAAGACCTGCTCAGTGAGGCCATCCGGCCACGAAAGGGCTGCACGGTGTATGATCCCATTACGTGGTCCGACCAGAGCAGGCATGTCCACAGAGACAGGGAGCAGGTCAGCGGTTGCCCAAGGCCGAGGGGCTTGGGGGAAATGGGGGTGACTGCTGAGGGGTTCAGGGCTTTTTTTTGGGGGGTGATGTAAATGTTCTGGAATTAGATAGTGGTGATGGCTGCACAACTTTGTAAAAAAGCTAAAAACTCGTATACTTTAAAAAGGTGAATTGTATGGAACAGGACTTTTATCTCAATAAAGCTGTTATTTAAAAAAAAAGAGTATGTGTGCTTCAAAGCGAAAAGCTGGCCGGCGCTGGAGCCAGGCGGCCTTGTGGGGTGACGAGCAGGGCAGGGTGGCAACCCCACGGCTGCTTTCTGCCACCCCCAGCAGGGCCCCCCCCCGTGCCACTGAACGACCTTGGGGTGCTTCGGCCTCCGTGCCCAGTGGCCTCATTTGTCCAAGGGGGCTCAGACCAGCTGTTCGTGGGGGGCCTGCGAGGGCTAAGTGGGAGGAGCAGCTCCAGCACGAGGCCTGGCCCACTGAAGAGCCGACGCCAGCTCTGATCGCTCCGATCCCGCCACCCACCTGCGGCCCCTGTCCCCATGTGGCGGCTTGACGTCATTTACGAATTCCAAAAAGAGTTACAGATCATGTGTGTAAACTGGCCTGTGCCTCTGGGCGTGACACCCTTTGATTGTCTTAGATTCAGCTGAGAGGTCTGGTTAAATTATGTTACGATTAGGGCTTTGATTCAACCCGGTCATTAGGTGCGACTCGGCGTCGAGTCCCAGCCCCCTTGGTGGGCGCATGAAACAGACTCTCACACGGAAGGAGGTGCACAGGGAAGGACGCAGAGGAAGAGAGACAGCTCGATTGACCTGGCGGAGGCCCCGGGAAGAGACATGAGCCTGACAGTCTACAGCTGACCTTGTGAAGAGACCAGAGCCGCCGAGCCCAGAGGGAAATGAGCTCCGGGGAGAGGGACGAGCCTTATGCCAGCCTCCGGCTGAGACTGGAAGAAGCTGGGACCACGGAGCCTTAAGAGGCAGAGGAAGGCTGAGCCCTCGCAGACGTCGCCCGCCATCTTGCTTCAACACGTGGCAGCAGAGTCTGGCGAGGAAGTAACTTTGAGCTGGATCCTTTAGGGCCTTGTGACTGTAAGCTTCTGCTCCGAATAAATGCCCTTTATAAAAGCCCACAGAGTGCTGGTGCTTTGCATCAGCAGCCCCTTTGGCTGACCAATACACCCTGTGACAATTGTCCCTGCCAGCAGGCGCTTCCGAAGTTAGGGTCGGAAGCAAGAATGGTTCAGACTTTTGAAAAAAGAAAGAAGGCCATGAGGGCAGGACCAGCCCTCCCTGAGGTGGAAGCACATCGTGAAGCGTCTGTGATCAGAATGGTCTGGAGCAGACTGCGGCGAGAACAGGGGCCCGACGACAAGAACAAGCTTCCAGAAGGCCGGGGCAGGCGTGGGTGCCAGCAGCCTGCTCTGACCCGTGTCCCACGCGCACTGAGCACCTGCTCCACGGGGAGGACTCGAGGCGCTCACAGCAGGGGAGGGAGGGACGATTCGTGGTGGGCGCCTGTTACCGTGATAAGTGAGAACCGCAGGCGTAGAAGGGACAGCCTGCGCCGAGGCCAGCCCTTTATGGAAACAGCGCCCGGTGTGGTTTGGGCAGCAGCCCCAATGCCCAACTCAGAAGAATGTGCATCCCACAAGATTTTTCATTTAAAGTTTCATTTTCCGTGTTACTGGAGTTTGGAAATTTGCTTGAACTAGTCTTGTTTTTCTTTCCCTCGTGACAATCGCGTGGGCTGCTTCTCTCCTTCCCAGCACCATTGTAACATGGAATTATGTGCATTATTGGTGCACTTTGCCATTTTGCTTTGAAAAGCTCAAGTCACCGAGGTCCCTGGTGTGGTTTACTTGCCTTCACGTGCCGTGTCCATTGGACGTGGCAGATGGCCACCCGGGATCCCTCGGTGCTGATGTCTCTACTCCAGAGGAAGCTTCCGGGGTCCTTGGTAAAGAGCGGGGAGGAGGGAAGTCTGGGGTTGATTCCCAGATCTGACGTCCCAGGGGTGGGACTTAGGACAAGGCGTCTAACTGATCGCTGCCCGTTTCCTTGCCCACGCAGTGCAGTCAGTGCCCTACCTCGCTGGGTTCTTTGGAAGATTAAATTGTATGACGAAGAGGAAAAGTTTTTAAATCCATGCACTTAAAAACAAGTTTTATATTATAAGCAAAGTTAACGCATAGACATGAGAAAGAAGATCAAACCGTTACACAGAGGGGTAAAATCTCCCTTCCCGCAAACCACTGTCCTTGTGGGTCACTGTCAGCAATCTCTCATGTACCCTCCCAGATTTCTCTGCAGGTCTGAGCATTTGTGACTGTGCATGTCCTGTTTTTCAGGCCTCGTAGTGTCCTTGCTTCTGTCTCTCTGATACCTGTTCAAATCGGCACACCTCATTCTTTTCTCCGGTTGCCCAGCATTCCGTGGATGGCAAGCCCTCACTTGTTTCTCCAGGTCATTTAAGTCGACAAGTTTTCGCTATTCCAGGTGAGGCTGGAAGTGACCCTTCTTTACATAGGTGTGAGAACACCTACAGGGTGAATCTCAGAAAAGCAAAGAGCGTGTGAATTTAAAATTCTGAAATAGTCAACAACTCCCACCAACAGTGTCCCCCGTGGATAGCAATCCCACAGGGTATGGGCAAAATGGCTCTTCTGTCACTCTCATACTTGAAAATGACACATTTCTGGTTTAAATCAAAATTTTTTTTTTTAAATTATGAGAGCAGACAAATCTTTTTCCCTTGCTCCTTGGGCATGTGTTCTTCCTTTTATGTGAATGACTTGTTAATCTCTTTTTCCTGCTGAGTTTTTCATCTTTGTCTTATTTATTTGTCAGAGATCTTTACATAGGAAGGAAATGAGCACTGCACGTGCTAGTTGTCGAGATTTGTTCAACTCTCATCTCATAGGAGAACAGGATTACTTCCTTTGAAATAATCCCTAAAATTATGTGTGTGCCAGAAACAGTGCCACTTCCTGCCCCCAAATCTTTCACAGCCTGTGTTCTAGTTCTTATCCTTCAACTCGGGGGCTGGGAGGCTCTTTGATGTATTGGGCAAACATTCCCTGAACCCTCGTTTATTCTCTCAATCTGCCCACAGCAAGGTGAGCACAAGATGATGACAATGCCCTGTGGTATGTATGAGGGTAGACTGTAAGAGAGGCAAGACTAATGGGCCATTATGGCAACCAAGCAGCCCCACAGTACGTATTAGTCCAGCAGACCACAGCAGAAGGCATGGTCCCTGTCCCAGGCATCATGGAGGACTTCCTGGAGGTGGGGATCAGGGACCTTTTTCATTCACTGACAGGAGAACTGAGCTAAATTTCCTTCAGAGACAGGCCATGGGCCCTGGGAAATCAGTGGCCAGTTTCACTCGTCCCCAGACTGTAACGCTTGCTGGGAAAAGGTACCCCGTGTTTGTGTGGATGCTGCATCCAGGGAGGGGCTTCCGTTTCCCTGTTTTCGGAGCTGGGAATGACCTGAGCAGCTTTCTGGGCTGTGGGACAGAGCTTAAAGACGAGTAGTAGAGTGCATGGGCGATTTCACCTCATCTGGCTCCAAATGGCCGAGGGCTGGGAGGCAGGCTCAGGAGGCTGGTGTGACGGGCATGGCTTGCCGCCAGGTTTTCTGACCCCAGGTGCCATCCCTCAGGTGGGTGTCAGGACTGATAGTTCTGCTCCCACTCATGTTCACGGGCGCTATTTAGGTCTGTGCATTTACAAAGGTGCTTGTTGGTTGCTGACTCTTACTTTTTTTCTCATCACACAAGTAAAATATGAAGACTTGTTTTTTAAACAATGTGTGTGAGCATCTCAGGATGCTCGAAGCAGACACATTAGGGCGGCCTCAGCCGGTGGAAGTTTCTGGTAAGAGGGCAGTTCCGACAGTGGGCGCAAAACTCGGGCCGCGGCAGGCGCGCGCCAGTCTGACGGCGGAGAGCCTGCCTGGCCCTCGGCCCCTCTTCTCTGCGTCTCCTTCCCCTTCCCTCTCCACGCCGTTTTCTTTCTGCTCACGGCTCTGCTCCCTCTGGGGCACTCTTGATGGTTCCTTTCGTGTCCTCTTGCCTGGGTTAAGGCTTCCAGGTGCCCGCCGTGCGCGGGCCTCGTCGCTGCCGGGCAAGTGTTTTGCAGGTGGGCTCGGCATCACCGTGAGCTGACCTTAAGTGAAGGAAATTGCCCTCTCGTGTGGGTGGGCCTCAGCCAGGGAGGCGGAGGCCCGAGGGCCCCAGAAACCAGAAGGAATTCTGCCTCAAGCCTTCGGCATCGACTTCTACAAGAATTTCCGGCCTGCCAGCTTGCCCGAAGGAGTCTGGGCTCAAGACTTCACCGTGCATCTTTACCAGAATTCCCAGCCTGCAGCCTGCCCTCCAGAACTGGGTCTTGTCAGGGCCCTCGGTTGAGTGAGCCAGTTCCTTGTACTAAATCTCTACACACACACACACACACACACACACACACACACACACACTCCCGCGGGTTCTGTTTCTTTGGGGAGCCCTGACTGACGCGCCCTCTTAGGCTTTCCACGTTATTTTGAGCAGCTCCCCTTCACCCTGTTACTGAGGGAACTTTCCCACGCTCGGGTTATGGGGCTGGTCGAACGCAGACCCCCGGCCCTGGGCAGACGAGATGGGCAGTGGGTTGTTAGTCACAGGCCCTCAAAGCCCAGCACGGGGAGTGCAGGGGGACGCAGGGGGACGCAGGGCCCCCCGGGGGCTCACGCGGGAGCACAGGGAGCCAGCGGGGCTGTGGGAGGCAGGCCTTGTGGCGACAAGAGGGCGAGGTGCCTCTGTCTCCCCCAGGAGGACGATTGGCTCGTTTGAATCATTTTGGGGGCTGGCAGGGCACTGAAGCCCGCTACTGGGCGATAAGCGGGCCTGCGCCTGGGCCTGTGGCAAGGAGGGCTGTTTAGCCGGGGAGCGGAGGGCAGGGGAGCTTGCGGTGAGGCCATTCGACGCCGTCCCGATTTCACCAGACGCCAAGGCAGCGGGTGACATCGGCCTTCCTGCTGACCTCACGCTCGCGGCCCGTGCAGCCTTGCGGCTCCTGAGTCCTCTGGCCTCCACGTCCCGCCCTCCCCACCTCTGCATCGCTCGTCTCTCTGTATGCCTCTCTCTGCTGTCTCCCACTCAGTCTCTGAGAGACCAGGGGTCTTACCAGCTTGGCCAGACCCTACCTGGCACCCCATGGCTCTGCCAGGCCGTTCTCACCTGCTCCCACCTCCTGGGTCCCTGTCTGGGGCGGGTCCCTCTTTGTGGGCTGACAGCGGCTGTGACACTTCCCTTCCTCCTCTGATACAGCCTTGCTGCTGCTGTGGCCAGCGCCGAGCCAGCTGCTGGGGCCGCAGCGGTGAGCAAAGCCCTCGTGGGGAGGTGGGCACAGACAACACAAAAGGCATAAGCAAAGTGGACCACGGGCAGTGGGTACTGGGAGAAAGTCAGTCAGGAAAGAGGATGGGGAGTTCCAGGGTAGGGATGGCGCATTGCTGTGTGACTTAGAGGGTCAGGGGAGGCTCCTGAGGATATGAGGGGTGAACCCTGTGGGGACGTAGTGGGGGTGGGGAGAGAGGCAGCGGGATTCCTGGCACAGGGGCTGCAGGTGCAAAGGTCCTGAGGCCGAAGCTTGTCTGACATGTTTTATGGATTGTGATGTTCTTGCAGAAGACGCTGGAAGGGTTTCAGCAGAAGTGGGACAAGGTCCAACTTCCCCTTTTGTGGCATCCCTGAGGGGGCCTCACACTGCCCAAAAGCCCTTCGTAGCGCCCTGTGCTGGTTTTCCCATCTCTCTCCCTTCCCCTTCCTCTCCCCTCCCTTCTCTCCTCTACTTTCTCCTTCCCATTTCCCTTCCCTTTCGTATCTCCCCTTTTCTCTTGACCTCAGTCCCTCTATTTATGTGTGTTTACACACACATCTGTGGCATCTGCTTTTTTCATTTAAGAGCATGATTTTTAATAGCCACCCAGTTATACCACCCTATGGACAGATCCCCATTTATTAAACCAGTTTCCTCGTGTTGGACATTTAGTGTTTCCAAGTGTTCACAGTTGTAAGTAATGTGCAACTTTTTCATCTCTGCACTTTTATTTACGGTACAAATAGCAACTTTGGAGCCTCCTAGAATCTCCAGTCTTGCATTAGGGCGAGATCAAGTTTTGTTGGGGCAGGAGACTGGGGCTTGGTGGAGGCAGAACCAGGGGACCCCTCCTTTCTCCTGGAGAGGGCCCTTTTCCTGTTTGGTTTTTCGGCTTTCTAGAGGGAGGCCGGGAGAACCTGCTGCCGTGCCCACTCCCGTTGGAAGCTTTTGCTCACGAAGCTCAGAGGATTTGGCTGTGGCCAGCTTGGGCCATCTAACCTGGACCACCTCTGCTATTTATTTTTAATCCTAGCACGTTCTCTTCTAGTCATGTGAGTGTGTTCCTGTGATAGCCTTCATTTACATTCTGGGATGCCTCTGAAGTCTCAAATGCCGCCTACCTGTTCGAAACAGGTGGGAGCTTTCTAAAATTATGTTTTGAACTCTGTGCCCTTAATTCATGACCTGGAGCTGCCTCTCCTTCTCCTGCCAGAAGTTGGCTTTGCCTGCTGCTGTCAAGGGATGTGCTGACAATCAAAAGAATGCGTGGATTTTCAGAGGGTTTGTAAACTGATGAGTTCTGTGCCCATGTTAGCAGGTGTCACAGCCAGGCAGGTGGGGGCTTAGGCCTAGGGATGGACTCTGTACCTGACCCAGGTCAGGGCCCCAGAGCGCTTGGCTGCGTCCGCCCTGTCTGTAGCTCTGCCCCACGCTCCTCATCCCACGCCAGGTGGGTGGATGCCCTTGAGTGACAGCGTGACGGCGGATGTGAGCATCCGTGGCCTGTGCAGTGGCTTTCCGCACGGTGGGCAGGTGGCAGGTCCAGGCGGCCACATGTCAATGCCTCCTCCCACGCTTGGCCTCAGCTCAGTCCCTGCACGTGGCCTTGCCTCAGTTTCCTAATCTATGAAATGGAAATAATTCTTGCTGCACAGTATTGCCGCCAGGATCCCATAGGGTCAGCAGATGGCAAGTGCCATCTGGATCTGCGTTTAATGAAGTCCCCTCCCTGCTGTCCTCTCCTTCTGCCGTGGCACTGTCTTTCCCCCTTCCCTGGTGCCGCTACTGTTCTGCCACTTGCAGGCAGAGTGGGTTCTGGAACTCCTTTTGGTTGTCTTGGGAAATCCGGCCTTAGAGAGCCAAGCTCATCGCACTCCATAAGAGCTGGCTCCTCGTGTCCGGTCCCCCTAGCTGCTGGGCCATGGACGGGTGAACTGGGCTCAGCCCTTCGGGTGTCCTGACCTGCCCTGGCCTGCAACCCAGAAGCCAGCGATGGGAAGAACCAGGGACAGGGGTGGGAGAGCAATGCTAAGCCATGTGGCTGCTGGATTTAGGTGGGCGGGACCCCCTTAGGTGCTGCTGCATGTTCTCATCTGAGGGAGAACAATGGCCCATGGGCGTCTCTTATTCTCCTTCATGGTTTTGCGAATTTTCTCTCTCCTTTTAAGGCTGAGAGTTGGAATGTGCATTTAAGAGGAAGGAAATCCCACCTTTTCTGGTGGTAAAAGGGCCCCCAAGCCCCAGATTGCTGAGTTTGGGACACCCCTGATGGCCCTTTGCTTCTGGGAGGGGGCTCGGAGGGGACCTGCTGCCATTGGCCAATGGCCCCCTGCCCACATCCTCAGAGTGCAAGACTTGGTGGTGGCTTCCTTGAAGGAACTAAAAGCCCCAGATGACACTGAACAAGGAGGCAGTAACTCAAGCGCAGCCATCGCCGTAGCATCAGGCTGCCTCTTAGGCCCTGGGAGCCCCCGCGGCTCTTTCAGCGTCCCCAGCGGCCACGTTTGAGCAAGGCAGCCCCTCCCTGCCTTGCTCCCTCCACCTCCCAGGCCCCAGGAGGAGGCGGTCTTTCTCTGGGTTGAGGCCAGTGTGCTCCTCTCTCACTCTGAGCAGGCTGCTTTCCCTGGACCCCTGCTCTGGGACCTCCCCCGGCCCCCAGCACACTGACCCTGAGGCCGCACTTGCGAGGCCAGAGCACATTCCACCCACTGGCCGGTGATAGGGGAAGACGACTGAGAGGCCCCCAGCACCCTGGCTGAGAACCACCTGACAGCTCTAAAAGGAGCCTGGTAACAGTAGCCACCCCCAGATTTGTCCTCAGGTTTGACTGAGTCGATGGTGAGCACGCGCGGGACCGCTGCTCAGTTGCCGGAACTATTCTAGCTCTCACCTAGACTCCAAGGCGGGTTGTGGGCTAGTTCCCATCCAGCAGAGGCAGAAACCGAAGCACGGAAAAGTTAAGTTGCCCCAAAATATGTAGCTTGAAACTGGGGGAGCCAGGACTCCAGCTCCAGAGGTTCTGCTGTAATCTCACCTTCTGCCTAAGATGCCAAGGTCACAGCCAGCGCTCAATAAATGCCCACTGTTGTCCGAAGTCAGAAGACGTGCGTGGTCATTCGTGCACCCGACCCAGCAATACGTTGAGTCCCTGCCGATCTTGTGTGACCAGAGTCACTCCTACCCTCTGCTGCCCCTCCCTCTCTCCTGGCCGAGCCACAGCCTTTCTCACCAGGGCATCTCCTCCTTGTCGGTGGCGACCTCCTTGGCATGGCCTTCCCATCCTCCTTCACCCCATCTCCATTGTCTGAGCACCCACCTGCTCTGTGCCAGGCTCGGGGCATTTGCCAGGACGCAGCAGAGAGCAAGGTGGACTGAGCTCTCGCTGCCTGCTGGACAGGCGTGGTGGCCCTCACAGCCTCCACTCCCGCTGACCTTCCCCTCTGTGACAGCGTTCAGCCAGAGAAGAGGGAAAAGGGGACAGAGGGGCGTTTAGGAGCAGCCTCGAGTCCAAGGGTGCCGGATTTGAGCCCGGGCTCTGTCGCTCGCCAGCTCTGTCCCTGGGACAAGTCACTGAACTTCTGAAACCCTCGGCTTGCTCATCTGCAAAATGGGGTTGTTACCACCTCCCCCATAGGATCATTTGGGGAGAATGTGATGAGGTGTGCATGGTGCCCGGCTCATAGGATGTGCCCGGCAAACGTGAGCCTCCCCAATCCCTCCACCTGGGCCGCCCAGGTGGGCGGCAAAAGGGAACAGTTAACTGTTGGACACCTGCTGGTTCTCAGAGGGGGGAGATCAAGTCCCACGGATGGGTAGTCAGCCACGTTCCAGGCCAAAGGCTGAGAAGAGCAAGGGCAGGGCGCGAGGGAAGACTGGCCACTGTCTGCGGGTTTTTGTCCTCTGATAACCCTCTGGGTCAGTCCCTGGTCCTGCCCAGAGTCTGGACGTGACACTTTAGCCGGACGGGAGTTCATGGGGCTCTGTTGACCGTGCTCAGAGATGCCGTTGGCTGATTTGAGGTCTGTTTGTGCAGGTGAGACAACAGCTTCTGCTGCAGGGAGTTCAGGCCGGTGGGCCTGGCAGCCCCTCACCACGTGCTGCCCCCTTCTTCATTCCTGTGGGGTCCTAGCCGAGCTGTGTGCCCCCGGACACGTGGCCACGCCAGCTCTGGACTCCTGCCCGGGTCCCTAGCTCCAGGGCACCCTCAATTTTATCTCCGCGTCCTGGGTGCTGCAGAAATAAAATAAGGACAGAGACTTCTTGAGCTTTTTATGGCTAACTCTGCCCCCACATCTCTCCGGCTGTCAGGACACACCCAGCTTTGGGGGTGGTGGTGGCTGGTGCTCCAGGAAGTTCAGCCAGGAGGATGATGGTCCTGCCTGGCTCGAAAGGAGCTTGAACTTTTGGGGATCTTGGAAATCCCAGAGGCAGGGCCCCTGCCGATGCTCATCTAGGTGTCACCTCTCCTGGTAGTGGGGACACTGCCCTGCCCACTCTGCCTGGTTTAGCCCTGGAAGTCCTGGGAGCCCCCAGTCCGGGGCAAACTGGGCCAGCTGGTCAACAGGCTCGGCAGGCGGTAGCACCTGCACGGTGCCTTGCACAGAGGCGGGCCTGGGGCCTGGACGCGGTGGGCGGTGATTACCCCTGGCTGGGCTGGGGGGTCCCTGATGAGTCCACGCCAGTGGGCTGGGGAGGTGGAGCCTGGCCGCGTGTCCTGGCCCCCCTCGGGGGGTGGTTCCCAGGCACTGACATGCCTCAGCTCACCAGCAAGTGGCCTCTGCTCAGCCAAGGACTTTCTCCAGCACCAGGGAGCTCATGCAGCCCTAACTCAGGGAAGAGCTGGGCATTGCCCCTTCCCTGGGGCACCCCTCAACCAGGGAAGGCTGGGTGTCAGTGGACGAATATCCCAACTCCCGCTCCCCCCACTCGGTGGGGACAATTCTGAAGCATGTTCTTGATGATCCTTCAGAGAGTTGGATGGTGGTGGACAGTGATGGTGGTGGTGGTGAAAGATGGTGGTGGTGGGTGATGGGTGATGGTGGATGGTGGTGGGCGGTGGTGGGTGGTTGTGGTGGGTGGTGGTGGATGATGATGGTGGGTGATGGTGGGTGATGGTGGGTGGTGGTTGGTGGTGATGGTGGGTGGTGGTGGGTGA
>JAKSZT010052319.1:23763721-23800378 GCA_026826555.1 Tolypeutes matacus | reverse complement strand
GGTGATGGTGGGTGGTGATGGTGGGTGATGGGTGATGGTGGGTGATGATGGTGGGTGGTGATGGGTGGTGGTGGGTGGTGGTGGGTGATGGTGGGTGATGATGGTGGGTGGTGGTGGGTGGTGGTGGGTGGTGGTGGGTGATGGTAGGTGATGGTGGGTGGTGGTGGGTGGTGGTGGATGGTGAAAGATGGTGGTGAATGATGGTGACGAGTGATGGTAGGTGATGATGGGTGTATTAGTCAGCCAAAAGGGTGCTGATACAAAGTACCAGAAATCTATTGGCCTTTATAAAGGGTGTTTATTTGAGGTAAAAGCTTACAGTTACAAGGTCCTAAAGAGTCCAACTCAAGGCTGCTCTCTCACCAAAGTCAGCTGCCACGTGTTGAAGCAAGATGGTGGACATCTCTGCCTGGTCTCTCTTTCCTTCTTCCTCTTAAGACTCTGTGGGTCCACCTTCTTCCAATCGCAGCTGTAGCCTGGCATAGGGCTCGTCTCTCAGGGCTTCCTGTATCAGTCTGGCACAGGGCTTGTTTTTTTCTAGGCTTTCTCAGCTGCTCAGCTGCAAACTATCAGGTGAATGGCTCAGCTCTCTCCAGGACCTCAGGGTCAAACATGACAGAGCTCTCTCCTCTTCTGTGTATCTTCTTCTGTGTCTGTTTATATCAGCCCACCAAGGGGACAGGGACTCAACCCTGAGTCACACCCTACTGACATGGTTGTATCAAAGCCCCAATCTTAACAGGTAATTTAATTAAGACAGGTCAGCTGAATCTAATACATTCAAAGGGTGTCACACCTAGAGGAACAGACCAGTTTACAAACATAAGCTTTTTTATTCTTTTATTCATAAATAATCTCAAACTGCCACAGTGGGTGATGGTGGATGATGGTGGTGGATGGTGGTGGGTGGTGGTGATTGTGTGGGTGGTGGTGGTGGATGGTGGTGGATGGTGGATGGTGGATGGTGGTAGATGGTGGTGGGTGGTGGTGATTGTGTGGGTGGTGGTGGTGGGTGGTGGTTGTGGTGGATGGTGGATGGTGGTGGGTGGCAGTGGATGGTGGTGGATGATGGTGGTGGGTGGTGGATGGTGGTGGATGGTGGTGATTGTGTGGGTGGTGGTGGTGGGTGGGGGTGGTGGTGGATGGTGGATGGTGGTGGGTGGCAGTGGATGGTGGTGGTTCACTGGGGCAGTGGGGCCAGGTCAGGGTCATCAGAGTCTCGTGATTGTGGATCTGAGACCTGTACTGGGACAAGGACCTGGTTGAGGCAGCTGAGGGGTAGGGATATGTTCTCACTGGACCCCTGGGGCCATTTGGCAGGTGCCTCCACCTTGACTGCAGTGGCCGCACCCCACCAGCCTGCATGTCCTGGGGGAGGTTAGTATTCAACTGGTTTATTTGGAATTCTAGGCAGGATAGTAATATTTCAAGTACACAGGTAAAGAAACTGGGGCTGAGAGCGCTGAGGCAGCGTGGCGTCCCACGGCCTGTTAGGGAGGAGCTGGGGTTCGAGCCCGGACCCCTACACCTAGCAAAGGGCTCTTCATCCTCCTTGGAGAAGGCGCGGCCAGTCTCCCCTGCTCTGCGATCCGGGAGCAGGCTGGGACCCATCTGGGGACTGGGGGCTAGAGTGGGTGGTGCGTGGGGGGCTGGACCCAAGCCCACCCACTCATGCTGCAGCAACCAGCTCATCAGGGAATCAGGCCTGATTGCACCTAATGAGGCTGTGGGGGTGTGGGAGTGTGGGTCGCATTCCCATTTCCTGCTCAGTGGGAAGCGGCCGTGATGCATATTCATTTATGCAAATCCAGGCTACTAAGCAGGCACCCTTGCTTCCGCCTCTGCCTCTTCCCTCTTCTCATCCTGAATTTGGAGCCCAGAGACCTGCCCAGGATTCCCTCCCTCCTTTACCACCTCCAGCCCAAAAGAAGGGGCCAGCGGGAGGCCAGGTGTCTCTTGACAGCTTACTCTGAGCCAGGCCTTGGGCTCAGCCCAGCGAGTGAGGGTTGATGCTCATTCGTTTTTTTTTTTTTATATAACACAAAATTTGCCATTTTAACTATTTTTAAGAGTTCAGTTCCATGCTTTGGCCTTCCAGGGTGCTTGCATTATGGGGCCTCAAGGAAAGGGTTAAAGGCAGCAGCTTTCTGCCCCATTGTGTTGCTCCTGGGAGTAGGATGGGAACTTCCCCAGCCCAGAAGCAGGCCTGGCTCGGTGCTGAGAGGCCCCGTGGGAGGAAGCCCAGGGGCTGTTTTGCCTGCCAGGAGGCGGGGATTTGAATCGGGGGGAGACTGCAGCCTGGGAGCAGCGTGTGTGCAGACATGCAGGTTTGAGGCATGAGAAACATACATTTTGTTCCCAGAGTTCCCGGGTTCCCCGTCGTCTCTGGGCTCAAAGCCCTGTTCTTGGGGTGCCAGAACCCAGCCCCGAAGCCAAGCAGTCACCACGGAGGGCGGGAGACCGTGGAGGCAGGTGGTGCAGCGTGCGTCCCGCTCTTATGTGAACCCTGCCTCAGTTTCCTCATCTGAAACATGGGGATAACAATAGCTCCTACCTCCTCGATGGCTCTTGGCGTATGATAGGAGCTCAGGAAGCGTCGCTCTTGATGCAGGAGATGGCAGGAGGGGCGCGTGCTACAGCGGCCGGAAAGGGCCCGTCAGCAGTGAGAGCCGGCCTCTGTGGAGTAGGGTGCTGGGCCCAGCTCCGCTCCGCATGCATCCTGCATCTGAGCGCACATCAGCTCTGGGCAGCGGGCAGACGTGGGTTTGGAAGCTGCCTGGGTTCCAAAGGCGAAGCCCACCCCCACCCCCCTGGCTGGGCCTGGTCCCCCAGGGGGCATATCCAGCCAGGAAGGTTCCTCCATGGACCTCTGGGAGGAGGCCGACTTGGGGGGTGTCCCTCGTGGGGGCCTGGAGGGATGGGACTAAGGAGAAGGTAGACGGGGAACCTAACAGCACTTTGCTAGCTCACATGACATCAGGGGCTGTGGCAACAATGGGGACTCCCAGTCCTGGCCCCCCGAGTCCGGCCACTGCGGTGCTGCCAGTGAAGGGCTCCCCGGCACACCTCGGGGACCCGAGGAGTGGAGCAGATGCAGGCTCCCTGGGGGCGCCTGGCTGCCAAGGGGCACAGTCAGGGGAGGGGCTGAGCACCCCTCTCCACTCCACAGGCTCCCCTACTCCAGGAGTTGGGGGGAGCAGAGAGAGGTGCGTGTGCTTCACCAGGGGTTCCCTCCATGTGGACAGAACGCGCAGGGGAGAGGTGTTTTAGTTTGCCAAAGGGCTGCCGATGCCAAGTACCAGAAATGTGTTGGCTTTTATAGAGGGTATTTATTTGGGATAAAAGTTCACAGTTCCAAGGCCATGAAAAGTCCAACTCAAGGCACCATAAGGGGTGCTTTCTCACCCAAGTCAGCTGCCCCGTGTTGAGGCAGGATGGCGGCGGTCTCTGCCTGGTCTCTGCCTTCCCCTCTGGGCTGTGCCGTCTCCCGGAGCTCAGCTGAGGGCACTCGGGCACAGGGCTTGTCTCTCACTGGGCTCTTCTCTCAGGCTCGGCTGCTCCGCTTTCTTCCTGATTTCAGCGGCAAGCTACCAGGCAGATGGCTCACCTCTCCCGGGGCCTCAGTTCCTTGAGCCTCCCCTTTAGGTCACATGGCTTCATCAGATACGGTGGCACTCTCTTTCTGGCATGTCTCCGCTTTTTATTGGACCCAGCGAGAGGGCAGAGACCCAACCCGAGTCAGGCCTCACTGAGGCACCAGCCACAGGAGTGGAGCAGCCCACAAGCATAGTCATTCTCTTTTTGGGATTCATAAAATAATCGAAACTGCCACAGGAGGCATGAGCATTGTCCATGGAACCAGCAGGACGCAGAAGTCCCCGTGTGCCTTGATGAGGGCCGTGCTGAGTGGGCCGTGGGCAGCAAGAGGCCTGGGCCGCGAGCCTGCAGAGGGCTGGCGGTGGAGGGAGCCACTGGGGCCATCGGTGCCCGCACAGTGCCCTGGGCCATGGGCGAAGTCTGGCCATACGCAGTGGACACCAGTGCAGGGCACCCGGCATCCAGGTGGGGTCCGGGACAGTGATCTCTCCATGAAGGAGACCCCAAGGCGACGGCACGTGGCCAAAGGCCTTCCTTCTTCCACCTACCAACCGTGGCTTAACCGTGAAGAGGTTTATCTGTTCCAGCAACAAGAGGCCCGAGTGGGTCATCCAGGACTGGTGAGGCAGCTCAGTGACGCCACCAGGGACCCAGGTTCTTTCCACTTCTTTCCACTCGGCCATTCTCAGTGAGCATCCCTTGTCTTAGGCTTGTTGCCTCATGGTTGGAAAGTGGCTGCTGAGTCTCAGCGCTTCTGTTCATGCTACGGACAGGAAGAAAGAGGAGGCGACAAAGATCCTGAGGTCGGTCTCCTTTATAAAGCTTTTCCAGAAGACATCCCCCTCCCCTGAACAATTTCCACCGCAGTCTCATTGGCCAATCCTGCTGCAAAGGATTCTGGGAAGGCAGGGCTTTTTTTTTTTTTTTTTTTTTTTTCCTGTGACCCCAAACATAATTGGGGTCTGTGGCTAAGGAAGAAGGGGAGAATGGATATTGAAGAGGGCAACTTACGTTGTGCCACAGGCTCCTATCGATGTGCATTTGGCACAGAGGAGGCCCCTAGTTACCAGTAGTTAATACTGGTACCAGTTTACTGCCAGCTGAACACAACCTACCTTGTGTCAGGAGAAACCCAGCAGACATACCCACCCCTCACAAGCTGTACAGCCAGATCGCCTCTGGGGCAGAGGTGTGGAGGTGGGGGGTCAGTTAGCACAGTGGAAGCATTCTCCTCCCCTAAGGCGTCGTGGAATCATGCGGCAGCTACTGGGCTGGGAGGCGGGGTCAACCCCAGCTCTGCCACTGATGCTGTGTAGCCTCAGGCTGGTACCTCAACCTCTCTGAGCCTTACGTTCCAAGCTTTGTGATTTCTGACTCAGTTAAGTAATTGAGGGCATTGAATTGGCTCCTCATCTGAAGTTCTGTCGAGTCAGAACAAGGTGGTCTGTAAACTCCAGAGGTCCCCAAGATGATAATAAAAACAGTGAGCATTCTGGAGGGCTCACCAGGAGCCAGTACATTCTGAGAACTCCAGTGTTCTGTCTCTACCGGTCCTCGCAAAAATCCCGCGTGGCGGGTGCTGTCATTGCCCCATTTTACAGTTGAGCAAACAGAGGCCCAGGTTGGGTTCGTAACTGGTCAGCGTCTCCAGGCAGCACAAGGCGAAGGCAGGATTTTGGCCAGCGGCCGCACTCTCCCCTCTGTTCTGCCTCCCGGGGTGGGGTAGTGACAACAGCCCACATTTGTGTGAGGGTTTTCAGCTTCCGGGTTGATCTTCCGGGGTTCTTTTCATTTGAACCTGCAAATGGTGCCTTTTAATGTGGGCTCATTCTCTCCATTTTACAGATGAGGAAACCGAGGCTGTGCAAAACCAACATGCTTGCCAGAGGGGGACAGTGGTCGTTAAGAAATGTGCTCTCCTCTTGTGCCTCGGTTTCCCTGTCTGTAGACCGCGGCTGCGACTCCGGCTTTGGGGGTCTCTGGAGAACTCTGCACCCATGCTCGGGATGCTCTGAGCCACGGGGCACCCTGCAGGCTTCCTGCAAAGGGCAGCTGGGCCCCGCTCTTCAGGCCCAAGGCCAGTGCTCCTTGCAAGCCCGCCCCACCCTGCATCCTGCCCGCTGCCCCCCACGTGGGTGTTAGGGAGCCCCTGACCACGTCCTGCGCCCCGACAAGGCTTTGAATGATGAGGCTCAGCCGAGCTTGGTGCCCCCCGATGGCGTTAGCCAGGGTGCGCTGGCTGACGTGCCTGTCTGATCATGTCACACTCCGGCTCTTAAAGCCCCCGTGAGGCTCCCAAACACGTCTCCCGCCGGCGTGGCAGTTTGTCCGTCCTCTGGATAGCTGGCGTTTCTCGCAGAGCCTGCCTTTGGGTTTTTCCTCCCACTCCCGGAAGCCTCTAGGAGGGCTTCTCCCCATGGAGAATTCTGGCACCAGCTTTCAAGAGAATGCAACTGATATCTCCTTATGTATTTGTTGAATGAATGAATGAATGAATGAATGAATTTGGAGGAAACGATAGTAACACAGCCAAACTTTGTTCAGCGCTGTGCTGTGCACTAAATGCCCTCTCCCCTGTGAACTCAGTTGGTCTGTTGGCCCAATTCTCTTATTTATTTATTTATTTATTTAACAAATGCTTACTAGGTGCCCACAACGGATCTGCTCTGATGCTAGATGCTGGGGACACAGTGCAGGGCTAAATGCTCATGGCCCTTTCCTTTGTGGAGCTCGTATCCTAGTAGGGGAGGTACAGAATGACCAAATGGGCAAAGAAAATAGTAAGTGTAAAGGCCCTGTGGCAGGAGGCAGCATGGCCCAGACAGAGGCCAGTAAGGCCGGGGTGGAGAGGAAGGCAGTGTCATGGGAGCTAGGAGTAGGGAGCTGGGCAGGGGTCTGGGTGGCCTTTGTTAAAATGATTTCTTTTTACCTGTGGTGAAATACACACAACATAAAAATCATTTTGACCTTTTTAGGGGTCAGCTGGTAGGAGGTCTTTGGAGGGTCTTTGTTTGTGGCCCTCCTTGCTCTTTAGGGACAGGTCCCAGCTCACACTGTGGTTTATCTCCTCCCTCCGCTGTGGTCTCCTTCCTTTCCTGGTGAGTGGGGGCTGCCTGAAGATCCGGCTCCAGGGTCCCTGGGAGTCCTTTCCCGACACCGCTGGGGCACAGGAGGGTGGCCAGTGCCCTCTTGGGCTGCTTGTCAGCTCTCTGCTCTGGGCGGTCAGTAGGTCTTAGCTTTGCCCACAGTCTGTCTGCTAGACTCCCTTCTGCCCAGAGGTCAGGGACCGACCCTGCCGGTGACTGCACCCGTCCTTCCACTGAGCCTCAGTTTCCTCATCTGGAGGGCAGGGAGCACAGTACCCACCTCCCAGGAGGCTGGAAGTGGGGAGCTGGGGTGTGAACCCCTGTCTGCCTACCTTGCAAGCCCAGGTACTTCCCTCCTTCCCACACTGGGCCTGGAGCTGGCACTCCAGGTGCAGCCTAATGCACACCTGGCTGATGTGCTGAAATGATGAGAGCAGGTGGTGCTGCGTGGGAGGGGCTACACTTCTGTGGGAGGACTTCCCAAATAGCCCACAAGGTCATTTTCTCTCCTTCTTCCTTGTAACGTAGGCCTCCCACAACCTCTCAGAGCCTCAGTTTCCCCCTTTGCCAAATGCGGATGGAGTGAGATAATCAGAGCCTCTGAGATGCACGAGGGCTCTTTTCCATCCCGTGTCATCTTCCCATCACCCCCTGCAGGGCTTGCTGTTACTGTTGCCATTTCATGGAGGACTGAGGTCCAGAGAGGTTAAGTGACTTGCCTGGGCTCGCCCAGCTAGGAATTCGTCCAGCTTGGCTTTGGCCCCAGGCAGGCCGACACCGGGGCGGCTGCTTGGGCTGAGGCCAGGCAAGTCGTGTGTCCAACTTGGTGCCCAGGACGTAGGGCAGGTGCACGGCAGGTGGTCCCTGGGACAGGCGTCATCAGGCGGGGTCAGCTCTGCCTCTGGCCTGCAGGGGCCTACCCAGGTGAGCCCGGTGGGCTTGCTGGGGAGGGGGCGTCTCTGTGTCATGCCTCCCTCTCTCTCCGGGGTCTGGGAAGGCAGCAGCGGCCGAGAAGTCCACGTGAGGTTATTTCTAGAGTGTGGGAAGCCGGGGACGAGCTGTTGGCAACAGAGGTTTTTAAGGAAAACTCTGTCTTAGCTATAAATAGCCCTCCTGACGCACTCGGAGTTCTTGACGCTTCCGGGGCGGCGAGGTCGCACTCACCCTCCTACGCGGTCTTTGCCGAGGCTGTCGAGTGATCTTCCAGGGAAGGCCAGCTAGGGCCTGAGACCTCCCCCTGCAGAAACTCGAGGGACCAACATCATCACCAGCTGTTTATTTGCCAAGTAAGGACTTCTAAAAACAGGATCACTTGTCGCCCTCATTTCATAAAATGATGTGTTAGAAAAAAAAAAAAATTGGAAAGGATATAATCTCAGCATGAAGGACAGGGCACTAAATTGAGTCAATTTAATTTTATGACTTCCTCACCCTGGTGTTTCTGCTGTTCTGATTCTGCCACCGTTTTATGAAGACAGTCCACAGCGCCTGGCATCGGGGCCCTGGCCCGAGGCTTTGAGCTGCCGCCCACACCTGGGCCAACTTCCGGAAGGATGGGTGGACAGATGGACGCACTGACAGGGAGGACACTCGCATTGCCCTGGGTCCTGTGGATACGGAGCTCAAAGGATAGCCAGCCCCTTTCGGAGCTACTGCTTGCTCCTCCGCAGAGGGCAGGGGCTCCCGCTGGCCTGGGACCCTGCCGACCGGATGAGGCGGTGGGCTTGAGTTTGTTCTGTAACTGTCCCTGCAGGGAGTCCTTGCCCTCGTCCTCTTGGCAGGCTGCACTGGATGACCCCCGGGGCAGGGTTCCAGTGACGCGTGGGGGACGCTGCCCCGAGATGAATTCCCAGGGCCCCTGCCAGAGAAAGCATCACCCGGGCTGAACCCTGAGCTGGCACAGCGTGGGCGCTGGGGGAAAGCCGCGGAGTGAACAGAGTGCGTGGGATGCTTACCTGGCACCGGGCACCGGGCCCTGGATGCAGTGACGGTTAAAGCTGATTGCGTGCTTCCTATGTGCCGGGCACCCTCGTAAGCACCTTAGGAGTGTTCCCTCATTTCCTCCACACGCCAGCCTTTCAGGGAATGCCATTCTTGTTCTCACTTTATGGATGAGAAAACCAGGACGTGGAGACGGGACTCTCTTACCAGCATCCCGTAAGCAGCTGAGCCAAGATCCAACCCCAAGCGGCTCTAAAGGCAGAGCCCTTGCTTGTCAGCATTGGGCGATACTGCCCCCCTGGCATATAGTAGGCACTCAATACATGCTCTTTGCCTAATCCTTGCTCATTGCTCTTTCTCAGCTCCTGGGAGCCTGTGGCTGGCTCTCTGGAAAAGTCCTCGGTTTTCAAAGAAGAGAAGCGTTTTGCTTCTCCAGCCCAGTCTGCCAGGCCTGCCGGCTGACTCGTTCCCATTTACCGAACAGGGACCGCCTTGACTGTGCCTTTAAAACCGTCACTCCCCGAGGAGGCCTTCCCCGGGCAGCCCGGCCTTGCCCAGCTCCGCATGCTGGCCCTGCTCTAACCGCTACCCCATGTGCTCCTGGCACGCTCTGGGGCTCTGAACGTCCCTCCGTTCCCTCTCCCGACGACTTGAACGCACTTGCCCCTCAGCGCAGCATCCGTGCCCTACACCTCCGGGGAGGTTGGTGAGTTCTAGGAAAGCCGAGGGCTGTGGAGTCAGCCGGGGGCCGGTGAGATGCTCGGCTCCACCACTTACCAGTCCTGAGACCAAGGGCCAGCCGGGACCGTCTCTGAGCTCCGGTCACCTCTCCCGTGAAAGCGGACGTGGTGATACGGCCTTCAGAGATGTGAGGATCTGGCAGCACAGGGTGGGGAAACACCTGAACCGCGCCTGTTCCTACCTGGTCTTCAGCGGAGCTGAGTGGAGAACCAAATCCTCCCGCTGCGTGGTCCATTCAGTAAATGCAATTTCATTTCTGTTAATATCACAGGATCACAAAACTGAAACGATCAAGTGCACAAGATTTTCACTTACTATTTAGATGCATAAGAAAAGAATAAATTATACCAGATGTTGTGCTTTCTAAGAAAGAAAAAAAGGTCAGATGGAGGTAAAGTATTTTTTCCTTACGTAAAATTAACTTGGTGCTCACTAAAATAGTTCTGCTTCTGCATTCTTCATCTTCCTAAACATAAGAGGCCCGATTTATACACCTCATCTGTATCTGAATGTTTTTAGCATGCCTCAGAGTTAGTGTGGATTTCATTTTTCACCAGAAATTTGCAAAATATTTTCCTGTTATGCTGAACTGTGGATGATTCATTTGGAGAGAGAATGGGTGGGGTCTACAGAGTGGATGCTTCCCAGTGTCTAAGACCGAGCCAAGCGGGGGAGGAGTTTGGGGCCTCCTCACTCCAGGTAATCCCTTCCAGACCTTTCCAGAGTGTTCCAGAATGTTCTCCTGTGTGCATCCTTTCTCTAAGTCAGCATTACAGAGAGAAGGAAGCCCTTTGCGAGCTCATCCAGCCCGATCCACCCTCAGGCGGCCCCTGGCCCCTCACGCCCACCCCACCCACTCCGAACTCCCCCAGCCCTTCGTGGCGTCTTCCTACATGGCCTCTGCCACCACCCTGGGCGGCCGAGCCTCTCATTTCCTAGGAAGCCTTGCTTTTGGCCGCTCCTCACTTCTACTTCCCCTCTGTGTTCGCCGCTGTGTCCGCTGTAGCAAGTCCCACACGGGGTGGCTTCGAACCACAGATATTGTCCTCTCACAGCTCTGTGAGCCAGCGCCACAGCCGAGGTGTGGCAGGGCCCTGCTCCCTCCAAGGCTCCAGCGGGGAAGGCTTCCTTGCCTCCTCGGGATTCTGGCGGCCCAGGCATTGCTCGTGGCTCTCTGCCTCCGTCTTCACAGGGCTGCCGTCCCTCCGTGTCTGTCTGTCTCTGTTCAAATTTCCTTCTTCTCCTAAGGATACCAGTTAGAAGATTTAGGGCCCATCTCATCTGAACGAATGACATCTGCAAACCCCCTATTTACAAATAAGCCCCATTTGTAGGGTCTGGAGGTCACGACTTGAGCAGTTTATTTTTGGGGACACGACTCCACCCCTCCCTGGGCTCCCCCAGCCCCTGTGCCGCCCTCTGCCTCAGCCCACAGCCTCCTCTCTTCTCACTGCGCTGCAGGGCCTTGAAGGCAGAACCGCAACCGTACTCCTCTCTGTCGCCACTCTTTGGAGAGGCCCCCCTCGTCCCCGGGTCTGCAGGTGAAATTGAATTGAATGGACCAGCACTGCGGTCTGCTCAGCCGGGGAGACTGAAGCTTCATTCACGTCTTAGGTTCTTCCGGTTGGAAGTGTTTATTGAGTAGATGCTTATTCGTGTTTGTGAATGAATGAACAAGGTGTCCTCTGGAAAAATTCCTAGTTCTAAGATGTAATCAGATTATATGAACTGCAGCAAGCCTTTTTAAAACCCTCACATTTAGAGCAAAATTAACCATGCCATAAAAAAAGTCCTCAATGCATATATATTTATATATCATTTTACAAATGTTTGTATGTATTGTGAGAATTTTGATTTTTACCCATAATAAAAAAAAAAAAAAAAAAGTCCTCAAGATGCAATAAAGCACAGTGAAGTCCTTTCTGCAGTCCTGGTATGTGCGCCAGCTAATGCCGTTACCTTATGATTTTTAATGTATGGTTTTACTGGATCTGATTTCACTCACTTTTATCATATATGATGACCATTTGCTTTTGAAATGAAAAGAAATGAAAAGAAATCTACAACTATTAGGCACTTACCATTTTGTCAAGCACTATTCTAGGCAGTTTTTTAACAAATCAGTTTTATTGATACATATTAATAAAACATACAGTTCATCCAGAGTGTACAATCAATGGTATTTGGTATAATCCCATAGTTGTGCATTCATCACTTCAATAATTATTAGAGCCTTTTCATTATTTCAATAATAACAAAAAAGAGACAAACAAAATTCTTTACCTCTCAATCTCTCAATGCTTCCCCTGCCATGCAAAGCTGCTATTTCTGGCTATTCTTGCACAGTTATTTGTTTGTTTGTTTTGTTTTTTAAAAAATAACTCAATTTTATTGATACATATTAATAAAGCACACAATTCACCCAAAGTGTACAATCAATGGTATTTGGTATAATCACATAGCTATGCATTCATCACTTCAATCATCATTAGAGTATTTTCATTATTTCAATAATAATAATAAACAAAACACACACAGGCACTTTTAAATCCATTGTATCATGGTACCCAAGCGATGCCTCGCTGTATCCTCATCCTCATCAGTTAACATCAACGTGCTCGCTGTCATCGTCACTGTTATCAGCACCCGCAGTGTCACTGTCGACATCAGAATCTCATCATTATCCACATCACCATCACCACCATCATCACCGTCATCACTGTCACCGCCACCATCACCACCATCACCACCACCATCACCATTATCACCATCACCATCAGCTTCAGCATCTCTACCACCATCACCACCACCACCATCACCATCACCACCATCATCACCGTCATCACTGTCACCGTCACCATCACCACAATCACCACCACCGTCACCATCACCATCATCACCATCACCACCGTCACCACCATCATCACCATCACCACCATCACCACCATCACCATCATCACCTTCATCACCGTCACCGCCACCATCACCATCATCACCACCACCATCACCATCACCACCATCACCACCATCACCACCGTCATCACCATCATCACCATCAGCTTCAGCTTCTCTACCACCAGCACCACCAGTGTCACTGTCGTCACCAGAATAGCTGACCTTACTGAGCACTTACTCCGAGCCAGGCACTGTTCTAAGCGTTTACATGTTTTTCTCTTATGACTCTCACATACGCCTCCTGAGATAGGTACTATTATCATCTCCATTCTACAGAAGAGGAAATTGAGATTAGGGTAACCACAGGGACCACAGCTACTGGGTGTCTGAGCTGGGAATGAAGCCAGAGGGGTGGACTCATTCGGCATCTTCTGAGAGGGCCGTTCTAGGGTCAGAGGGCGCGGGACTGACAAGACAGAGGTGGGACGTCTGCCTTGCAGCATGTGTGTGTCTACGTGTGTGTGCATGGGAGCGTGTGTGCACTTGAGGTGGGGCGGGGACATGGGTAACCAACAAGCAAAGAAGTAAATGAACAAAGACAATTTCAGATGCACTAAGTGCCATGAAGAAATTAAAACGGGGTGATAGGGCAGAAGGGGATGGGGCAGGGCTGCTTGAGCTTGATGGCCAAGGAATGTCTGGGGGGTGACATTTGAACCGAGACTGGAAGGACAAGAAGGGGATGATTGGGGTGGGGAAAGCGGAGTTCCAGGAAGAGGGACAGCACATGAAAAGACTCAGATGGCCACAAGCCGGCCTGTTCCAGGACCACGAGAAGGCTGCTGCGTCTTCGGGGTCGCAGCAGGGGAAATGTGGTGGGCGTGGGGTGGGGATGGGGCCAGGGCTGGGCCGTGCAGCCTGTGGGTGGGAGCTTGGCTTCCTCTGTATATGATGGGAAGCACTGGAGGATTTTAAGCAGGTGGATGCCATGATCTCATGCTTGATGAAGGACATTTGGGCTCCTGCATAGAGAAAATGTTGAAGGGAGTGGAGTGGGGTGGGGAGAGCATTTGAAGATGCCTGCAGTCATCCAGCCGAGAGATGGTGGTTGTCATGGTGTCGGAGGGAACTGGAAGAATTTGAGGTCTGTTCTGGAAACGGGGTCAGCAGACTAGCTGATCAGGTGAATGTGGAAGGTGCAGGAAAGGGAGTAACCTGGAGACAGCGCACACTTGCTCAGCTCTGAACCCGCGTGCACGTGCTCCTCAAGCTTTCTGTGGAATATGTCACTCAGAACTGACAAGGACCCCGGTACGTGTGTACCACTATTATCACCATGGAAACGAAGTGAGGAGACTGAGGCACGGAGAAACCAAGGCCACCCAGCTAGAACGTAGCGGAGCCAGGTTCAAGCCCGGGTCCTCAGTGCATGTTTTTTGGGTGAATAGGAGTCGTGGGCGTCTTGGCTCACGCCTGTGCGCATGGGCACAAGGGCAGGTGTGAGCTGCTGACCAGGTGGCTCCGTCGGGTTAGAGGCTGACGTGGGCACTCTCTTGGGATTGGAGTAAGAGGGGATTAATTTGGTTGGATTTCTGGGTAGATTTATTGAACGCGCCGTTTCTCCGGGTGTAAAGGTTTGTCTCCCCACTTTCTCATTTTTTTTTTTTTTGCCAGAGGCTCAGTTGGTTTTTCCCATCACACATATTGATTTCTAGGTGACCTCTTGACTTCTCCTCCCTGACTATCTCTTCTGCTGCAGCGCGTCAGTCTTTGGCACATTGCACTGGCCCTGTCTTTGGGTTGCTCTGGGAGGAACCGAGATGCAGGCTGTTCCACCATTTGTTGACAAGGGCTGCTGGCTGAGGCTTCAGATGCTGCCCTTTGTTTCATGGCGCCTACCACCCCTTCCCAGCCACAGTGTCACGTACATTCCACCGAGAAGACTGAGAAGCTCAAGGAGTTTTAAGTACTGCGGCCAGAACAGTGGTCTGATTGCCCTCCTTAAAGCTTAGCACTAAGTTATCACCTTTTTCCAGAATCTCAAATGATGAATGTGGGTTCTGTTTGCTTTGCATGCACACACACGCACACACGCACGTCCAAGCCCAGCCGCCGTTCCCTCCCTGGGACCGTCTGAGCTCTTTCCTACGTGTGGCCGTCAGCGGCGTCCTCCTGTGCGCAGTGCTTCTCCTCACCCACGTGGGGCCCAGCTCCCCCCTCCCGGAATCTGCTTGGCCTTGGAGTCTTGTTCAGTCAGCAGAACCCAGAGGGAACGATGTTCTGAGCTTCTGAGGCCAGGAGGGGCCAGGCAGCTTCTGCCTCCTGGAGCACTTGCTCTTAAGATGCTCGCGTGCTCTTCTAGAATGTCGCCTAAACAGAAACACGCGTGTGTTCTTGTGGGTAGGAGCTTGGCTTCCTCTGTATGTGATGGGAAGGTCGTCATGTCGGTGAGATTTATTCATTTTGTTGTGTGAGTCAGCATTTCCTTCTTGAATATTTTTTAGAATTCCATTTTAGTTTCTCTATTGGCCTTTCGGCTATGTCTCTGTATTGTGTTTTGAGGGTTCACGTACGGTTAGAGTATGGAGGCTTACCTTGATGCACCGCTTCATGTGAAGTTTAAGAGCTTACAAGCACGTTGGTGCATTGCTTTCCTGTCTGCATCCTTTTATGTCACGGTTACCACACGTCTTATAACTAGATATGCTGTAAACCCCACAATATAATGCCAGCTTGGGGCCTTAAATAGGCATGTGCATTTTAAGGCAATTAAAGGACAAACAGTCTTTTATAGTCACCACATGTGTTCTTCATTCCTTCCAGAAGACCTGAGCTTCCACCCAGTGTCATTCACCTTCAGCCTGAAGAACTTCCTGTTAGCCTGGTTTGTACTGCAGAACTCAGAGGTCTGGCGGCAATAAACTCTCTTAGTTTTATTTTTATCTGAAAATGTCTGTCATTCATCCTCATTATTGAAGCCTATTTTCCCTGGACGTATCGTTTTCGGTTGACAGCATTTTTCAGCACTTTAAAGATGCCATTCCGCCATCTTTTGGCATCTACGCTTTCTAATGAGAAAGCAGTGGTCATTTCACTTGTTCCCTTGTATGTAATGTGTCATCTTTTTCTACTTTCAAAATATTTTCTTTACCTTTGGTTTTCAATAAATTGGTTATTATATGATTTAGTGGGATTTTCTTTGTACTTATCCCTGCTTGGGGTATCCTGAGCTTCTTGTACCTGTAAATTTATATTTTCCACCCAGTTGGAGACATTTTCAGTCATTATTATATTATATTTTTTAGCCCATTCTCTCTCTCTTCTCCTTCTTGGGATCTATTTACACATGTGGTAGACCTTTTGCTATTGCACCAAAGGCACCTGAGGCTCTTTTCATTAAAGCAAAACAAAACAACTTTCTTCCTCTGTTCTTCAGGTTGGATACTTTCTGTTGATCTGTCTTCAAGTTTATTTACTTTTTCTTCTGGAAGCTCCAATTTGTTTTTTAGTCCATGTAGTGAGTCCTTTTATTTCAGATACTGTATTTTAGTTCTAGATTTTTCCATTTAATTTGTTTAGTAGTTTCTATTTCTCTGCTGAGACTCTCTTTGAATTTATTATGAAAGCATTATTGCATCCTTGAGAATAGTTAAAACAACCACTTTAAAACACTTGCTTGCTATCACCAACCCCTGAATCATTTTTGGGTGAGTCCCAGTTGATTGTCTTTTCTCTTGAGTATGAATCACATTTTCTTGTTTCTTCAAGTGTCAAGTAATTTTGGATTGTATCCTGGATATTGTGAGTGATATACTTTAGAGATATTGTGAGTGATATGCTGTAGATGCAAAGGCAGTGACTGCGTGGATTCTATCATGCGACTCGGAAGAGTATTTATTCACTTTTGTTTTACAGGTAGATAACTCGGCTGAACTCAAAGCTGCAGGTAGCTGCTGAGATCTCATTTCAGTTATTATTCGGTCTTAGTTTGGCTGCTTGGAGTCAGATGTGTTAAGGGATCAGTCAGAGATTTGGGTGGGGTTTATAAACAGAATTTGGGACCCACCCTCTCTGGCTTTCTTCTTTCTTACATCCTCCCCCACCCTGCTACTTTCCAGAAGCTGAGAAAAATCCTGTCCACTGCTTATAAAGCTGCTAAGACTGCAGGCTTCCGTCTCAGTTTTATGGTGCATGTTCTCTGCCTGGTGCAGAGTGGGTCCTGTATTCAGGCTGAACGTCACAAAAAACCGAGGAACTCACCCGGTGCCTTTCCCTCCTTACCAGTGCTGGCGCCCTGCAGAGCCTGGTCTTCGCTGCCTTCAGTGGTTGCTCAGGGCTGGTAGTTATCGGTGTGTGTGCGTGAGTGTGCGTGTGTGCGTGAGTGTGCGTGTGCGTGTGTGTGCGTGCGTGTGTGTGCGTGTGTTTGTGTGTGGTCTGATAGAAGCTACTGTGCCGTTACCAGGAGCAGAATTCCCAGAATCTGGTTCTTTCTTTTTATTGCTGGGCAGTATTCCATTGTATGACTATACCACAATTTATATAATATATTAGTAATATGTAATAGTCTATATATTGGGTTGCTTCCAGCTTTTTGTTATTGTGGGTAAAGCTGCTATGCGCATTCAAGGCCATATGCTCTCCTTTCTGCCTGAGTCACGGAGTAGGTGTAGGTTAAGTGCATTGAAAGTGCCAGACTCGTCCCGTTGGACACTCCCACCAGCACTGTGAGAGTTCTGGCTGCCCCCATCCTCACAGATGGTTGATGCAGTCTGTCTGTCTGACTTTGCCCTTTCTGGTGGGTAGATGGTGGTGCCTTGCTGTGGGAAAATAAACCTTTCCCTCCTGAGAACAACTTGCTTTGCTCTGACTTGGATGATGCCAAGATTGCTTGTTAAATAAGACAGACTGTTATATGTGGACAATATGTAGTTATAACTGCTGGATTGATCACAGTAGTTTATCTTTACTCCTTCTTAAACTCCACTAAAACAATAGTAAAAGGTTTATTTTAGTACAAAAGAAATCCATAAACCCAGGAGGCTGAAAAAACAAAGCTGGTGGGATGGGGGAAGGTTAACTAACAGCCATAAGACTTTGGAAGCTGGAAAGCAAATTGATAAGTGATAACTGATAATGCAAACCTGAGAAAGTATAAAAAGATGCCTTACACCACCTCCAGCCAAAGACTCTGAGACTGGTGACATCAGGCACCGCTAGCAGTGGGGGTGAGGATGGACTCCAAGGGGTTTGTGATGCTGCTTAAAAAGCAGTTAGAGGGGAGCGGAGGCAGTTCAGGTGGCTGAGTGCCAGTTTCCTGTATACAAGGTACCGGGTTCAGTCTCTGGTACTTCCTAAAAACAAAAACAAACAAACAAACAAACAAATGAGAAAACCAATTTGGAGGAGCTGGTCTAGTGCAGTGGTTGAGCACCGGCTTCCCACATATGAGGTCCTGGGTTCAATCTCTGGCCCCGGTACCTAAAAAAAGAGCAATTAGCTCCTCTGTCCCAGCAACTCCAAACAGTTGGAGGACTGATTCTCATCTACCCCCCACCCCAATACCAAAGATTTTTTTCTCTGGAGAGAATAAAACAGACTGGGAGGGGGGGCACAGCAGGCACTGTTGAGGGTGGTCGACCCCAAACCAGGAATGAGGTGGAAATTTACCTGCTGAATGTTGAAACTGAGAGCTGGGTGTATTGCCTTCAGGCATCCTCGGAGAATCTTCTCTGGGGCTCTGGACAGCTGTAGAGGAAAGAGAAAGGCATGGACATTTGGGGTTCCCTAGGACACAGCACAGACAGAGCACCCTACAGTGTGGGCCACAATTGGCAAATGTAAAAGGGGCATAGCACTGAGCAAAACGTATACAATAAATAAAAACAGAGCAAGTAAGTCTAATACATAGTAAGTGGTGAGGGCTATGGAGGAAAATAAAGTGGAAAGGGCAGTGGGGAGGGCAGGGAGTTAGGGGATGGAGTTTCAGTTTAAAATTGATTGGTTAGGGGAATCTTCACCAGTAAGGGACTACCTGGGCCAAGACACAAAGGCAGTGACTGCGTGAGCCATGTGGGTCTCTAGAGGGAGAGCATTCTAGGCCGAGGGAACAGCAGCTGTAAAGGCCCTAAGGTGCTGGCTGGAGGGCAGCGAGCGGAGGGAGGGAGGAGGTGATGAGGTCCAAGAAGTTCTGGGGCAGGTCCTGGGCAGATGCCAGAGGACTCATGCATTGTGAGGATCTTGCTTTACTCAATGCCGGAGAGGAGGCCATGGGAAGGTTTGGAGCTACGGGCCAACTCCATCGACCTCAAGTTCAAGGATAGTGTCTCTGGCTGTGTTGAAACTTGGCAGTGATGGGGAAGGACAAGGGAGTCGGGAGACAGCCAGGAGACAGGTGGCGCAGGCTGACTGGCAGCAGGGAGGGTGGTCAGCAGTGGCTCTAGCTCTGGGATATGTTTTGAAGGCAGAGGGGGCATGAGAGAAAGAGGCGTCCAGGATGACGCCACGGCTTTTGGCCCGAGTGATCGGAAGCATTGAGTAATGTGGACGATGTGAAGGCTGGACATGGATCCAACAGGACGGCTTTATCGGGGGAGGGGGATGGGCAGCGTGCTGACTATCTGTCTACCCTGTCCGCTTTTCTCCAGAGTATTTCCCCTTTTTGGAAGCTTATTTTATTTCTTTATTTTCCTACTGTCTTTCTACCTCGTTAGAAAAACTCTGGGGCCTGCCACAGGGTCTGGCACGTGGAAGGAGCTCAATAAATATTTTGGAGTGGAGAGAGAGGCGGGGGAAGGAGGGAGGGGCGGGGGAGGGAGGGAGGGGTGGGGAGGAAGGCCAAGGGCAGGTGCTGATTCAAGCCCGGCCAGCACCCAAGCTCTGCTCACAGACCAGGTGGAGATTTGTTTGTTTCCCTTAAAGAGACGTCCCCAGAGGATTTCCTTGGCCTACAAAAGGCGCCCAAGGACCTCGAGCTTTAGGTGCAGGCTTGCCCTTGGCTTGACCACTGCCAGGGGCTGACCCAGCTTCTGGAGGCGGAGCGTGCTCATCCCAGCGCTGGGAAGTGCTGATCCCAAGCGTGTCTCCTCTTCTATGGGAAAGAGTGCTCCAGCCATTTGTCCTCGTGACCTGGAAATTGAGGTCCCAGGCCCCCAGGCCCCCCGAGCAGGCCATCCTGCTGTTCCAGGGTGGCCGTCCTTCAGAGGCGAGGAAAGGACACGGTCCCCAGAGGCATCCTTTTCCAGACCACATACCCTTGATTCCTTCATCTAGTCGTTCATCCAGCAGTTTCTGAGCTCCTGGGGGCCAGGCCCTGTACTCACAGCCCCCAGGATCTAATAAAGGGAACCAGTATTGTGTGGCAAAACGTGGCTCCCGATGTGGCATCTCTTCCTTGGGGGCAGACATCGCTGTGGTCAGGAGAGCAGGGACACACACTGCCTCTGCAGCTCTCAGGCCATCCTCGGCCTCATCTTTCTCTCTGTAAAATGGACCACGAGGAGAGGGACCACATCTGGCTTCTCCCCTGGCTTCTTCCTCTAGCCCCAGCCAAAGGAGAGTTATCTATTGAATGAATGAATGAATGAATGGTGAATGAATGAATGCAGTGTCACCAGGGTGAACGGAGCCCGTAGTGGGTGCTTTGTGTGAGTAGGGCTGGGATGCTCCGCCCCAGCTGGATTTCAGAGGCCCGTGGTGCCAGCTGACCTGCCCTGGCCAATCCCCAGAATCAGGCTCGGCAACCTCGAGGGTCTCAGTGAGCCTCAGCCGGAGGAGGGGGGGAGCCAGAGCACAGCCTACTGCCTGCCTGACGAGGCCACTGTGTTCAGTATCTGCCTCGTCCCTGGTGGAAACTTTCAAAGTTAGCTCCGGCCCAGCTGGGAATTTCCTCTTCTGTTCCTAGAGCAGCCAAGGACATCTTCTGGGAGCAGCTGAGTTGGAGGCGTGGAAACCAGAGAACAGCATCCAAGGCGTGGTACGAAGGAAGCACAGAGTCCGGGCTTACATTTGTCAGAAAATAGCATCCCAGGCCATTGCATAATTTATAGTTCATCATCCCAGGTTTTAAGAAAAGCCTTGGAGCATGATGATCATCCCCCTGTCCCTCACCACCACCCCCAGATTGCAAAGAGGTGCTGGACTTCATTTTAGCAACCCAGCCCGGTCGTGGCTGTCGCAGGCCGGCGTGCCACCCTCTTGCCCACCGACAGTTCCCAGGCGACTTTGACCTGTGTCAGCTATTCCCGCTCACACCCAGTGGCCTGGCTTCCCCAGGCCCCTGCAGGATGTCCACTGATTCCTGACTTGCAGGCATTTGTCCCGGTGTCAGGGTCTGAGCGGTTAACTCAGGGGTGCTGGGAGGGATGCGCGATGGGGCCCCCTCGGACTTGGGTCACGGGAACCTTCTCTTTCCTTCCTGGTCACACGCAACCTCGAGTCCATGGCTTCTGTGCAGATGCCCTGGGGTCCCTCCTGGGGATGACTGGGGCCAGGTGAGGGCAGCAGGGCCAGAGGGTTCCTTGGGGCATGGCCCCTTCCAGATGACACAGGTCCCAAGGCTGATTGCCCTGGTTGGATAGGTCAGACGGGGCAGGGGTGAATCCTAACTTCATATTTTCATTCTTCTACCGAAGAAAAATCATAAGATATTGTCTATCTGTGTAGCTTACAATCCTTTAATAAATGTGAATCAGGGACCTAATACAGCTAGTGTTATGTCCTGGCAGGTGGTGATGAGCACTTTGGAGAAGAAAGCTGGGTATTCAGGAAAAGGGCATGGGTGGGTTGAGGTTTGAGCAGAGACCTGACTGGAGTAAGGGAGACAGTAGTCAAGCTACTTGGGAAAGGAGCTTTGCAGGCAGCATGTGCAAAGGCCCTGAGGTGTATAGAAGGAGCTGCAAGAAGCAGAGAGAAGGGCGAGAGGACCTGAGGCTGGAGATGGGTGGGCCAGAGCCCCCCGGGAAGCAGGGGAAAGATTCTGGATTATTTTCAGTGGATTATTTATTATTAGGTGCTGCTTCAGTCCTTCAAATAGTTCTTGAACTGGGCGCTTTGCAAGATCTGGAGATGAATGAGTTGGTCTTTCTCCCCAGCAGCTCACTGTTGTGTTGTTCAGCCCTCCACACACTTCACGGAGCCCTGAGCACCGGGACATGACTTCTGGGTGGGGCAACTGAAAGCAGGAGCAGATGCCTGGCCCTCCACGTCCCCCACCCCAGGACGCCACCTCCCGGTGTGTCCCTACTTGCCGGGCTGCTGTACATGGCCACTTTGAACCCAGCTGGCCAACCCACTCCTGATTCCTGAGTTAAATGAAATTCCAGAGAGAGAGGGAAGGAGGGGAAGAGACAGAGAGAAACCGAGAGAGGGAGAGACGGGGGAGCCTATGAATGAGCCTGTGTAGTTGCTTTCCCAGCACCACGAAGCCAGCTGTGTTACAGACAGCGGTTCAGGCACACCTGCTTCAGGACCAGCCCCATCAAGCCACAGGATGAAGGTCCTCCTGGGATGGAGAGAAGGGGACGAGAGCGAGCAGGAGAAGGCACAGAGAAGGGCCCTTTTCTGTTCCAGCCGCCCTGGCCCCCCACCTCCCCACAGGCCTCGCACAGACAGGGGAGCTCATTGGTGTTTGTTCTGGGTTGAATCATGTCCCTCAAAAAGACATGTTCAAGTCCTAACCCCTTTATTTGGAAATAGGGTCATTTCAATGCTATTAGTTATGACGTAACCATGTGATGGAGGCAGAGATGCAAGCCAAGGAGCCCCAAGGATTGTGGCGAGGCAGCAGCAGAACGCGATCGACCCCAGGAGAAAGCATGGCCTTGCAGACACCTCGGTGCTGGGCTTGCAGCCTCCGGAGCCACGAGACAACAAATTCCTATTAAGCCAGCCGTCGTGTGGTATTTGTCGTAGCAGCTCTGGCCGTCTCAGACGTTGTCCCTCCTTAACATTCCACGGCACGCCCACTGAATAATCCCCACCTTGCGCCTTTCTATTTTTAAAAAACCTTTGTACCTGAAATGTCTATTTTAAAAAATTATAAAATATTTGATGCATACAAAAGAATATATTGTAAGGAGTGTGTAAATCATGGAACATAGTTTAAAAAACCATCTGTGAGCTCTCTGCCAAGCATAGAACATATTGTGCTATGTCCCTCCCTGTCCAAATCCCTCTCCCTGCCTCCCCACAAAAGTGCAGAATATTATTTCTATCACTGCCTGGTTTTCTACACAGTTTTATCACAAAGAATATAGCTGTGAACCCTCTGGTGCTTAGCTGAGCACGACTTTGGGACTTTATATAAATAGAACATTCTGTGCAAGTTCTTCAGGGACTTGACTTTATTTATTTGTTTTTTTTTTCACTCAATACGAAGTTTCTGAGATCCATCCTTGCCGATGTGCGTGGTGGTTATATGTCTATTTTTGTGGCTGTGCACTGTCCCCTTATGGGAATGTTCCAGAATGCATCCATTCTCCTGGGAGTGGACATTTGGGCTGTTGCCCACAGACCATTTTACGATGATGCAGCTTCTCGAGGGTATTTTCTTGGGGGGAAGAATGGCTGGGTTTCGGATGTGCACATCATCAGCGCCACCAAGTACTGGCAAAGAATGTTCTGGACCCCCACCCCCCAGCAGCGTGAGGGCGCCTCAGGTCCCCGCCAGCTCTCCACGTTCCCACGCTTTTTACGTTTTGCCAAGCTGGTGGCTGTTAACGGTCGCTCGTGTGACTTTAGTTTCCATTTCCCTGGTGATCTTTTCATGCTTCCCTAGGCGCTTCTCACGACCTCTTCTAGGAAATGCCTGTTTCTGTTTGTGCAAACATTTTTATGGGGTTCTTTGACTTCTTGTTGATTTTTAGTTCTTTGTGTATTTTCTCTATTAATCAGTTGTGCATTTTATCGGTGGCAAATGCAGTCTCCCTGCAAGTGGCTTGATTTCACTTTGCACATGATTTTGTGAGTTCTTGATTTTGATGTAGTAGAGTATATTGGTCTTTTGATGGGTTGTGCTTTTGACTTGTTTAGGAAATTCTTCCTGCCCCTGGGTTGCAATGATGGTCTGTAATGTCTTCTAAAAGTTTTCAAGGTTTGCTTTTCATGGTTAAATCTTTAATTTACTTAGAATTGGCTTTTGTGTAGGGCTTGAGGGAGGGATGCAAATTATCCCCCCCCCCAAAGGGATAATGAATCTTCCAGCACCACTTGTTGAACAGTCTGCACCTTCTCACTGACCTATCGTGTGCTCTCTGCATTAGGTCAGATTATCTGCACAGGCTGGGCTCTTCTGTTCCGTTCTATTTGTCTATCCCCACACCAGTATCAGGCTGTCTTAAGTACAACAGCTTTACAGAAAGTCTAGCAGGGCAGGTTCCCCATCCCCACCTCCTCTAAATCCATCCCTCTTCTAAAACCAAGTGACTAGCAGCTGTAGCTCTGCACCTGCTTCCACGAGCTACTCAGCTGTTTGTCATCACCTTGCCTTGGCTCAGGTTGCTGGTCCAGGTGCCTGGAATGTTCTCTCTCCTGCTTTCCTCTGAATAACTCCGACCCAGTGGTAGATTCACATCCAGGCTCATACCCTAGAGGCTCCTGGGAGCCGTGTCTCAAGAGCAGTTTGTTACTCTCTTGGTATTATTAGGTGCTGGCACAGTTATTCCTCCTGGGCAGCTCTCTTGTTGCTGTCCACGGCCACCCCTCCCCCCACTAGACCCTCCTGCCCTCCTTTCTCTCCCCTCCCCTCCCCACCCCTCACTTCCCTTCCCTCGGTCAGTGCATATTTGTTATGGGTGAATTTTGTCACTGAAAACGAAAGGAAGAATTTCCCAGCAAAACCTTTGTTGTGCCCATTTCAAAGTTCACGTTCAGAGAATCCCCTCTTCAGAGGCCTGAGCTGGGCTGGGGTCCAGGCAGGAGTATGCTGTGTCTGATTCCTTTTGTGCTTTCTTTATGAAGGTGGTGTTTTCTTTCCGTGCTCAGTGGTGGAGTTGGGTGCCCATGCCCTCGCCCTGCTGCCTCTTATTTGGAAACAGGGTCCTTGTGGGCGGAATGAAGTCAAGACTCACAAGGTGAGGTTATCCTGGCTTTAGTGGCCCTGGGTCAGTGACTGGTGCCCTTACAGGAGGAAGGAGAAGGGGGCGAGAGAGACTCTGGGTGACAGCGGCAGAGCTGGGCCTGCAGGCTGAGGAGCACGCGGGCGCTGCCACAGCCCCTGCAGCCGCCCGGAAGCCCCCCTGCCCACACCTGGGTTTTGGACTGTGGCCTCCAGGACTGAGAGAGAGGACATGTCTGCCGTTTTAAGGCCCTGCATTTGTGGTCATTTGTTATGGCAGCTGCAGGAAACTAATACACCGCGCACACGTTAGCTACAGGAGAGACCCGGGGGAGCGTGTGGAATAGCCGTCTCTCCGGCACGGCGGCAGTCACGCTGCACAGCTCCTTGACACCCGTGCGGCGAGGGGCTCTGTGACCTGTCACCTCCACATTCCAGGTAAGGAAGCACCCATCCCGTCCTACCCCACCCCTGTTCAGCGTGGTTTCTCTTCTGGATCACCGCCCGACCCTGGATTCGAACCCAGATCCGACCCCGAAGTCTATGTCTGTGCTGCCCTCACTGGAGGGCACGGTGGGCAGGGACGGGCATGGCTTTATGCCAGGCATCATGCTGGGCTCTATGGCCCAGGGCCGCCTTGGCCATGCCCCTTCTCCCAAGAGGCCCGGTCTGTGGAGCCTCTTGTCCTGCCCCCTGCTGCTTCGTTCTGGGACCCAGTGCATTTGCTGTCACTCGGCGGGCTCGGGTGGGACTGCCGAACTGACCTGACTGCAGCGGTGCTCGGCCACGTGGGGGCCGCCCCTGGCCCCCAGGCTCTACCCCGTACTCCGTGAGCTGCTCTCTGAGCACCCAGCACGGTGGCTCTGCCCTCCTCTTCCTCCCAGGATGCACGCCAGCCCTGCTGCAGGCCCGGCCATGGGTGTGCCCCGACTCTCCAGCCCCCGAGCTGCAGCAGCTCCAGGAAGGGCCAGGCGTGCTGTCTCCTCCCCACATCCCAACCCCGAGGCCGTCTCCGTGGGGCCCTCGGAGCTTCCCCAGGTGGGGGCTGGCCATGTCTCGTTCCCTGTTGCGTCCGCTTCCCCTCTGTGGAATGCAAGCTCCTGGAGGGCAGGCGCCAGGCCTTACTCCTGGGACACAAAAGGCTCTGCGGCTGGAGGCTGATGGTTGAATGCATGAGTAACTGCAGGACGGGGCCCAGGGCTCCCCCGAACGCCCCAGGGAGGGACTCGACATTCGTATTGACCCGTCCAGGGAGCCATGTGGATGGGCTGTTTTGGGGACTCGCAAGAAGGAGTGGAGATCCCTGGTGTCTCTGGACCCTCTTCAGGGCTGGCCAGGGGCCCTGCCCGTGGGGCCGGGACGGAGGCGTTCAGGCTGGAGGGACAGACGAGGCCACCGTTCTGGGCACTGGCCAGATTGTGAAGGAAGTCTCCACAAGGGCACACAAAAGACTCATGTTGGAAGTTCAGACAGATCAGGGGGTCATTTAAAAATATAGAAACCCAGATACTCCACGAAGGCAGGAAACCGAAAAGCGGGTGCTGCTGAGACATGGGGACAGATGAACATGTTTGGATTAAAAAAGGTCAAAGGCTCCAACAGCCAGGGAGGTTTGCTTTAACATTCCAGCATGTTCTGTTGATTTAAGGCTGTTACTAGGTAACAGAGTACACCGAGGCGGGTGGCGTGAGTCTGATTTTTAAAGCTACAAGCTCCGGCTCCCGACCAAGGAGTCGACAAAAAGAGAATGGCATTAATCGGGCCGGGGGCCCGGGGGGCCGGGGGGCTGAGGGCAGGATTTCAATGCAGCCAGAGGATCAGGGAACTGTTAGAAGCAATTAGGGCGAAACCAAGAGTATCCGCCCACTCCCTGTTTGCCATCCTTCAACTGCAAGTGGAGACAGCCAGCTGCTGGCATGCGCTTCTCTTTCAGATACACACCAGTGTGAAGTCATCCTTTATTTTGCAGTAAATCGATTTAGTACGTGTCAGATTTGTAGCATCTCATTGCTGGTCTACCCAGGGTATGAAGAATGAAATCTTGCTTCAGGGTATATTGTGTTTGTTTCTACTTTATAAACAGCTCATGCCTCTCCCCAGTGCTATCGTCTTGCTAACATGAATTGATGCCTGCTGTATGCCCTGCTGGGTGTGCACTGGTGATTGGGGGAGACAGACAATACATAGCATTGTGCTAAACGAGCACATTGGATCTTATGTTAAAAAGTGAGAAATGCTCCAAGAAAGGAAACCGAAGAGTAGTGTAAAGGGGACCAGGAGTGGGAGTAGGTTGTAGAGGGGGAAGTTGCCCTTGTAAATTGGGGGGGCAGGATTGGCTTCATGGAGAGGGTGACACTTGAGCCAAGTCTTGAAGGAAGTGAGGGACTGAGCCTTGCAGATACTCATGGGATGGACAAACCAGGCAGAGGAGCAGCAGGTGCAAAGGCCCTGAGGCAGGTGGTGCTGTGCAGGGAGGCTGGTGTGGCTGGAGCACAGTGAGCAGGGGGTGAGGGAGCAGATGGTGGCAGGTCTTTCGAGCACTATGAGGACACCATGGCAGGAGGAGCCAGAGACTCGGGTAAGGAGGGGGGCCACCTTTCACCCAGGTGCTGTGCAGCTGTCATGCTGGTGCCTTTATGCCTGAGCCGCGTGTCTCATCCATCTGGACTGACTGGACAAGCAGGATGAGGCCCTCAGGGGAAGGGGCTGGCAAGAGGTGGCCGAGCCTGGATTCAGGCGCTTCCCCGCCGGCTCCTGTGGAAGATGGCTCGTGACCCCCATGGTAAGTAATGTGCAGGGTGGGGCGCGGGTGGGTGGAGGGTGACAGGATGGCTGGGCAGCAGGGCCAGTGCCATGGACTACAGAGTAGGAGCCACTGAAGGTCAACGTGCACTTAGGACCAAAAACGGAAGCAGGCCCCTCAGAGTGAAAGAGTAACCGTTTATTAGGGAACTTACAAACCGGGGGCTGGTCCCGGGCGGCCACGGGACTACAGAATAGCGCTCCATGCCACCCAGGGGCTCACGGGGGTTCATGGGGTGAGAACAAGGAAAGCACAGAGCCAAGTCGGGATGTGCAAAATGGTAAACATGTTTCTTTGAAATTACTGATAAATTGCAGGATTGGGTCTAGAACAGATAAACTGAGTGCTTAGGGATGTGCACGTAGGCTTTAAGTTGCATCAGTAGGGAGGGTTTTTTTTTTTCTTTCTAGGAATTTATGGCTTCTCTGGTTTGTGGTCTCACAGCCAGTAGCTTCGGTTGGATGCTGGCACCTTTACGAGGTTTCCCGTGTGACCTCGGACAAGTTACTTAATCTCTGCCACCCTCATTTTCCTTCCCACTCTATAAAACGGATATGATCATAACTGCTGCACAGAAAGAAATGCAATTATTAAAGGGGAATCACCTGGTACAGTGCTAGGCACAGAACAGGCACTCACTGAACCTTCCTGTTAGGCCGGGATCCACTGAGCGGTGACTCTGATGGGGGTGGTTTAATCAGGGAAGGAAGCCCAAGGGTCACCACCGGCCCTGGCTGGGTCAGCCAAGCCCCTTCTCGGCTCCCACAGTGCCCTGAGATTTTTCTTTTACCTAGTGTATTAGGCAGGGTTCTCTCAGGAAACAGAATCAACAGGAGATATCTGTCAATAATATGAGATTTTACGAGTTTCTCACGCGACCGTGGGGATGCACAAGTCCAGGTCCCGCAGGCAGGCTGCAAGCCAGCGGCTCCAATGAAAGTCTGATGAAAGGTCGTTGATGAGTTCCTGGGAGAAGTTGCCTGTCCAACGAAGAGCTGGGAAATTCTCTCTGAATGTTGAAATCACTTCCCCTTTTAAGGCATTCAACTGATTGGATAAAAGCACCACCCACTGATGATGTAATCTCCCTGATTGATGCAGATGTAATCAGCCATCCACGCAGTAAACTCATGGTGATGGAAGTCCATAAATGCTCTTGTATTACAATTAGCCCAGTGCTTGCTGGACCTAACACCTGGACACAATTACCTGGCCGAGTTGACACATTAGCCTAACCATCACACCTAGGATGGCAAGTACTTCACCCTAACCCCTCTACCCCTGTACCCACGGCAGACATTACTAGTTGATCACTAATGGACTCAGCCTCAGACTTCTGCTCGGCACAGCCTTCCTGGCACCAGTGCTAGTCAGCAGAAGACAGAGGAGCTCTTTTCTATTTTTATTTTTAGATCCTTCCTTTATTCTTTGCTTTGGATGCCACTTTTATTATTCTTTTTTTAAAAACTTTATTTTGTACATTTAATAATTGAAAATTAAGCAATTAAAAACTAAAAAGTAAACACAGATGAATAAATATATACATTTCTCAATTAAATGTACTGGATACATATAAAAAATTTTTTGAATCAATATGTTACACAATATATTTAATTCATAGTAACGCATTCATACAGTATTTGTCCTTTTGTGTCTGGCTTGCTTCACTCAACATAATGTCCTCCAGGTTCATCCATGTTGCCATATGCTTTATGACTTCATTTTTCTTACAGCTGCATAATATTCCATCGTGTGAATAGACCACAGTTTGTTTATCCATTCATCTGTTGATGGACACCTGGGTTGTTTCCGGCTTTTGGCAATGGTGAATAATGTCGCTGTGAACATCGGTGTGCAGATGTCTGTTCGTGTCACTGCTCTCAGTTCTTCTGGGTATATACCCAGTAGTGGTATTGCAGGGTCACGTGGCAAGTCTATATTCAACTTCCTTAGGAACTGCCAAACAGTCCTCCATAGTGGCTGTACCATCCTGCATTCCCACCAACAGTGAAGAAGTGTTCCTATCTCTCCGCATCCTCTCCAACACTTGTAGTTCTCTGTCTTTTCAATAGTGGCCATTCTGATAGGTGTGAAATAATATCTCATTGTAGTTTTGATTTGCATTTCCCTAATCATGAGTGATGTTGAGCATTTCTTCATGTGTTTTTTTGCCATTTGTATTTCTTCTTTGGAGAAATGTCTATTCAAGTCTTTTGCCCATTTTTTAATTGGGTTGTTTGTCTTTTTGTTGTTGTTGTTGTTCAGTTGTAACATCTCTTTATATATCCTGGATATTAAACCCTTATCAGATATGCGATTTCCAAATATTTTCCCATTGAGTTGGCTGCCTTTTCACCCTTCTGACAAAGTCCTGTGAGGTGCAAAAGTGTTTAATTTTGAGGAGGTCCCATTTATCTATTTTTTCTTTTGTTGCACGTGCTTTGGGTGTAACGTCCAAGAAACCACCACCTACTACAAGGTCTTGAAGATGCTTCCCTATATTTTCTTCTAGTAGTTTTATGGTCCTGGCTTTTATATTTAGATCTTTGATCCATTTTGAGTTGATTTTTGTATAGGGGGTGAGATAGGGGTCCTCTTTCATTCTTTTGATTATAGATATCCAGTTCTCCCAATACCATTTGTTGAAGAATACTGTTTTTTCCCATTACGTGGACTTGGTAGGTTTGTAAAAACCCAGTTCACTGTATAGGTGAGGGTATATTTCTGGATTCTCAATTCTATTCCACTAATCGATGTGTCTTTCTTTATGCCAGTACCATGCTGTTTTGACCACTGTAGCTTTGTAATATGTTTCAAGGTCACACAGTGAAATTCCTCCCACATTGCTCTTCTTTTTTAGAATGCTTTTGGCTATTCGGGTGCACTTACCCTTCCAGATGAATTTGGTAATTGCTTTCTCTAATTCTGTAAAGTAAGCTGTTGGGATTTTGATTGGTATTGCATTGAATCTATAAATCAGTTTGGGTAAGATTGACATCTTCACGATATTTATTCTTCCAATCCATGAACAAGGAATGTCTTTCCATTTGTTTAGGTCTTTTAAAATTTCTTTTAGCATTGTTTTGTAGTTTTCTGCCTATAGGTCCTGTACATCTTTGGTTAAATTAACTCCTAGGTATTTGAGTCTTTTTGTTGCTATTGGAAATGGAATTTTCCCCCTCATTTCCTCCTCAGATTGGTCAGTACTAGTGTACAAAAACATTACTGATTTTTGTGTGTTGACCTTATATCCTGCCACTTTGCTGAACTCATTTATTAGTTCAAGTAGCTTTGTTGTGGATACTTCAGGATTTTCTAAGTACAGGATCATGTCATCCGCAAACAGTGAGAGTTTTACTTCCTCTTTTCCTATTTGGATGTCTTTAATTTTTTTTTCCTTGTCTAATTGCCCTAGCTAGAACTTCTAGTACAAAGTTGAATAACAATGGTGACAGTGGGCATCCTTGTCTTGTTCCTGATCTTAGAGGGAAAGCTTTCAACCTTTCCCCATTGAGTATGATGTTGGCTGTGGGTTTTTCATATATGCCTTTTATCATATTGAGGAATTTTCCTTCTATTCCGGGTTTTTCATATATGCCTTTTATCATATTGAGGAATTTTCCTTCTATTCCTATCTTTTGAAGTATTTTTATCAAAAAAGGGTGCTGGGTTTTGTTGAATGCCTTTTCTGTATCGATTGAGATGATCATGTATTTTTTCCCTTCAATTTGTTAATGTGGTGTATTACATTGGTTGATTTTCTTATGTCGAACCAGCCTTGCATACCAGGAATAAATCCCACTTGGTCGTGATGTATAAGTCTTTTGATATGCTGTTGGATTCTATTTGCAAGTATTTTGTTGAGAATTTTTGCATCTATGTTAATTAGAGGGATTGGTCTACAATTTTCTTTTCTTCTAGAATTTTTATCTGGCTTTGGTATTAGGGTGATGTTGGCGTCATAAAATGTGTTGGGTAATTTTCCCTCCTCTTCAATTTTTTGGAAGAGTTTAAACAGGATTGGTGTTAATTCTTTTTGAAATGCTTGGTAGAATTCACCTGTGAAGCCATCTTGTCCTGGACTTTTCTTTGCTGGGAGATTTTTGATGCTGGATTCAATCTCCTTAATTGTGATTGGTTTGTTAAGTTCTTGTATTTCTTGTAGTGTCAGTGTAGGTTGGTTGTGCATTTCTAGAAATTTGTCCATTTCATCCAGGTTGTCTAGTTTGTTGGCATATAGTTTCTCATAATATCCTCTTATGATTCTTTTTATTTCTGTGAGGTTATTTGTAATTTCCCTCCTTTCATTTCTGATTCTATTTATTTGCATCTTCTCCTTTTTTTCCTTTGTTAGTCTAGTGAGGGGTTTGTCAATTTTATTGATCTTCTCAAAGAACCAGCTTTTGGTTTTGTTGATTTTTCTCTATTGTTTCTCTGTTCTCATTTTCACTTATTTCTCTTCTAATCTTTATTATTTCTTTCCTTCTGCTTGCTTTGGGATTGGTTTGCTGTTCTTTTTCTAGTTTCTCTAGTTGTTCAGTTATATCTTTGAGTTTAGCTCTTTCTTGTTTTTTAATATAGGCATTTAGGGCTATAAATTTCCCTCTCAAGACTGCCTTCGCTGTATCCCATAAGTTTTGATACGTTGTGTTCTCATTTTCATTTGTCTCAATATATTTACTGACTTCACTTGCAATTTCTTCTTTGACCCACCGAATATTTAGGAGTGTGTTGTTCAGTCTCCACACATTTGCAAATTTACTTTTTTCTTTTCTGTTATTGATTTCTAGTTTCATTCCACTATGATCTGAGAAGGTGCTTTGTATAATTTCAATCTTTTTATATTTATTGAGAGCTGAATTGTGACCTAACATGTGGTCTATCCTGGAGAAAGATCCATGGGCCCTTGAGAAGAATGTATAAGCCGCTGAGTTTGGATCAGTGTTCTGTATATGTCTGTTAGGTCTAACTTGTTTATCATATTGTTCAAGTTCTCTGTTTCCTTGTTGATCTTCTGTCTAGTTGTTCTATCTAATGATGTGAGAGGGGTGTTGAAGTCTCCGAAGATTATTGTAGAAATGTCTCTTTCTCCCTTCAGTTTTGCCAGAGTTTGTCTCATATATTTTGGGGCACCCTGGTTAGGTGCGTAGATATTTATGACTGTTATATCTTCCTGGAGGATCGTCCCTTTTATTAATATATATTGGCCTTCCGCATCTCTTATCACTTTTTTGCATTTAAAGTCTGTTTTGTCTGATATTAGTATAGCTACCCCTGCTCTTTTCTGTTTACTATTCGCGTGGAGTATCTTTTTCCAACCTTTTACTTTCAGCCGGTTTGCATCCCTGGGTCTGAGGTGAGTTTCTTGTAGGCAGCATATGGATGGCTCATGTTTTTTTATCCATTCTGTCAGCCTGTATCTTTTGATTGGGGAATTTAATCCATTCACATTCATTGATATTACTGTAAATGCACTATTTACTTCCTCCATTTTATTCTTTGGTTTTCATATGTCATCTTGTTTTTGTCTGTCTTTTTACTCTTTTAGTTATCCTTTCGGCTATTCTTTCTTCTATATTCTCCTCCAAGCCTCTCTCTCCGGTCTTTTTCTTTCAGGTTCTAAGGCTTCCTTTAATATTTCCTGCAAAGGTGGATTCTTTTTTGCAAACTCTCTTAGTTTCTGTTTGTTTGTGAATACTTTATATTCACCTTCATGTTTGAAGGACAGTTTTGCTGGATAAAGAATTCTTGGCTGGCAGTTTTTCTCTTTCAGTTTCCTAATTGTATCATACCACTGTCTTCTCGCCTCCATGGTTTCTGAAGAGAAATCTGCACAAAGTCTTACTGGACGTCCTTTGTACGTGATCGTTTGCGTCTCTCTTGCTGCTCTGAGTATTTTCTCTTTATCTTTGACATTTGACATTCTGAGTAGTATATGTCTTGGAGTAGGTCTATTTGGACTTATTCTGATTGGGGTATGGTGTGCTTCTTGGACATGTATGTTCATTTCTTTTGTGAGGGTTGGGAAATTTTTGGCTATTATTTCCTCAAATACTCTTTCTGCCCCTTTTCCCTTCTCTTCTCCTTCTGGAACTTCCACGACACGTATGTTGTTGCATTTTGTGTTGTCAGTCAACTCTCTGAGCCCCTGCTCAATTTTTTCCATTCTTTTCTCTCTTCAATTTTAGCTGTTTTGTCTTCAGTATCACTTATTCTTTTTTCTCTCATTTCGAGTCTGCTGTTGTATGCCTCAAATGTGTTTTTGATCTCACCTATTGATCTTTCATTCCCATGAGCTCTGTTACTTTTCTGTTCAGGATTTCAAATTCTTTGCATTTGTTCAACATCTTCTTGTTGTCATTTATCTCTTTAACTATATTGTCTTTCCACTCATTAATCTGATTTTGGAAATTTGTGCTCATCCTTCTGATTAGTTCTCTCAAATTCTGCATCTCTTCTGGGACTTTGATGTATTCCTTTTCTTGGGCCATGTCTTCTATTTTCTTAGTATGGCTCGTAATTTTTTGCTGCTGTTTAGGTATCTGGTTAGGATGTAGTTTACTCAGATGCTCAATCTCTTTCTTTTTTATAGGGATTTAGTGGCAGGAGGCTATGAGTTACCACTACTCTTTGATTTTTGGCTTGACCTGGATTGTTAGGATTGTCCTGCTGGTTGCTCAAAACTGGGCACTGGACCCAGTAATTGGTTGTAGAGTCGTTTCCTAGGGCCTTGGGCAGGGAGGCTATAGAAGCCAGAAAAAGCCTCTCCTACTTATTTTTAAGTTTCTTATGTGCACTCCTTGGCCTGCCATGAGATGGCGCTCTTTGGCAGCTCTCAATTAAATGCCTGGTCGGAGTGTATTTGTTGTGACACAGACCAGATCAATGTGATAGAGCTTCCTGTCTGGAGGCTAGGAGCCTTGTAATTCAAATGTTCTCTGAGACAGTTCTCCAGCCTTCTCTGGCAGGCCTGTCCCTTTTCCCCGGCTAGGAAATATTTCCACTCCCCTCTGAGTCCTCAACATCAGTCCCTGTTAGTAGAGGAGGAGATTGGGAGGATTGTATATCTTTAGTCCCTTGCAGGCTCCAAGGCAAACAATGGCGCAGCCCCACGGAGCCTGGAAGGGCTCCTGGGACACAGCAGACCAAACCTGGGAGTCCAAAGCTGAGTCAGCCTTAGACTGTGTCCCTTTCTCTCCCCTCTCCTGTGGAGTCCTCAACAATTAGTCCAGGCTAGAAGAGAGGGAGATTGCGAGGGTCAGATTTCTCTAGTCCTTCGCTGGCTCCCAGGGCAAACCGCCGTGTGGTCTCACTTGGCCTGGAAGGGCCCCGTGGGGCACAGCAGACCAAATTTGTGGGTCAGAACCTGAGTCAGCCTTAGGCTGTGTCCCTCTCTCCCCCCATTCTTGGGGTGGTAATCCCTGGAGCCCCCTTTGTCTGTAGTCACAGGCCCAGAGCCCAGAGAATTCTGAAGAGTCTTTAGTGTGGGGGAGGGTGCCGGCAGCAGCCACTGCTGGTCCCAACTCACAGTTCTGTCTTCGCGATTTCCCTCTTCTGTCCCTCTCTCCTCTGGGTGGTGTGCAGCCTTCACCTGCTGTCCTAAACCCTAGGAGATCTTTTTGGGGGCTGTTTCAGCCTGTCCTCTAGCTATTTTTCTGGAGAAGAGATTCCCGTGTCTTACCAGTCCGCCATCTTCCCGGAAGTCTCGAGAGGATCTCTTGTCATGATACTTTACAGCTGTCCCACTGGCCTGGGAGTACCTGGGAGCAGGGACCAGGTCTGGTGTGTCTCTGGATCTCCAGCACCTGGTACACAGAGGATGTGCAGGAAATGTGAGAGGGAGGGAGGGAGGGATGGGGGAGAATAAGAGCGAAGGAAAGAGGGAGGAATGGAGGGAAGGAGGGGCGTGATGCATGTGAGTTGAGAAGTCCATGGAGCCTTCTGGAAGAGCTGGGAAGTGAGCCAAGCTTGATGTATAGCAGCGACTTGTTGGTAAAGGACATGAGGAGAACCTCCTGTCTGAAGCAGGTACTGACACCCCAGACCCTCCTCTTTCTAGATGCCCCCTCCCCATACACACACTGTGTGATTGGGCTCAAGCTTTTCTTGTTGCTTCGAGACGGCCTCCTGGGGGGAGGTTATGATGATTCCATTTCGGTCTACGGAGCCTTCAGAAGGAGCTCACAGCTTAATAAACGACACTTGCTGTGGTTATTCCTTGTCCCCTCTGTACCTGTTGTCCTTCCGACCGGAAGCCCTTCCTGCCATTTCCTCCCAGGAAACTCCTACTCATTCTTCAAGGTCTGGCTCAAATGTCCCCTCCCCTACTAAGCCCTCGACGACCCTGTGGGACCCCTCCACCATCCTTGAGCTTTCTTCTTTCGTCAGTGCTTCGCGTTGGTCCCCCTGGACCAGGGGCCCTACAGGGTCAGGCCCTGAGGCCAAGTCCCACCTTGACCCCAGGAGAGAGGCCAGGATACACAGGGTGTAGGGAGAAGAGCTGGGAGGGAGGCCCGCCCCTCGCAAGACTGCACACTCCTCCAACAGGGCTGTTCACAGGCCTGCGTGTGTGTTCTGGGGTGCTGGGGTCCCGTCTGGCAGGTGTGGGGCCTGCGCTTTCCATCGTAACCCCTCTCCTAATGAGGCAGGAGGGCTACCTCGCCATGTACACTGGAGCCAAGGCAGGATGGGGAGGACGAGTCCCACACGGGCCCCCTCGAGGCTCTGCGATGCTTCCCCATGGGCCCACAGGCAGCTGCCCACCCCCTCCCTGCTGGCTGGGGCTGCTGCTGTTGAAGGGACTGTGTGGGAGGCAGGGTCTCTGCGGCAGCCTGGGGTGGGGAAGGGGCTTGCCTGTGAGGTGCGGGCCTCGGGCTCAGCTCCTGCCCCTCTGGCTGCACCGGCTCCGACTCATGCCCGCTTCCAGTTCTGCCTTCTTCCCTCACGGCAGGGCTTGGAGGTGGACGATGAGCACCTGCTACGTGCCTGGCACTGTTTTAGTTGGGAGGCCCTGCACCCGCGAGGCCTATATTCTAAAGAGAAGGACAGACAATGAATAAAAGAACAAGTGTAATATCAACTAGGCTGTTATACATTAAAATATAATGCCAACCCTGGGGAGAAAGGTGAAGAAGGATAAGAGGATGGAGAGGGACAGGTGGTGCCGTTTGGGATGGGGTCACATCCAGGAAGGCCTCTCTGAGGAGGTGACATTTGAACTGAGACCGAAGGAAGAGAAGAAGCCAGAGGAGCTGCTGGGGAAGAGCTAACTCAGAGCCAGCTCAGCCCGTCAACCCTGTGAACGTGTGCTGTGTGAGCTCCCTGCTTCATCTGCCAAACGGGCCCCGCAGCGCCAGCTGCTCAGTGAAGAGTGGGTGAGCAAAGCGCCTCATGCCCTGCCTGGCATACAGCAGGTACACATCGTGTGACAGCCAGCCTGCACACAGCAGGTGCACACTGTATGGCGGCCAGCGTGCACACAGCAGGTGCATACTATGTGACGGCCAGCCTGCACGCAGCAGGTGCACACTGTGTGACGGCCA
>JAKSZT010052319.1:23751595-23763711 GCA_026826555.1 Tolypeutes matacus | reverse complement strand
AGCAGGTGCACACTGTGTGACGGCCAGCCTGCACGCAGCAGGTGCACTCTGTATGGCGGCCGGGCCAGCCGAGTGTCTCTGTGTTCTGGGAATGGGTGCCCGCCTTGCTGCCCGGCTCCAGCGCCCCAGCCGTGCTCCTCTCCTGCCGGCCTCCCGTGGACGGGAACCCAGGTGCTGGAGTCGCTCCTCTCCGCGCGGCCCACGCCTCACGTCCTGGCTGCGTGGTCTCCAAATCTGAGGGGCTCTTCACACTGCGTCACAATTGGGGTCCTGGAAAGCCGAGCCTGAGGGGACGTTTATTTGGGAGCGCGTCCCAGGGCACGTTATTTTGGTCACTGCTGTAGGGAATGGGGGCTCCATTCCACTGAGAAGCGTACAGAATGTTCCAGAATTGGCCCCGGAAAGGCAGAAGGTGGGAGCATTCTCCAGGGATTCCCAGCCTCTGTTGGTCAAGGGTCGCGCCTGGGCGTTAACCTCAAGACCCAGTGGCCTTGGCGAGGGCCTTGGGGCGCAGACGCAGGAAGACGCTGTAGGCCTCAGGTGAGGCCTGGCAGCGGGCAGCTGGAGGCCTGCCCAGGAGTGTCCACTGCGGCTGCAGCCGAGGTCGGAGGGGGGCAGAGGGAGTGAGGTGGGGCACTCGAGGCGTCTTCCCAGCCCCCTTCTCGGTCTTTAGTGCATGACCTTGGATCTCCAAGACCGGCCATTCCAGCCTGCAGTGACCGCCCCAGCGGTAGGCAAATGTCCCAAACCAATCGGAGCAGGCTCCGGGTTTTTCTGAGCTCTCCTTCCTCTGTGACCTTGGAGCTGCTGCTGGCTGTGCGCAGCAGGAGAGACTGAGCCCACCCTGTCCACCAGGGACGCAGAGAGGCAGAATCCAGTGGAGCTTCAGCCTGAGTCCACTTGCCCCCCAGGCTGGGTCTGCCTTCAAAGGCTTGGGTTTCTGTCCCCTTTTTACCTCAGCCAGTTCCTCCTGGCTTTCTGTCACTTACAACCAGAGAGCTCTGGTCAACACCCCTGTTGTCCCCGGCACTACTGGGCCCTCGAGGAGACAGTCCACTCAGGCCATGCAGCAAGGCTGGCAGGTAGAGGCCAGCTGTGGCCATGGACCCCCAGCCCTGCTCCTTGACGGGCCTAGTCACCTCCTCCCTGGCTCTCCACCACCCTCTGGGTTCTGACAGCCTCTTGGACTGTCCTCTCTGGCTCCCTGAGGGATGACTGGACTGGTCCTGTTTCCCTGCACGGCCCCCTGGCTCGGCCCAGGGAGCCCCCCACCCCAGCCCGGCTCTGATCATCTTCCCACAACAGGGGCTTCCCGAGCCAGCCTGCACCCCCACCCCACGGAGGCACTGCAGTGTCAGGGAGGGGGGCAGGAGGCTCCCCTCATCATTCTTTCATTCACCCCACATGTGCTAACTGAGCAACTACTGTGTGCCAGGCCTGGGGTACTTCCAGCACTGAGTAACACAGGTGAGCATTCTGTCCTCTTGGCCGACATTCTAGTGGGGGAAACAAACAAAAAACAGGATATGTTGGCAAAATATATGCTAGCAATAAATGCCAAGAAGACAAAAATAAAGCAGAGAAGAGGACTATGGGAATTCAGGGCTGGAGGTGGACATCTCAGATGGAGTAGGGCCCCGTTTTCAGCATGGGGAGAGGTTTGGAGCTGAGCTCGGCAGCCAGGCTGCCTGGTTCAAGCCCCCTCCACCGCGCATGTGTTATCCAGCACAAGCTGTTCACTTCTTTAGGCCTCAGTTTTTCCATCTGTGCAACGGTGGTGATAATCAAAGTTACCCCACGGGTTTTTGGAGGAGGGGGACCGTGCGTCTAGTGTGTCTGGGTGGTGCCTGGCCGTGTGGGTGGTCCTAGAGTGTCCTCTTCTGTCTCCCAGGCTAATTGTCCCTCTCGGGCTGTGACCTCAGACCCGCTACTCTGCACCTCTGACCTGTTCTCCCTCCTTGGAATGCCGAGCTTGGGCTGACCAAACCCCATTTTTCAGGACTTAGCACCGATGTTGTTTACCGTCATCTGTTTCCTTGTCCATCTGTCCCTCAGGACTGTGGTCCCCTCAAGACCCTGAGGGTAGGAATAGGTGTTATTCATTGCTTTCCTCCCCAATAGCCTACTGCAGGCCTGATAGATAATTTTAAATTAAATTAATAGAGTGGTGAATAAATGCTGCAAGGACTTAGTGATGACATTTGCATCAAACATTAACATTTCCCTGTGTGTTACACTCTCGTAGCAAACATTCTATTTAACTGAGGTCACTGATTTTGACATTTCATTGTTAAGTCAGTCAGTAAACAGTATTTAGCATTGGTAAACAAAACAGTCATTGTGCAGCACATACAGCAGATTTTTTAATAAAAAATATGATCAATTTTATGCCAAAATTTTGAAAGTATGAAATGGACTTGATTAGGTAAAAGGAGATAAATGATCAAACAAAAAAAAGAAAAAAGAAGTAGAAAGTGTGGATAGACCAATGACTAGTAAAGAGATTGACTCTATGGTTAAAAACCCCTCTCAACGAAGCATATGGGCAAATGTTTTTTTTTTTTTTTTTTTACCAAACTCTCAAGGAATCTGATCTCTGTCATATATAAAATATTCCGTAAAAACATAAAAAGAGGGAAAGTTCCTTAACTCATTTTATTATATAAGTATGTATAGGCTTGATTGAAAAGTGCAAAAAAAAAAATTATTAGCCAATGTAACTTCTAAATACAGATGCAAAAACTCAAATGAAATATTATCAAAACAAACCTAGCAATACACATAAATATATTTTATATGTACGGTATTGCATAGTATATAATGTATCAATTGCATAATAAAACATGCTATATTTGGATATATATAAAATCTTAGGATCACGTGGGGCTTGTTCTAGTGTTTTTATTTCCTTGGCTGCTCAAGCGAATGCCACGCAATGATTCGGCTTAAACAATGGGAATTTAATGGCTCATGGTTTTGAGGTTAAGAGAAAAGTCCAAATCTAGGCATCACCAAGGCAATGCTTTCTCCCGAAGACTGTGGCCTGCGGGGTTGGCTGCGGGGGATCCTGGGTCCTTAGCTTGTCCCCTGGCAAGGCTCCTGGCAGCCTGTTCTGGCCTCTCCCTTCTCTACTGGCTTCTGCTGATGTGCAGCTTCTATCTGCTCCCTCTGTGGCTGCTTCTCTGTCTGAATTTCACTCTCTCATAAAGGACCCCAGTAATAGGATGCAGACCCATCCTAATCGGGCTCGGCCCCACCTTACCTGAAATAGCCTCATCAAAAGGCCCTGCTTACAATGGGTTCAATCCACAGGAACGGATTAGGCTTAAAAACCTGTTTTTCTGGGGTGCGCACAGCTCAAATCACCACACCTAGGAATGCAAGGGTGGTTTAAAGATCAAGCTCTCGTTAGCATCACTCTCTCCACGAATAGATAAAAGGCCCAACCCAGGTCATCATATCAGTAGACACAGCAAAACCAACAAATCAGCCAAACACCAGCCGTGCACATTAGATATGGTGTGACACCTGCTCTTGATGCACTCTCCCGGAGAACTGGGCAGGGAATTTCTCAGCCCGAGAAACCCAGCAGCAAACATCCTTTTAAACGGTGGCACTTTCAAAGCCTTGCTGGACCTAAGACAAAGAGGCCACTGCTATTCAACACTGCCTGTGTCAGAGCGAGTGAGACCAACCTGCGGAGGTGAAGAATGGCAAGGAGAAGCCAACATTGTCTCTATTCAGATTGCCTGGAGAGAAGATCCAAGGGAAACTGCCCCCAAACGATTAGAACCATGTGACAGTTCAACAAAATTGCCAGATACAGGACAACACACTAAAATCAATAGCATTCCCACTGAACAGCAATAACCAATTAGAACATATAAGAAGGGAGAAATCCCATTTACAGGAGCAGTGAAATCTATAAGACCCCTGAATCACATCAGACAAAAGCTGCCCAAGCCCTTTGTGGAGGTGCTTTAGCAGAGTGGGGGTGGCGGAGCCTCCCAGCCCAGACTGCCTGGCTCCAATGCCCAGCCCCACCGCTCGCTGGCTTGGGTAAATGACCTGACTTCTCCGTGCCTTAGTTTCCTCATTTGTAAAATGGAGAAAATAGTAGTACCTACCTCACAGTGAAGTGGGGATTATTAAGTTAAAAATAAAGTGTCTTGTACTTGCCACGTGGCAACTTCTATAAGTAAAGGTTTGCTATCCTTGTTATGAAGAAAGTTACAAATTTAATTGAAAGATGTTAAAGAAGATCTGAATAAATATAGAGTCAGCCCACATTGATGCATGCGGAGATACAATACCAGGACGATATGAATTTTTGTCTGATTAATTTATAAATTCATGGCTGTTTCAATGAAGGGGGACAAGATTTTCTTTTAAAGCGGAATCTGAAAAACTAAAAATTTATATAGAAAAGCAAAGGTCCAAGAACAGCCAAGACAATTTTGAAGAAAATCAAAGACTGTGCCGTTTGTCCTACCTAATATTGACTTTTAATAAAGCTATACGATTGAAGGCAGTATGATATTGGCACATGGACCACATAAAAAGACCAGTGGGGCAGGATAGAAAGCCTAGAAATAGACCCACGTGTAAATGGAAACTTGGTGTATAGAGAAGTGGCATCGTAAATCAGTGGGGTCAAGGATGGACTGTGCAATCCATGATTTGGATATTAGCGTCATCATATGGAAAAAGTATATAATTAAATCCCTACCTCACTCCAAACAGAAGCATGTTCTCTAGATGGACTAAAGCCCTAAATATATATATATATATATTTTTGTTGTTGTTTTGTTTTATTTTTTTTATTTTTAAAGATTTATTTATTTATTTCTCCCCATCCCCGCCCCCTCGTTGTTGTTTTGTACTCGCTATCTGCTCTCTGTGTGTTCTTTTGTGTCTGCTTGTCTTCTCTTTAGGCAGCACCAGGAACCCATCCTGGGGCCCTCCAGAGTGGGAGAGAAGCGCTCAATCTCTTGCACCACCTCAGCTCCCTGGTCTGCTGTGCCTCTTACTGTCTCTCCTGTGTGTCTATATATATTTTAAAATGTAAATTATCTTATTAGTCAGGGTTCTCCAGACAAACAGAACCAACAGGGTATAAATTTTTTAAATATGAAATTTTTTAAATATGAAAAGATGTATTATAGGAATTGGCTTAGATGGCTGTGAAGATTGGCAAGTCCAAATTCCATAGGGCAGGCTGCAAGTTGGAAACTTGATGAAAGTGATTTTGAATTCCCCAGGAGAAGACACAAGTTGGGAATCCCAATGAAGGTGATGATGAATTCCCCGGGAGAAGCTGGCCATCTGGAGTAGAGCTAGACATTCTTCTTCCTGATTGCTGAAATCCTCAGTTCTCCTTTAGATGCCTTCCGCAGATTGGATGGGGAGACTTCTCTCATTGTCGAAGGCAACCTCCTTTGCTGGTTATAGATGTCATCAGCCATAGATGCAATCAACTGGATTTAAGTCCATGAACTATTCTCACAGGAACAATCAGGCCAGTGCTTGCTTGACCAGACGACTGGACACCACAACCCAGCCAAGCTGACACCTGAACACACTTTCAGAAGGACCTGCTGTAGACCCCTTTTATAACTCAGGGGTAGAGAAGTACTTTTTAAACAGGACACAACGGCATAATTTTTCAAAGAAGAGATTGCTAAAATTCACTACATCAAAATTTTAATGACTTCTGTAGGACAAGAGAGCCATTAACACAGTTAAGAGAAAAGCCCCAAATTAGAAAAGAAAGTTTGCAGCACATATACACAGAGGATATGTAATAAATTATATAAAAACTCCAAGAAATCAGTAAGAGATCAAGTAACCCAACGGAGAAATGGGCAAAGGGAAAGAACAGGCAATTCATAGAAGAGAAATGGTCATATAGAAAGATTCCTGACCACACTCGTGATCAGGGAAAGGCATGCGAAGCAGTCATGGCCTGTCAGTTCACCCACCAACTTGGCATACGTTTATGTCAATTCCAATGTGATACAGTGAGAGTGAATACAGTGCAGAGGGAGTGTAAATTGCTTTGCGATTTGGTAATGTCCAGAAAGTTAAATATATGTACATCAGGACCCAGTCACCCTCCTTCCAGACGCCCATCCTATAGAAACTCTTTTACTTGGATATAAGGAAATAGGTAAAACAATATTGGTTGTTTTTGTTTTTATTTTTTATTTTTTGAGGTACTAGGGACCAGGTATTGAACCCGGGACCTTGTATGAGCCACACTGGCAACCCAGAGTTGTTTTTTTTTTCGTTTGTTTTTCTTTTTTTTTTTTTTCCGGAAGCACCGGGAACCAAACCCGGGACCTCCCGTGTGGGAAGCAGGCGCTCAACTGCTAGAGCGACATCCGCTCCCCAACAAAATTCTTTTATATCCCCCAATGTTGGAAGCCACCCAAATATGCGTCAAGGTGGGTGGCAGGAGATGGGAGGAATGAATAAATTAATTGCCGCCCCTGGTGTGCTGGTAAATGTTTAACAATCTGCTGTCTAGGGAGAAAAAGCCTTAATCTGCAGCACTCACTGATTTCTCGAAAGTAAATCCTCCCACCGTGGCTGATGTCCATCTACCACTGTGCTGTCACTGGACACAGAGCTGGGCGGAGATGTGTACAGTCGGCTCTGGTGAGGAGATGTGAGCAGGTGCCCGCACACCATCCATTGTTTGCCTGCAGCATTCAGAATCAATGAAGAAACTAGGTAGAGCTGAAAAAAGAATGTCTAGAAAAGAAGCGTTTAGCAGTATGGTGCAATCAATTGTGATAATGTTTATATAAATGTTAAAATTACACAAAATGAGATCATGCACGTATAGGTGTTAAAGCCTAGCGCGTGGCTGGGAAAGAAACACCAGTTTTGAGAAAGTGGCTAGCTCTGCGAAGAGAAGGGGGCGATCAGGAACTTCTCAGCGTCTCTGGCATTTTATTTCTTACCTAAAAAGAGCTCAAGCAGATTAAGGCAGACTGTTAATATGTGTTCCTTTTGCATGGTAGGGGTTTGTGATAATATGATGTAAGCACTGTTTGAAATATTTCCTTAAAATAAATAAAATACAAAAAACAAGCCATTTATGATCATGATTATGTAAAAACAAAAACCTCTATCTTGCTAAAGCCTGGGAATGACACCTTCCAAAACGCTTTGGTAATTGTGCTTGGATTTAGGACCATAGCTTTCTACTTTCCTCTATTTCCAAATTTTCTACCGAGTGTTACCTTCCAGTGGGCAGTAACCGCTCGTGAGTATTGGGTTGGATGATCGCTCTGCACCCGCCCATGCAGACTTCATCTCCATTTAAGGAGTCTTAACACAGCTCGGAATTCAGAGGCAGAGTGGGGTGGACCCGCCTTGAAGCAGTCTGTACCCCGGGACCTGGGCAGCCACGGAGGAGAAGGCAGCAGCGTGGCGTAATCACACTAGCACCGGCTAGTACGGGCGGGCTGCATGCACTTTGGGGTTTCTCGGGCCTGAGTAAATCTCAGCTCTGCCTCCCTCTAGCAGGGTGACCTGGGAAAAGCCACCTGGTGCCTCTGTTATTCTCATCTATAAAATGGGTCTGGTGGTAGACTGTATTATTGTGCAATAATTATTTGCTGTCCCTCCTTAGGGGATAACTTTCCTGCCATGCTCCACTGAGATCATGCATGCATGGGGCCTATAGTTCCCTCCTGCCCTGATGAGCTGGGCATGGTAGTTTGTGACTTGCTCGGGCCATCGAAGCTCTAGAAGTCAGCCGGTGGTCTCATGTCTCCCTGTTACCTCTGCTGTGAGTTCAGCAATGTTGAAGTTAGGAGCTGCTCCATCGGCCTAAGTCCCAGAGTGGAGATGACAAGATCAGATCAACTCATGACGGCTTGTAGCCGGAATAAGAAATAGGCTTTAAGCCAGTGTGCTCTGGGGATCGTTCATTACTGTAATATAACCTAGTCCATTCTGGCTGAAACAGAGAGCTCTTATTTTGAGGACAGAACAAGATAACATATGTGAAGTGCTTAGCCAGCACCTGGCATGGAAGGATGTATCTGTCAGGATAGGTGCAGTTATGCTGCAATAACAAACAGCCCACAGATCTTAGTGAACTGGTTTATTTCTTGCTTAGACTACTTGTTGAGGAGGTACCCTGTTTTTCATCATGACTTGGGAACCTTGGCTGATGGAGGTTGTATCTCAAGGGGTGCTTCTGTGACCCCAAGTCAGGAAAAAAAGAATCTGGCAAGTTACACACAGCCTCTTAAAGTTTCCACTCAGCAGAGATCCTAGATGGTTCCCTCACATTTCATTGTCCAAAGCAAGTCTCACAACTACACTAATTTCCACAGGGTTGGGGAAGTGCAAATCTGCCCCTGCACCAAAGGAGACAAAAGCCGGATAAGTGGGGGCCACCTGGTGAGTGGGAGCTTCTGTGGTCATTCAACATGGCATCTGGGCGGATTCCAGCGGAGAGAAGGGGGATGGGGGCATCGGTGTGTACAAATGTGTAGAGTCCTGCAGGGCCTTCCTTGCTTGGGAGCTTGCAGAAGTTCAGGGAAGAGCAAACGGGGCACCCAGGGAATTGGCTGGAGATGCATTTTGGGGCCAGAGTCTGAAGACCTTAGATTTAGGCTTTAGCATGTGGACACTGGGAACCTTGAAACATCTTAAGCAGGCTAGTGAGTACGGCCAGCTTGGCTTGCACCCACGCGAGGGAGGGTGGAGAGCCTGTCTGAGGGAGTCCACGGGACTTGGGATTGACTGCTGAGGTGAGCCCCGTTCATCAGGAGAGGGGATGAAGAGGTGTGCTGGAGCAGAGGTGTGCTGGGGACGGCTACAGCATAAGGAGCTGGTGCAGAAACGGGGACTCTCTTACATGTCCTCTCTGGTGGCTGATTAACATCAGGTACCAAAGTGAAACATATGTAGGCTCTGTATACCCGATTGCCCTGTGATTCCCCGAGGAGTGTAAATACCCAACAGAAGCGTGTGCACGTGTGTGCTGGGACACAGCAGCATTGTCTGTAATAACCTCTAAACTGAAAACCTAACAGCAGAACAGATGAATTGTGGTATATTTCTACAATGGAATATTATGCAACAATGAAAAATGAATAAACCACAGCTACATACATATAGCCAAATGAATGACTCTCAAATATAATGTTGAGCAAAAGAAACTAGATACAAAAGCCTCACGATTCTATATATAGAAAGTCCCAGACACAAAACTCCAGTATTGGAGGTCAAGGCAGTGGTGGCCTTTGGGTAGTGGCCCACAGTGGAGCGAATGGACCGTAAGGGGGGCCTTGGGGTTGGTCACGTCCTCTTTCCTGACTTGGGTGGTAGTTACACAAATGTTTGCCCCAAGGTTTTGTGCACTTCTCTGTGCATGTATTATACTCCAGGTAAAGTAAGTTAGGGGGGAAAAAGAGAACACTGAGATATGACGTTTCTGGGACCATCTGAAGAAGTATAACTTCCAAAGCAGGCGAGAAGGCGGCAGAGGCGGAAGAGAAGCAGGTGGCGTCACTTTAAATTGTCCATCTCCCTCCAGCACGAGGTCAACCCCTCGAGAGCTGGGAGTTTTATCTGTTCTGTTCCCTGCTCTGCTTCCCCCCTGCCTGCACATAGTAGGTGCTCAGTAAATGCTGGTCATGAATAAGTAAATGGGAGGAGTCCACGAGGAGGGAGAGGCTGCAGGGAGGGGTGTGGACAGTCGGCGTGAGGCCTGGGGGCCAGAGGGGCAGGCCTGAGCGCAGCCTGCTGCTGCGGGGGGTGGGGTGGGTGGGGGAAGGTGGTGGCAGACCCAGGTGGGGCAGCTGCTGAGCATCTGCCTGAGTGGGATGGGCGGTGCAGGATGTCAAAGGAGGTGTGAAGGCTTGGGCTCTGATCGGAGGGTGGGGGCTTCGGGAGACCTGTGGGGGAGCAACTGAGGGAGCGGAGCAGACCACGCTGGGGGCGCGGAGAGGGCTGGTGCCGAGCCTCGGGGCCCAGCGAGGTTGGACACCGCCCACGCTGGGCTGCCCCATGCAGCTCAGATGCAGACCCAGTAAGTGGACCCTAACTTATTTTACCTGGAGTATAATACCTGCATGGCGCCAGGGCAGGGCTGCTAGGACTGTAGTCCAGGGCAGCCCCGAGGATGGGGTGGGGGTTTAAGTAGAACTGACAGGCCGGAAGGATGGGCTGGGGGAGCTCCCCAAGGTCAGTGAGGAAAGACGAAGTGCGTGCAGGAGGGTGAAGCGCGGCAGTGGCGGCGGCAGCAGCGGCGTCCTCGTCGTCATCGTCATCCTCATCGCCAGCACCAGCCTAACAATGAACATAAATGAGCATGGACCAGGCCAGGAGCATGCACTGACCCCAGCAGCCCCGGGAAGCAGGTCCTGTGGCTGCGTCTGTTTTAGACGAGGCGATGCTGGCCCTGGGCCCCTCGCTAGCCTGCCTGCCTTCCAGTGCCCCTGGCTGCGGCCATTGTGCCGTTCCGAGGGCAGAGTGGGGTGTGGGTTTCGGATGTGAGGTGCGGGGCACCAGAGGAGCTCAGGCGTTGGGGAGAGAGAACGGATCTTACGCCCTCTGGGCGCCCCCAGGCGGTGGGAGAGCGAAGACAGCGTGCCAGTCACCTTAGTGTGAAGTAGCAAGTGACCCTAAGGCTGGCCAGGGCGTGTGCCAGGCCCGGTGCTGCACCAGCAGGAGCCTTACCTGGTCCATGCACTGAGTCTGCACACCTGTGCTACAGGTGGAAAAAGCTGAGGCTGGGACAGGTTGGGGGACTTGCTTGGGTCACGCAGCGAGCAGGTGCTGGCAGAGTCCTGGGACCTCCCCGCCCCCAGTGCCCTCCATTTATGCCCTACGTGGGTCGGGGGTGGGTGGGGGGCTTTCACCACCTCACAGGTCCACCCTGGGCATTTCTTTTGGATGAAAGCCCAGCTCTAGCTGAGGAAAGTCCTCCCAACCACCCACCCAAGACTCCTGAGGTGGTACCCCGCTTCACCAGTCTTTCCTGTAAGCCCCCATTCTCCCTGCACTGGCCTTTTCTGGACTTCCCGCCCCCACCTTGGCCAATTTGGGGAGCTGCCTGGAATCCCCATAAAACCAACTGAAAGGAGGGGAGAGCTTGGGGCTTCACCCTTATGCCCCTCTCCGAGGACCCTTCAGTCACTTCTGCCCTCCCCAGGCCATCTACCCCTCTCCTTCCTCTCCTTGTCCACCCCCCCCCACCGAGAGCCTTACATCCAGGCTTGCTTCGTTCCCTCCCAACAGCTCCGAAGCCCCCTGGCCCTGGGCTCAGGGCAGGGCACTTAGGGTGATAGGGCAGGGGCTCTGCTCCCGGGAGCTGGCAGCTTCGCGAGAGGGGGCAAATACTTTCTGATGGCCTACTATGTGCCAGGCCCTGTGTAAGATGCTGGGGACACCCAGAGGATGGCAGGCGGCCACTCCTGCTTGGCGTAAGGGAGTGAGGGCGGGAGCAGCATTTTCCAGCCTGATTTTGGAGCGCACCCAGCACGATACTACCACCCACCTCCCCAGGAAGCAGAGGGGGGACTGAGTGCCGGAGCGTGGTCACGGAGTCAGAATCTCATCCAAAGTTTGCCCTCTGGGGTGCTGACTGCCTCTTCACCGGGGCCCGTTTTGCGGGGAGGTCCCCTTGAACTCATGCGACCACCCTCTTCTGCCGGCCACGTGGGCAGTGAATGCGGCCCGCCGCCCCCTCAGGCCCTCTGCTGGCTCCCATTCTCCAGGTGCGCCACGCCGGCTCTTCAGCCGCACCCCCCACCCCAATCACCCCACACGTTGGCTGCCTCTTTCATTTTTGGAGTATCCGGGCACCCAAGATGCCCCCCAAAGCCCAGCTGGCGCGCTCCCCCCTCCCCAGCTGGCAGCATCCTTCCACCCTCCCCCGCGACGCGCCCGAGGTGCCCACCCGCGCGGTCTCGAGCCTGATCCCCAGCCGTCGCCTCCGTCTGGCGCGGGCTCCACCTGCGGGGTCGCTCGTGGGCCGGCGGCGGCGGGCTGCGCGGGGCGCGGGGGCGGAGAGGCGGGCGGCGCGAGGGAGGGGCCTGCGACAGCGGCGGCGGCGGCCCCAGCCCGCGCAGCCCGGCTCGGCCCCG
>JAKSZT010052319.1:23711304-23751195 GCA_026826555.1 Tolypeutes matacus | reverse complement strand
GAGATGGTGGGTGGGGGAGCGAGGACCAGGTGAGATGGTGGGTGGGGAGCCGCCTGGGAACTGTGAATTGCTCACGAGCCTCTCGGCCCAGATGCAGAGCCCAGGTGTCCCAAATCCCACTCCCTCGGGTGGCTTAAACAACAGCAATTTATGGGCTCAGTTTTGGAGGCTTGGGGTCCAACATCAAGTTCTCGCCAGGCCGCGCTTTCCCCCAGAGTCCGTAACGTCTCGGTGCCGCTCGCCAGCTCGCACTGGTCTTGGGGATCCGGCTTGTACGTGCACTTCCGCTTCCTTGCTGTGGGTGGTCGCTCTCCCCGCCGGCTTCCCCTATTAGGAGGCCTTCAGCCCTGTTGGACCAAGCCCCCCCCTTCAGTCTGGGCACACCTTTACTGATAACATGCTGTTCACACCCCAGGGCCGCGGGTTGGGACTTGAACATGCCTTTGTGGGGGCATGAGAGGAATGGCCTTGCCGTGCCCCAGCCTGAGTGTCAGTGTGTGTAAGGCATAGGGTCAGGTGCTAGGGACACAGAGGGGAACAGGGCCAGAAGCTCCTGCGCTCGGGGAGGGTGGGGTCTAGTAGAGGAAGCAATTAGCAATCATTATTAGAATTAGAATGTTAGGAGAATTCTGGCTTCCCTCGATGAAAACAGACTTACACTCTTGCATCCCTGACTGCACTTTATGCCCGGAGCACAGAGTATGTCACAGATGTGGACCTCAGGCAGACATGTGTTAATATCCTGCTTCTGATTCTGACTCTTCACCTGCTGTGCAACCTTGGAAAAGTTACCAACCCTTTCTGAGCCTCACTTTCTCTCTTTGTAAAGGCAAAACTAATAATGACTTCTCTTACAGGATTATTGGGATGCTCAGGGATTATGCTAATATAGAAAGCACCCAGCACATCATGAATGCCTATCTGAGGTATTGGATGCATTTTATCATTTAAAAGTCTTGTTTCTGGAAGAGCTTCACGAACGATTAGTGAATGCTGAGGGTCATTTTGCAAAAGGCCCTGTTCCACCTGGTTTATATCTGAGCCCTAAACATATTCCCTAATGATCCGCCATCACTCACTGCTGGCTCTGGTCTACCTCCTGGTCCTTGAACAGGCCATTTTTCTTTCTTGCCTCAGGGCATTTGCACTGGCGGTTACTCCTGCCAGGAGCACCCACCTTGTGCTCATCTCGTGGCTGGCTCCTTCTCGTGCTTCTGGTCCCAAGTCAAATGTCACCTTGGCCAGTGAGGGTCCTGCTGGAGTTACTGAGTAAAATTCCAAATACTTGGGAAAGAGCTTTGTTAGTCATCTGTACCTTAGTGTGAATTAGTCCAACAGCTGGAGTCTTTTTTTTTTTCTTTCAAGCATTAACTCCCATTCCCTATCCTACATGGTCTCCTAGTAACTTATATTCTAGTTTCTAACTCTATGAATTTTCTTAATCTTATTATTTCATATCAGTGAGATCATACCATATTTGTCCTTTTGTGTCTGGCTTATTTCACTCAACATGATGTCTTCCAGGTTTATCTCTGCTGTAGCATGTATCAGAACTCCATTCCTTTTTAGGGCTGAATAATATTCCATCATATGGGTAGACCACATTTTGTCTGTCCATTGGTCTGTTGATGGACCACTTGGGTTGCTTCCTTCTTTTGGTAATTGTGAATAATGCCACAATGGACACCTGTGTGCAGATAGTGTTTGAGTCCCTGCTTTCAATTCTTTGGGGTGTATTCCTAGAAGTGGGACTGCCGGGTCATATGGTAATTCTATACTTAACTTTCTGAGGAGCCGCCAAACTGTCTTCCACCACAGCTATACCATTTTCCAGTCCCACCAGCAATGAAAAAGGACTCCTGTTCCTTTGCATCCTCTCCGCCCGTTTTTATCTATTTTTTAATAGCAGCCGTTCTTGCGGGTGTGCAGTGGCATCTCCTTGTGGTTTTGATTTGCATGTCCCTCGGGGTGCATGCATCACTTGGGTCTTTTCCTGCTCACTCTTGGCCAAGCTCAGCTGCCTTGAGAGTTGTGGTGGTTAGATGGGTGCTGGCCAGGCCACCTTGGGTCACAGAAAAGTTGCAAGGATGGAGGGTCGGTGAATCCTTGGGTCGGTGTGGGGGAGAAAGTGCAGTTGAGGCTCTTGGGACAGTGGAGGGACCTGGTCCCAAGAGAAAGGGGCCCGGAGATGGGAGCATGCCAGGAAGACTGTGCACACCTTTCTGCAGAGCTGGGTGTGGTCCCAGGAAGGACTCTTCCGGGCTGCGTCCTCTATCGCTGGAGGCCCCAGGACTCAGGTTAGAGTGAGTTAAGTGGGCATTTCTGGGCTAAAGCCACCCGTGCTTCCTCCACTGAGCTGCACTTACTAAGCTGGATACAGCCTGCGGGGAGCTCGCGGCCTAAGGGAGGCGGTGGAGGCTGAGCTGGGCTTTGGAGAGCAGGGGTCCCTCCCCTCCACCTGGCAGGCCTCCCTGTTTTCCCTCCCTCGGGCATCTCAGCTGTCAAACTGTTGTATGCATGCACTTCTTGCATCCGGGAAAAGGATATCGCTTTTTCCCTAATCCCTGCCTTTGAGGGTTCCATGGGGTTTATCTCCAGAGTTATCCTGAGTTTATGGTTGAGGAAATGCAGGGGGGCTCAGGGGGGTGAAGCGACTGGCGTGGGAATTGGGGTGGCTAGCAGGGGGTCCCGGGCCTGTCTGGATGCAGTGTTTGGGCAGTTTCCACGGCCTGGGCTTGTCTTCGTGTTTTCACCTGGCTGCGCCCTGGGTAGCAGCAGTTTTCCACCCGGGCCTAACCCACCCTGGAGAGGGGGTGCTGCTTACGGAAGCCCCAGCATCCAGCTACATTTGCCGCCTGATCTCAGCCCCAGTGTCGCCGCCCCCGTGGAGAGCACGCGTGGTCCCGGGAAGAAGCCTCAGCCCATGGGCTGGGTCTGCCTGTTGCAGCGCTCGTCCGGCCCCTTGGCTGCCTTCGGCTCCCAGTTCTGGGGGTTGAGGGGGGCGCTTTGGGGATGCTCTGCCTCGCCCTGCAGAGATGGCCTCAGGAAGTCAGGCTCCCTGCACTGGTGGCGCCTCGGAAGCCCCTGCTGTCGCCGGCCGCCTTCGCGGAACCAAGCCTCAGGATTAAGCCAGCACTGTTGCTGGCGGGGTGGAGAGCCAGCGGGAACCAGGGGCCTCGGTGACATCTGCGGCCCCCTGCCTCTGGGCTCCCAGTTACATGAGTCAGCACATTTAATTCGAGGTCTCTGCTTGTTGCAGCCAACAGCACCCCACTAGTGCCGTCTTCCCCGGGAATCGGGAAAACCAGGAGGCTGCCCTGGAACTCACACCTGAGCCTCAAGGTGCATAACTCCAGGAGGGACTTTTTTCTTCTTTCGCCTTCTGCTTTAGGAATTGTCTTTTAATCTTTTATATCAATAAATGAAGACTAACTTCCTTTTGTCCAAGTCAAGGTTAGTTCTGGTTTCTCCTCATCAGATGAGCTGTTCCGAGTCCTGGGGGTGCCTGGCTCTGGGCCCGCAGTCTTTGGGGGGGGGGGATGTCCCACAGTCTCTCTGAGCTGTAGTTTCTTCTAAAGGGTTGTTGCTGAGCTCACTTGAAACGAGGGCTGGGCGATTGATGTTTTAATTTCTTCTCCATGGACCCCCTGCCCTGCTTCAGGAGAGGAACATCAGATCTCTCCCAGCCTCCTGTCATTATGAATCTGTCTCTGTGACCAGGCCCGGCCCAGGGCTGGAGCACAGCCGGTGCTTAGAACATATTCTGCTTTAGTAACAATGCCCAGTTTTTAGGGATTAGAGCTAGACACCCCCTTAGAAATCATCAGACTGGCTAACCCAACTCCCAATCCCAACTTATTTTACAGGTGGGGAAACTGAGGCTAAGAGAAGGGTGGGGGCAGCAGCCTTTGATTTCTGAAAATCAAGACAAGGACTGCTCGGGTCTCTATTCCTTTTGCTTCCACTCGGGAATGTCACTTCCATAACCTCTTCTGGGGTTTCACAAGCTCATGTTGTGGGGAAGCTCTAGTGAACTAGGGCCCCGCGGGCCACAGGTAAAGGTGATTGTTAACACTTTCCCAGACCGCCCTGCGTGCCAGCCCCCGCCAGGCGGGGTGAGCAGTGCAGGTGTTTATTTTGAATCAGCCCTAACTTAGAGGTAGGCATTGTCACAGAATAGGGTTTGTCTTCTTTTTTGTTTGGGAGATAGAAAACAAATGCTAAGAAATTTTGTCCCACTTCATCTCCTGGTGCTTTTTACTTGCTACAGTTTTTGACTTTTGTCCTTAACACTGAGTTAAGGGGGTGCTTTCGTACAAGGGGTGTTAGGTCTTGAGAAGCAGCGTGGAGGGACTTACAGGACAGCAAGGCAGATGGAGGGGAAGCAGGTTGCGTCGACCACGCAAGGATAGACGGTGCCAGGCATTTGTCACATTTCCACATAGTCTTTTTTCAGTGCCCATGTCTGTTTTTAATAAAAGCTGTGATCTCTCCATGGAAGCCGTTTTGAAGGGCTCTTTCCTCATTTAGCCTGAGACTGTCCGCATTGCCCCGCGCTTTGCCTCAGGGCCAGCTTCGTGGGTCTGTAACCCGTGCAGCCACACAGGACCCCATGCTCGGAAGGGCTCCGTCTCGGTTTAGTGTTATCCTCTCACCATCTTGACATTTTTAATGATTTTATTTTTGCACTTGTGTTTTGTAAGTGAAGCCCAGTGGGACGATGGACCATGCACGTGAGCAGAGACGCGCCCGATGCGGGCGTCTCCTGCTGTGCCTTGCTGCGGCTTCCAGAACATGCTGCCCTGTGTTCACGCCGAGTCTCCCTGACCTCCCACGCCTCGTGGGCCGAGCAGAGCTCTGCGCCCACGTACTGGATCAGCCTGTCTGGGAGTGAGTAAGCCGGGGGCGCTGACAGCCACAGAGGCCGCACCTTGTGTTTGAACCAGAATTGGGTTCCAAGGCAAAAGGAAGAAAGTGACATTTTGAGACACGCCAGCGACCAAGGAGCTCCGTCCTGTCCTTTCCTCCTCCCTTTCCTTCCCTGACTTGAGCTGAGAATGGTGCCAGGGAAGGGAAGGGGAAGATGGAGCCGCCCCAGGGAGCCTGAGGGAGGGACTGCCAGGTCCAGAAGTGAAACAAGCGGCTGTGGGCTCCGTGCAGCGCGTCCTCTGCTGTGCTGTGAGCACCATACGTATACGCGTGTGCTAGCCAGGACGTTGGAACTGTGTGCTGCCTGATCCGCGCGTGTAGGTGCATTTAAATCTGGACTTGCACCGTGGAAGGACGAGCTATAAAATTCATGATCGTAATATACAATTTTATTTCTTTCGTGATTTAGGATGACAGGAAATAGCAAGTGAAAAACCCCAGTGCAAGTCACGGGAGCGGGGAGCCCGCCCGATGGCACTTTCTCCCGCCCCCGAGGCCCTGCGTTTCCATCCTGCGCTGGCCTTGCCGGGCCCGGGCTTTGCTGCAGCGGGGCAGTCCTTGGCCCGCCTCCCACTCTCTTGGCTTTCGTGATTGGTGGAAAGGATGAACGCACGCCACTCATTGGGCAGCTTTCCCTTGTGGGCGGGGTTAGAGTGTTAAAGGTCCCTGCTCCGGCTCCAGGCTCGCGCCTCCGCCCCTGCCCGCCGGGGTCCGCCGGGGACAGAGCGGCCTGCGGTCCCCTCCTTTTCCTGCCCGCCCTGGGGCCCTACCCCACCCACAGTCATGGCCCCAGAGAAGGGGCAGCTGGGTAGGGGTCCCGGCTCCTTTTCTCCTCCAGGTTTCCCGGTCACAAAGCAGACTTTCTTATCCCCAGCTTGCCCTTGTGTTTATTCTCACAGTTTGGGAGGGAGGAGGGAGGAGTAACCGGCTACCCCAGTGTCCCCCCCCCAATTCCAGAGATTTAGAGTCATCTTGTCGGCTGCATGCTATTCTTGTGATAGAGGTGTCAGAGTTAAACACCCCACCCCCTTCTTGTGGATATTTAGTTGCCTTTTGAATTTTGGCTTTTTGAATGAATCTTGAGTGAAGGAACTCCGTTTGTGTATGGAGATGCCCCACTCCCACCTACCTCTCCCCCCAACTTTGGAATAATTTTAAAACAGGGTCCTGTACATGCAATTATATGTCAAAATGTATGAACATTTTTAATCTTGCTATGCATTGCCAGGTTACTCGCCGGAAATGTTCTGTGTTTTCCCTTATCAGCGTTAGGTATTCTGATGTGTTTGACCTTAGCAGATATCATAGATGAAACAATATTTGTTTCATTCCATATCTGAGCAGTGGCAAGGTTGTACTTTGTTTCCCTTTTGTTCCACAGACATTTGCTGAGCCCTCTTATGTGCCAGGGGGATGTTAGAAGCTGGGCATACCAAGGTGAAGGGCAAGGTTATGGCCTTTACTCACTCATCCATTCACTCATTCATTTATTCATTAATTCAGCAACTATTTCTGGAGCCCCCGCCATGTGCAGGGTGCAGAAGAAGCCATGTAGCTGGAGCATAGAGATGGGGGAGGTGAGTAAGGGGAGATGAGAGCTGAGGCCAGAGCCCCAAAGCCCACCACCACCCGAGGGACAGAGGAGAGACAGGAGGGCTAAGTCACAGAGCCCAAGAGCATCAGGAAGGAAGGCAGGAGGGATGGACCAAGAGCATTCAGTGCCACCAAGGCGTCACGCGGGCTCCTCCTGGCCTCTCCTCCAGGTGCTCGCCACCCACCTGGTACCAGTTTCCCTGGACTCTGCTTTAGGGCTGTCTTCTCACCATGAGTCAAGCTCGCTCCCTCTCTAGTCTGTACCCCTCGTCTCCCTGCCCGCTGCTCCTCGCTCACGCAGAGGATGTGTGCACCTCTGTTCTCTGTGCTGCTAGACGGCTGTTCAGCCACCACCTGCCCTGCCCGAGTCAAATGCCTCTGGGGTGAACCAGAGGCACAGGGCTAGAAGTCTCGCTGCTGGTTTCATTTTGTGAACATAAGCCAGGTTCCATCCTTGAAACATGGACCCATCTCTCCCAGGGTCTTGGGAGCCAGTGAGAGAGTGGCTGCCCTAAAGGTTTCAGGGTGCAGTTGCTGGAGGGCTCTGCTGGCCCCACAATGCCCTGGGCATCCTGATAACATCTCCCTGGCCAGCCCTTGAGCAAGATGACCCAGGTGGGTTTTAGTATTCAGTAACTATAAAACAAACATAATGGGCATTATTATGATTAATCGTTTATTGATACACACTATGTGCCAGACATGACGCCGAGTGCCTCATCTTATGGGAGCCTCACAAGCCCCCATGCTGTGGGTATTCTTATCCCCGTTTTACAGAGGAGAACGCTTAGGCTGGGGTCCCTGCCCACCATCCTGGCTGGGGAGGGGCAGAGCTGGGGCTTGAGCGCAGGCTGCCCACCTGCAGGACCTGCCCTCCTGCCCTCCACTTTGCAGGCCTGGGGCCACTGGGGCAGGGGCAGGGGCAGGTGGTCTGTTGGGTTCTGATTAAGTGCCAATCTTAGGAGGGATTTGGGATTTAAGCCCAGGACGGCCCACCTTGGTGCTCAGGTGTGTGCAGGTACGCATCCGTCACAGGTGTGTGTGCGATTAAAGGACGTCGGGACAGGTGAGTAGGAGAGGAGATTTCCCCTGTCCTGCAGGGTGGGCGGAGGGTGGTCACAAAGCTCTACCAAGGACAGGAGGCAGGGGCACTGAGTGCCTTCCCCAGGTAGGGGAGTGATGGTGATTGGGACCTGGCGTTCTGGTGCCTTCCGAGCAGAAGGAACAACATGTGCAGAGGGACGGGCTTGTCCCCTGACTGTACCTGGATTTCCCCGCCTGAGCCCCAGGAAGCAGTTGCTGGCCTGCCCGGGTGACAGAGCACACCTGGGAGCCGCTGGGCTGCCCGGGGTGGACACGGCCTTCCTCGCACAGTGGGGGCCATTGTGTTCTGCAACCCTGGCCTGAATGGCCCAGTGAGGCAGAACAAAGGCTGCTCAGAGGCTCCTGGCTGGGGCGCCCGGCTGGCCAAGCAGGGATGGGAGCTGCAACTGCAGGCCCAGGGCGTCCTCAGGGCTGGCCGGGCCTCCCCCACGGCCCCTGCCATCTGCTGCCCCCTGGCAGGCCCTGGGCGTTTGGCAGTTTCTCCAGCCTCTGCACCATTTCCCCATCCAGAAGGCAGAGGGAGAGCTACCAAGCACCTAGGCTTTTTGTGGGCATTGAAGGAACTAATGTCTATAATGAACCCAAATCTCTGGAATGGGTGCTACTTTTATTCTCGTTACTAGCATTTGCATTCTGGTAATATTTCCAAAAAGTTTTTGTGAGAGCTTTCAAATATGTACGAAAGTAGAGAAAATAGTATATTGAATTGCCATGAATCCATCCAAGATTTTTATCTTATTTCCTTCGTTTCCTTCCCCTATCCTTTTTGCTGAAGAATTTTTAAGCAAATGCAACATTCCTGTCATTCCACCCCTCCATCAATTGGTAGCCCCCAAAGTTGAGGACTCAGTGTCATTACAAACTGAGTGCGCATTCCTTGTCATCTAAATTCTGGTCCATATTGCCGTCCCAGTTGTCTCGGAAGTCTTTTTGGAGTTGGCTGACTTGAACCAGCTCCCGAAGCCCCCGCACGCCATGCGTGCTTCTTTTCTGACCAGGCCCGTCTCTCCTCCCCTTTCAGGAACTCTGACCATGAGGAGACATTCATTATTATGTTAAGAGTTTTCCAGTTCACCCCACTGTCCCTGACCCCCTCTGGGTCCCAGTTTTCCGCAGGCTGGCGGCGGGTACCCCTCCCTCCCTTCAGGACCACCCCTTACGGATGGGTGCCGGGTCCCAGCTTCACCGCCGTCCTCTGCATGACCTTGGGCGAGTTGTCTGGCCAGTCCACGGCCGGGTTTTCACCTCTGAGAATGAGAGCGTCACGGTAGGGCCTGCCTGCGGGGTTGGGGCAAGCACTGGGGGAGGTATTGCCTGGCTGGGCCCTCTCTCTCCGTCAGTTCTTCCCCTCTCCTCCAGCACCTTCTCCTGCTGCACCCCGTGACAGCTTTTCACCATTCTGGGGTAGACTCAGGGTTGACTGTCATCTCATCCCGCAGGGGATGCTCTGTGTGGGAGAGGAATGCCTGTGAAGTGAGGTTTTGCTCCTGAGGACAATTTGTTACAGCTCCTAATAGTTCTTTAATTACCGCCAGTTACAAAGAAACCCCAGTGGTTCGGTACCATAAAAGCTGTGTGGTTTCGTATCATAGAAGTGTACATTCGGGGGACGGATGTGGCTCAAATGGTGGGGTGTTTGTCTCCCATATGGAGGGACCTGAGTTCGATCCCCAGGACCTCCCGGTAAAAAACAAAACAAAACAAAACAAAACAAAACAAAACAAAACAAAAGTGTACATTCATGTGAAAGTCCGTTGTGGGTGATCCCAGCTGGTTGACTGTCTCTTCCACAGGGTCATTCAGGGATCCTGGCCCTTCCCCCCTTTTAGCTGCCTCTTCCTCTCAATTCTCGGGGAAAGACAGTGTCGGAAGGCTCATGGTTCCCCAAATCCCTTGGCCCAGAACTCACAGGTGTCACTGCCCCTCACAACCCATTGGTGGGAGCGAGTCATGTGACCCCACCTAAAAGCCAGGGAAGCTGGGAAGTGTAGTCCTGGCTGGGCAGCTGACCGCCCTGTGGTGTGGAAGAGAGCGTGGATCTTGGTGGATGGCTAGCCAGCTTGCCACCTGACCCGATAAAACACACCGTGCAGGGGTGAAGGCTGGCATCTTGGGAGGGTGCGCCGTTGCAAGGCGTGGAAAGTGGGTCAGTGTGGCCTTGCGGGTGTGTTGAGGGGGAGGGGAGAGATCCAGAGCAGGATTGGAGATAGGGAGCAGGACCATTTTGTGGAAGGCTTTGAATGCCATGGTAAGGAGTTTGGATTTTTTCCTGTTGACCATGAAGAATCATGAAGAGTTTTTTTTTGTTTTGTTTTAAGGTTTGAAAGTATTTTTTATTGCTATTGGCATGTTGTCTTATTACAAAAAAAGGTACTCATTGCAAAAAGTTCAGGAAGTATAGAAAAATAAAAGGAGAAAAAGAAAATCCTACCTCTGAAAACATTTTGGTATATTTTTCTTAGCATATATGTGCAACATATTATCTAAGTATATGCATTGCCGTGTTCATTCATTCATTCATTCAAACAACGTTTACTGAGCACCTACTATGTGCTCCTACTATTTTGTCATCTTGTAGCTTTTCCCTTGACAATATAATGTAGATAGGTTTCCAGGTGAGGAGACACAGACCCTAGCATCATTGGGAATATCTGCCAAATGCTTCTGACGTATTTTCACCAATCTCATGCTGGGGGCATCGAGGAAATTTCCATCTGTTCAGATGTTGTGAAGGGCCTCCTTGTCTGTACATCTTTGCATGTGAATTTGGTCATTTCCCTACAATGAGTTTCTGGAGGTGGAATGGCTGCTTCTAAGATCTGTTCTTTTAAAAGCGTTTTCATCTGATTGTCAACTTTTCCTCCAGAAAGGTCATCATGACCAAACTACCTCCAGCATCATCTAAGGCCCCCTTTTCCCAAATCCCTGCCAGCAGTGACTACAGTCAGTGCGTATTTGCCAATACGATAGTAAAAATGTTGTGTTCCTTGGAATCACATTTCAGTGACGTTGAGCTTCCTTTCACACTTATTGACTGTCATATTTATTCAGTTGTGAGTTTTTGTGCATATTCTTTGCCCACTTTCTTCCATCATCTGTCACTTACGTTGTCCCCTCGGTTTGCTGTCGGTCTCTAGTGTTTAATTTTTCGTGGCCTCACGTCCTCTAAGCTCCATGACCATGTGGTCCTGCTGAGCTGGGATCAGTACATTCCACAACAGTGAACGAGCCCAGAGCGTAAGGTGGAGGTGACGCTGGGTCACTTTTAGATCCCAGACGTGCCACGAGCTTCTGCCTCGCTGGCTGGGGATGCTTGGTCTTGCGCCCAGGACCCGCGTGTGCAGCGTCGAGGGGCACCCGGTCCCTCGCTGAGCCGCCAGCCGTGGGCATGGGCGTCTTGAAGGGGGCCCTCCAGGCCCCGGTCAGGCCACACAGTGGACAGAGAGCTCCATCCCCACTGAGACCTGCCCAAGGGGCAGAGCAAATTACCGGTTTCTGGGTTAAGTCATTATGATTTTATTTTAAAATAGACTTTATTTTTTAGAGCTGCTGTGGGTTTACAGGAAATTTTGCCAAAGGGGCAGAGTTCCTATATACTCCCCCACTATTATTAGCATTTTGCAATATTAGTACAAATGTGGTGCATTTGTTACAGCTGATGAACCAATATGATTAAAATTGTATTATTATCTGAGGTCGATAGTTTACAGTCGGGGTCACTCTGTGTTGTCCGGCTCTATTTTTTTTTTTTTTTCCAAGTTTTTATTGCAGTAACTTATATACAACATAAAATTTCCCATTTTAACCACTTTAAAGTATTCAGTGGTATTCATTATGTTCACAGTGTCGTGCCACCATTACTACCCTCCATCACCAGAACTCCTCCATCACCCCAGACAGAAACTCTGTACCCATAAACAATGACTCCTCATCCCCACCCCGCCCCCAGCCTGGTAACCTGCAGTCTAGTCTCTGTTTCTATGGATTTGCATGTTCTATTTATTTCATATACGAGTGAGATCACAGAATAGTTGTGCTTTTGTGTCTGTCTTATTTCAAAGCCATTGGGTTTTGAGGTGATGTGTTGCACAGCAGTAACCAAACTGGAGTGGCCATTGGAGCCTGAAATTGAGCTCCCAGTCCCGCCTCCTGCTCCTTCTGAGGCCACTCATACAGCTTGTCCTGTCTGCCTGATTCTATGGCTTCCTCGGAGCTGCCCAGTAGCTCCTTCTTCACTTAAGTTAAGCGGTGCCAAATGCCCTTGCTTGTAACCAGAGAACCCTACCTGGCAGATGTTGGAACTCGCCCCAGTGGAGACGCGGCTCGGCTCTGATCACACGTCAGGATCGGAGCTCGGACCTCTCTGCCCCACAGCCCAGGGTCCTGGCCCACAGCACGTCAGGTACCTTTTCTATGCCTGGCCTGGCACCTGCCACCCTCCAGGTGCTTAAATGACCATGTGAACAAATGGCACATCTTCACATCTGACCTCGGAGCAGTCCAGGTTTTTATTTTATTGTTATTGATTGATTGACTTTACCTTCCCCTGGCCGGATCCCAGAGTGTAGGCAGCCCCACAGTGTGCATGAATTTCACTTACCACGGTTTAATTGCATAACCCCAGTCTGCCAGCGTCATGCGAATTTCGGTTACCACGGAGCAGTCACCGTGAGTAACTGTGTAAAGTACAAGCCCCTCTGCTGCTCTTCAGTCCACAGATCACTGTATAACTAACAGGTGCACATCACAGCCCGTGGCCGACTGTGTCACTTCTTCACAGCCTGTCTGTAACTGGTCACCGTGCTTCTTTGTCGGGTCACACAGACAGTGGAGCATGTGCTTATGTTGCCTCCTTGTGTCCTAGTGATAAACCCAAACGACATTTTGCAAAAACGGATAATCAGAGGAGGGAAATGGCCAACAAAGACAGAAGTGCAGCGAGAAGCGGAAAGTGGTGATGCTGGAAGTGAAATTGGAATTGAACGTCAGCGGAGCCACGGGAGAAATAGCTGAGCAGGCAGTGTTGACGCCGCTGCACTCAGAGACCCTTCTGCGCAGCCAGAGGGACGTGGTGAAGGTGACCTTATCGACCTAAGGAGGAAAGGGGTTGTGATGAAAAGGACGGAGATGTCCCAGAGGAAGTGATGCCGGCAGAACACTTCACCTTAAAGGGACTCCTGAAGCTCTGCCATGGCGTTGAAAGCACAGGGGATAAAGTGTCGGAAGCTGATGCACACTTAGAAAGGCCGAGGACGATGCGCCAAGGTGGAGCAGAGATGCTCGTTCCGTACCTGAGAGCGAGCAGGCGGAGGCAAGCCCCACTGACGTTACTCTTGATCTGTTTTTCACTTGAATTTCCAGTGTTTCCAATGTTTCAAATTACAGTGTACTAAAAAATGTTTGCTTTACTTTGGATTCTTTCATTGCCCTATGCATTTATAAGTGACAGTACAGAACTTTTAATGTTTTGACAGCAGTTTTTAAAGGTCATGGAGCCATTGTCTTTTCCCACATTGATTGCTCAGGTCACCGTGTCTGCTTCCTAGGACTGCTACACAGCAGCGTATTCTCTCCCAGTTCTGGAGGTTAGAAATCTGAACTGAAGATGTCGGCAGGGGCCAGTGGATGTAGCTTAAGTGGTTGAGCACCTGCTTCCCATGTATGAGGCCCTGGGTTCAATCCCCGGTACCTCCTAAAAACAAATACACAAACAAAAAAAACAACTCTTGATTGGGGAGCGGATATAGCTCAGTGGTCGAGAGCCTGCCTCCCAGGTACCAGGTCCTGGGTTCAATCCCTGGTACCTCCTAAAAAGAAAAAAAGATGTTGGCAGGGCCATGCTTCCTCGGAAGACTCTAGGGAAGACTGCTCCGTGCTTGTCCTCCCCTCGCTGAACTCTGCTTCTGTCACCCCTGGCTGACTTCTCAGTGTATGTCTCTGCATCCTCTCCCTTTCTTGTAAGGTCACCAGTAACTGGGTTGAGGGCCCACCCTAATCCAGCATGATGTCATCTGGACTTGATTCCATCTGCACAGACCCAGTTTCCAGATAAGACCATGCTCACGGTGTGCGGGGTCAGGACCCAGGTCAGCCCACTGCAGTCCCTTTGAACAGTTTCAGCTTGCACGGCCATTTTCGAGGTCCCTGCCCTGCCATGCAAAGCGAGGACTGCCTGGGCTCATTCCAAACAGGCAGCGTCCCTGCTGCATGGCCCATCCACGTGGGAAGGCCACAGCGATGCCTTAAATCCCGGTGAGGGGATTGCGTCAGTCTCCTCCTTATTCCAGTTGACAGTTCAAGAATGTGAAAGAACCTCCACACCGTGGAATGGGCAGGCAGCCCACGGATCACGGGGAGAGGGCTCACGCCTTCCCTCCGCCGCCTTCCCCGTGCAGGCCTCCAGCCTGCCTGCTTCTGGAATAATCCATCATGGAATAACTGGCTGAAGAAATCAGGGGCTGAAGGCTAGTGCTTCCTACCCCAGCTTTCAGAGCAAAAGGTGATTGGAACAACCCTGGATAGTTTATAGCCCCAAGAAGAGAGAGGCTCTTTATGGAGGCTGTGAAAATATAACCATTGTCATAACACGGACCCTGTTGTCAGCCTCTGGGCGCTACATTGGGTGCACGCTAAGATGCTCCTTGCAAGGAGATTTCGATTTTATTTCTCTGTTTATTTTATCATATTATGGAAATGTTTGAAAATGCAGACGGTAGAATCAAGAGGGAACTAGAACATCCTTGATTTCTCTATCCTGGAAACATTGTTCACATTTTGTTATATTTCCTTTTAACTCCCTACCCCCACCCCGTGGATTATAATATAAATACAGTTTTGTATCTTTTTAAAGATTTAACACACTGTAAGCATTTCCCCATGATGTTACACACTATGAGTAAACCATTTTTTATTTTAGGAGGTACCGGGGATTGAACCCAGGACCTCATACATGGGAAGCAGGCGCTCAACCACTTGAATTACATCTGCTCCCCATAAACAATTTTTAATGGCTGTGTAATGTTCTATCATGTCATAATATTCTATCGTGTAGATATAATCGTTCATTCCGTAAAGATGTATCCTTCATCAGCCAGCTGTTGATTGCCTGTGCCGTGTCCCTGTGGCGTGGGGTAGGTGTGTGGATGGTGGCAGGAAAGGGGAATTAGACACGGCCTCTGCCCCCGAGAACCTCGTGGACCAGGGCAAAGGCCCCTGAACAGATGATCATAATGTGGTGTGAGGGCAGCACAGTGGGCAGCCCCAGGTGGGACCCAGGTGGTCAGAGAGGCTGGGGCGGGAATGGAGGAGCAGTTGTCCAGCACAGCATTTGGGGAGAAGGCATCCCAGGCGGTAGGGACAGCATGGGCAGAAGCCTGGGGGCAAAAAGCAGCTTGGCGTTTGTGGGGTCGCTGGAGTGTTAACCTGTGAGTCTCAAAGATCCTGGGCCAGCATGGGGTGGAGAACAAAGGGCCTGTGGTCCTCTGTCCACATGGGGAAGGAAGAGGGTCTCAGGAGTTTGGGGAGTGGGCTGTGGGCATTTCCAGCAGAGGAGAGAAGCCCCCTGGGAGGTGCCCAACCTGGGCAGCGGGAGGGGAGGGAAGAGGGGGTCACGCGGTGGGAGAGGCGGTCCAGGGAGGACCGGAACCCCCCGGTGTGGGGAGGAAGGAAGCTGAGCCACGTTCTGTGGACTTTGGTGCATACGAGAGCGTGGCCACCCGGCTGGAAGGAGAGATGACAGCAGAGACTCGGGGGTGGGGGGCTGGAGAGGCGCCCACTGCTGGACGCCGACTGCCCCCTGCTTTTGGCGTTTTCAGTTAAGATGTGCTGAGCGTCTTCGTGGACGTACGTCTTTGGGTATTTCAGATCACTCTCGTTTCTGGATTTCTCGGAATGCAGTTTCTTGGTGAAAGGGCAGGGGTTTTAAGGGCTCGGATAAACACTTGACTATCACGTTTTCCACTAAACTTACCCGCCCTGCCTGCCCGAGTGCTTTTCAGAGGAGCTAGGTCCCGTGTAGAGCAGCTGGGGGGGACCCGTAAGGGGCCAGGAGCCCATCGGCCTCGGCCTCTCGGCTCTGACTTTAGAGGGCTGATTTCGGCTCAGGCACGCGGCGACTGGTCGGTGTCAGCCGGGCGACGGGGCTTTGGCTGTGCCGGATGGAATCGTGTTGTGGAAAGTGCCTGTCTCCACACGTAGAGCCGCTTCCTCTTCGTGGTAAGATAACACTGATGATGGTGATGACAAGGGCAGCTGCCCTTTGCTGCCCGCTGCTGTGGAATGACTCAGGCTCGTTCGCTCACTGTGCCCCACCCCCTTTCTGGAGGAGGTCGTCTTGGCCCCCCTTTTCCACATGAGGAAACAGTCTCAGGAGGGTTAAGCCACGCCCCCACCACGCGTACGCCTTCAGTGCTCTAGTTACCATGGCTACGAAATAAATGCCTCTAAATATTGGTGACTTCAACAACAACCATTTTATTACATCTCCTGGTTTCTCTGGCTGGAGAGTTTGGGCAGGGCTTGGCTGGGTCCCTCTTCTGCTCCGTGGGTCATCACCTGAGTCACTCGGTCCTTCTGAGTTGGTGATGGAGGGACCAAGAGGGTTTCTCTCCCATGGGTGGTTCTGTGGGGGGTGGGGGGTGGGGATAGCTGGGAGGCTGGGCTCCCCAGGTTCCGGCCATTGGGCACCCCGGCATAGCGGGTCAGGGCAGCTGGGCTTCTTACGTGGCGCCTCAGGGCAGCTGGACTTCCTACGTGGTGGCTCAGGGCAACTGGACTTCTTAGATGGTGACTTCTCACGTGGCAGCTCAGGGCCACTGGACCTCCTATGTGGCGGCCCAGGGCAGCTGGACTTCTTACGTGGCAGCTGGCTTTCCCAGAGCGCATGTCCTGGAAGAATCAGGTGGACGCAAGTTGCAGGATGTTGGTGATGCCACTTTCATTTGGTTCAGGCGAGGGACAGGCCAGCCTGGTGGAAGGGGAGTTAGATTTTCCGTTTGGTGCGGGAGAGGCAGGGCATCGTTGTGGGGCAGCGGATGGACAGATGAGTGTGGTGGCCTCTCTGGGAAGTATCGTCTGCTGTGACGGCCGCTGCACCTTGTTCTGAGCTACACTCTGTCTTGTCATCATGAACCTTCGACACAGCATGGTTCTCTTCCTCCATGCCGTTTCCCTGTTCAGAAATAGGAAAAGCATTCCATATTTCTACTCATTGAGATTCGGGCGAATAGAAGTTAACTGAGCTTTCTTTGAGGGTGGCCTGGCTCTAACGCAGCCCTGCCTCCTGGGTGTGCACCAGGCAGAAGCTGTTAACACCAATGGGGGGGGGTGCTGGGGGCTCCCCCTCCTCGGCAGGTGCATTTCGGGGTCCCCACAGCGGGGGCGGTGGCCTCGGGTGGGTCTGTGCTCGCCAGGGCAGCTGCAGTGGGACGAGGGCTCCCCAGCGGGGTCGGGGGGCTCGTGCTTCTGTTGGCTGACAGGAAGGTTACGCTGACCTCCCCGATGGTCTCGCGTGGTCAGCCTCCTGGAAGCGGTTTTATTGGGAACCGTCATGGCCGGGGGTGGGGGGTGGGGGGGTCTGGTGCCCAGACATGGCTCATGTTGCACCGCCTCCTGGGCGATGGGGAACATTCCCTGTGCGAATGTGAGTGAAGGGAAGGCGGCGACGGCACAGTTTAGTGAGAGCTGGTGGCGCGGGCGGTCTCCAGGCCTTGTCTCTGAGGCAGACGCTGTAATCACCCCCTTCCATCAGGTTGGGGGGCCGGGGCTCGGGGGGAGTCAGGGGCCTGCTCGGGGCCCCATGGTGCTGAGGGAGGGGCTGAGACGTCCCTCCTCTGCTCCCTCGCTGACGGGAGAGGGCAGCTAGGCCTCCAGAAAGGGGTCTGTGCCCACCACAGAACAGGCCACGGCCAGGTGGCTTCCTGGGGTTCGGCGGAGGCCCCTGGCAGCTGTCGTTTGCGCTTTGATTAGTTTTTGTGTGTTTGTGAAACAGTTGCTGGGTAGGTAGATCTTCCAGAGCCTGAGTTCACCGGGGACAAAACCCAATCAGGCAGGGGCCTCGGTGTTTTGCAAGAGGGAGAAGTGGGAAGACAAGCAGCAGCACCCCTCCCCTGATTTGCTCCTGTTTTGTTCTTATGACAAGTGGCACCCTCTCCAAGTGGACAGGTCCCCCAAAGGCCTCCTCCTTCCCAGCTGGGGACACAGAGTGGCGGCCACCTGGGGGCTGGAGGTCAGCTCTCGCCCACCCCTCTGTGGCCACAAAACGTGCTACTTTTGTGTCGTCTTTTTTCCATCTCATCTCACCATGAACAACCTAGAGGTGGGGGTGGGTCTCCCCATTTTGCAGACAAGGAAATGGGGTCCCAGAAGTTAGGTGATCTGCCCTGGGTCACCCCCAGCCAGGAGGAGGCAGAGCTGGTTCTGGTGACTGCTAAAGCAGGGCCTTCCTCTGCCAGGCCCTCCTTCCCTTCCCTGGTGCTTTGTCACCTGCAGAGTGGAGAGGGCAGGGGTACGGGCAGGTCGGCCTGGGGCCACCGGTCCAGCTGCCCCCCCCGCCAGCCTGCCCTGTCGCCCCTCAGCCCCCTCTGCACAGCCCTACGGCAGGTACAGGAATCCTCACAGGGTCCCTCTGAAGGTGGGCTGCGGCGTGCTGGGCGCGCTGATGCTCAGAAAGGTAGTTTTGGGTTGAATTGTGTCCCCAAAAGGACCTGGTCAAGCCCCAGTCCCCGGTCCCACGATGCGTCCTTGTTTGGAAATAGGGTCTCTGAAGACGTGATGAGTCAAGATGAGGCCAAATTGGATGGGGGAGGGCCCTAAGGCCAATATGGCTGGTGTCCTCACAAGAAGGGGAGAACTGGACACAGACAGATGGGGGTGGGGGCCGTGACGATGCAGGCAGAGACTAAGGCCCAGGGATGGCCCGTCGCCAAGAGGAGCGGGAGGAGGCGACGGAGGAGTCTCTCCTGCAGCTTTCAGAGGGAGCCGTGGCCTTGCCGGCACGTTAGTTTTGGACATCGGGCTTCAGAACTGCGAGAGAGTAGAGGTCTGTGGCTGCAAGCCGTCATTCTGTGGCTCTTTGACACAGCAGCCCCCTGACCCCCTGGCACCAGGACAGTCCGGGAGGTCCAACAGTGCTGGGCATTGTCCGTACCACAGACAGCAGGAGCCAGACCGACTCGGCCCACGCCCGTCTGTGGGGGGCATGCCACAGTGTTACTCTGTGGCTCTGACCCACCAGGCCCACCCGTTAGCCAGTGGGCATCCTGCGGTGCGGCCGTGGGGTGCTGGAGCTGGAGACAGAGCTGGGGTGGACCTGCGGGCAGCCCAGGCACAGCACCTGGCCAGATGGGGGCGTGGGAAGGCCACAGACGAAGCAGTGTGGCCCAGCTGTCCGTGGCAGGCCTGGGGCCAGCCTGGCCCCGTGGGCTCCAGGAGGGTCCTGCACTGCCATGTTGGCCCAAGAGCTGGATGTGTCTCTGGGAGAGTGGCTGACCGAGATGCCTGGGGAACAGAGCTCGGCCCCGAGGACCCACATGGGCTCTGTCCCAAGGACTCATTTGATGACTTTGCTTCCGGGCGACTCCCTGAGTCCCAGGCTTGGTAATATTTGGGGGTAGAGCTGGAGGGGGCCTCGGGGCCAGCCCTGGCCTGTGCAACCCGATTCTCAAAACCCCAAACTGGGCCACTTGTCCAGCTACACGTGAATGTCCACCTGGGACGGGGGACACCATGTGAGAATTGGGGTTGTCTCTGGAACCTGGGGCCTGGGGCTGCCGTAGCTACCTCCTCCTGAGAGAGAGTGCAGCGGGGGACAGTGGGTGGAGGGGACTCAGGAGACTCGCGTGCAGGATGACCGTGTGAGCCTGGGGAAGCGCGTGGCCTCTCTGGGCCTCGGTTTCCTCATCTGAGAAATGGGCATTGTCTCTGGAGGCACACCTACCAGTGTCTTCTCTGGAAAGAAGGATGTCTGCAAAAGGGAGTGTACGGCAGGCCCCAGGAGCTGTGCGGCGGAGACAGACAAGCGTCCCATAAAGACCTGGGAGAAGAGGAGAACTGAGATGAACAAGGGCGAGGTGGGCGGCGGCCCAGAACTGGGCAGCGAGGAGCCCCCCAGCAACACGCTGAGGCCCCCGCAGTGGTATTTACACTTTGTGGGTCTCAGTGGGGACATGCAGAGTCACTAAAGGAACCCACGGGCCCCGGCAGAGAGAGGTGGCCAGAGCCGTTTGTATATCTCAGGGAGGCACGAGTCCATTCTTCCCACCATATGTGCCGAGCAGAATGGGACTGCCCACCCCAGCCCCTGCCTCCCCTGCCCTCCTGTGAAGCCTGTTGGGGGGACTCTAACCTGGCCCTCTCGTCCTGTCGGAGGGGGCCTCCTGACCCCTTCGCTCTGGCCACCCCAGGGGCAGGGGCGGATTGGGGAGAAGTTGCTGAGCAAGAGGGGACAGGCCTGTGGCGGGGAGGGGTCACGCCTGGTTCTGAACAGGGTGCTGCCCTTGGCGCTAAGAGGAGCGAGGGGCCTGCTGAGCTCCCATCTGTCCACAGCTACCCCCAGTGGGTTTCAAATGTGGCCGGGAACAGGGGTGTCACTCTAAGGCCCCAAACAACATGGGGTCCCTCCGAGGGCCGGGGCCAGAAGGGGCGGGTGGAGGGTGCGGGGTACTTTGACCTGGAGAGGGCTGAGGAGCCAGCCTTCCTCCCTGGCCACCCAGCCCCACCGTGATGGCTCGTGTGGGGCTGGCCGGAGGCTGCAGGCGGCTGGGAAGTAATTAGGCTTCATCTTTGGAAACACGCAGCTATAAAAACCTGCAGCAGCTCGGCACCTTCTCCTTAAACCAGGCTCGGCTGGATTTATAACCTGAGGCCCCCTCTCCAGGGTTGCTCAGAGAGAAGGAACAAAGCAGCCCCCTCTCACCCTCCCCACCCCTGCCCCACCAGCGTTATCTTTTTCACGAGTATAAAATGCGTGTTCGTTGTAGAAAACTCAGAAAACACAGGGAACAGACTTTTAAAATGTTGAGGTGGAATTGGTCACAAGAGGAAGTTGGATTTAGTTGGGAATCATGGGATGTTTAGGGCAGGCAAAGAGCCAGAAGGCGGCAAAACAGTAGCTGCCAAGAGGCCTGGCATGGGCACCTGGCGATGTGTGTTGGGAGGGGCCCGTGTGTGTGAAAGGGTTGACCTCGGGGGACGGGGTGGTCTTCGCACATTCGTTCATCCAGATGGTCCACAGTTTGTCGAACACGCAGTAGGTACCAGCTGCTTTGCTGGGAGCGGGGGACGTGGCAGTAAATAAGCAGATCAGAGGACAAGCGGTCAGCGCCGAGGCGGGGCAGGCCTTGGGCTGGCCAGGAGGAAGTGCCTGACCAGCCTGGGTGGTAGGAAGTCAGGGAGGGCTCCCTGGAAGAAGCAAGTTCATTGAGCAAATATTTACTGGGGCCCAGGCTTTGAGATTAGCATTGGTGCTGCACAACATGTCAGGAGAAACACGACCCCCGAGCAAGTTCCTGGGCCGAAGGGGAGCAGGGGAAGAGGGTTCTAGAAGGTGTGTGGTGGGCCGAGCAAGGCAGAGTGGGAGGCAGGAGCAGGCAGAGGTGTGGGGGCAGGAGAGGCTGGCAGGGCCAGGCTGTCCCAGGTCTCCCGGCCGAGGATCTGTACCTGCCTCGGGACCCCTCTGTGAGTGGGTGGGCCAGGATTTGAACCCAGGCTTGCAGACCCCAAATCCAGCCCTCGCTCAGGTCTGCGCATATCCCCCACCCCCTCAGGGCTCCTGGTGGCAGCCCTGGATGGGTCCAGGGCTGCTAGTGGCGTTGGCTCGCTCCCCGTCAGCCTTCCTTCTTTGCTAGCCGTGATGCTCTGATGGCGTGAAGGAGGCGGGAGGACCAGAATCCCCCGAGCTGACCACTGCGCGGCTCGTCTGCCGTTTTCCTTCCAGCAGTTGGCAGAGTGTTGTGAGTGTGGCTGAAACGTGGCTTGAGTTTTCTCTGACCCAGATGAAGAGCCGGGTCACCATTAGCTCCGTGGCCCCGCCAATCATAGAACTTCCTGGGATGAGAAAACGAGCTCAGAGAGGTCAGGCTGCTTGCCCGGCATCACACAGCTCAACCCCTTTGACTCCAGAGCGAATGCTATTGTCATCACACCCAGTGTCTCCCAGGCTTGCTGCTGCAGGAAACTTCAGCCCCCCGTGCTGTCTCGGATGGGCAACTTGACGGTAGAGAATGAGGAGGGGCTTCTAGAAAAGCCGGGCACTCGCTCTCATGGAAGCCCCATGGGAAGGTGCGCGGAAACGCCCGCCAGCACCTTGGGACTGGCCTCCATTCATTTGTCTCTGGCCGAGGCAGAAGCTCCATTCCCTGGAAGCTCCATTCCCTGCGTCCGGCACTGGCTCTGTCTCCAGAAATTGGACCCCACCAATTCTTGGCTTCTGGGGGAAGCAGAAGAGAAGGCTCTGGCCAGACAAGGGGGTGTGGGTCTGCCTGACGGCTGGAGGCCGGGGGAAGTTACGTTTCACACCAAAACAGAAATATATGGATTTCATTTCTCTCAAATGCATGTTTAGTGGAATTTAATTAGCAGTAGTTTTTGTAGTCGTCTAAAACATCGAACGCATGTTATTATTAAAAATTAAAATAATGTATTCCTATGGAAAAAGTGTTTAGAGCACAGCAGGGCTATGCCATGAAAATACCGTTCTTTCTGGACTGGCACGTGAGGTCTGCCGCAGTCTCGTAACAGCACATACCTTTCACCACAGGGCTGCACACGGTGGATTAAGCCAGTCCCCTTTGGATGGACTTCAGGTTGGGCCTGATTTGGGTTTTCCCCCCTGTTGCATACGATGCAGCAGAGTAACACTCACGGGTATATGTCTTTTGTAAAACCTGAGAGAATGTCTGGGGATAAATTCCCAGAAGGGGCTGTTGGAGGGTCAGAGGCATGTGCGTTTTAATTTAATGTACTTTGTGAGTGCCTGTTGCCCCCCACACCTGTCAGCACTAGGTTTTATGGCTTTTTGCTCTTTACAAAGCTGTTCTTTCGGTGATGTTCCCAAGGCCCCCCTGTGCCCACTGCTGCCTGGGTGCTGAGGCACTGAGCTTATAAAGTCTAGGCACTGCCGTCAGCTGCATTTGGCCTTCGACCTGACCCAGTGGGGTCCCTCAGGGGCTGGAGGTTGACTGGCTGGTCACCGAAGCCAAGCGTGGGCTCTTGAGGGCTGCAGAGGAGCTCTGCCAGGAGAGCTGTCAGCAAGCGCGTCCCACCACCTGCTGGGGTCAGCTCTGGGCCCCCTCGGTTAACTGGCCTTTCCCTGCACATGCAGGCGGCTCCCTGCAGCCCCTCCCTTTGGGGTGCAGCCATTGGCTTGTGGTGGGAGGGGGGGCATGGAGCTGGGACTGGAGGACCCCGTGATGACTTGGGGCAGGGTCTTGGCAGGCCACATCCTTAGGGACCTGGCGTGTCTGAGGCCTGGAGCTTGGTGGGCGGTGGACTGCCCGGAGCAGAGCTGCTGGAAGGCCGTGCTGGCTGGACCCCTGGTTCAGCCGGTCCTCGCGTGGCTCAGTGGTCCCGCCCGTCACAGCCGTTCCTAAGCCGTCGCGCCATCGTGAGAATTCCACGAGAAAAGGCATGGCAAGGCCTCGCACGCCCCGGCACAGAGATAAGGGCCCAGTCTGTGTTTGCTGGGGCTCCGTGGTCACACCTACCCCTCGCTCGGGGCCCTTGGAGACTCCTCCGAGCCTTGGTTTTCTCATGTGTAACCCGGGCACGGCAGTCCAGGGCTCGTGGGGACACAGGAGCCTCCCCTCTCCCTGCCCAGAGCAGGGGCTCAAAAAATATTTGCTGCACGAACATGTGTTAACTGAGAACTCTGCAGAATATCAGGCAAACCCATACCCAGAAGCCAGTTCCCGCTGCGGGGACGTCCCCAGCACTTGCTCTGATTCTGCCCCACTCGAGGCTCAGGAGAAAGTGGGGGCTCTGAGAAGTTCAGAGGCTCGGGGTGGAGCTGGCCCGACCCCCGGCGCGGAGCCTTGGGAAGGAAAGACGGATGGGGCCGTTTCAGCCGCCACTGCCACTTTCCTCCTTTTTACCAAATCGCCGAGGAGATGGTCTCGTGGCACCCCCGGAAGCGCGGTCGTGTCTTCGCTGGCGCCCTGAGTGGGTGGGCTGGGGGCCTCTGCATTTCCGTGGTGTCCTCCAGCACGTTTCTCCCGAGTTCTGCCCCCGCAGGGAACAGCAGCCTGGTGTGGGGTTATTTCAAGGGGATTCCCATGGAAACGGGGAGTGGGAGGCTCCTTCCAGCGCCTGCGTAAGAGGAGTCGCCGCCGCGGGGTGTCCCTGGGTGTGGGGGGGTCAGCCGGCTGCCGGGACCGTGTCCAGAGTGGGCTGGAGAGGAAGGGGGTCTCCGGGCCTGGCAGGGGGTCTTAGCCCTGCCCCGGGGTCTGCTCACACAGCACCGTTGCCTGCCGGTCACTGTCCAGCCTCGGCCCCCCAAGACGCCCTGGTGGCGAGTCTGTTCTCGGGCCAGTTTCGGGCCGCGGCCGGCCGGAGCGTCCCCCAGTTCTCCTGGCGAGGCTCGGCCCCCTCCTGTCCCTCCCCCAGCCGCTGCCCGGCTGGCTGGGCACCTCGAAGTTTCTAGCACAGCGCTCACTCGTTCACTCGTCCGTTCATGCGCGCACGCCTCTATCCACCTGGCGAGGCTCTGGTCAAGCCTCCCCCCTTTTCCCTACAAGCAGAACGCTTTGCACGGTGGGAGTGCTGACCGGGGGTGGGCTTCCTTCACCCCTCTGAGCCTTACTCATTTCACCTGATCAATGGGAATAGGGGCGCCCCACCCGCCTGCCTCGTGCACGGCCGGCGAAGGTCTAATGGGGCGTGAGGGCCGGGTGCAGGTGGGAAAGCTGTGCAGGTATCTAGTATTTCCATGGCCACTGGCTGGGGACAGGGAGGCCACGAGGAAGGAGGTGGGAGGCGGAAGAGGAGGAAATCGGAGTCGAGCCCGGCAGCCATCAAGTCCCCCGGGCCCCTGGGCGTGTGCACCGGGCTTTCACATGTGTCGTTTAGGTGGTCTTGAAGCCCATTCTACAAGGCGGGTGGTGCCAGTCTCCACTTTGCAGATGGGGAAACTGAGGCTCAGGGGGTATAGGGCTCTTTGCCCAGGCCTGACTCCAGGGCCAGTGCTCTTGGCGAGCACCCCTTTGCCTGCAGGTGGCCCCACGCCTTGCCTGGCATTGGGGGTGGGGGGAAGCCTCCGCTGGAGGAAAACAAGCCTTATTGGGGGCGGGGCAGCGGGGAAGGGAACAGGTGGGAGCTGGGCATAGAGAAGGAATGTCTGACTTGTGTTTGGAAGGTGGTGGGGGGCCCAGCCCTTTGTCCAAGGGAGGTTTTGAAGCTACTGCAGGGAAACCTCTGAGTCTGAGACCCTCAGGGTGCTAACTGCAGTTTCCGGGAGCTTCGTGGGTCAGGCTCTATGCCTTTCCTTTAGTCTTCAACGTGCTTTTTGCTGATGAGGCGACTGAGGCACAGGCAGGTCAGGTGTGGTGCACCGAGTCCCTCAGCCGGGGTATGAGCCCTGTCCGTCTGGCTGTCCAGCTCCCGGGCTCTTGAGCGTGGTTCTCGGAGAGCATCCAGCCCAGTCCCTTCGGGCGGGAATCCCTGACCCGGGCCGGGGCTGCAGGACCTCGTGGGGGCGTCGGGGCCGCGGGTGGAGGGACCGCAGAGCTTCAGGCCTGCGGGAGGCTGTTCTCAGCAAGCCGGGCGCTTGGCTTAGTGAAAGCCAGACGTTCCGAGCTTCCTTTTCCTTCCATCCCTCACCTTGAATCTCCCCTGCCCTCGTGTAAGGCAGGAGCAGTCGCTGTCGCGCGTTCTTTGCGTTTTTGATTAACAGTTGAGCCCCGCGGACTGCCTTTGACAGCCAGCCTTTTCGCATACTCCCTTAATTAAATTGCCTTAAATTGGTTCCAGTTGGGTTAATTAAATGTACAGCTGCTGCTACATGTGTGCAAATGAGTCCAGCATGTCTCGTCTTACCTGAAGGCTGGGCAGTGAACACAGGCCTGCAATGTTTTTAGCCGTTGCAGAGTGATTAACAGGAACTGCCCTGAAAAGACCTGGAGAGGTTTTCAGTGCTCCTGGGTGTGAGGGTGAAGCTCACGTGTCAGCCTGGCGAGGTTAGGATGCCCACTTGTTTGGTCAAGCAGAACTGGCCTGATAGTTACTGTGAGGGTACTTCATAGATGGGGTTGCATCTGTGGTCAGTTGAGTGCATCTGTAGCCAATTGCATCTACAATAAGCAAAGGAGATCGCTGTCAGCGATGTGTGTGGGGGGTGTCTCCTCATCCAATCAGTTGGAGCTCTTAAAAGCCAGAAGTGAGGATTTCAGAAATCAGAAAGAAGAATTTTTGCCTCAACTTCAGGCTGCCATCTCCCCCAAGGAGTTCGGACTCAACTTCAGCATCCTCTTCCCGGGAGTTTCTAGCTTGTGGTCTGCCCTACAGAATTTGGACTTGCCAGCCTCCACGGCCACATCCCTTATAATCTCAGTCTTTCTCCCTGCCCACCATATATGTCAACGAATGCACCAGGCAGTAGTGCAAGGGTGCAGCACAGAAGCGCTCCCTGCAGCCTGCTCCTGTCCTTAGTAGCTGCTTCTCTGCTTTACCCGGGATCACCGCGAATACTGCAGAGCACATCTCCGGAGTTCGCCGCCACCTGCCTGCTGGTTATCCCTGGGTCAGGGAGGCATTTGGTGTCTGCACCACACTTCTCCTTCCATATGCAGCTTCCTGTGTCAAAAGAAATCCCCTTAGAGCCCCCTTGGTGGCCTTTGAAATATGCAATCACTGCCTGGGAAGGGGTGGGGCAGGGAGGAGAGAACAGAAGGGGTCAGATAATTTTGAGAAACCTTGGGGGGAAATTTGCATTCTGGACGACCCCTGTGTGGGGCAAAGAGCATCTGGAATTCCCAATAGCTCCGGCTTCCCTCCTTACTCACAGCATGCAACCTTTACTCCAAGCCTCGTCCTTCACTTCTGTAAAATGGGAAGAGTAACACCTAGGCCTTGGTGGTGTTAGAAAGACTGAGAGAGAAAATGGTGGGAAAATGGCTCTTATGCCTGTGCAACTCCCTGCCGCCCCAGCCCACCCTGGTCTCTGGCGATGCAGAACCCTGTACCCAGGGCCTGGGACCAGCTCTCTAGATCTCCTCCTCACTTGTGTCATGTACTGTGGTGGTTTGGAGCTGTGTGTACCCCAAAAAACATATTCTTAATCTTAATCCATTCTTGTGGGTGTGAGCCCATTATAAATGGACTTTTGATGAGGTTACTTCAGGGAAGGTGTGGCAGTTTAAAATTACTTATGAATTCCAAAAAGAGATACTATGTTTGTAAACTGGTCTGTTCCTCTGGGCATGGTATACTTTTGATTGTCTTAAATTCAGAGGTTTCACTTTTACTTTATTAAATCAAGATTAGGGCTTTGATTCAACCACATCATCAGGGCGTGCAGGGTAGAGTCCCTGGCCCCTTGGTGGGCTGATAAAACAGATTTTCACATGGTAGTAGACACACAGGAGAACACAGAAAAAGACATGGCAGAGCAGAAAACTTAGTTTTGATGCTGGAGCCCCTGGACAGAGATGAGGCATTCATCTGATCGTTTACAGCTGACCTTGTGAGGAGCCCGAGCAGCTGAGCCCAGAAAGAAACGAGCCCCAGAGGAAGAGACAAGCCCTATGCCAGCCTACAGCTGAGACCAGAAGAAACTGGACCCACGGAGCCTGAAGAGGAAGGAGAAAGGCTGAACCCTCACAGACGTCGCCCGCCATCTTGCTTCAACGTGTAGCAACAGACTTTGGGTGAGAAAGTACCTCTTATGGTACCTCAGTTGGACTCTTTAGGGCCTGGTAACTGTAAGCTTCTACCCCTAATAAATACCCTTTATAAAAGCCAACAGATTCCTGGTACTCCAAAATCCGTTTTGCTGAACTGAAGTCAAGGTGTCTGCAGGCCTGGGTCCATGTGGAGGCCCACCCTTTCCAGCTTCTTGTGGCCCCTGGGCCCCTTCCCCCATCTTCAGAGGGCATGGCTGCCATCGCCACGTGCTTCCCCACTCTGCCCTCTCCGATTCTGCCTCTGCCTCCCTCTCATAAGGATGGCGTCAGGCCCTCTTGATAATCTGGCTGATCTCCCCCATCTTGAAATCCTTACCCGCATCACGAGTCCCCTTTGCCTTATAAAGTATGTTTGCATGTTCCGGGGATTGGGATGGGGCCTCCTTGGGGGGCATCGTTCAGCCAAGTGCTTCAGGGCTGGGGACTGAGCTGCTCGAGCTGCTGTTGTTTTCTGGACCAGCCGAGCACAAGCCTGACAAGGCAGCCAGAAGAGGTGTGGAGGCCATCTGGACGGTCTGCAAGACTCTTGGGAGAGGGCTGGGAGGGAAGCAGTTGGCTTACAGAGCCTCCCTGCAGCCCTGGGAGCTGGCGTGGCCTCCCTGCTTATGTAGCCCAGAAGGGTGAAGTCCCCTGAAGAGCATGCCGCCAGGGAGTGGCAGAGGTGGGATTTGAACCCAGGGCTGCCTGACTCCCAAGCTCGTGTGCTCTGCGCCCTTCCCTCCCCCTGGCTCCGCTGAGGTTCTCACCATCACTCCAGCTGTGTGCCGCAGCAGAGCAGCTTATGGGAAATATCCATAAGTCTGGGGTGACTCATGCAAGGCCGTGCTGGCTCGTCTGCCTCCTTCCAAGGAGGCAGGAGCAGCCACAGTGCCCGACAGCCCCCCAGATCCTGGGGCATCCTCGGGCTTCCGCGTGCCAGCCCGGACTGCTTCCGTGACACCATCAGATTGCCAGGCGGGACGGGTCCGTCTGGAGACCATCCTGTGTGAATGACACAATACTCTGCTCATAAAATCCTCCTCATAAAATTGGTTGAAAGTCCAAATTCGGTTTCCAGAGATGACGCTAATCCCATTAGGGTTGCTCGGATTGGGGTGTGCACGGCCTGGGCGAGTGGGCGCAGACAGCTGCTGGGAGGGCTGGCAGTTTCTCATTAGATTGGGGCTGAGGAGGGGAAAGGCAAGGCTCCTCATCTCTTCCAGAAGTTTGAAAAACTGGGGCCACTGGAGGGCTTTGTTTTCCAGGACGCCTGGGATGGAAAATAGGGTTTCCCACAGTGTGTGGCGATGGGTAATGGATGGTGGTAACCGGCCAGGGAGATGTTAAAGCACAAGGGCTTAGGGCATGTGCTGGAGCCCGACAAGGTCAGGCCCTCTGTGTGACCCCAGGCTGGTCATGCAAGTTCTCTGAGCCTTGTTCTCCTTGGCCCTGGTGGGAGGCTAACAGTGCCTCCCCTAGGGGCCTCTGGTGACCCAGAGCAGTGAGCCCTCCTTGCAGCCAGCAGCTGCTCCGTGCTGGGGCTGTGCTAGGAGTATAGACCCTGGGGTCAGGCCACCTTCAAAGCCTGACTCCTCCCTTTCTAGCTGTGAGGCATGGGCTTTGTTGCTTAACCCCTCTGTTTCTCAGTTTCCATATGTGTAAATGGGGATAATAAAGCTGTACAACATCATTGCCAGAGCAATTAGGCAAGAAAAAGAAATAAAAGGTATCCACATTGGAAAGGAAGAAATGAAATGATCTGTATTCACAGATGACATGATTATATAGAAAATCCCAAAGAATCCACAAGGAAGCTCCTCGAGCTAATAAACCAATTCAGCAAAGTTGGAGGCTACAAGCTTAATATGCAAAAATCAGTTGTTTTCATACACCAGCAACAAAATTCTGAAATGGAAATTAATAAAACAATCCTATTTGCAATAGTCCTAAAAGAAAAAAAATACTTAGGAATAAATTTAACCAAGGAGGTGAAAGAATTGTACATTGAACTATAAAACACTGATGAAAGAAATTAAAGAAGATCTAACTAAAATATAAGCTATCCCATGTTCATGGTTAGGGAGACTTAATATTGTTAAGATATCAGCTCTACCTAAAGCAGTCTACAGATTCAATGCAATATCTATTGAAATGCCCTCAGTCTGTTAGCAGAAATGAAAAAGCTGGTCCTCAAATTTATATGGAGTCAAAAGAGGCCCTGAATAGCTAAGTCAGCATTGAAAAAGAAGAACAAAGTTTGAAGTCTTATATTTTCTGATCTCTAAATTTCCTACAGAGCCACAGATATGAAACAGTGGTGCTGGCATAAGACATATAGACCAGAGAGTTCAGAAATAAACCCACACATCTAAGCCAACTGACTTTTTTTTTTTTCCCCCAACTGACTTTTGACAAAGGTGCCAAGTCCATTCATTGGGGGAAAGAATGGTCAGTTCAACAAATAGTGCTGGGGGAAACTATATCCACTTGCAAAAGAATGGAATTGGACCCCTACCTCACGCCACATGCAAAATTAACTCTACAAGGATCAAGGACCTAAACATAAGAGCTAAAAGCTTAAAACGCTTAGAAGAAAACATAGGGGGACCTTTTATAACCTTGGCTTTGGTAGTATGTCTTAGGTATGCTACCAACAGCACATACAACAAAGAAAAAAAGAGATAAAATGGGCTTCAGAATGTAAAACCGTATATGTCAAAGGGACACTATCAAGAAAGTGAAAACCTACACGGTGAAGAAAATAATTGCTAGCCGTGTATCTGATAAGGGTTTAATATCCATAATATGTAAAGAACTCCTGCTGCTCGACAGCAAAGGCGAATAACACAATTAAAACATGGGCAAAGGCCTTCAACAGACATTTCTCCAGAGAAGATTTACAGATGGCCCATAAGCACATGAAAAGATGCTCAGCACCTTGTTACCAGAGAAATGCCAATCAAAGCCACAATGAGATGCCACTTCACACACGCTAGGATGGCTGTTTCAAAACAAAAGCACGTAACAGATGTTGGCAAGGATTCAGAGCAATTGGAACCCTATACCTATTTAGTGGCATTGTAAAATAGTGCAGCCACTGTGGATATCACTTTGGCAGCTCCTCAGAAAGTTTAACACGGAATAACCAGATGATGTGGCAATCCCACTTCTAGGCATATACCCAAAAGTATCAAAAGCAGGGACTCAAACAGAAATTTGTATTTTTTATAGTTGCATTATTCACAATAGCCAAAATGTGGAAGCAACCCAAGGGTCCATCAACAGATGAATAGATAAACAAATTGTGGTCTCTATACACAATGGAATACTACTCAGCCATAAAAAGGAATGAAGTTGAGATGCATGCTACAATGTGGATGAACCTGGAAGACATCATGTTGAGTGAAATATGCCAGACACAAAAGGACAGGTATTGTATGCTCACACTTATATTAATAATTAGAATATGCAAAATCTGTAACGTTCAAAACTAGAATTCGGGTTACCAGGGGCCTGGTGAGGATGGGGAGTGGGGAGTTAATTGCTGGGTACAGAGTTTCTCTTGGGGATGATGGAAAAGTTTTGGTAATGGATGGTGGTGACGGCAGCACAGCATTGTAGATATGATACAAACACCACTGAATTGTATATCGGAAAGTGGATAAACTGGGAAGTTTTAGTTGTATATATATTATAATAAAAGGTTTAAATAAAAAATAACCTGAAATTGTGCCAATGTCCTTGGGTTGCTATGAGCATAAAACACGTGGCAAGTGCTCAAGAGATGTTGGCAGTTGTGGCTTTGGCCGCGGGCACCGTCTTCGCCACCGCGTCTTCTCCTCAGCCTATGGGGCCATGCGGTTTCCGGGGCTGGCAGGGCCCGACAGCCCGAGGTAAACGGAACCGAATGGTCGACAGAGCATTACCACCGTGGATTGGCAGCCCCTGGCACTGCAGCAGGTCCCCTCCCTGTGTGTCCAAGGAGGTTGGCCCTGAGCCGGGGCGCTGGCCCCCCTCCTCCACCTCCAAGCAGGAGAATCATCTGCAGCCCACATCTCGGAGGGGCAGATGGTGGTCATGGAAGCACCAGTCGGGAGACAGTGTGTCAGACGCGGTCTGGTGGCCTCCCCTGAGCTCCAGCCCTTGTCCTGGCTCCGCCGGCACCCACTGGCCATTTTCTTGGGCACCAAGTCGCCTCCCGTCTTAGCATACTGAGTCGCATCAGAATGTGACAATGTGAGCTCAGCAGCTCAGGGATCCAACAGGGTGAAAATGGGATGCATCGGAGAGGGAGGTGGTGGTCCTGGCCACCTGAGGCCCCTCCACCGCTTCCCTGCTGGAGGTTGGCTGAGGCCGGGGAGTGTCGTGGAGCTGATCCGGGTGGCCTGGTGGCTGGTACCACAGCCCGTGAGGTGTGCGGGGTGGGCGGGTGGGGAGAGCAGCCCTGCCCCAGGCACATGCTTCTCTGGCCTCGTGGCACAGGAGAAGATCCTGGAGGCCAGGCATCAGCACCAAGGACAGGGCCAAGGGAAGCTATGGGTTTCTCACTTGGGGTTTGCTCACTCGGTGGGCCCCAGAGAACCCCACATTTTACATCTAGTCCATTTCCCGTTGCTGCATCGCCCTCCATTCAGGTCCATTTTTGTCCTGACTCTGGTCAATGTCATGATGCCGAAGAGGGCAAATCCTTGGTCCAGGGGGACAGCATCTAAGGGACTTTGGGTTTCCCTGTTTCTACTTTTCCTGCTCGTGGAACTGGGATTCTGGTTTGAGCTTGCCAGGAGATAGGACGAAGTATTCAGGCATGAAATTCCAAAGACACCCTCTTCTGAGAACTTCCCAGAAAGTTAAGTCATGGACCTTTGCTCACCAGTCCATCTCTCCACTCATCCAGGTGTTGGCTGACCCGGTACTAGACACGGGGGCCTGGAGATGGCTAAGATGTGGTCTTGCCTTGGGGAAACCAGCTGCGGAGAGACAGACAGTGGACAGGAAATTATCATGTCATGTTGACGCGTTCTAGGAAGGAGGGCGCCACGGGTTGTGAGGGCTCTGTGCAGCAATGGGGGTAGCGGTGGGGAGGTGTCAGGAAAGCGCCCTAGAGGGGCCTTCCTTGAGCTGGTCTTGAGAGACCAGCGAGTTTTCCAGGCAGTGAGGCGACAGTCCAGGGCTGTCCGGGTGGAGGGTCTGGCTCCTGGAAGGGTCCAGAGGAATGAAACAGGATGGTGTGTGCAAAGCGCGGAGAAGAGTGAGGCGTGGTCAAGATGGAGCCGGAAGTGTGGGCTTGGGGCTGGCTAGCGAGGCCTCCGTGAAGGGTCATGCCGAGGCATTTGGACGTGACTCGGAGGGACAGTCACCCAGCAAGGTGCTTAAGCTGGAGTGGGATGTGGTCAGATTTGCAATGTAGGGCGATCTCTCCAGGTGAGGTAGGGAGAGTGGATGGAATTGGGGGGGGTGGTCCTGGAGGCTTCCTGGGAGAGGTGAGTAGGCTGGCTGCAGGCCCTGGTGTAAGGTGATGGATAACAGGAAAGAGACTTTTCGTCTCTGCCTCTTCTGGGATGGCAATGAGCTATTTTGAACCATGCTAAAGTTAGATTTCTAATTTTCTTTGTAATCCGTGTCTCATTTAGAGCATTAGAAAGCGAGAAAAGCAATGTCGTGTGAACGAAGTCCCATAAATCAGCGCACGTCACAAACTGCAGGACAAGTCATTTCTACAAGAGTGCGTTTCCTTGCATTTATAATAAATCTAATCCTTTATCTTTCTAAGCTTCAGACTAGAGTAATTAGTCATTTCTGCTGATACTGGCGAACCAGCGCATGTGCAGGGTTAATGGAAAGCAAATGTATTTGAACTGTTTTCCCTGTTCCTTGGGAGCTCCCTCTGCCTCTTCTCCCTGTTTTGGGGGAGGGGGAGGGTGCAGGGAGGACAGCCTATTTCCTTCACTCTTGCCTTTTCTGGAAGTAGGTGTGGTGATAGCATTAGGTAACATTTACTGCTCTCCTAGGGCACAGGAATTCAGTGAGAGGCTCTGTGGTCCGAGTGGAATCTGCCCTCCGGGCTCGGAGGCCCTCTGCTTAACGTCCACGTGCTGCGCCATGGACCGCATGCTGCGTCCTCTGCCTTCTCGACTCGTCGGCCGGGGCCCTCTGTGTCCCACTCACGCTGTTACAAACTGACTATTTCCCTTTTAAAATTGGTCCCTGGCCATAAATGAAAAACCAGCACATCAGTCCCAAAGTAGAAAGTAGCCGTGGAGGTGAGTGCAGGTGCTTCTGCCGTTATGGGACAGACGCACTCCCGAGAAGCCTTATTCTGCAGTCACACAGCTCCGACGTCAGGCTTCAGAACAGAATGGGAGAGGGGAGCAGACCGCTGAAACCCATGCCCCGTTTAGCCAGAACATTAGCAGAAAAATAACAATCCTCTAAAAACCCAGTACTGTTTAATAACACGATAAATTCCAATAAATAAATGCTCCAGAAATTATACAGCTTTGTCTTGGAAAAAAAAAAAAGAAAGGTGAAGGTCATCAGATGGGGGCTGGAAGGGGCTGGAAGGAAGGGCTGGGACTGCCGAACTCTGGAGAGAAGGGCCAGTCCGGAGAGGAGACCCCAGGCAGGCACTTCCAAACTGAGCCAGGAGGAGGAAGTGGGGGGAAGCGGCCCTGTCGCCCCCCCCCCCCCATGCTCCTTTTTTGCTGTGCTTGGCTGTGAGTGTATTTTGTGTTCAGCCGCTTCAGCTGCTTTGCAAAACACTTTAGCACACAGAGAAACATTACGTTTTCACAATATACTGACATCATTCTCCTGTTTACTAATAATGAGGACATAATTTGCTTTTCAAAAACAGTGGTTATGGCAGAACTGAGTGTATAGCAAGCAGCATTATTAAATGCCAGCCAGATTCTTTGCAACCAGGCTGGGATTCCGAGGTGCTATGCTAGTGGCCTGGGATGAAAAAGAGCAGGAAGGAGAACATGGTGTGAGAATGCTGGCAAAGACCCACGAAATGCACTCTGATTTGCCCTACCGAAAACCTAGTAAAACTGCAACTAAGCTGACAGCAGCAGTGCTTGGGAAAAAGAAAAACTACCTGAAATATTTGTATCCCCTCCCTTCCAGGGTTCTATAGTTGTGTTGAGGTGAGAAAACGTGCTATAAAAATAGGAGACACCCCTCACCCATCAAAATGGAATAGAGCAGACGGTGCTGGTGGTGGGTGTTGTCGTGGTGACGATGGCGGTGATGATTCTCTTGCACGATGTGAGTGACATCACCTGCCATTACTGCAGGAAATGGAGGTGGAATCACTGAATGCTGGACCTCTCCTGGATGTAGTTATGAGTCTTTAAAAGCACATTTTAGTAAACCTAGAAAATAGATGATAGGAGACTCTGCTCCTTTTTTTCCCTCTTTGCCTAGATGGATTTCAGTTTTGGAGAATTTATAAGTGGCAGAGCCACGGGTCAGGAGATGTTCTGTTCCCAACTTCATCGGACTCCGGTCAAGTCCCGGCTTCTCTCTGGGCCATTTCCCCACCTCTAGAATGAAGAGGTTGACTCAGATGGCCCCGGAAGGCCTTTCCAGCCCTCGTGCCTCAGATCTCTTGTTGCTGGCAGGATCAGGCTGAAGGAATGGCTCGAGCCAGGCTGCACTTGCTTCTGACCAGTCGCAGCTGTGTTTCTTCAGAGCTGTGTTCACGCTAGCACTTTGCCAGGCTTTTGTGTGTGTGTGTGTGAGGAAACGGGGCAAGATGCTGGTCCTTCACTTTCGTTGCTATCAAACTTTGGATGCCCAAAGCAGGCGGGCAGGTTGAGGAAGACAACAACGCCGTGTGACGCTGGCAGTGGCAAGCTGACATTCCATCCAGGCATCAGGGAGTGGCGGGGACTGTGGCGTGCTGGGGAGTGTAGCCTCGGGGGGTTCTGTGTGGTGCCCCTTCATTTTCTGACGGGAAATCAGAAATTCAGATTTGTAGGTTACATCTTTCCATTGATGAATGTTCACTCAGGATTTTAAATTTATAGTCTGTGTTAAGGGTAGGGGGTTGGCAGGCGTGGCCCACAGGCCAAATGTGGTCCACCGCTTGGTTTTGGAGATAAAATTTGATTGGAGCACAACCACACCTGTTGGTTTACATATTGTGTACGGCTGCTTTTGTGTTACAACAGCAGAATTGAGTAAGTGTGACAGAGACCATAAGGTTATGAAACAAAGTATTTACTATCTAATCTGTTACAGAAAACGTTTTGCCAACCCCTGGTCTGTATCAGGGAGTCAGCGTGGGGCAGGGGGAAACATTCAGAATGACCAGAGCTCAAAGCCTGGTGCAGGAGATTCCAATTTTAAAACAACAGAGTAAAGATAGGGCTTCCCTTTTCTTTTTTTTTTTTGGAAACTATCCCCAAGTAAGAAAGGGAGCAAGAAACAGAAATGCAAATGCCATCTTTGATGAAACCGTAGCATCTGGAAGCTCATACATGAGGAAGTGCAGTAAAGGTTAAACATGTGGGAGACTCCAGCAGGGGAGAAGATGCCCAGGTCCGCAGAGCTTGGACAGAACCAGCCAAACCACCTGTGTGGTGCACGCAGAGGACAAACAGTAGTTCACTGAGTGTGTCGCCTTGTGTGGGAGACTTCCCCGATCTAGTTTTGCACAAGATAAAAGTAGAGAGGTCTGGGCTTAACAAGGTCTCACGCAGATGAGCTGTACTTTCAGAAAGCAGTGAGTCAGGGTGGAGAAAGGCTCTGCATTTTGATCACACCTGTGGCCTCTGGTCTCTGCAAAGAAAGAAGTAAAGGCGAAAAGAAATCACCCTCATTCACAACTCTGGGGCATAAGGAGAGCTGTACTAAACTCTCTTGGACTGTTTGCACCTGAATCTTGTATAAATAGGTGGTTCAAGAAGAGCTCATCTCACTCCAAACCGAGAGACAGTCACTAAGAACCAGCACAGGCTCTATATCAAGATAGTCTAAAAATAAGAAAGCACAGCAAACCTAAGTAACAGATAAAGAGTAAGCACAAGTAAAAAGTTACCAAAAAGCAGATGAAAATTGCAGTTCAACATAATGCAATGAATTAAGGAAATTATACTTGGGGCAATCATACCTATAAAACAAGAGTACAACGTTAGGATAAAAGAATTCAAGAGAGATGGCATTTCAAAAGAGAGGATGAAACCTGATATAACAGAGCTCAGGAAAAGGATTTTAAAAAACTAAAAAAATGAAGCCCAAAATGAGATTAGCACAACAAAAAATACAGAAAACACAGTAAGGGCATGGAAGATGGGATTGGGAAAAGCAAGGCAAATTAATATAAAGAAAGAAGGAGATACAAAGGATTGGAGATAAAGCAATATGAAAGACAAGAGAATCCAACACACACATAACTGGTGTCCTTGAAGATGAGAATGGAAATAATTTATTAAAAATGTACTTCAAGATACAATTCAAGAAAATGCTCTAAAAAATAATAATAATTTATAGATTGAAAAGAAGTATTCATATAGTAAAGTCAACACAAAGACTATTACAGAGAAAGGACTAATTTGCTTATAAATAAATAAAAACAATAATTAAATAGAAAAATAGGTAAAGGATATGAAGGGACAGTTCACATGAAAGGAAATAACAGATATCTCTAAAAAATATGAAGATACACAGCTTCACTCATAATAAGCAAATTGAGAATTACAAGATACCATTTTTCATCCATCACAAAGGCAAGGACCCAAACCTTTGATAACACACTGTATTAGTCAGTGAAAGGGGTGCTGATGCAAAATGCCAGAAATTGGTTGGTTTTTATAAAAGGTATTTATTTGGAGTGGAAGCTTACAGTTACCAGGCATAAGTTACTTCCCTCACCAAAGTCTATTGTCACGTGTTGGGGCAAGATGGCTGCCAATGTCTGCAAGGGTTCAGGCTTCCTGGGTTCCTCTCTTCCCAGGGCTCCATTTCTCTCCAGGCTTAACTGCTGTGCTAGCCCCACAAAGCCAGTTGTAGACGATGAGGCTCTTTAGGCTTTGCCTCTCTCCACAAGGCCAGCTGTAGACTATCAGGTGACCGGCTCCGTCTCTCTCCCCGGGGCTCGATTCTCTCCCAGCTCAGCTGCTCTGCTCCTCTGTGTGTTTACTTCCCTGGCTCCAGCTCAAAACTCCCAACTCTGTCCTTTGCCATGTCTTTTATCTGTGAGTCCCCACCCACCAACGGGCAGGGACTCAATGCCCTACTGATGTGGCCCAATCAAAGTCCTAATCATAATTTAATCAATTAAAAGTGATACCTCTGGGAAGCAGCTGTGGCTCAATCAGTGGGGCTCCCGTTTACCATATGGGAGGCCCCGGGTTTGGTTCCCAGGGCCTCCTCCTGGTGAAGGCGGGCCCGCCCGCGTGGCGTGGTTGGCTGACCCGGCGAGCGCAAGCAGCAAGGGGGGGATAAATGAATAAATAAATAAAAAATCTTTAAAAAAAAAAGTGATACCTCTGACAAATCAGTTTACAAATATAATGCAATAACTATTTTTGGAATTCATAAACAGTAGCAAACTGCTACACACACCTTGATAAGCGAGGGTGTAGGGGAAGCAGAAACTCTCAGATGTTCTTTGTGTGATCTTTAAACTGATAGAATTTTTGTTGGAAGGCTGTGTGATGATACATATCACAATTAAAAGTGCATATATTTGGACTCAGCAATTCCACTTCTAGATCATCATCTAATAGAAATGTTCTCCCAAGTGAGAAATGACATTTGTCCAAGAAGTTCATTGTACTGTTGCTGATAATGCAAAAGGAATGGGAATAACATTCATGCCCATCAATGGGGGATTGTTAAATTATTGTGGCGTATGGCCAGAGTACGAACGAGGTGCAGAATAGTAGGTGATCTGTGACACCATTTGTGATTAATTAGAATATTTCTGGGAGGATGAGGCACTTGAAACTGTTCACAAGGGTTGCCCCAAAGCAGCGGAGCTGGACAAGGGAAAAAGATGTAAGTGAAACTTGTTTTCACCGTGAGCTCCTTTGTGCCTTTGCATTTTGTACCAAAGACTGCACAGCTTCGAGAGGTTTGGGCCGTCAGCTCTGGAGTCAGCTCTCCGGGTTCAAATCCTGGCTGGGCCACCCATTAGCTGTGTGATCTTGGTGAGCTGCTTCACCTCTCTGGGTCTCAGGTGTAAAGTGGAGATAACAGTAGCACTTACCTCATAAGGTTGCTGAGCATGAACTGAGTCCATTCAAATAAAAACAATTAGGACAGAACCTGGCACATAGTAAGTATACAGTAAAATTAGCTATTGTAATTACTGTGTGCACATATGAAGGCAGGGTCTGGATTCCCAGCCCATATACGTCTCAGCCCGGTGTGGGGAGCAGCTTCAGCTGGGTGGTAAGAGGCCAGGAAAGGGGTGCTCAGAGGAAGTACAAGCAACTCAACCTCGGGGATGAATGGGGAAACGAGGCGCTACCATTCACACCCCTCACATCTCGTGATACCAAGTGTAGGGAGAAGGTGGAGAAACGGACACCCACCTCGATTGCTGGTGGGGGTATAAATGGGAGCAACCTAATTGGAAAGTAATTTGCCGCTTCCTGGAAATCTAAAGAGGGACAAGATCTACAGCCTTTCTTTTCCCCTTCTGGTTCAATAGGGTAGAAAAATTCATGTGGCTGTGCACAAAGAAACACGCCCCTTCTACAATATTCTAAAACCCAAAGGCTCTGAGAGCCAAAAGACTTTTCTTGTTTGGCAGCAAAATCAGACCCAAATGATGTGAAGCTATTTGTAGCCTTTATTTATCCCTTTAGCATGGATTTGCAAAGGTTTTGGCCAAGGAAATAGAAATGTGCTTGGTGTGGGCGCTGCCCCAGATCCTGCCTAGAAAAATTCTGTCCTGAAATGCATCCAGCCCAAGTGTTTGGGGTGAGTGCCCGAGGGCCCAGCGAGCTCTGGGGTCTCCGGATCGTGGAGGGTGCGGGGGCAGAAGGGAGACTTCTGCCCAGTCACTGCCGTGGGCTGGGGCTGGGGCGGTCGCCATAATCCCCAGGCACTTCCCACGCTCGGCGGCTGTGCGCACCAGAGCGCGCCTTCCTGAGGGCCCCGGGGCAGCTGGAGAGAGCTGCGGGGGCGGGCCACGCGAGGGCCCTGGGCCGGGACTGGGGGCGGGGTTGCGGGGCGGCCGCGGTGGGCGTGGCCTCGCCTCGGGCTCTGGGTTTGGGGCGGGGTTACGGAGTGGCCGCGGTGGGCGTGGCCTCGCCGCTGGGCTCTGCGTTGGGGGCGGGGTGGCTGCGGTGGGCGTGGCCTCGCCGCTGGGCTCTGCGTTGGGGGCGGGGTTGCGGGGTGGCCGCGGTGGGCGTGGCCTCGCCGCTGGGCTCTGCGTTGG
>JAKSZT010052319.1:23681360-23711294 GCA_026826555.1 Tolypeutes matacus | reverse complement strand
GGGCGGGGTTACGGGGTGGCCGCGGTGGGCGTGGCCTCGCCGCTGGGTTCCCGGGGTTCTGGAGCTCTTGCCTCGCCCTGGTCCTCTCTGAGGGCGCCTGGCAGCCCCTTGGCCCTGCCTCTTGTTTGATTCCCAGGCTCATCCAAGGCTCTTCGAAGCGGCTGGTTCTAGCTTGTGAAAGCCCGCTGTTAAGCTTTCAGCCACTTTGTGAGCTGTGGATGTCTTGTGTGGAAATCAGCCACGATAGGATTTACACCCCAGGAGTTGGCAAAACCTCAATTCAGGGGCTCCCGGTCCTTGGACAGGTGTTAACATTCACCAGCTCCCCCTGGCTGTGATCAGGTCTCCCCTCCTCCAGGCTTCCCCTTTCCTAGGTTATGCTGGTCCTGGGCTTGAAAACGGGATATCATCTCCCATCCTAGATCCCCAGTCAGTGGGCACCTCAAGGTCATGCTTCTCAAAGTGGGGTAACAGCAGGGGTCTAGGGGGCCAGAGGTACACAAGAGCATCTTGATCTCGGGTCAAAATCTGAGTATTATGTTAAAATGAAATAGAGAAGCACCTGCAAAGTTTCTATTAGTTGTAAGAAGGAATGAGTAGATTACAAAATTGGCCTGAACTTTCAAAACGAACACGTCAAAGACATTTCACACTGGCAGCGGCACTGTGGTTCCATTCCGGTCTTGGCAGGTGTTTTCTCCCCTCTGAGGCCATGCGTCTTCAGTGTGGCCCAACTGGAAACCTCTGGCTTTGGGCCCTTCCTCACACTGAGACCCCACAAAGCACTCCCCCCTAGCTCGGGAAGCCAACCCTCTTCCTGGAACGTGGGTCCTCTTTGGCAGAGGAGGCAGGACTCGGGAGCCAGACTGCTGGGGCTGCTGTGTGGCCCGGAGCAAGTTGCTTACCCTCTCTGGGCCTGTTTCCTCCTAGGAAATCGGGGTAGTCCTCGTGGCCTGCCCACCTCCCATGTTTTGTGGGGTCAGGTGAGATGGTGTTGGCTTAGCTGTGAAACATCAGACTGCTTCTTTAGTTGATTTTGGGACTAGGGAAAATGTGGCTCCTTATCATAGAAAGAGAAATGGGTTCGTGTGGCCGCTCCCTAAGTGGGGACTCAGGCCCCCAAGTTTGATCTTGGCCCAGAGGTGAGGTGGAGTGGCCACGCCTTTGTCTGCAGGACTGCTGTAACAAATGCCACAGACCAATTGGCTGAAACCACAGGAATTTTTGGCCCACAGTTTTGGAGGCTAGAAGTCCAAAATCAACATGTGGGCAGGGCAGTGTTTTCTCTGAAGTCTGTAGGGTTCTGGACCACCAGCCGAAGTCTGTTCTAGTCTGCTTGGCTGCCAAAAGGCAATATAGCAGGAATGGGTTGGCTTTTACAATGGGAATTTATTAGCTTACAAGTGTACAGTTCTGAGACCATGAACATTTCCAAATCAAGCCCCATCAGTGATGCTTTTCTGCCCAAAGACCAGCTGTGGGCGATCCTGGGCTCCTCTGCCACAAAGCAAGGCACACGGTGGCGTCTGCTGGTCTCTTCCTTCTCTTCCAGGTTTCATTGCTTTCAGCTTTTGACTTTGGGGACCTTCTCTCACCTTTTGTGGCTTTCTCAGTATTCATCCCGTTTATAAAGGACTCCAGTAAGAGGAATAAGACCCACCCTGGGTCACGCCCTACTGAAGTAACCTAATCAAAAGGTCCCACCTACAGTAGGTTCATACCCACAGGAATGGATTAGCTCTAAAGACATGATCTTTTCTGGGGTGCATAAGAGGCTTAAAATACCACAGCCTCCATCACGTGGCCACCTCTCTTGCTGTCTGTCTCCTACTGTGTCCAAAATTCCTCTGCTTACAAGGTCTCTGATCACATTGGATTAAGCTCTCCCTCCACCCCAAGTCAGTTTGTCCTCACCTTAACTAAATAGGGTTTCCTCTTCTAAGGTTCTCCTTACAAATGGGTTTGCGTCCTCAGGACTCGGGGTTAGGACTCGAGCAAGCCCTTGGGGGGGGGGCCATGGCTCAGCGCATTCTAAGATTACAAAACTGGAGCCTGGAGGGAGTGGGGCTCAGGCCCCTGCTGAAGGGCTCCTGACTGCAGGCAAGGTGTTTGGCTGCTCTGGGTTTCCGTATTGCCCTCCACACAATGCACCCGATGGATGGGCCATCTCCAGAGAGGGTCTCCTCCTCTGCCCACCCTCTGGGGTGCTGTGCCAGTCCAGCGGCCCGCATCCCATGCCCTGCCGTCGTGAGAGCCTTTTTGCAGGCCCAGAGCCTTTCTTCTCGATGTGTCTGACTGGGCATTTGTTTATCCCGACAGCAAACTCAGTTCAATCAAGTGTCAACACCCAATAAAACTCCTTGGAGTTGGTTAGACAGTACGATATAGGTCATAAATTTGGCTTTTCATCCCTCTCAGGACTTTTTTTTATTACAGAAAACAAGAAGGAAGCTGGAGCAGTACAGCATATCCTGCAGAATATTTAATTTAGAACAATAGCCAAGAGTCTCGTGCTGTTTGTAGCCAGTGAGTTTCAGTTATAATTCTTATTTGACAAAGCTGAAATTAGTTTTATGATATTCCACTGCCTACTCTTAGGGCTTCTTTCAAATTTGTTTTGGATTTTTTAATGGATTTTCTTCTTTAGGGTCTTGAATTAAAATGCTTCTTAGCGAGGCTTTAGGTCTTTGTCATTGTCCTTCCACTTGAGACTTACTGTTAATTTATTATTGAAGATCTGATTTGAGCCATACATTTATATTTTTTGGAAAATGTATAAAATAAGGTTAGAGATGAAAACAAAAATGGGGTGTTAAAGTTAGAAAATGGCAATGTCTCAGACAGAGTTGAAGGCTGCTTCTGTACCATATGTGGTATAGAACATGGGTCAGCAAACTGTGGGCTGGGGGCCAAATCCAGCCCACTGCCTGTTCTTGTAAATAAAGTTTTATTGAAATACAGCCACGCCCATTTGTTCACATCATGTCTGTGGCTGCTTCTGTGCTGACACCTGGAACCATCTAGCTCTAGACCCCTTGTTCTGTGAGATAATGATTTCCTTCTTTTCCAGCTGCTCTTAACTTGGGGTTCTGTTACTTGTTGCAAAAAGTGTCCTAACCGACGCAGTCTCTCCCTCCGGGGGTTCACTGACTAGCAGAGCTGTATAAGCAGATAATACATTACAGAGCAGCTTGTTCAGTGATGTGTTAGAGGTGAGGGTGGCAATGAAGGGGTGATGGTTTTCTCTGGGTGTCTGGAAAGGTTTTACAGGGGAGGTGGGGAGCAGGGCTCAGCTGGCTCAATAGGCTGGCGACAGGCCTTCCCGGCAGAAGGACCAGCCTGTGCAAAGCCCAGCGGCACAGCTGGGATGCCAGACATCTTTAGATCTGGCTGGAGCTGAGAAATGGGGAGATGAGGTGGAGAAGTGGGCGGGGCCAGCGTCCCAGGGAAGGCCTGCAGCACCCAGCACTTGGCCTGGGTGCAAGTGGCAGATGCAAGGAAGCAGGTGTTGAATTGGTTGGCAGGAATTGTCCTGCCAGGATTTCCCAGGTCTCTGTTTGAGCACCGAGCTTTTCTTTGTGGGTACTTAATAGGTGCTCAGTCAAGTGAGTGTGACATTTCTGGAGGTCCTACTCTGTGCTAGAGCCTGTCCATGTGCTACCTAATTTAATTCTTTAACCTCTATCTGCAAATTATTTCCTAATTTTTCAAAAGGAGGAAGCTCTGAGTGGTGACCTAATTTGCCCAAGGTGTCCCACAGCTTGCTGCCAAGTGCAGGGCTGACATTTGAACTGCAGTCCGACTGACTCTCTCCAAGACTGGCACAGGCTGAGATGGCTGATGGGGTCTCTCTCACGTGTGTGGCACTGAGCTCAGAGGAGGCTGTTTCACTCTCGGTGCCTTGGTACTGACTGGTGGAAATGTCGCTGTGATGTGGCTGGGGAAGCAGCCTTACAGCCCACGAGTTCCCTCTTTTGGCGTGTGCCTCGTGGAGTGGTGGAGGATTTATGAGGAGGAAGGTTTTACGACTCACGCTTCTAGTTTAAAAAAAAATAGTTTAAAAAAGAAAGGTCCGCAAATTCCACAAAGGTGAGAACGGGGCTGTGGCGCCGCCTCAGGACCTTCCCTTGGTCTCAGCTGGTTCCTCAAACATTATGAGACATTCCTTTTTCTTTTTTCCCCTAGCATTGTGCTCAGCTTGGAGAAAGCTTTGGTTATTAGGAGGTGACGTGAAATGATGGTAATTTTGTAGGCTGTCACAGGCCTGGCCTACAAGCCCTTTTCCACCTTCTATTCACTTGACTCTTAGGAGACCCCTGGAGAGTGGACAGGACAGCTGAGCTCCCTGGTGAAGGTGGCTCCTGCCCTCCCCGGCTCTCTGCCATGCGGCCCTCTTCTCATCACTCTGAGCCATCCTTGCATTCTGGAATCCCCTCTTGGCTTGTTAGTTTGTGGTCTGCTTCCACAAGGCTCCTACCCAGAGCTGTTTAGCCGAGGTGCTCCACCAACACTCATTAAATGTTTGCCTACCAATTGGGGCGCCTGAATTGCCAGCAGTGGAAACAAACCCCGGCTTCCTTCAGCAAAAAGGGAATTTGTCAGAAGGGAACCTGGGGCTCGCAGACTCCACGGGGGCTGAAGAACGGGAGTTTTCAAATGGAAACCCCAAAGGTCAAGAAGCAGGAAGGGCATGACTGTCTCTCAGTGCCCCCGTCCCCCCGTTTCCTCCAGGACCCGTCATGGTGGCCGTAGTTGAATTCAGGCCATGACTCCCTTTTGGGGTTTGTGCGAGAGTCCAGGTGGGAGCATCTGATTGGCCCATGCAGGTCATGTGCCAACCAGGAGCAGTGCGTGATTGGCCGAGCCCAGGTCACATGCCCGTACCTGGCCCGGGGGGGGGCAGGGAGGAGGGTGTGGCCCCTCCCTTCTGTGCAGCCCCCACAGTGGGGGTCACTCCAGGCAGAGGGAGCTGCGCACCCCCGCGGGGCGCCCGGCCGAGCCGGGGCGCAGGGAGCGGCGGGAGGAGGGCCGGGCTGGAGCGCGCTGGAGGCGGCCATGTCACCCCGTTGCCTGGCCGGGGAGGCCTCCCCGCGGGATGGGCCGGTGGCCTCTGCGCCTTGGAGCCTGGCGCGCCCGCTCCCTGGGATGCCCCTAGCCCTCCCCCGCGTCCCCGTGCAGCTTCCTCACGCCCACCAGGGAGAGCCCGCGGTGCCCCTCCAGGCAGCAGCAGCTCCCTTACGAGGCCTGGTCGGCGCAGTGTGACCAGGGGAGGCTCAGGTGACGGCACGTCCTTAGCGGCACCTACCGCGTGCCCCGGCCCGGGCACCACCTTCCCACGTCCAGTATCAGCCCACGCCTCCCACGGGCTTGCTGGCACCGCCTGGCTGTGCCGTCCCATGTCCGACCTTCCCGCCCTCGTGGGCACTAGGTTTCCCATTTTCACTGTGCTGATGCCATGGAAAGGGCATGCCTCACACGCAGCCTGGTAGGGGACGAAGTCACGGGTGAGGATGTCCCCAGCAGATAGTAGGCGCTCAAGCACTGGTAGCTCCCTTTCCAGAGATAGGGCCGAGGGACGGAGAGGTGGGTGTGGGGGAGCCACGGGGGACCTGTCTCTGGGCTCACGAGGCCAGGGTGTGGCTGGCACTGGGCAGGAAACCATGTCTGTACTTGACACCCCAAGCTGGGGTGCGGCTGGGCCTGATGAGCCTGGAGTGGGGGCTGTTGGTGGATGGCAGGGAGGGGTGTCTTGGATTCAGGTGCAGTGGATGACCTTATTCTCACGTTGGTCGCTGGCGGTTCGCTCTGATGGAAGGCGACGTTGGCACACCTTTTGCTGTGGCTGTGTGCCAGCACGCAGGGCGTCCTCGCCACCTGCCCTTGGGAAGTTGTGCCCCCAGACATGTGGAGCAGCACGTGTGAGTGTGTGTGCGAGTGTGAGAGGGAAAGAGAGACAAGTGTCCACAGCTCTATATAATACAGGTCACCAGAGGAGGCAGCAGGAAGGTGTGGAAAAAACTGGGGGTTCTGGACCCAGCCCAGCCACTCACTTTCTGACTCTAGTTTTCTTCATCTACAAAATGAGGGTGTCGGACCAGAGCAGGGCTTGGCACACTTTTTCTGTGAAGGGCCAGTGTCCTAGTCTCCTGGGGCTGCCGGAAGAAATGACCCCAGACTGTGGGGCTGAAAACAGCAGAAATGCATTGTCTTCCAGCAATTGGAAAGCAGTGCAATTCCAGAAATTGTCTTCCTCCATTGTCTGGAGGCCAGAAGCCCAAATCCAGGTGTGGCTGGGCCATGCCCCCTCCAAAGGCTGTAGGGGAGTCCATTCAGTGCCTCTCCTGGCTTCTGGGTCTCAGTGTACTCATCCATCAAATGGGAATGGTAATAGTATCTATCTTTTAGGTTGTCGAGATGATTAAATGAAATGGTTGCATGCAAATCATCTGGCATATAGTAAGCATTCAGTAAATATTAGCTGAAATAATATTTGTGAAATGGACTTTTCTGGGTCCATTCACCATGTCCCATGGCACCCTGTGACTCCCTCCATGTAACCCTTGCCACTGTGTCCTAATTATTAGCTTTCAAGCTTCTGCCACTAGAATGGGGACTCGCTGAGGGTGGACTGAGTTGAGTCGTTTCTGAATCCCTGCTGCCAGCCCAGGGTTTGGATGCTAGATGAGGGCTGGCTGAGGGAAGGAAGGAAGGAAAGAAGGAAGGGAGGGAGGGAGGAAGGAAGGGAGGAAGGAATTCTAGGATGGACCCCCTGAAGGCTAGGGTCCCTGAAAAGAAAAAGAACAGAGCCTCAGACACACTCAAGAGTGTCTTCCAGAGACTGGAGCCTTTGGCCTGCCCATGTGCCAGCTGGGCCTGGAATCTCGGTGGAGCTGCAACTCCTACTCTACAGCTCAGTGGACTCATCCAGGACACCTGGAGGGGAGATGATGATGGACAACGGCCATCCCAGGGAATGGAGAGAGCCTGCAGCTGCAGGGAGGATAATCCCATCCATCTTATCCATGGGATATAAGCTCCCTCTCACTTGGAGGTGGAGTGGACATCACCGTCCCAGACTCCTCAGGATTGGGGGAAGAGCTATGGACTAGAGTGGACTTGCTGGTATTCTGTTGTAGACATATTGTGATTCAAGCAATGGAAGAAATTACAACAGTGAGGTGGAACCAGTGGCCACTGGATGCTTTAGCAGCAGGGAGAGGGAAAAGCAGTTGTAATACAGGGGCTTTTTCGGGACTTGGGAATTATCCTGAGTGACATTACAATGACAGATATAGGCCATTTTACATCAGCATATAACATGCAGAACTGTGTGGGAGAGAGTATGGTCTACGATGTGAACTGTGGTCCTTGCTTAGTGGCAAAGCCCCAGGATGTGTATATCCATTGCAGGTGATGAGCCACACTAATGAAGAATGTTTATGTGGGAGGGTGTGGGAGGTGTGGGAGGTGGGGAACAGGGGAATCCCTATAATTTTTGTGTAACATTTATGTAATCTATGCATCTTTTAAAAAGAATAAAAATAAATTTTAAAAAGGGAGAGAATGTGCTTTAGAAAATATCTGAAGGAAGTTTTATAAACAAACAAACAGAAAAAAAAAGTGTCTTTGAAAAGAACCAGTTTAAGAGAGGGAAATTACAGGAAAAAGCACAAGGCTGGTGGGTGGGGCTGGATGAGGCCAGTTATACAGCTTAGGTGCGTGGGGGCAGCAGCGCTGCGGCAAGGAGAGGGCGAGGGGGGAGTCCCTCTGGCTGTGCTGGGGCTGGATGGTTTTCTAGTGATGGGCTTACTGACCTGACCTCCTCTGGACAGTCCAGGCCTCTCAGGAGGCCCAGGAAACCCTGGAAGCCCCCAGCTCCTCCACCCCATGGAGAGGGGTCCAAAGGCACAGTCACTTTCCTGGTTTGGAGATGGGGCCACTGGGACCCCAAGGGGGCTGGCCCTGGGGCTTCCCCCTAATCCTTGAGGCTCCTCCACTTGGGGCTGCATCCCTCCACGTCCTGACTCTGTCTTCACAGGGCATTGTACTCGCAGTGTCTGTGTGTGTATCTGGGTCTCGTCTCATCTTCTTAGGAGATATAGGGCCCGTCCTTTCCAGGATGACCTCATCTTAACTTGATTCCCTCTGCAAAGACCCTAGTTCCAAATAAGGCCACCTTCACAGGTTCCGGGGGCCAGCATGGCAACCTATCTTTTGGGGGGTACACTTCAACTCACAGCAGGTCAGACAGTAAATGGTTTAGGCTGTGCCCTGTTGCAGATGCTTCTGTTTGTTTTGTCCTTTGTTTTCAACCCTTTAAGAATGTCAACACACATTCCTAGCCCTGGCCTCTGGACTGGGACGTGCATTTAGCCTTGAGGGAGCGCCTAAGGCAGTGCAGGGCAGGCTGGGCATGGCTTCTGCCTCAGGCCCACGGGAAGAGGAAGGAGGCATGGAGAAGTGGACCTGGACGCTGGCGTCCACACCTGCCAGGTGGGAGGAGTGGCTTCTTCTCCTGAGTTGCTGTGAGGGCCACAGGGGCTTGGCACCAGGCGGGGGCAGGACTGTGGCCGTGCCCCTCCCGTCCCCGCGCCCCTCCCGTCCCCACGCCCTGGACCATCTGCCTTGTCTACACGCTGCCCCCAGGGCCGGGCACGGGGCTGGGCATGTGGCTGGAGCTCAGGGGAGATTCGTTGAATGAATGAAAGAACCTTCTCTGCAGCCTCCCTGAGCACCCAGCAGGCGGGGTCAGGCCTCTCCTCCGAGCCTCTCGAGTCCCTGTGCACCCTCTGTCCCCACAGTGACCTCCTCATTGTCCCTTTGGGGGGCGGGGACACTGGCTGAGCCGTCCGTCTCCAGGTGACGCAAGCCAGGACAGCATTGGTGGCAGAGGGGACCACAGCCCAGCCAAAGTGAGGTGCCCCTGGCCGGTGTCCAAGCAGCGGGGAGCTTCACACCCCCTTTCCCCCAGGCCTAGCTCAGCTGGAAGTGCCAGGTGCTGGCTCAGTCCTGCAGACACAGGAGTTTAGGGGGAGAAGAGGGGCAAGTAGGGAAGCGGCTGTGGCTCAATCAGTAGGGCTCCCGTTTGCCATGTGGGAGGCCCCGGGTTCGGTTCCCGGGGCCTCCTGGTGAAGGCAAGCCCGCCCCCGCGGCGTGGTTAGCTGACCCAGCGAGCACAAGCAGCAAGGGGGGGATAAATAAATAAATAAATAAAATCTTTAAAAAAAAAAAAAAAAAGGAAGAGGGGCAAGTGGACTTCCAGCTCTGCTGCTGGCCAAGGGCCTGAGCCTTGCTGGGCCCCAGCGTCCTCTCCAGGGGGTCCCACCACCCCTCCCTGCCAGCTCCTTCATGAGGAGGGGTCACGGGGCACGCGTAAAGCCTCCTGGTACGTGGTGGTGCCTCATCCGAGCTCTTGTTAGGCGGCTCCCAGAAATAGCTCCACATGCTCTTGGAAAACCCTCGTCCTTACAGAGTGGTCCACATCCCCTGCCTCCTCGGATGCTCCCCATCCCTGTCCGGGGGGTGCTGTGGTCACCCCACTTTGCAGAGGAGGAAACAGAGGCCCAGAAAGATAGGTGGCTTCCCCAAGGCTATGAGGTGAGGTGGGCAGAGGTGGGACCCAGCCTGGGCCTCCTGCCCCTCCTGCCCCTCCTGCCCACCCCCACAGCCCCCCACCCCCAACCCCCACCAGTCCCTGCCAGCTCCAGGCATTGTCCCAGCTGTGCATCGTCAGGCCTTAGGGAGCCCTCTATCACCCTAGTCACTGGAGCTAAGCGACGGAAAGCCAGCTGGAGCATGGCCAGGGCCTGCGCGTGGGGTGGTGACTGGCCCAGCACCTCCCTGGTGGCCGCTGGGTGTCAGGAATGAACTGTGGGCGAGAGGCCCCGCTGCTCCCCTGTCTTCCCCTTCCTTCCCCCTTCCTCCCCCTTTCTCCCCTCCCCTTTCTCCCCTCCCCCTTTCTCCCCTCCCCCTTTCTCCCCTCCCCCTTTCTCCCCACTTCTCCCCTCCCCCTTTCTCCCCTCCCCCTTTCTCCCATCCCCCTTTCTCCCATCCCCCTTTCTCCCCTCCCCCTTTCTCCCATCCCCTTTCTCCCCTCCCCTCCCCACCCCTTGCATGCAGACCCAGCCGGGATCCCTTGCTAAATCAGACTGCCCCAGGCTTCACCAGGCCCCTTCCTGCGAAGGCCTGTTGGATGGCGCTCCACCAGGAGGCCTCTGAATCAGGCTGGCAAGTCCGTGCCCAGGGACTGTGGTCCCCGGGGAGCCTCAGCAGGAGCAGGTGTTTACCCGAAGCTGGAGCAGCATCTGCGGGGAGCTGGGCGTGGGCGTCCAGGCCCTGGAAACACACCCGGTTGAGTGGCCCTTGGGGTGTACAGAGCCTGGAGCTTGAGCTCGGTGTCTTGCAGGCGGTGGGGGTGGTGGGAGCCACCGGGGAGGGCCAAGCCGAGCCCCAGGAGCAGGGAAGCTGCTCCGCAGAAAGGGTGGCCCCTCCGGGAAGCTGCCCAAGGCCCGAGGCTGGGCCCCAGGAGCTGGGGCTAGGGGCAGTGCCACACCCCCAGTGAACACAGTGAGGCATTGCGGAAGGCCAGCAGCCCGGGAGCCTGCTCGCGCCTGCCTTTCCCCCTTTCTCAGAAGCAGTTAGCTCAGAGCCCCCACCCCATCCTGCTCGCTGGCCCCTCTGCCTTCCCGAGTGCCCTGAAGAGAGTCTCCCCTGCCCCAGGTCTGAACCCACTGAGATGGAGACTAAAGACCCTGTGAGTAGAGGAGCAAGTACCACTTCCATCCCTGATGCTGCTGGTAGTGGGTTTGCGGGCCTAGGGAGTGCTGGCCCCAGGATTCGGCTGATGTACCCCGCCCCCCAAAGGTGTGCTCCTGGGGTGCCCTTCCTTCCACGAGGAGGGGGCGAGCAGGGGCACCCATCAGAATAAGTCACTCCTGCCCCTAGGGAGGAGTTGGGGGTGGGGCTTGGGGTTGGAAGAGAGGCCAGGAGCTTACCTGCTGGGAGCGCCTTCCCTTGGGAAGAGTCCGGAAGAAGTGCCTCCCCTCCTGGGGCAGGTGCTCAGGCTCAGCGAGGACTTGTACTTTATCCCGATGATAACTGGCTTTCATTCTTAATCGCTGTGTGACTTTGTTCAAGTTACATGACCTTTCTGAACCTCAGTTTCTCCTCTAAAATGGGGAAACCTCCCCCCCGTGGGGTTGTTGTATGTGCATAAGGCATCAGGCTCAGCGCCGGTCACACAAATAGCCTAATGATTTGTAGCATCTTCATCATCCTATCATTGTGAGGGAGGTGGGGGGTGGATGATGGTAGAGGAATGGGTTTGTTTTGGAAAATGGTGGGCTCATTCCCAGATATGGTGCGTTTAAGCTACTGGTGAGAAATCCAAATAGAAAGACCCAAATGTGACAAGCAAGGAGGCTGGATTGCTTGGGAATGTGGAATGGAAGATTGGGCCCAGAGTCCCCATCATTTGTTCTGTGGCTATAGGAGCTGGGAACAGGGCCAACTGGGGGAAATCAGTAGGGCAAGAAGGTTCTTACCATCACAGCTATCCTAAATTGTAATGGGCTGTGTGTGAAGGTAGTGAGCTCCCCATCACAGGACATATGAGAGTCTTGACAGGAGGACTCCTTAGGGGGTGTCTGGCTGTGCCCTTCTGAGAGTCAGGCTTCACAGAGGGTTGGCTGGATGCCCTTCTGGTCCCCTCCGGCCCCGAGCCTGGCCTCTGCACAGGACTCAGAGCATAGAGCTGCTTTCCGAGGTGAGACTGTGCTGTGGCCCAGGCGTGCTTGTGCCTAGGGCCAGGCAAGCAGAGGTTTTGTTCTTTAAAAAGCAGAGAGGCACACAACTAGCAAGATGGCGGCAGAGTAAAGAGCTCCGAGAATCAGCTCCTCCTACAGGGCAGTGGGTGATCACCCAGAGCTCTCTAGAGCACTAGTTTGGGGGCTCCAGGAGACCAGAAGTGCATCCTGCAACCTCCTTGAAAGAATGGAAGGAGGAGACTGCCCATCTGCAGAGAAGATTCCTAAGTAGAGCCCTCCACACCATGGAGGCCGGTGTCCATCCTCCACCGGAGGCACAAGCCGCCTCGGGAGCTGTTCCGCGGCTGGAATTGGAAGCTCCACTTCCCAAAAACGCGGGAGGAAGAGACGGTTGGGCACCAACTTCAGCTACTGATTAGTAAATTCGGCAGCTAAAGTATTATCCTGAGAACAGCTAAAGTTTGAACCTGTCCAAGTCAGAAAGACGCCGGTGGTCACCATCTTAACTCTGTACCTGACATGAAGGGAAGCTGGGCTGACTGAAAATCACAGAGCTGGCAGGGACCGGCTTTTCTCCATCCAGATCAGATTGCAGCTCTAGCCTAAGCCCCAGGCCCACCTAGGGCAAGGAGGAAGCTAAGGGGAGCTGCGCCAGCCTCTCTGGGAAATTACAGGCCACGCCACGGAGGCCAGTGATCATCCTATTTTGGCAGTGCAAGCCTCCCCAGGAGCTATTCTCTGGCTGGAATTGGAAGCTCCGTTTCCCAAAAACAGGGGAGGAAGAGATGATTGGCCACAATTTCAGCTACTGATGAGTCAATTTGGCTGGCTAAAGTAAAACTATAAGAACAGCTAAAGTTTGAGCCTGTCCAAGTCAGAAGGAGGCTGGTAGCCGCCATTTTGACTCCACCCCCAGCATGAGGGGAAGCCAGGCTGACTGAAAATCACAGTGACGGTAGAGTCCGGTTTCTTTTTTTTTTTTTTTTTTTTTTTTTTTTACCGGGAGGTACTGGGGATCGAACCCTGGTCTCTCCATATGGTAGACGGACGCCGAACCTCTTGAGCCACATCCGTTTCCCAAGTCCGGTTTCTTTCACCCAGATTGGCCTGCAGCCCTAGCCTAGGCTTCAGCCCGCTAAGCTGACAGGCCCTGCAACAGCCTACCCAGGTACCTGCAGGTACATTTAACTGGCACAGACTGAATAATCCAAAGTCTACCAGGGCAACTGCAGTCATCTTGGACCTGCACTGCATAGATTGCTGCCCATACCTGCAGCTCCGTCCCTGCCCCAGGCAGGGGAGAAAGGGGCGTGAAGCTTCATCAGTATCTCTGGGAACTAGTCTAGGCCTGCATGAGTTGGATTATTCCACATGGCTGTGGCTCTGTCCCTACCCCTGGCAAAGGAGAAAGTGGGGAGAAGCTTCATTGGTCCTTGAGCCTCCACAGCTTATAGCACCAACTACATCCTTGGCTCCTACTACACAACCAGCAAGGGAGAAAGGGCAGGAAGCCCTAAACTAAAGAGAAAAACTGCACACAGAATAAATACTTTAGTAAGCCAGATGCCAAGACACCAACAAAAAAATTACAAGAAACAGGAAGATATGGCCCAGTTAGAAGAACAAGATAAGCCTCCAGATGACATAAAGGAGTTGAGACAACTCATCATAGTTGTTCAAACAAATCTCCTTAATAAATTCAGTGGATGGCTAAAGAAATTAAGGATATTGAGAAAACATTAGATGAGCACAAAGAAGAATTTGAAAGTATACATAGAAAAATAGTAGATCTTATGGGAATGAAAGGTGCAATAAATGAAATAAAAAATGCACTGGAATCATATAATAGCAGATTTGAGGAGGCAGAAGAAAGGATTGGTGAGCTTGAAGAAATGGCCTCTGAAAGTGAACATACAAAAGAACAGATGAGGAAAAGGTTGGAAAAACTTGAACAAGTTCTCAGGGAACTAAACGACAGCAAGAGATGTGCAGACATACATGTCATGGGTGTCCCAGGAGGAGAAGAGAAGGGAAAAGGAGCAGAAGGAATATTTCAAGAAATAATTGTAGAAAATTTCCCAACCCTATTGAAAGACATAGATATCCATGTCCAAGAAGCATGACGTATTCCCTTCCGAAAAAATCCTAATGTACCAACTCCAAGTCACATCTAATCAGAATGTCAAACGCCAAAGATAAAGAGAATTCTGAGAGCAGCAAGAGAAAAGCAATGCATAATGTATAAGAGATACTCAATAAGATTAAGTGCTGATTTCTCACCAGAAACCATGGAGCAAGAAGACAGTGGTATGATGTATTTAAGATACTACAAGAGAAAAACTTCCAGCCAAGAATACTATATCCGGCAAGATTGTCTTTCAAAAATGAGGATGAGTTTAGAATATTCACAGATAAACAGAAACTGAGAGAGTTTGTAACCAAGAGACCTGCTTTGCAGGAAATACTAAAGGGTGTGTTACAGCCTGAAGAGTAAAGACAAGAGAGAGAGGCCTGGAAGAAAATCTAGAAATGAAGATTATATCAGTAAAAGTAACTAAAAGCATCAAAAGAGTGGTGAGAATAAAATATGACAGATAAAACCCAAATATTCAGGCATAAACTTAACCAACAATTTAAAGTACTTGTTTCAGAAAACTACAACTGATTGTTAAAAGAAATTTTAAAAAATACCTAAATAATTGGAAGAATATTCCCTGCTCATGGATTGAAAGATTAAGTATCATTAAGATGTCAATCCTACTCAAATTGATGTACAGATTCAATGCAATCCCAATAAAAATTCCACCAGCATTTTAAAAATAAATGGAAAACATGATTATCAAATTTATTTGGAATGGTAAGGCGTCCTGAATAGCCAGAAACATCTTAAAAAGGAAAATTTCCAGACTTTTAAGTCCTATTACCTAGCCACAGTGATAAAAACAGCATGGTACTGGCAGAAAGACAGACACATAGACCAATGGAACCAAATTGATGGTTCAGGAACAGACCCTCACATCTATGGACAAGTGATTTTTGACTAGCCTGTCAAACCCACCCAGCTCGGGCAGAACACTCCATTCAACAAATGGTGCTGAGAAAATTGGTTATCCATAGCCAAAAGAAGGAAAGAGGACCCTATCTCACACCTTATACAAAAATTAACTCAAAATGAAGCAAATACCTAAATATAGAAGCAAGAACCATAAAACTTCTAGAAGAAAATGTAGGGAAATATCTTCAAAACCTATTGGTAGGTGATGGATTCTTAAAGGAGATAAGAGGAGGACTGAGATGGACTACTGATATTTAATGTATGTAGAAGTTATAATTAGCTTTACTGTAGAAGTGTGGGAATGTACAGAATTGATGGTAATACATTATAGTGAGTAACAGCTGGTCTATAAATGGGGATGTGGCTGAAGGTAGTAGTCTAGGGATGTAAATGCCAATTGACAGAAAGCTAGAGAATAATCTAGGGACGAATAGCACAGCAAACCCAGAGGTAGATGAGAATAGTGGTTGATCGTACAGATGCAAGAGTGTCCTTTGTGAGCTAGAGCAAGTGTACATCAGTATTGCAGGGTGGTGGGAATGTGGAGAAGTGTGGGAAGAATACAACTGGAGTGACCTAGGATTGTGGTTAACAGTAATAATGTGATATTCTTGTATCTATGTCAAAGATGTACTGTGTTGATAACGGGGGAATATGGAAAATGTGTGCCAAATGTATGCTGTGGACCTGGTAATAATCAGATGATATTATCTCATAATCTGTAACAAATATTCCACCACAGTGTGGTGTGTTGATGGAGAGGTGTTGTTTGGGAATTCTGCACATGTGCATGATTGTTTTGTAAGTTTACAAGTTCTGTCCTAAAAATATATTTAAAAAATAATAATAGGGTTGTTTGGGGAAAAATACACCAAATGGAAGATAAGGACTATAATTAGTATTTAAATTTGACAATATTCTTTCATAATTTGAACAAATGTCTCACAACAATGCAGGGTGTTGGTGGAGGGTTGATATGGGACCCCTGTAAGATGTTACTAATGTTTGCTCTGTAAGTTCACAACTTTTACTATACACTTATGGTTTATGTATGTTCATGTATAAATGATATAAAAAATAATAATAATAGGGTGGGTTGGGGGAAAATACTTTGGTTAGGAGTAATATTTTGAGGATGCTCTTTAATCACTAGTTGAAAATGTTTCACAGCAATGCAGGGTATTGGTGGTGGGGTGAGGTATGAGAGCCCTGGATGATGTTTTGTAAGTTCACAACTATTACTATACATTCATTGTTTATGTATGTTCATGTATGAGTGATATACTTCAATAAATTTAAAAAATAAATAAAAAAAGCAGAGAGGCACATATTTGTCCTTAAAATAAGACGTGCAAATGGATTTAAACAGCTGGAGGTCTGACCTTGGGGCGTCGCTGGTGGCTTCAGAGGGGCGCTGCCTCCGTGTGGGCTGTCCCGGTGGACACAGCTCTGGCGGGTTTGGGCCATTTGGGAGGTGCCCTGGATAGTCACCTCAGAGCCGGGCGAACACGCTCGAACATGCGGCCAGAGGGAGCGAGGCTGTGCTTCGCCAGCTCTGTGGGAGGATGGGGGCTCCTTGTCCTCGTCCTGGCACCCAAGCCCGGTCCCCCCAGGTACCTGCATTCGTTTCCCATCTCATCCCCTCCTGCTGTGCGGGCGTGAGCGAGATGCTTCCCCGTTGGAGCCTTGGTTCTCCCAACCCCGGGGAGGACCCTCAGCTCAGAGTCCAGGGGAGGAGGCTGCCTGAGGCCAGCAGCACACCCCGAGCTCCTGCAAACTGCCCTGGCAGCGAGGTCTCCCATCCGGGCTTTCAGATGAGGCCCCGAGGCTCGGAGGGATGGGGCACTGGCCTGGGCTGGCACCGCCAGGGAGCAGCGGCGGGGTGGCAAGGCCCACGCCACACGCCTCACCTCACGTATACATTAGGAGTGCAGTGCGAGCTGCTTTCCCTTCCTCCTTGCTTCTCAGAGCCTCGGTTTTCCCATCTGTATAGTGAGTGCGCCCTGCCCATCTCTGAAAGGTGAAATGAGATCCAAATACGGGCTCTCTCTGTAAACCGTTAAGTGCCGTTCCCATGTGAGAGCTTGTGATTAATTCTGGTCGCCGTCTGGATGAGGTTCCTAGGGCAGCAGTAACAAAGGACCACACACTGGGGACTCGCTCACAGTCCAGAGGCCACAAGTCCAAAATCAAGGTGTGCGTCGGTTCCTTCTGGGGAGCTGGAAGACCCTGCCCCGCCTCTCTCGTAGCTTCGGTGACTCCTGGCCCTCCTTGGTGTCCTTTGGCTTGTGGCTGCCTGTTCCAGTCTCTGCCTCCTTCACAGGGCCGCCACCCCCCTGCGTGTGTCCCCTCTTTTTATAAGGACTCTAGTCCTTGAATTTAGGGCCCGCACTGACGTGGTGTGACGTCATCTTAAATTGATTACATCTGCCCAAACCCTGCTTCCAGTTAAGGTCACATCCTGAGGTTCCAAGTGGACGTGAATTTGGGGGTTCACTATTCAAGACCCCTGTAAGAATGAAGGGCCTGCCGATTTTGCCTGGCGCCCCCCCCCCCCAATGGCTCCAGCTTCCGAGCCCACCGCCCTCACCCAAGGCTGTCTAGGCCTTCTCCCACCTGCCCGTGCACCCAGCAGCCGCGCACCCAGCTCCAGGTCTCTGGAGAGCGGGGTCCTTTCAGAGGGACAGGAAATGATGCCAGGGCTTCTGAGCAAATCCTTCACCTGCCTCCAAGTGGATAACCCGGCGCCTTGAGCCAGCTCCATCCCCAGCCAGTCTAGAAGAATGACGAGGCAGGGTTTTGATTCTTTGACTATTCACCCGCTAAGACCCACATTCTAAACCTACACACGCACACACACAGGCACGCGTGGAAACACACCCACATGCTTGCACATGTGTGTGCACCATGCAATTTACATCACTGCCCCGAGCATAATTCTGCCTGAAGATTTGGGCCACATGGAGCTGGTTTTGGCCGTTGCCTGGCCAGCTGCATGGCGTCCAGGGAGGGTCTCCTCCTGACGAAGCACATCAGGGCCAGAGGACGGCGAGCTGGGGCTTTAGGGGGTCGTGTGGGCTGGGGAGGTCCCCACATCAGAGCTGGAAGGTCCTGGTGGGAACCCCGCTCGGCCTGTGCCAGCTGTGAGGCCTCAGGCCAGACCCTCCACTCGTCCCAGCTTCTGTTTCTCCACCTACAGACCAGAGGGCAGCTGGGGCGTCCAGATAGAAAAACGCAGGTCACGATCCTGCCCACAGCGGGGTCGTAGAGAGTGCTGCTAACGCTGTGGCTGTGGCCGGAACGAGGCCTGAGCCTCGCAGAGGCGGGAGGATGGCTGGACCTCGCACAGTGAGCTTACGTCTCTGCTGCGCCAAGACAGGGCAGCCCAGCCCCGTGGGAAGCGCGCCCCAGCCGCGTCCCTGGGGGTGCCACATGGGGCACGGCGTGAACTCTTACCTCCCAGGGCCACCCCGGGGACTCAGGAAGGTAGAGCCGGCGAGTGAGCGCTCAGACCGGCCTGGCCCAGGCTGCGCGGTCAGGGCTGGCGCCATGGCCGCTGTTCACCCCTTACTGGGCCGGGCCCCTGGAGAGCCCCGCACTGAGCCTAGCTAGGCTGGCCCACGCGGCCCACCCCCGCCAAGGCCCACCCCATGCCCGGGCTCAACATTCCGGCTGGGGAAGGGCCTGGAGCCCACCCCCACCAGCTGGAAGGGCCGAGGAAGAGAAGGGAACCAGCAACTTGTATTATAGTCAACAAGCGCTTAGGGAGCGCTGACTGTTTGCCAACCACGGCTCTAAGTAGTTTTCAAATATTCACTCACTTGATCCTCAAAAAAGCTCATGAGATATAGTCTCCCTGTTTTATAGATGGAGAAACTGACGGTCCAGGGAAATTAAACAACTTGCCCGAGGTTGCAGAGCCAACATGTCCCAGATAAGTGGAGGGCTGTTAGAAAAGTCCAGGGCGGAGAGGAGAGGCAAAGTTGAAAACTTAAGAGAGGCCCAAGGAGAGTATGGTTGGTTTAGGGAGAAATGACATTTGTGCGGAGCGAGCGGTTCCTTAGGCGAATGATGGGGGAAAAAGGGGAGGGGGTCAGGAGGGAACCCCCTTCGTGGCAGGCTTGCTGTGTACCAGCCCTGTGCCCGGCGCCCCCTGTCAGCCCCTCTAACTGCCACTCCAGGCCCCCCCCCACTTCTTGGCTGTGTGGCTGTAGGAACTTCGCTCACCCTCTCTGTCTCCTCAGTCTCTTCACCCGTAAAATGGGGATAATCAGAGTCCCCCCTCCATGGTGCTCCAGATGAGACCCACGTCAGTGAAGGACTGAGAGCCTACACCAGGTGTTTCTAAAACAGGGTAGCTGGCCCACCTTGCTCAGGTCTCCAGGCTGAGCTGGGGTTCCTCCCGGGGTGCCTGGCTCCCTGCCACGCCACCCTGCCTTGTGGTTGACCAAGTCCCTGTCTGCATAACCCTGGGTGCTCAGCCAGAAGGGCCTCATCACTGGCTGCTGCCCGTGCTGGGTGCTTTCCTGCCACTGCACCTTTTCCCACACAGCTCCGGCCACCTGGTGTGCCTCTTCGCCACCCCCCACTCCCCTTCCCACTCTATTTCTGCCTCTCTGAATTTTCCCTTCCATCTAAATCCCAACTCAAATCCCAGACCCCACTAGCTGGCACAGGAGGTCTCTGTGAATACCAGATCTTCTTCTAGCACATACCCGATTATTGCCTCTGCTCCCTGTGTCAGGGTTTGGGAGTCCCCTCTGCTGACGATGGGTGCCTAGGGCATACCCGTAGCGGAGGGTTAATTAAAGCAGGTGGCGAGGCTTGTAGGACATGGGCCGCTTCATTAGGCCCTGCGTGAACGGCACGCCTGGTGGCTCCCAGTCCCCGGGGCGCGGCTCGGGAGCTGCTGTAATTACAGCTCAGTGGCTTCGGCTTCGTTAGTTCGCTGAGGCTGCCACGAGGGTCCTCACCTTTGGGCCCCAGGAAAGTGGGCCTTTTGGGCACAGGCCCTCCGGAGCAGGTGTGTCCTGTGCCAGCTGGTGTGTGGAGCCGGCGTCAGTCACGGGCGCTTGAGGGACGTGTGTCAGGCTTAGAGGGGTTCCCAAGCTGGCTCACTTGAAGCTTGGCTTCCCTCGAGATTTCCCCAAATCCCCAACACTGGGGAAGCCTCAGGCGGAGGTGCACAGGGAGCTCTCCTCCAGTACAGAGAGGGGGTGGCCGTTCCAGGCGGAGGGATGCTCGGCAAAGGCTTGGATGAGGAAAGGACACGGGGCGTGCTTGGGGGTAGGGGCCGTTCAGGGGGGCCAGAGACTTGGGCGTTTGTCCTGGCCTCACCCCACCTCACCCCGCCTCAGTCTCCCCAGGCTGAGAGGTGGGGGTGGCAGCCTCTGGTCTGTGGTCAGAGCGTCTTGGCAGCCTGGTGCCCAGCTCCCTGTAGAGGGGCGTGTGCCCCTTGACCCAATCAGCTGAGGACAGCTGGGGTGGGCTCAGCTGGCTAAGGACCCTGCTTAGCCTGGGCTGCTGGCAGCTCCCCTAGAAGGGGGTCGGTGGTGAGGGGAGGCAGGGATACACGTCTGCTGCTACTGTTTGCGCTGTTTGCCTAACCATCAACCCCTTTTGGATGTTCTCGCATCCTTTTGGGGATTTTACTCTCTTCTGCCATTTTGTTGGCGTTTAAGTTTTTTCTTAACCAACCAAAGGGCATGTGCAATTTAATTTGTTAATTCCCAGGAATTAGTTATCGTATTTCCAGCATTCTCTGAATCATCACTGTCGAAAAGAACTGTACTGTGAGCCCCAGGTATAATTTTAAAATTTTCTAGAAGCGACAGTAGACAAGTAAAAAGAAACAGGCCAATTAATTTTAACAATTTCTATTTCCAGAAATGTTACCATTTCAACATATACTCAATTAAAAAACTGTTAATGAGCTATTTTACATTCTGTTTTCCATACCAAAGAGCACATCTGCATCCAGACTAGCCTCGACTCCCGTGCTCGGCCGCCACGTGTGGCTGGCGACGGCTCTGCTGGGCAGTGGCTCTAGCTGATGGCCTTGCTTTCTGTCCTGGGGACGTCTTTCGGAATGGATCTGACATCCTTTGGCTGGTTTGAGTTTGAGTGCGCCGCCGACATTCATTTCTGTCCAGCAAGCGCCTTCGTTTCCCAGGCTGCCATAACCAATGCACAATACCAGGGCGCTGAAATCAGCAGAAATGTCTTCCCTCACCGTTCTGGAGGCCACGGGTCTGACATCAAGGTGTGGGCAGGTCCTGCTCCCTCATCCTCTAGGGGAGGCTTCCTTGCCTCTTCCAGCTTCCGTGGCTGCCGGCAGTCCCTGGTGTCCTGAGCTGCCTCTGCCCTCACGTGGCCTTCTCCTCTCCTCGTGTCTCTCTCTGCGTGTCCCTTATCAGGACGCATCTCCTTGGATGTTGGGCCGACTCCACTAATCCAGGGTAATCTCCTCATCTCAAGCTTCTTAATTATACCTGCAAAGACCCTCTTACTGTACTCACAAGTTCCTGCGATTAGGGAGATAGTATTTGGCCGTAAGAAAGAAGAGGTGAGGAGGATGCCAGCAGGTTATTTTATTTATTAGGGAAGCTGTGGGTTTACAGAATAAATACAGGATTTCCATACACCCGCTGTGCCACCCACGGCTTGCATTGGTGTGGTGCCTCTGTGACTATCCACGAAAAGCCCCCTTTTGGAATTGTCCAGTTAACTATAGCCCGTGGCTTAACTTAAGGTCACTGTGCTGGGCAGTTCCATGGACTTTCAAAAACAATTTTACTCTAGTACCATAAAGACAACCTAGAATTTCCCCTTTTAACTACATTCACATAAATCATTTTTCTGTGTATTATGTTTGCAATGTTGTGCTACCATTCGCACCAGCCATTACCAAAACTCTTCCCTCGTCCTTATTCCTAGCCCCATTTTATTTTGTATTTTCTAAGCTATGCGATTGTATAAAATAACAGTGGGTCATGAAAGACAAAATAATGCCCCATGTAGTGGGAAGTGCTGCCCCCATCAGCTGGCATTTATGTCACTTTGGCTGAGGCTGGAGGGGAGTCATTTGGTGAATAAACACGTCAGGTGCCTTCCGAAAGGCAAACCTCAAGGCAGCAGAAAGGCAAGAATGACTTAAATTGTCCAGAGGTGAATATTTTAATGCTTATAATATGCTCAAAATAAGGCGTGGCGCAGGACAGGCACTGGATAACTGCTAAATTTCATCATCGCCGTTGTGATGTTCGTTATTACCCATTTCTCTCCGTATCGTATACCTCTGTATAATAATAAATAAAAATGAGGCTGATGGTAGATAAACTAGGGCAAAAAGAGACGCCTGCCAGCATACAAAGCCAGGACTCGAGCCGACCCCATCAGTCACCCGATGGCTCTGATGACAAAAACCTCCTTTACGAGCTGTCCCGGCCCCTGGGTGAGGCCGTTATCCGTGGCCATGCTTGTCCGTGGCCGCTTTATGTGCCCATCTTTCTTTTATATGATCGTCGTGATGGCACTCATTTGGGTTTGCAAATGAGATTTTTGTGATGTTGTCATGTCAGCATCTGGATTCCAGACACGCTGCTTTCCAGACCCTGACCCTCCGGTGTGGCCGGGAGGGGGAGCCTGCACCCCCCCCCCAACTAAATCACTGCCCGGGAACCCTGGGGAGCTGCTGATGGGCCCAGGAAGCCGTCAGCAGTAATGAAAGTGCTCCTGTGACTGCTCGGTGTGGGGCCGCCCTTGGGTCCCTTCCCTTAATTAAATCTGGGATCCGCTTTGTGTGCCTTTGGATCGCAGAGGGAAGGTTTATCACTCATCCATCTTCCCCTGTCGGTTCATTCACTCGTTCATTCATTCATTCATTCATTCGTCACCCCCTGCAGAATGCCTGCTAGGAGCCAGTTTAGAGTGTACCGTTTCCCAATCCCGGCAGACAGAGGTGGGAGGTGGCCTGGCTGCCCTGGCAAGAGGCTGTGGAGCCGCCCTGGGCTCCCGAATCCCTGCCCTTTTGCTGAGCTCCGTGACCTTGGGAAATTCCCTGAACCTCTCTCGCTGGGTTTCCTGTTTTGTAAAATGGGGAGACTAATATAAAAGTAGCTACTGCACAGGCCAGCTGTGAGCATTAGAGGGTGGGGTGGAAGCATCTGCCTGAAGCCGCCCTCCTGGCCATGGAAGGGTCAGTCTGGCATGCATTTATTGAGCACCTTCTGCATGCCAGCCCTTCACTAGGCCCTGGGTTGGGGTGATGTGTGTGTGCAATTGCTGTGCTCCAGGAGCTTGCACTTCGGGGCTCCCGGGGCACCTTCAGCCAGGCTTCGGGGGATCCTGTGAGTGGGGACACCCCCAAAGACCTTCCCTGCCCCAAAAGAGCTCCCCAGAGGCCTGTTCCTGCACCCAGCACTTCCCATCAGCAACTCGTCCTCTCCAACAAGGCGGTTAACGCTGGGGACTCCCTCTCCAGCGACAAATGCTGAGCCTCTGTGGGAGGGGTGGGAACAGTCATGGAACCAAGGACCCCATCGGTGGGTTCTGATCCAGCTCTGCCCCTTAGCTGAGTCACTTGAGCTCTCGGAGCCCTTGCTTCTCCACCTGAGAAATGGGTAGGATGGTGATGTACCGTGTTGGAAGTGTGAGAGGATAGTGAGCTAGTGCAGGTAAGGCCCTAACAGTGCCCGACACTGGCTCCAGCAAGCTCAGTAACCCTGTATGTTCCGGGCTGGGGGCGAGACAGGGGCTTCCGTGAAGGCAGCAGCAGCCTGTCCTTCAGGCTGGCCGTCATGGTCATTGAATGGAACTAAGTTGAAGTGGGACCGAGGAAGGGACAGGTTGAAAGAGAGGTCCCATGAGGAGCTTGGTGGGGGTGCGGTGGCTGCACATCCCAGAGCTCAAACTGGAGGTCGGGGGACATTGGACCCAACAGTCCTCGGGGTGTGCAGAGGCCACTTTCCTGGGGCCCACGGGGGGCTCTTATCTGGGGCCAGGCCTGGGCCCTCAGCAGCCAGCCAGCCCCTCAACGCAGCTGGGCCTCACCGTCTCATCTCTGCAGTAGCGCCCGCCTCCTGGGGCTCTCGTGGGACCACGTGGGGTGACGCACGGGGACGGGAGCCACTCCTGTCAGAGCTGCAGGCACGGCTTGGCAAGCACCGGCTCTGCTTCTCCTGGATCAGCGATTCCTGGCCGAGAGCATCAGGCTGGAGAGATTCTGCTGGGATGCCCATCCCCCACCCCCGTCCCCCACTCGAGCGATGCCAGGGTGGCTTCCAGGGCGGCTCCGGCGGGCGGCTTCCCGGACGCCTGTCCCCTTGCCAGCAGTCACAGGGCATCACACACTTGGAAGCAGAGTTGTGATTCAAGTGCAATTTCATTTCTTTCTTATTCTTTTGTTAATTAAATGAAATCCTTGGGGTGGGGTGGAGGTGGGAAGGGAGGAGCCGAGGAGGAGAAGGCCCTGGTGGGCTTCTCGCTCGTTGTTCCTTCCCTAAACCAGTCTTGAAGCGTTTCCACTGGGGCCTTTCTGTCTGTCTCGGAGGCTCCTGTCCCTCGGAGGGACAGAACTGGCGTGGGGCCCTGCCTCGTTTTCACGCTCTGCCCGGTGAGCGTCCTCGTGACATCCCGGCGTAGCGCTGTCACCCTGCAGATGCTGGGACATGCCTTCCCGCCGCGCGCGGTAATTGAAGTCTGTAATGCCTCCTCAAACTGCTCCATGTTTCCAATGAGCCCAAAGTGGCTCCTTCTGGCCTCGGCAGAATTCACCGCCCCTCCTGCCTCCTGCCTCCTGATTTTACCAGCTGCTCCTTCGAAGGTGTGAGTTAGTCAAGAGACAGGCGTAAGGACACTGCATATTTCCTTGACTTGGGTGGGTCTTTCTCAGAGGCTGCTTCAGGGCCTTGCAGGGGAGCCTCTGCCCTGAGGGTCCTGTCTCCCTCCCCTCGGCCTCCACTTTCCTGGTGGGGGTCCTGCCTCCCTACCCTCGGCCTCCACCTTCCTGGCTGCTCCTGCCACATCCAGCTGTCTGCTGGGCCTTTGCATGTGCATGTTCTCTCCCACCTGCAGTGCTTCCCCGCCCTGTGTTTCCTCTCCTACTGACCTTTCAGGACTCCTCTCCAGCACCTCCTCCTCCAGGAAGCCAGCCCTGATGCCCCAGCCCTCGCAGTCCTGGTGTCCCTCTCCCTGGCAGCTCTGGCCAGACTCCATAGTACAACATCCTCGACTTCCATGGGCTGGGGAACTCTGAAGGGCAGGGGCCACTCTGCGACTGGCTCACTCCTGGCCTGGTGTGGTGGTACGTCACATGTTTGCTGAAGTAGAAGGAGGAGAATGGAAGGGAGGAAGGAAGGATAAAAGGAAATGGGACAGGCAGTCCAGTGACTCCCGGTCAAGGAACCCTGGGTACCATGTATTGAAATGGGTATATTAGAAAATACTAGAACTTCCAACAACTTCGATCACTTAATGAGTAAATGTTTTGCTGTCTAAGAATTGCTCCTCTACAACCTCACCAACACTCAGTCAAAAGTTTTGTCAGCCTTTGAAACTTTTCAGCCAGTTTGATGGGTGAGACTCCCTCCAACTTAAGAAGACACAACAGACACAAGGGAGAATGCCTTGTGAGGACAGAGGCAGAAATCATATCATATATATGGAGTGATATTGTATTTTCCTTTTACATCTGCCTTATGTCATTCAACATGTCGTTTTCAAGGTTCATCTATGCTGCAGCATTTATCAGAACTTCCTTCCTTTACATGGCTGAAAAATATTCCAATCCGGACTCTCTCTTGGGTGTTTCTATATAGAAGATATGCTTTTGTGACACTCCAACCTTGCTAAGTATGCAAGCCACCTGCCTGTCTAAAGCCTTGGAACAGACTGAAAATCCGTAACCATGTCTTATCTCAATTTGAAGGGATCCAATATAAGACTGATGTTTCTTCTGGTCTACTCCACTTTCCAAATGTGTTGTTCCTCCATGGCTTCCCTGTCTTTTGGTGAAAGTACAAGACCGATGGCTTTAGAGGTCTCAGTATCTGCATATGTGTTTTAAAGTTACCCACTTGAGCAATGAAAGGCTTGAATTGATGTATCAGAATTGATGCACATTCTGATTTATGCTGTCACATCCCTTAACTTGCTGACCCCTGTAAGCATCAATAAAATGCAAGCACATCTCTCTGAGAAAACTGACTGAGACCACAATGTTAATAAAGTCAATAATGAATGATGCTCTGGAAAAAAAAAAAGGAAATGGGACAGAGAGAAAGAGCATGGGAGCTGCGGGGGGCTCTGTGCCTGCTGTGCAGGTCAGGACCCTCCGGGTGGGTAACCAGGCAGGGGCACCACCCGCTAGCTCATCCTACTTCCTGTCTTGGATGGAAGATAGCAAGGAGAGAGCTACTGTTGGATCTGGTGAGACAGGGGCAGCTCGTAAAGAGCAGCAGGTAAAGTGGGCAGTGCAGAAGCTTGAGGTCAGCAGGTGCAGGTCAAAGGCCAGTCGGACGGCTGCCTTGCTGAATGACCTTGGGCAGGACACGTCAGCCTTCCACCCTGGGTGTCCCCCACCGTAAAGAGAAAGAGGACATTTGGATCAGTCAGCATTCTCCGGAGCAACAGAACCAAAAGGATGTGTGTATGTGATTGTGTGTAGATATGTGTATAGAATACACGCACACATGTGTATGTATATGTGATACGTGAGTTTTATTTTAAGGAATGGGCTCATGTTGTGGGGCTGGCAAGTGTGAGATCTGCAGGGCAGCCTGGCAGGCTGGAAGCACAGGCAGCGGTGGATACCCGGCTTGAGGCAGAACTTCTTTTTCTCTGGGAAACCTCACTTTTTGCTCTTAAGGCCATCAGCTGATGGGGTGAGGCCCCCACATTATCGAGGGCACCCTCCCTTACTTAATTAAAGTCGACTAATTATAGATGTTAACCACATCTAGAAAGTGCCTTCACACCAACAGCTAGGCTAGTGCTTGACTGAATAACTGGATGCGCTAGTCTAGCTAAGCTGGCCCATAAATTAACTGTCCTCGCACCCATACACGTCTCACTAAATAAAGACAGCGGTCAGACTTTCACCTGACACCATGCTACTGTCCTGCGTACAGCTAAAACTGCACCAACCCTTTCCCCAGAGGAGGGTACGAGTCCTTGGGTGACACTCAGTCTTCTCTCCGATACCCTGGAACGTAAAAACCATGAGATAAAGATAACAATATTTAAATTCTGTGATGTAAAGCTAACACGGCTTACGTGTTATGATAGGGGATAAGAAAGGGAAGAAAACACCTCACTGTTACAAAGATAATTGCTTAACAAATATACACACACATAAACATGCCCTAACAAAATAGGCAGGAAGCACTCCTGACAGTTCTGTCCTTGTTGCGTGGTTTCCTCCTCTGTAAAGCGGAGATCACAGTCCTCACCTCCTGGGTTGCTGGGTGGATCAGAGATGGTAGAAGCAAACACTGCATCCCAGGCAGGGACTCAGCGCTTCCCACATGTTCTCGCTGAATCCTCACAGCCACCCTGTGGGTAGCTGATACCCCAGGTCACCCCCAGGTGACGTCACGTTTTGACAAGGAAACTCTGAGTCTCAGTGTCCTAGCAGTGTCCATGCCAAGGACCAGCCAGGAAAGAAGCTCTGCATGGATAGTCATTTATTGGAAAGTCCATCCTTCCCTGTTGAATTGCCTGGGCACTTTTAGCAAAAATCAGTTGAACATGGATTTGTGGGTCTCTCGCTGGATCCTCTGTTCTGTTCCATGGATCTCTATCTCCAGCCTTTACCAGTACCACACTCTTTTGGTTACTGCAACTTTATAGTAGATCTTGAACTCGGGTTGGATAAGTCCTCCAAATTAGTTCTTCTTTTGTAAAATATTTTGGGCCCTTCTAGGCCCTTTGCCTTGCTATATACATTTTTTAATTGGCTTACCAGTTTCCAAAAACCTGCTGGGATTTTGGTTGGGATTGCATTGAATCTGTAGCTCCATTTGGGATAATTGTCATCTTAACAATTGGAATCAACATACATGGATCATCATTCTACTTTTCATTGTACGGGTCTTACACATATTTTAAACTTATTCCTACATATCCTTGTATTGGTGCTATCTTACATGGGATTTTTTAAAGTTTCATTTTCCAATTATTTTCTCCTTGTCTATAAATATATAGTTGATTATTGCATACTCACCTCGTATGCTGTGACCTTGCTAAATTCATTTATAAATTGTCGTAGTCATTTTGTAGATGGCATTAGATTTTCCACATAAACAATCATGTTTATATGGTTTTATGTCTTCCTTTCTGATCTTTACCCCCTTTGTTTCTTTTTCTTGCCTTATTGCAGTGGTTAGGACCAGTGCTACAATTTCAAATAGAAGTGGTGAGAGAGGGAAACCTTGCCTTGTTCCCAGTCTTAGGGAGGGAAATGTTAAATATTTCACCATTAACTATGATGTTAGTTGCAGGTTTTTTGTAGGTGCCATTTATTAGGCTGAGGAAGTTCCTTTTTATTCCTAGTTTGCTGAAAAGTTGTTTTTGTTTTTTAAATCATGTATGGGTTTGAATTTAGTCAAATGCTTTTTCTGTGTCTATTGAAAAGATCACTAGTTTTTTTCCATTTATTTTGTTAATATGATTATTGCATTGGCTGTTGAAAGTTTAAAAGGCTTGTATAAACTAGGATGGACTCCTCTAGATCATGATAAAGAGAGTCTTAAATTAAAAAAATATATATATCTGATTTTATAAGGCATACTTATTTTTTACAAAAAATAAATATTTCACAATTATATAATCTAAATCATAAAAATCTCCCACCATTGTCCTTCCCCTCTATCCTGAGAGTATAACTGTAACAGATTGGTGAACAGCTTTCTAGATTTTTTTCTATATCTATTTTTTTCTTTTTTAAAAATGTGATTTTTCTATTTTGCTCCTTGCTTTTTGTGAACTAAGATGTCTTGTGCGTTTGGTTCTCACAGCTTCCTCTTCTCCCTTCAGTCTGTTGAATGCTGTATAGGATTCCATGGCATGGAGGATCGTACCTTGTTTATCACCTTCCCTATGGCTGGACATTTGGGTGTTTCCGACGTGGTAAACATCCTGGTACATACATGCTTGCACCTTTTGTAAATCTTTTGGAGGGGGTGGAGATCAATGCAAGGAGAAGTCTCTGGGTCAGAGGACGTGTGCATTTTATCTTTTAACAGACGTAGCCAAATTGACCTCCCTAAAGGCTGTGCCCTTTGAGCCTCCCTCCCCCATAGGTGAGAGACGCTACTTCTGGCAGGAGCACACCTGCTACCATGGTGGTGGTTTTAGTTTGCCAAAGGCTGCAGGGAGCAGTATTCCAGAAGTGGGTTGGCCTTTATCATGGGGACTTATCAGGTGAAGAGCTCGCAGCCCTGAGGCTGTGAAGCTGTCCACATCAAGGCATCAGCAGGAGAGGCTTCCTCCTGGAGCTGCAGCTGAGGGCCGGCAGGCACCTGGCGAGCCCACTCATCTCCCCCTCCCCTCCAGGCCTCGGTGCTTTCAGCTTCTGGCTCCGGAGGTCTTCTCTTTCGGCTTCTGGGTTCTTCTCTGCTCTGCAGCTTTTTCCCTGTATGTGCAGCTTTTTATTCCTCCTGTTAGAAAGGACTCCAGTATGAGGACTAGCACCCACCCTGGGTCATGCAATCTAAGCAGAGGCCCTTCACTGACGCAATTTAATCAGAAGGTCCCACATACAATCGGTTCACATTCACAGGAGTGGGTTTGCTTTAAGAACAGGATTTTCTGGGACCCACAAAAGCTTCACACTGCCACAGTGGTCTTCCAGAAACATGGATCTGACATAAGGCTCCTTCCTGGCTCACAGCCTTTCAGGGTCCCTGCCTGACCTCCCCATGCCCCTCCCCTCCCGTGCCCCTCCCCTCCTGTGCCCCTCCTGTGCCCCTCCTCTTCAGTGCCTCTCCTCTCCCATGCCTCTCCTCTCCCATGCCTCTCCCCACCCCTGCCTCTCCCCTCCCGTGCCCCTCCCCTCCTGTGCCCCTCTTCTTCAGTGCCTCTCTCTCCCATGCCTCTCCCCACCCCTGCCTCTCC